>OY757904.1:149176965-149226965 GCA_963585895.1 Sepioteuthis lessoniana
TAAAGTCGCACGAATGTCCCGTCAAAAGAAAAAAAAACACAGACTGAATTACCAAAGCGAAAATGTAATAAAGTGCTCAATACACAAGATAGTGCTAATATTATGAAAATAATTCCTACAGGGTAAAGAGCTAGTCTACCTAGGTTTCATCTAAACGGCTCTTCAGGATCGCATTCAGCGAGAAATCTGATTTATTATTTCTAGTTTTATAAAAAGTAGTAGAGCGTTGCCAGAGCAAAAATCTTCAGCTATAGATCTTATTTATTGGTGGGGGTTGGGTTGGTTTTACGGCATATCATCTATTGTTGGTTATTTAGTGCCATATCCATTTTTAGACTCATAAACACTTTTAGTTCAACCAATTCCGTCTAACAAAATTACAGTTTAAATTTCAAAATAGTCGTATTTTAAACAATTTTGTTTTGCGTAAGTATACATTTTAGTTCTATTTAACTCATAGATAGGACCCTATTAGGTAATACTACTCGAGGCCAGAGTGGACCTGGGAGCGATGGCAGTAAAGGGGTAATCTGCATTCACCAAAGCTCCAGAATTACTGGAGCCTCACCATCAGATTATTTAGTGTCATATACAAGACACTAGTTGAGAGTCTTACCCATCTGCAGAGGTGCAGTCGGTGTATTCTCTAGCCCCAGCCAACTGGGTCCTATTTTTGAGTGAGGCTTAGAACATTCTATAAGACTCTTGTATATGAACTGTATTCTCAAAGTAATGATACCAATTCGGTAGACTTTATTATAGATCAAATATATCGCCTTCAAAAGAAAATCATTTAAAGCCATACAATGATGTACGTAATAAGAACGCTGAAAGTCTTTATTGACACCAGCTACAGTTCATAAACAGATCCATTGCATAGTTGCCATAATTTTTCATCACGAAGTCGAATTTTGATTTTAAGGAATATGAAATATTTATGAAATATTCTGAAGAATTAAAACAATGAGAACAGAGCGTCCGTGTTAACACAGGAAGAAGCTTTTTGTTCAGAAAAATTATTTATAAAAGGAGACTATGATATCAACGAATAACATTCTGGTGTCGTACTTATAAATCTCTGAGAATATTTAATGGAACAAATAGTCTGAGAAGCAAACATGAATTGAATGTGTCAATATTGATCAGCCGATGTTCAGAATGTAGCGACAAGCTAAATATTCAAATCCATTACTTCATATATATGTTATCGTCGTAGCAAATGGAATCGGTGATAGGAGTTCTAATCTTGAACGAAGCTATAGGTATATCTTTTCTCGCAAATGGCTTCTGGAAAAGCATCAATCAATCCGTTCTCTTTTAATCTACGGGTAAATTCTAGCGCAGGAGGTGCCCGTGGTGTAATGGTTATCGTCGTAGGAAATGGACACGATGACACGTGTTCAAATTCTGGACGAGACTGATAGCATTTCACATAGCACTAATACCCTTGGGAAGGGTATGAATCCTATTATTCTCCCTCCAGCTATGGGTAAATAGTAGGACAGACTGAGTTCTTCAGCCTTGGTGATGTAACTAGTCTAGGAGAAGGAAAACTCTGAATTCAAACCTGGTAAACTCCGCTTTAAAATTGACCTTGTGTCATATCCTGGCCGAGCGGAGGGGTTGGGTAAATATGGTAAATTCTAGCGCAGATTGGTTTATAAAGTCCCGGGAAGGCAAACAATTTAGAGAAATATATATATATATATATATATATTGTCATCCACAGATTGCTTCGTTGTATCACAGCTCTTCAGTGTGGCTAGACACGTAGGACGTTTGAAGCTAGGATCGAAACCCGCTCAACTTTACGTTAGACTTAGTATCACAACGCTCGGTCAACAAGCGTACCACGTCGGCTAGGGAATTATAAGGTATTATGTCGCAACAGCAGCAGCAGTGATCGTTTGTTTACATTTTTATATCTTACCGGATACAAGAGTGCTCAATTCGTTCGGAGTACTTTGAATATATATATATATATATATATATATATATATATATATATATATATATATATATATATATATATTGAGGAGTTCTTAAAGTGCACATTTGTGTATTGATATGTACGTATGAATGAATAATCTGGTAAAGATTCCCTGGGGTAGTCATCCCCGGCGTTCTTGCTGACGTGCTCTACTGTGATATCTTGACAAGCGAGTTCGAGCTCTAGTCGCGCTATTACGTACACATACGGAAAATACGCTTGTGAAAGCCATGAACTCACTGATCTCCAACCCCCAGCGATGAGTAAAATAATAACACCACTGTTCTTAAACAATGTCTTAGGCATAATTTTATTCCAAACCATGGAGGATAATGTGCCATGAAACAAAGAAACCAAATCGAAAATTTCGGAGAAAATATAAATGAATGATGAAATGTAAACCAACATCTACTGGAGGATTTATTCATTTATGCAAATTATTCATTCATACGTACATATCAATACATAAATATGCACGTTAAGAACCCCACATGTACGAGGATCATTAAATAGTTTCCAGACTTTTTTCGTATTGATAGTACACACATGAAACTCTAGTCCCCTTCCAAGTAATCTCTTTTGGCTGCAATCCACTTGTTATACCGTTCTAACAACTTCTGGAAGGCCCCATGGAAGTCCTCTTGTGTGAGCGTGTCAGTGACCTTCGTCAGAGCCTCTCTCATCACCTAAATTGTCTCACAACGACAGCCTCTGAGATTAGGGAAAAACCAAAAGTCACAGGGAGCAAGTTCTCGACTATAAGGAGGAACTGTCTTGATGCCCATCTTGGTCAAATAGTCTGTAAAAAGGATAGAGTTGTGGACTGGTGTAGTGTCCTGGTGGAAATGCCACTGACCCGATTTAAAGAGTGCTGGCATCTTCCGACGGAATCTCTTCCTGAACTCCCTTAAAACCTCAACATAGTATTCCTTGTTGACTGTCTGTCCAGTGGCAACCCAATGTATGTACATCATACCAGTACTGTCAAAAAGGGATCATGAAAAGTTTCTGGGTGGATTTTCTCTGTCTGGCCTTCTTGTGTCTGGAAGAACCTGTATGCTTCCATTGGGAACTCTGTCTCCTGGTCTCTGGGTCATACCAGTAGATCCAGCTTTCATTGCATGGCATCTTTTCCAAGTTTAAAACAGAATTTTATTGCATATCGTTCTTCTAAAGTGTCAGATTGCATTCTTGAAATTCACCAGTTATGACAATCAGGCTTTAGTCGGGTGTATTCCAATTCCTGCTGTAGTTGTTCATTTGAACGTGAAATCATAAAAATTAGTCAGTCATCTCATAAGATATATAGCAAAGACAAACTTAATTTTTAAGAGTCTACGACAATATTAAATGCCTGTACAAAAAAGTCTGGAAACTTATTGAAGAAACTACGTATATATATATATATATATATATATATATATATATATTATGAGGAGGTTTGAATTGTTCTAGATTTTAAAAAATGCATCAATCGCAAAACAATTCACTAAAAAGAGGGTTGGAATCACAATACGAACTTTGGAAACGGCAATAGAATTGACTGAATTAAGTTTTATATTTGTTGTACTTCTGTTTTGTCAAAGTGAATTGTCTTACGACATTAATAATACATTTAGTAACACAAAATAATTCCTTATTTACGCTAATTTCTTCCTAAATACAATTATTGTTTCCTAGTTTGTTTTTAACAGGGAACAAGTAATGGTTGTCAACGTCGTCTGGGTAAATATTATCCAAAAAACAGGTTCTTCAATTTCGCCTATACGATTCCGAAACTATTTCATATTTCATATCAATACGGTAATTGCTTTATCATTATTTTTTGTACCAGATGAATGTATCATAAAGTATGATAATAATGTTTATCTAACTTTGATATAATCTTTATGAAAAAGGAGCATACATTTTTCACCGCTAAACTTGCTTCATCAGAATGCAAACATTTTTATCCCCCGAAACAAATCTCCATTAAAGGCAGAGAAACGTAATTCTATTGAAAGATATTTAATGTTCAGTGATAAAATCTAAATTTATCGCTGCGGAAAAAAGGTTTCAAATAATGTTATCTCTCTATCTCTTTCTCTTTCTCTCTCTCTCTCTCTATATATATATATATATATATATATATGTATGTATATATCATCATCATCAAGTCAAGCTGACAGCATGCAGTTCCCGAATCTCTCTCTCTCTCTCTCTCTCTCTCTCTCTCTCTCTCTCTCTCACACACACACACACACACACACACCACAGTCTCTTTAATCCAACACTCTAGGCAGGTCTTCTAGGCTCCCTCTTCTGTCCGCCCAGAGCTGATGTAAGTCTATGCTGGTTGGGCAACGCTGGCATATCCATGTGCAGAAGTCAATAAAGAACGTCACTTATGAGTCCGTCCTTGTTTCTCCCGCAGTGCCTAACATATCTTATTCGCCTTACTTGAATAGTTTGTGTGATTAAAAGAAAGTGGCTATAGAGCTGCTACTTTGTGGTCTGTTGCTTCCAGGAATTTTTCAAGAGAGCACGCAGCATTCTTGTGTAATTCTAACGTAGCTTTTTCTCTACGTGTTTTGTCAGCGTCCATGTGGTGCGTCCATACAATTGAATGGACAGAGATTCACCTTGAAAGAAATCCCTTTTTATTTTATCAGATTTATCAGGCTTTCGTATGATCGATAACCTGTCTTTTGGATTTAACGCATTCAGTCGACTTATATTGACATCACTCACAGTCGATGTGATATTGCTGCCAAATAACGTGAACCGGTCCGCTGATTTTAGTGGCTTGCTTCGTAGAATGGAGATGACACCTTTTTTTTTTTTCAAAACATATGTACTATTTTATTTAGATGGTCGCAAATGCCAAGCTCTCCTGCTGTTTGCTCTAAGTTATGGTATTAAATAACCTACAAGGGTTTATTTACCATAAAATCAAACAAACTAACCAAGTCAGGCTGTAGGAATTCAGCATTGAACTAGTGTACCTGCGAGAAGCTCTAGGTCATCTGCGTAGTATGCATCAGTCATAGTCTCAGCGGGATCTCATTTTATGACCTTTTTTGAATAATATGAAACCATTTTCTATTATTAGATCTATGGTCTTTCCAAGTACGTATTCTCGGCTGAGTATTAAGAATTAGGGTGCAAATGCATCTCCTTGCAAGACTCCAGTGACTATGTCGAGGTAGTGGGTGCCTCTATCAGATGAGGGAACCCTTACTTGCATGTTTTTGTAAAGCATCATTATAACTGCAACAGTTTATTTTGGAAGTTCATATGCAAAAAGCATTTGCTCCATCATTCCTCTGCGTATGGACCTGAGTGCTTTGGGGAAATCTACAAATACCAGTGTTTACCCTTTGGTTCGTACTTCTTTAAAGATTCAATGAATTGTCTTAATATGTAAGAGTTTTGCAATTTTTTCTAAGAATTTTCTCGATTTCGTGCCGAAATGGATTGGAAAGCTCAGGTTTATAAACCTAATAAACAATTAGTGAAAATCCTCTTTAATTCTTAATCATTCAAAGGTTGTCTTCTTGGGGAAGACAAGGAAGCAAACTTTCGTCCATTTGTTTATTGCATGTTGTTTATAGATGAGTGGCACAGTCGAAAAATATACTATTTAATGTTCTTGTCTTCCAAACTTCAAGCATTTTTTTTCAAGTCTTGGAGCTTTTTAGTGTTTGATTTTTTTCAATACTGCATTAAGTTCTTCCTCTGTAAACTAGCGTAGTTTATCGTCAAGTTTGCCCATAATGATTGTTTGTTTGATATTTCAGGACATTTTCCAAAAAGGTTGTTGAAATGTTCTTTTTATTTTAAAAATATTTCTTCTTGGCTGGCAGTATTTTTTTCTGCTTTCGATGTGCTCTTTATTCCACTTTCCTTATTTAGTGATTTCCATGTTATTTATGATTGTCTATCTTCTACTAGTTTTCTAATTTTATCAATTTGCCTTTGGATATATTCTAATTGCTCTTTTTGTTATGTGTTGGTTAGTTTTCAATGCGCATCCTTAATTTCTACGCGTTGTCATTTGTTGAGTCTTTTAGTTTATTGAGAAACGATGATTTTTTTAAAAATTCATCACATTTCTTTAAATTCTAGTGACTCCCATTGATCTCTCGATTTGGTTAGTGTTATGTTAGCATTAACTCTGCAGCTTCCATAAGAGCAGTGACAAAGTTTTCATATTCTTTATTCGGAATATGTCTTTCAAATATCACCTGAAGAGTATTGAATTTGTTCCGTGTAGTTAGCGTATAATCATTGCTTATATCTCTAATGGTAAGTGAAAAAGATTGTTTTCTTGAAGTTTAAAGTACAAATACTCAATCGTATTCTGATCAGTTACTTGTGGTTTTATCTTTTCATAACACATAGAAAAATTATTTTGATGATAGTGTTTATATATATATATATATATATGTGTGTGTGTGTGTTCTTCTATCAAAGAAAGGAACGATTTCTTCGGGACAATTAAATTATTCAAAATTCGAATATTTAATTATTCCTGGTAAAGAGCTCAATGTAAATAATTTCACAGAGCAAATATTATTTCAAGAAAAAAGCATAAAAAATATTCGTTCTCATTAGGATTATAAAATGAAAAAAAATTTAACAGGACTTCTTCTGACCTAACATGAAAATAAAGTCCTGTTAAATTTTTTTGGAGTTGTTGATTCATATCAATGCTATTAACAGGATGGAAATAAATTTATAATTATAATGTGACCGAATTTTTTGTTTTTGTCTTTTATATATATATATATATATATATAAGCATCATAATAAAGTGAGTGGTGTTTTTCATGGACCACAAATCTGACTTTTTCCTTTTCTATGAACTTCTTGTAATATCTTAATCTCTCTCTTTATCTCTGTCGAATTTCGTCTGGACCCAGCATTTAAGCCCTTGCTGTTATGTGCGTGAAAATAGTTATTAGTAAAGTTTAATTTTTGTCTAGTGGTTTTCATTAAGGAAAAAAAAGAAATGAAAGTTTCGTATCTTGTTGCCAATATTGAAAATGAATAGGTGCGGGAAAGGGAGTTTTATAGATGGAGAAAATACAAAGAACTGTTCCTAGCAGAAGTGGCAGTATAAATGAATAGGATTTGTAAGCACAGATCAATCGTCCAGCAACCACAAGAAAGAAAGAAAGAAAGAAAGAAAGAAAGAAAGAAAGAAAGAAAGAAAGAAAGAAAAACGGATCAATTGCCTAGGAACTAGGTTGAAGAAAGAAAGAAAGAAAGAAAGAAAGATGGATTCAATGTTTGGGAAAATTTCAGTATTGTTTTGCCCATTTTAAACCGCAACCCTGCTCTATACAAATATAATGGAGCTTAAATAAATTGACTGTTTCTCCTGTAATACAATGAAACCACCCGAACCAAATAAAAGAAAGGATTATAGGAGGTATAACCCTAAACTCTATCCTATGTTGAGTCTCCCATTCTTTTGATCTGGATAGAGTAGAATACTCATTCATCGCCATTACTTCCAGATCGACTGTGACTTAAAGTGGTAGTACCTGTTAGAGTCCCACCTATGATGTATAGATATATATTTATGAATTATCCCTCTTCGAATGGACGTTATGCAAAAATATCTTCAAAAAGTGTAAAAATGAACATTCAATAACTTCCATTTCAAAACGTCTAGATATAAAATACATCCTGATTGATTGACATACCTTTAAAATCAACCATTCGTACAATGGCTACACAAGAATGGTGAATTTCTCAATGGAAATCGACCTCACTAACCTAGGGAAAAAGTTGAGTTGATGAAAGGCTTCATCAATTGTTTAATTCGTCTCATGATAATAAAAATAGAAGCACTCTTTGGGAATCGTAATAACTATGGTAGTAAATTGGTATGCAATACAAATCTACTAATCCTTGCTGTAAACACCATAGTAATTCTCATGTATCCAGTGATAAGTAAAATAATTCTGCACCGGAATATACATTTTCACTTGCTAGTAAAAACAGCTCACATAATCCTCTACTGGGAGTGTTTTATTAATGTTGTATTTTATGTGTGTCTGCAATTCTAAATTGATGTATAAAATAATATCGCGGTCGAGACGTCAATCTCAACTGAAGATTAGTCGAGAAATATTTCAGTCATGATTGAAAAATAATGTCGGAATAATGTTATCTTTTTATGTCCAAAATAGATGAAAATAAGCGAAAGTATTCAGCCTAAAAAAATAACGTAGGAAAACAGGCTCACAACTTTTGAAGACATTAGAAGATTATAATCTTGTGGGAATATCTACTTTCGGAGTTTAGTGGCAAAATAAATAATCAATGTTCAACCGAACAATGTATTGCGCCATTTTCAAAGAAACGAACTTCGTATTACTCTAAATCCTTATATCAACTGTAATATAAATAAATGTATCAATTCATTAGACAGACCATTTAAACTTTGTTATACACTGATGTGAGTCTTACTGGAAGCAGATACCTATGAAATAGTACATACATACATAGATGTATATATATATATATATATATATATATATAAAGTATCATATATTTTTTATTGGTAACACGAGTATAAAATATCATATAATAATACAATTTAATATTTACAATTCTATAACATCTTGTATTTTAAAACAAAATGTATATATATTTGCAGGGCTACATGTTCAGTCGTCTGAACAGTACATAAGATATAAAGTGATAAAACACAAAACAATCAAAACAATATATATATATATATATATATATATAACCTTTCTAGAAATAGTTATATATGTATGGGTTGATGTAACATATTGACCTCCGACCCGGCCGGCCTGTCAGAAGAGAAATGCACCTGTGTAAATAACAGGTGCATCCGGTCGAAGATATCAGGGGATTAAGGGATGACCTTAACTGTCGACGGGTTGAATTGAGTACAAATGTGAAGCTCGCAAGAAGTAGGTGGATGTCAAGTTATTATATAACCCCGGCGACAGGAAGTTCAAATCAGTTGGAGAAAAGATGCTGGAATGAGAAGCAAGTACTGCATCCATATAGCAGTATCGATACGACCGCTGCTTAATGTTCATTTGATAATTTTTAAAGACGACGAACATTTTTCTTTTTCATGAGATTATATTTTTTTCTCAAACTTTCTTACTATTGTCCTGTGATCAGGCTTCAATTGTCTGAGGAGTTTCGTCCGAAAGCGCTTTTGATCTTATCGATTGGTTGTTTTTGGTAATTGTTCCTTTTTTTGCTTGTTCGTTTTTTTCTGTTTCATGTGTGTGTGTGTGTGTGTGTGTGTGTGTGTGTGTGTGTGTGTGTGTGTGTGCATTATTTATGTATAATCGGGATTTGATATCTAATTTTCTCTCTTTGAACCGACAAAAGATTTTAGATCTACAAATATATATATATATATATATATATATATATACATGCATTTTTAATATAGTTTTGTATATATGTGTGCATTTCCATAAAAGGTTATAAAGTGTTCTAATGTTTCCTTTCCCATTGAATAGATCCTTATAATTTTTAAATATACCTTGAACAGAGAATATTCACAACTAGTCAAACGTAGTGTCTTTCTGAAATCAGTTTATGACAATATGAGATATTCATGAAGAGTATGATGCATTTTACTTAGGAAAATGTAGTTTTTCAATAATGAAAATATAAAAACTGACTTCTTCACTTAGAGAAATTCAAAAGTCAATTTAAAATGTCAAAGAGAGACTCGTCCTAAGCGAACTTTGAAACTGTCAAAACAAAAACAAAGCAAACTTAATGTTGGTCGGTACATTGTTCTATTTTAAATCATGACACCTCTTAACTATCAGTTAAATCTAAAAGGTAAAATCTTTCGATGTATTATTGATATCATTGATTTTAGTTTTGGTTAATGGGAAAGGAGATACCTCACGACAAAGAGTGGGCTTGGACCTTTAATAAAACCGACCCGCTATACTGTGGTTTGATTGGATTACGAATTAAAATTCCATAGATGTATATTAGCAAATTTGATTGGCTGCCTAGTATAAAAGTACAAGAAAAATATGAAAGATCTGAGATTAGTTAAGTAATCAGAATTATTTTGTTTTCTGAGGAATCTTTTATAAAAATAGATGCTTTATGGTCAGATGAGAGAAGAGATCCGATGCCAATACCAAAGACAAGAGAATAAAAAAAGAAATCTTTCTAAGAAATAAGCCTCTCTAGAAAAAGCCTTCCACTCCGAAAAATTCAATAAGATAGAAAAACTTCACAAACCCGATATCTCATTTTTCTGTCTCTCGACTACAACAAAAAATGAAAAGTTCTATATACATATACATTGCATATATCATTGCTATACCATTGTGCTTTGATAAGTAGTTGCTAATTTTTAACGAAGAGTTTTTCTTATCTTTAAGTTGCCAACACACTGGTAACCAACCTGGTTGTCAGAAGTGCCGGTTAGATTTTGTAATCGTCCATCTGAGGATCTTTCAAACACAATGCGGACAGAGGGAGTTGAAGAACCAGATTGCCGGAAACGCATGTTGTAGTCACCGAACTAAGTCAACAATCAAGTACTTTGACTAGCATAAAACTACAAGATTTATACATCAAACAATACTTCCATTACATATATAAATATTTATATTAATTACTCAAAAATCTTTCCATCATCAATATATATATATATATATATATATATATATATATCATCATCAATGCATGTTTAGAGCGCGGATTCCCGCTACTCTTTATCGCAATGAGTCCTAATTAGCTATCACAGTTATTAGGTTCAATATGAGTCACACGGTGTCTGCACAGAGCTGGTTAATGCGAGTCCATAGTTGAGCGTCGCTTATGAGTTCGTCCTTGCCTTTCTAGTGGTGTTTAGCATGTCTTGTTTGTATCACTCGGTTAATTTATGCCGTTTTCTAGATTACTTCTCCTTGGAGTGCAGCATTCTTGTGTCGACTCAATCTTGCTTTCTCGCCAAGCTTTTCCTTATATCACTAGTAGTACAGCTATACAATAGTAATGATATTGTTACAGCTTGAAAGAAACCAATTTTCGTTTTATTTGCAAGATTAGATTTCCATGTGGGCGATAATCTGTTTATGACACTAAACATTCTGATGGTGAGGTTCCAGCAATGTTGGAGTTTTGGGGAATGCAGAGAACCCCTTCATTGCCATCGCTCCCAGGTCCATTCTGGCCCGGAGTGGTAGCACCTGATAGGGCCCTATCTATGGGTTAAATAGAACTAAGAACATACTTATGCAAAACTGAATTGTTTGAGTAAACGGAATTGTTTGGGTAAACTGAATAGCTTGAAATAGAAATGTTTTTGGCAATTAAACTGTACTTACATTTAAACTGCGTACTTATGCCTAACTGAATTATTTGAAATAGAATTGTTTTTCGACATTAAAACTGTATTTACACTTAACTGAATTGTTACATATAACTGCTTGATTAGTTGGAAATAGAAATGTTTTTGACAATTAAACTGTGTACTTATACTAAACTGACTTGTTTTAAATAGAACAGATTATTTACATAAAAATGGATTTGGCGTTAAATAACCTACAAAGTTTGATATGCCATAAAATCCAACAAACCACACCAAACTACTTTCGGCACATAAATAAGTTTCCATACATGGGTTACTGCTTTCCTATAACGACAATCGTGATTTGAAAAAATTGGCACCAATTTTTTAAGAAATTGACACATTTTGTTTGAATCATTACTGGAGAACAGAAATTCTTACTTGTGGTTTTTTCATTGGTTTCTTTGTGTCAGCAGATCTCTTCAAATCTCCTGCAAACTTTTAAGAATCGTAGACTATGTTAAAAGTGCTACCGTTTGTAAGGTCTAACTTCTTCCGTTGATCTCCAGTTCATCACTCTTCGATGAAATCGGGGACTGTTCCAAAGTCATCAAATTCAATGTCCCCATCAGCTTCATGTTTCATGGCTATTTCAACTCTCTTGCGAGGACTTTCTATTTCTTAAGCTGTCTACATTCTATCATTTTCACTCTCTGATCAACTAGAATGGAAATATCGGCAAGTCAACAATTCTTAGCTTTCCGTTAAATAAAATTAATTGTAGTCTTCGTTGATCCATTTATTTCTAAAAGTCCCGGGAAACCATCTTTGTCTCATTTGCTGAGAGGGATTCTGGTTTGTGCATATTCCTTTTACCAATATCGTCAAATATCCGCCATTTGCACGATTCCAGTCGGCTGGGGCTGTAGAATACACCAACTGTATTCTTGTAGAGGCGTAAACACACTCAAAGAGTGTCCCAGATATGAAAGTAAACGATCAGATGGCGAGGCTCTAGCCTAGATGATTTGGTGAATATAAAGTGCCCCTTTATTGCCATTGCTCTCAATTCCACTCTGACCCGGAGCGGTAGAACTTCAAAGGTCCTCTCTATGGATCAAATGGAACAAATTATGTAGACAAACAAATGACTGATGTTCCATCATGACTATTATATAGCAATACTTGAAACCATTTAACTGTGGGGCAAAAAGGTTCAAGCTTTAACTTTTTTGGCACACAGTTAAATGGTTTCAAGTATTGGTATATAATAGTCATGATTCAACATCAGTCATTTGTTTGTATATATATATATATATATATATATATATATATATATATATAAAGTATTTGACATTAAATAACTTACAATGGTTGATATACCATAAAACCAAACCAAACTGAACCAAATGATTGATACCAAATAGAATTATTCAGGTAAGAATTTTTGGAACTTTTTTTACTGCGTGAAAGCAAGTATTACTATTTGTGCAAACAAATTAGATATAACTCTTTTTAAAAAAAGATTACCCACACACTACTGACTTACAAATGATTGAACAATTTAGATATCCGCAAAAAAATGAGCTTTGACTCATTTAAAAATGTTGTCAACAAACTATGCGCTTACAAATAATATGTATAAAGAGGGTTTCACAGAAAGTAATCAACAATGGCTAATCTGCCTTAAAACCAAACCAAACCAAACCAAATAAATTAAGTAGACCATTTACCTCACTCAATTTGTCAGAGTATTTAATTCCTTGTGTTCTAGGCTCTTGCATTTGCATATTATGCTTCGGGTTGTCCTCGTGGTGTAATTGTTAAAGCAATGGACTGCGGAATCGTAGTAAACGAGTTCGAACTCCAGTCTCGCACATTACGTTCAATTTCGAACAAATACCCTTGGGTAAGGTATGAACCCCCTTATCCTCCCAGCGATGGGTTAAATAGTACCACGACTGTTCTTCTAGAAGAATTGCTTTGGCATTAGGTTTCGTTTGGTTTCTTTGTTTAATGGCATAAGTAAAGTAAGTAAAGTTAGCGACCATAGTCGAGGGTGACCCGAAGGCTCCCTTTTCGATAGCTACTACACCAAGGTGTAGGGGAGGGCGCTACTCCGTTCCCAGGATTGCTCCACTTTACCCTTGAACCGTACCTTATAATGCTGAGTGTTAAGCAAGGTGGTATCAAGTTCCATTTTTAAAGTCTTTGGTATGACTCGACCTGGGATTGAACCCAGGTCTCCCGGGCCATTGGCGAACACTCCATTCTCCAAGAAGAACAGTAGTGGTACTATTTAACTCATAGCTGGGAGGATAAGGGGATTCATACCTTTCCCAAGGGTATTTGCCTGAAAGTGGACGTAATAGCGTTACTGGAGAACGAACTCGCGTACTACGATTCTGCAGTCCATCACTTTAACCATTACACCACGAGGATACCCCCTGCTTTGGCATTAGATAACCCAAGAAGTTTTATATGTCATTGAACAAAGATACCAACCAAACTTATTATGTTTCAATTCTATCACCATATACTCTAAACTTGGTATTCTCCAGCGTATTATCGATTTTTGCATTGATATAATTTGTCTTTATGGCATTATTTTCTGTTTCTAAAACCTTACACCTATTTATTTAATATGATTTCCGCATTTAATATTCAAAGGTACTTGTCATTTTCTTTTTACTCACAGTGATCTGATGTTTTCTGACGGGTAGTTCTATTCCTTCATTTGTTTTTCTCTCCACTATTTTCTTTTTATTTTAGGCATAGGACAGTTTTTTATTCCAGTTTCCAATTCTGTATCTTTGCTGAAAATTCTAATATTTTTCATAGGTTTTTGTTTGTTTAGAGTAGCTGTATTATATAAAACTTGAAAGTATCCGATAGTTAAGATTGGGACCATATAAAAAAACAAAAGTATTTTCAAAATCGAAAGTTTAAATTAGAAAAATGTATTGCTTCTTCCACATGATTCTTCTTTTGATTCTTATACTTCTTATTCTTTCCCTTTGAATTCAACCAAAACTCACATCGGAATACACATTGAATGGATGTTAGTCAAAGTATCCGTTTATGTTTAATTGCGACTGTGCGATTAATCTGTCAATAACATGATGATTCTAAGGAAATGCTATAGATCTGCAGAGGGAACTTTGGCATCATCATTTCCTGATGATTGACTACAGTAATGCCGAAGGTTAGCGAATTCAGATTCGTCCAGGTTTTAAATTCAAACTTTCTTTACATTATTACATTAACTAATATATATACTAAGCACATGTAATTCAATATATATATATATATATATATATATATATATATATATTAAAATGTCTCCATAGAGAGATATTTACCGCCTGAGATAGATAGATAGATAGATAGATAGATAGATTTTATTAATGCTTATTCCTGGTGACAATTGTTCGATTAATTAATAATTTCAAAAGCCAGTCTCAGAGAATAACAGTATATCAGTTATTTTAGTTTCATCCAGTCTTTGAGTCTACTAAATGTCTAGCTAAATTAGATTTTATTTGTACAATGAAATGGTTTTGCTGACAAGATCACGACTCATCTCATATATTCATAGATATTCATATAACTGCGAGAGATGTCCATCAAATACTTTAAAACGATAATACATAAACTTTACAATGAAAAACATTTTTAGTGTTTATAAATATATAATTAACAAAAAATGTTTGCTCATCTTATTATTTCAAAGATAGAATATTCAGTTTATCAGTCCACACTCGATGATAAGAAGTTGGTTTCTTTCTAGTGTATGGCTTGTTGCTAGGCGTTCTTTAACATATTTACCCAACCCCTCTGCTCGGGCTGGATATGACATAGGGTCGATTTTTAAGTGGACTTTAACAGGTTTGAATTCAGAGTATTCCTTCTCCTAGACTAGTTGCCTCACCAAGGCTGAAGAACTCAGTCTGTCCTACTATTTACCCATAGCTGGAGGAAGAATAATTGGATTCATACCTTTCCCGGGGGGTATTAGTGCTATGTGAAATGCAATCAGCCTCGTCCAGGATTTGAACTCGTGTCGCCGTGTCCATTTCATACGACGATAACCATTACACCACGGGACCTCCTAGGCATTCTTTATATGTTTAGAGGGGGAGTCTCCATAGCTCAGTAGATAACGTGTTGCACAAGGAAATCATAGGAAATGAGATCGAACTCCATTAGCGCTATAACGTTCATTTCTTGATTTATACCGATAGGTATTATACCCCACCCAAGGTACATTATGAATATTAGCACGATTCTTATCCTTCAAGGATGGTTCTGGCATTAAATAACCAATGGAGGTTGATTTGTCATTAAACAAACAAACCGCAACAAACTAGACATTTACATGCATTTATTTGATATCGAAAATTGGAAAAGAAAATCAGCTGAAGTGGCGTATTACACACATTGCAAAAGATTTCGAGGGGACACTTCAAACTTTTGTATAGATTGCTTTGTTCCTTTCCAGTGTTTTATGGGAAGCCATAAATCCACTTCCGTTTTGCTGAAAACTGTAAAGTATCCATTCAGAATGCAGTGTCACTGATTTTAAACATATTGACCTAGAACTGTGTGAATTTTGTGTTCATGTGCAAACGATATTTCCGTCAACTGATCAGACTTTAACTGCAAAAGTTTTTGTCACTTTGAGTATTTGGAGTATTGTCAACATCATGATATTCACATCGTTTCGACCGATATATTCTTTTGCCTTCTTCAGCTGTTTCATGTCAAACTCATGGGCCCACGAAGAACATCAAACCGAACCTTTTACTTAATACACGAGGGTAGACTGTTCTTATACCTGTAACCATAATTAAGTGCACGTGTTAAGCTATAGTACGTGCATCTACCTATTTACCTGTAGTCAAGATTAAACCTGTAACCTCCAAATGATTTCGCTTAGAATCACTTTTCAACTAAACGCCTATATCCGTTGCATTATGCGCCCTGCTTGACTCACTTCTATCATATAAATTTTTACACCCCAATTAAATTTCAAGAGGTTTCCAACTCTACCTACAAACACAGATAACACATACACACACAGGGGTGCACACGCAAAAACCCACAAATATAAATCCATTCTTTGGAGTTATTTTGTAATTAGATGTCTTTCATCTCTCAGAAATATTATTTCATGATATTCAAAATAGTCATAAATCAAAAAAAGTGATTCTGGCTTGAACGGAGGTGCGTCTTGAATACAATCAACCATCTCATAGTTATTCGTATTTAATACCGACAATTTGTACGCAATTTTACGATTTTACAATGTCTTGCTCAGGTACGTATTGGGTGATTGACTGATTGGTTTTAACGGTATTTGAACTCGTCTGGGGTCATTTTATATCTTCTGGCAGGGGGAATCACATCGACTAAACGTTTTAATTCAATTTTCGTATACTTCTTTCAAAAGTGATTTTGCATAAAGTTATGTAATATCAGATATTCATATTTAATACGAATGATTTGAATAGTTTCACGTATTCTTATCTAATACCATGTGTTTTAACTTGATATTGTCATATATTTAACTCGTCGATATATAAAAATAACTCGTAGATATATAAAAATATAATTTATATTTCTATATTTCGACGTTGACGTTTGTGAGGAGTAGGAATACAGCCAGAGAGCGTTCGCACATATCTTTCTTCTGTGGTGAGGACTCTTTTTGTGAAGTAGTGCGAGGGACGGAGGAAAAGTCCAAAGGAGCTGACAGGTTTGCGTGAGTGACCAGCGGGTCTTTCTCCTTCGCTTGAGCAACCAGCAGATCTCTGCCCTTTAGTCCAAAATTACAGAACTTATATTGTCTTTTCAAGTCCCATTCGGAAATATGAACATCCTCTTCGCCTCACGTATTTTCTGTTTTTGGCTGGTTATTAGAACTTACTCACTTCCGGGTTTTTTTCGGTTATTTGTTGATATTATCTGTCATTCTATCCACATGCAATAAATTACATCTTTCTCTTTCCAGTGAAACATCTTTGTTGATTTTATCTTGCGACCGCATTGAATCTGCTAAGTTCATCCACTGCACTCTGTTGCCAGCTAAGCTAGTATATTACAATATTTCCACTCTAAATGGCAGTTCCTTAAAATGTGTTGGCTAGTTCACGTACCACGGTAGCAGCGTCTCATCTTTTAAAACTGGCATCAATATAAGCCTTGCAAAAGCATGGACTGCTATTGATAGGCTACCGATCATTGCAGAAATCTACCTCATGTGCTAAAATAAAACGGAATTTCATCCAAGCAGTAGCTGTGCCATTTTTAAAGTGTTGATGTACCATATAGACGCTGACCAAACGTACTGAAAAATAAAGCTAGATGAAAACTGCAGAAGAATGCTGCAAGTTTTATTAAACAAATCCTGGAAGCAACATCCCACAAAACAAGTTCTTCGGCCATCTACCTTCTAACTCTAAAATCATCCAAATAAGATAAACAGGACATACGGAACACTGCTGAAGAAGCAAGTATTAAGTTATGTGATGTTGTTCTATGGGCCTGCCAGTGTTGGGCGACCAACAAGTACTTACCTACAAAAGCTCTGTGCGGACACAGGATGTAGTCTAGAAGACTTACTGGAAGCAATGGTTAATAAGAAAGAATAGCTAGAGAGAGAGAGAGAGAGAGAGAGAGAGAGACATCGAAATCTGTGCTAGCAGCGTCACTTGATGACGATGATGATATATATATATAACATATATACAATAGAAAAAAATTATATATATATATATATATAATCTATATATCATACAGGGTGGAACGATAAAATTGTCGACCTAGAAAAGATGACATGATTCCATTTCCTTTTAATGAAAACCGGTTTTCTTTTTTTGCTGCAGACCATCTACCAGTTGGTCAGTTGTGTACAAATCCCAAGAGCGATAGATACTTCTATCATGTCTGAAAGTGACACAATGTTAAACGAGCGAGATCGGAGATGCGCCGCTGTACATGTCATGCGCTCTACCGATCCAAATTATGACAACAGGACCATTGCCAGCACCCTCAAAATCCAAATCTTGATTGCCACGAATAACCCAGGGTGATGAAAACAATGTTTCTGGCTACGGTTATGGCCTTTGGTGTGGTTTCAAGTGAGGGCCACATCAAGCCACCTCATATCTTCGAAGTCGGCTTGAAAGTCAACACCAAAGTGTATCCGGATGTGCTAAAGAGTGTGGTGATCCCCTGGTACAATCAGGTAGCCAGTGGTAGACCCTGAGTGTGGCAGCAGGACTTGGCACCGGCTCACAAGTCCAAAGAGACCCAGGCTTGGCTTCAGAAGGAGTGCTAGGACTTTGTACCATTCTCTCACTGGTCCCCCTCCTCCCACGACCTGAACCTGCTGGACTTCTGTGTTTGGTCATACGTCGAGAAAATCACCAACATGACCTCCCACAACACCAAAGCCAGCCTGATTGCCGCCAACCGCCGAGTATTCGCCGAGCTCCCGCCGGCGCTTGTGGAACAGGTATGCTCTCAGTTCCGGATCCGTATCGTGGCGGTGATTGATGCTAAAGGCGGCTACATTGAATATATGCCAGCTCTAATACATAATCGAGTTTCCTTGATTTTTTCATTAAAGGTTTTAAAACAAAGCTGTAGTGTTATTTTCTTTAGGACGACAATTTTATCATTCCACCCTGTATATATACAATCTTTTTCATTTCCTTAGGTTTCATTTAAAACTCTATCATATACGGCATATGTTTTTTAGATCTTTGATAACTGCAAAGAAGCTCGAAAAACCAAACCAAACCTAATAATAATAATAATAATAATAATAATAATAATAATAAAAAATAAGTTTCAAGTAACGATTCTTAAAACAAATAAATTACTCAGTTATATGCTAACCTATCAAATATGAATAATTTGAAAACATATCCATTTGACCGATACCTAGGACCCTAACAGGTATCACCTCTCCCTGCATGGTTTATCTTGGAACAATGACAATGAACGAATACTCCCCACTCCATAAAGCACCAGAACTGATGTTGCACCCTCTGAGGTGGTGCACCGGATACAATCAACGTATTCTAAGCACGGCTAAAATGTCGAGTAATCAAGAAATTATAAAACATAAACTTGTGATATGGTTGATTTCAATCGTTTTCCTTTATTAATGATATTATTGTTATTTTCGCCTGATGATATTTTTTGATTGATGACTTTTAAATTCGCTTTTAGTATTGCCGTTTTAGTTTTTAACCTTAAGATTTTGCTTTTAAACTAACAGAATTTGTTTTAAAGTAAAACGTACGCACGCACACACACACATACACACACACACACACACAAATAATGATTGCCGCATCTCGAAAAATAAGAGGTTCACCAATGGTTCCGGAGACCGGAATTCAATCCCAGGTCAAGTCATAACAAAGACCCAAATAAATGGTTCTTGATGCCGCCTTGCTCACACTCAGCATAATAATGTAAGGATCAAGCGTAAAGTGGAGCAATTCAGGGAATGGAGTAGCGCCCCCTACACCTCGGTATGGTAGCTATTGAAAAGTACAGTTCTATTTCAAACAATTCAGTTTAGCACAAGTACACAGTTAAATGTAAGTACACAGTTTAATTGTCAAAAATATTTCTATTTCAAGCTATCCAGTTTAGTCAAACAGTTTTTATTCACACAATTCAATTTAGCATAAGTTTGCATCACTATCAAATTGTTTTCTCTCACATCCAGGACACTCGTTTGCGCGGGGTGACCTTACGCCTCTACAGAGAAGCGGTCGATGAATTCTACAGCCTCGGTCGATTGGGCAAGACTGAATTGTTTGAAAAAGAATTGTTTTTGACATTAAAACTGTGTACTTATGCTAAACTGAAATGTTTGAAATGGAACTGTCTGAATTTCTTGAAATCGACTGTTTTTGACATTAAGAGTGTGTACTTCTGCTAAATTGAATTGTTAAAATAGAACTGTTTTGACAGTTAATTGTTAGTAAACAAAAACTATACTTATACTAAACTGAATTGATTGAAATCTAATTAGGCATTGAATGACTCGAATGGGTTCATATGCCGCAAAACCAAACAACCAACCACCGAAGATTTCTGATTATTAACTGAATCAACTTGAGAAATATGAAGAATATCTGTAAGATGATAAGTTTGCAAGATATACGTACATAATTAAATAATTGTTGCATATCCTTATGCGATACTTCTGTAACACTCTGTGTCTTCATAGCTCCGGCCAAAAGACAAGCATCGTAAAAGATAACTGGTGATTATGTATACAGGAGATTTTATTTCAGAATTCCTTCTGTTAGACTCTTTCCTATAAAGGTTATCTGCTAGTTTCTTGCGATATTTGCTTAACAAGATAAGTAGTTAATCCTTAGAGAACGACAGAAGTGGTTTTTTATATAAAATTCATCTGTGAATGTGACGTCTGAACACAAGTAAGACGATGTACTTCTTCACATTGCAGTGAAATGAAAGATTTATGACCCAATTTTCTTTGCCATTCAATAAATTCTCTCTCGCCCCCTCTCTCTCTCTCTCTCTCTCGCCCTCTCTCTCTCTCCCTCTTCCCCCCTCTCTCTCTTTATATATATATATATATATATATACATATATATATATGTATATATATATATATCATGGCCTTTTTCTTTCATATGTTTTCTCGTTACAATCCTGAAAAACATCTGATGCCTTGTTTGGCGTCAGACAAAATGGCGGCATTTCTACTAATTCCATGCCGTTTTCGCCGCGTACTTTATTGACTTATTGTATTATGCAAATTGAGGGACTCAGTGGAACGAAATTGTCGATTTCGACTGATAAATGGGGAAAGAGAAGACTGAAGAGAATGAAAGTGGGAGTGACAGTGTAGAACAAAATGCGATACCCAGGGAGTTGGAGAATTAGATCAGCACAAAAAAGGAGAGAGAGAGAAAAAAAAAAGAAAGAAGATAGATAGATAGATAGATAGATAGATAGATAGATAGATTTAGAGAGACGCGGGGTAGATAGATAGATAGATAGATAGATAGATAGATAGATAGATATAGAGAGAGGGGGGAAAGGAAGGGAGTTGAAGAATTAGATCAGCACAAAAAAGGAGAGAGAGAGAAAAAAAAAAGAAAGAAGATAGATAGATAGATAGATAGATAGATAGGTAGATAGATTTAGAGAGACGCGGGGTAGATAGATAGATAGATATAGAGAGAGGGGGGAAAGGAAGGGAGTTGGAGAATTAGATCAGCGCAAAAAGGAGAGAGAGAAAAAAAAGGAAAAAAAGATATATATATATATATATATATATATATATATATATATATACAGAGAGAGAGAGAGAATGGGAAAGGGAGAGAGTTGGTGGAATGTGCAAAGGGAT
Source organism: Sepioteuthis lessoniana (assembly GCA_963585895.1). NCBI lineage: Eukaryota > Metazoa > Mollusca > Cephalopoda > Myopsida > Loliginidae > Sepioteuthis > Sepioteuthis lessoniana. The sequence continues at coordinate 149,198,677 of OY757904.1, forward strand.
TTGTTGCATTATTCTAGTAGTTCAAATACATTTTCTGGTTGACGCCTCCTTTGTTTACAGACCACACCCGATCAATCCCTCACCGATTTATGAAGAACATACACCATCTTCATTGTAAAGGGTCTACTGAAATTTTAAAACAATTAAACTAATGCTTTTAAACAAATATTTTTTTTCTTCAACTAAATCTTAACCTAGAGAACCAAATGACTTAGCATGAGGAAAAAGTAAGTTTTAATCTCACCTGTAATTACCGTAATTAACTGTGTAAATGACACACTATTTATCCACATTTTTCTGTCCAAAATTACGGTGTGTATTTTATATACGAGAACTTTATAATTTACTTTTTCCGACCACATGTCTTACTATTTTCTGAACGATATGACTTAAAATAAGAGATACCTAATGAGTACGTTTTACGCAGTTACAGAGAAATATCCACTGGAATGAGTTTTTGTTTGCAATTACGTTTCTCTTTATCAGTTTATTTTACTGAAAAGCTTGCCGAATTTTTGAGTAAAAACATACCGTGTTCTTGCCCTAAATACTGCACTAATTTTGTTTTTTAAGGAATAATGTAAATCATATAAATTTATACAAGCCGATAAAATTTGAACGAATGCTACATTTTGATTAAATGTAAGTTGGCCGACCGCGTTCGATGGCGATCCCAGGGCTTCTTTTTCAATATATACAAGACGGAAGTGTATGGGAAGGTGCTACTCCTTTCCTTGGGTTGCTCCACTTACCCTTGATCCTACCTTATAATTCTGAATGTTAAGCAAGGAGGTATCTGAGTCTTTGGTATGGTTCGATCTGGGGATTGAACCCTGGTCTCCCGGACCATTGTAGAACACACTAACGGTTATGCCACTGAGCCAGAACAGATTAAGTAGAGCTGCTACAAATTTAGTTGTCCATTATACACAAAATGTTTTTCTCTGGAATTTCGTAATCCAGTTAGAGGTGTGTATTATACATGAGTGGGGTTTTTACACAAATGATTAGGTAAATTGTCTTCACAGTTTTAGAGAGATGTATTTTTTCTGGTAGGACGTCCGAATGGTTCAACGGGTATTGTCGTAGAAAAGAGAAGTCAGCCAATAGAGTTCAAATCCTAAACGAAGTTGCCCCCATTTCACATAGCACTAATAACCTTAGGAAACCTATGACTAAATTAATTCTTTCTCCAGCTATGGATAAATACCAAGGCAGATTCGGCTCTTAAACTTTGTTTGGCAAATGGTCTAATAGTTCTGAAATCAACCGAATTGTATACCTGGTGAGAGATGAGTTCCTCAAGCTATTATTGCCAAAGACATACTTCCTGGACCAGAAGGAATTGCTTAGAACAAGCATATTAGACTCTAAGCATGAGAAAGAAAAACAGTAAAAAGAAGCCTTAGAATCCCATGTTCGTTTATATTTAGTTTATTTCTTTGTTTCGTAAGAAACTGTTTGGTGGTTTGGTTGTTTGGGTTATATGGCATATCAACCATTGTTGGTTATTTAACGCCTAATCCATTTTTATGAAAATAGTTCTATTTCAAATAATTCAGTTTAGCATAAGTACGCAGTTTAAATGTAAGTACAGTTTTATTGTGAAAAACATTTCTACTTCCAGCTATTCAGTTTAGTCAAACCGTTCTAATTCCGCTACATCAGTTTAGTATAAGTACAGATTTTGCTGACACACACAGTTATAAGTCAAAGCAGTTCTATATAAAAAAGCAGTTTAGTGTAAATACAGTTTCAATGTCATAAAACAGTTCTATTTCAAATAATTCAGTTTAGTATAAAAACGCAGTTTAAATGTAAGTACAGTTTAATTGTCAAAAACATTTCTATTTCAAGCAATTCAGTTTAGTCAAACAATCCAGTTTAGCATTAGCATGCCGTTAGTTCTATTTAACCCATAGATAGAGCGCTATCTGGTGCTACCTCGCTGGACCAGAGTGGACCCGGGAGCAATGGCAATCAAGGCGTGCTCTGCATTCCCCAAAGCCCCAACCTCACTGGAACCTCACCATCAGATTGTTTAGTGTCATATATATGACACTCATTGGGTGAGGGTCTTATCCCTCAGCAGAGGTGCAGTGTGTGTATTCTAAAGCTCTCCCTCCCCAAAAGAAACTGTTAGACAGAATTCTAATTAGAGTGTTGGAAAGGCAAAATTCATTTTTATTCTTGTTAAAAATGTATAATAACATTCAGAAATGATTTCTTTTTGAAAACAAAAATATTTTTCGTTTTTTTTTTGTTTTGTTTTGTTTTTTTTTTCTTTTGAAGTCTCAGTTACTTATCAGTTTCCTTTCATGTATCTTAATTAGATTTTGTCGTATAGATTATGAAAGAAAACTTAGAAACTAATATTTTCTTAGATTTTCTTATATTGTTATAGAAAACATAAGATTTTTTACTTATTAATATATACTTTACTTGTCATATAGATTGTTACAGAAAATTTAGAAAGTAACAGCTACTTAGATTTTGCCACGTAGATTATATTATATAGAAAACTTCAAAATAACCAGTTACTCAGAATTTAACATATAGTTTATTATCGAGAACATGTAATTTAATATTTACTTAATTTTGTCTGCCCTATTTACCAATATTTGGGAGCGAAAAGATGAACACATTCCTTTCTTCAGGGAATTAGAATGTAGTGAAACGCTGGCAACCTCTTCCAGGATTTTAAGTGGGGCAACTGAGGTTTGTTTTCTAAAATGAGGACTGTTATGCCAAGCTCTTATTAGGATTTTCTTATATATACTATTACATTATAAATGCTTATGCAACTTTATTGTCTTCTAAATCCTATCTATTTCTCCCTGCCATAATAAATATAACCTCTTGAGTGCAGTATCACTGACTTTGTAAATGACCGGGTTAAATCTGAGAGAATTTATCTCAATCTAAACTAGAGGGAAAACTCCCTGGGACGTGATAGCTAAGGCGATGGAAGCGCGCGGGTTAGAACTCTCCTTAACTTATGGCATTTTCTTTTAGATTTGGGAAACGTATGAACCTCATTATATCCACTACTGTTCTTCTACGTGGATATATTTGGCATTAAATAACCCACGAAGTTTGATATGCTATTAAACAACGACACCAAACCTGTAGAAACGTTGTCTCTTTACTAACGCCACGATCAATTTATGCAAAAAAAAGGTTTTTGTTTTTCAATCTATTTTCTTTTAATATCAACTTGTCCTTATTCTGACCAAATGCTACGCTGAAAAGACTGTTTCTTGACCGATCATTTGATATTAAATAGGGTTAGGAGGAGTCGAACAGATGCGACGTAGATTCGGTCGGATTCAGAGAGAAGCCATCGAGTATACAAGACAGGATATCAAGGGCGCCACCTGTTGTGGTGGTTGCCCTCAGATGAGAAACAGATGTAAGGCTCTGAATGTCTGTCCTCAATGTCACCGTCTCCCTGTCTCTGTTTCTCTCAAATACAGCTATTTCCACCCTTTTGAGACAATAAAGAAGAGAGATATATTGTCGCATATTGAACCGCTGGACAAACAATCAAGGACTCGTAGATATATAAAAATATAATTCATATTTTTATTCTTCAACGGTGACGTTCGTGTGAAGTAGAAATACAGTCAAAAAGAGTTCACACATGTCTTTCTTCTGTGGTGGGGACCCTTTTTTGTGAAGTAGTGCAACGGCCGGAGAACACACGCGACATGCTTGCTTGAGTGACCCGCAGGTCTCTCCCTTCGCTTAAGAGACTAGCGGATCTCCCCACTTTCACTTGAGCGGACACTGGATCTCTCCCGCTTCGCTTGAGAGACCAACGGATATCTCTCCTTCGCTTGAGCGACCAGCGGATCTCTGCTTTCAGTCCAAATTTACAGACCTTATATTGTCTTTTCAAGCCCCATGCGGAAGTATGAACATCCTCTTCGCTCACGTATTTTTCTGTTTATGGCTGGTAATCGGAACTTACATACTTCCGGTTTTTTCCCGGTAATTTGTTGATCTTATCTGTGAATGGAAATATTTCACTCTATCCATAGGTAATAAATTATACTCTTGCCAACATTTATTATTTTTCTGATATCTGGGAGATCACTTTGTTGATGTTATCTTGCATTGAATCTGCTAAGTTCATTTCGCCTGCTAAGCTAGTATATTAAAATATTTTTATAAACAAAAATATTATGGTCCTTCATTCCGGCTATATAGCATATGGATATAAACTTAGCCAGGGGGGGGGCTCGTATTGTAGTGGTTAATGTGCTGGGCTGGGGAATCGTAGTAAGCGAGTTCGAACTTCAGTCGTGCTATTATGTCCACTTTCGGACAAATACTCTAGGGAAAGGCATGAACCCCCTTGTCCTCCTTGCTATGGGTCAAATAGTAGCACTACTGTTCCTCTCGAAGGATGGCTTTGGCATTAAATAACCAACAAAGGTTGATATGCCATCGAAACAAAGAAATCAAACGAAACCAAACTTACCCTGGAATCCTTTATTACCTTTAAATGTATGAAATAATGTAATATTCCTTAGACTTTTTGCGCACAGGTCGAAGCCCAAAAAGTTTTAAATATTGCATCTTAAACTAGAATTTATAGCAGTATTAATAGCATATTGTTGTATCAAATTAAATTAAATGTATGAGCTCAGTTTGATTGGATCTTTTCATCTAAGAAAGCAGTTCTAAATATAATGTATCTGGTATTAGAAATCAAATTTGGTGACTAACATTGAGGAAAACGTTGAGGATATTTTCCAAATAGTCGAGTCAGAATTGAATAAAATTACTTTAATGAGATAGCTTGCTATATCTTGTTGAATATTTATTAATGAGTGATAAATCCTGCATAGTCACTTGTTTAATATTTTTACATTTCGATATTTTCTACACAAAAATAAGCATAGGAACCTTTCGGGAAAATATACGGGTAATTGGTCTTATATGGAAAACTATACGGGTATTTACCGGACATTAGCATAATTGTTAGAGTGTACGCTAATGGCCCGGGGGACCAGGGTTCAATCCCTGGTCGAGTCATACCAAAGAGGTGCCCGTGGTGTAATAGTTATCATCGTAGGAAATGGACACGGTGACACGAGTTCGAATTCTGGACCAGACTGATTGCATTTCACATAGCACTAATACCCTTGGGAAAGGTATGGATCCAATTATTCTCCCTCCAGCTATGGGTAAATAGTAGGGTAGACTGGATTCTTCAGCCTTGGTGAGGCAACTAGTCTAGGAGAAGGAAAACTTTGAATTTAAACCTGTTAAACTCTACTTAAGAAAAATAGACCTTGTGTCATATAAAAAGGAGGTGCCCGTGGTGTAATGGTTATCGTCATAGGAAATGGACACGTTGACCCGAGTTCAAATCTTGGACGAGAGTGATTGCATTTCACATAGCGCTAATACCCTTGGGAAAGGTATGAATCCAATTATTCTCCCTCTAGCTGTGGGTAAATTGTAGGGCAGACTACGTTTTTCAGCGTTGGTGAGGCAACTAGTCAAGGAGAAAGAAAACTCTGAATTCAAACCTGTTAAACTTCGCTTAAAAAGATTGACCTTGTGTCATATCCTACACGAGCGGAGGGGTTGGGTAAATATGCATACCAGAGACTAAAAAAATGGTACTTAATGCCTCCTTGCTTAACACTCAGCATTACAAGGTACAGATCAAGTGTAAATTGGGTCAATCCTGGGAAAAGAGTAGCGCCCTTCCCTACACCTTGGTGTAGTAGCTATCGAAAAGGGAGCCGTAGGGTTATCCTACTCTAGGGGGTCGCCAACTTTACTTACTTACATTTTGGTATTTTCTACACAAAAAAAGAATCGGAACATTTCGGAAAATTATTCGGGTATTTGGTCTTATGTGGAAAGCTATGATGGTATTTGGTCCTATATGGAAAACTATATGGGTATTTGGTCTTATATGGAAGACTATACGGGTATTTGGTCCTACATTAAAAACTATATGGGTATTTGATCTTATATGGAAAACTATACGAGTATTTGGTTTTATATGGAAAAGTATATGGGTATTTGGTCTTATATGGAAAACTATACGGGTATTTATTATATAAATCAGGTAGAAAGCCATTTTAAAGATTGTACCACAATTTTGGTGGTAGATTTGCATATATAAATTTTACCACAAATCTTTCGATAAAACTGTCAAATTCTAAGTTGTTCAATATTTTAACAAAAAAATTGTAAACAACCACACGAACAATCTTCAAAAATAGCCAATGTTTGATTCCAACCCAACTGTACAAAGTGGACGAAATGGAATTTGCATAAGATAGGGGGTACAAATTTTTATAAAGATTATATTCGACGTGGGAAAAAGTTACCAAATACTTTCGATTTTATTTGAAAAAATATTTCTTAAATTTGTATTCCTGTTGAAAACACTGGTTCCTGTAATAACACTGTAGCCAAGCAATACTTAAATCTGCGATCACTTATATTAACAGGTACTTTAAGGAAAATAAAGCTTCAGTGTAAGTCTGAGTTAATCATTTTGTATTAAAAAACCACGGGACTTCAAAACTCCCAAACATTTTGCAAAGTAATAAAATTGAGAATACCACCTTTATATATATATATATATATATATATATATATATATATATATATATATATATATATATAATGTGTGTATGTGTGAGTCTATCTGAGATAGAGATAGAGATAAAGAGAAACAGAGGAGATAAAGGAGAGAATATAAGTGAAATTTTAATGGAAGTGCTTTTCAAAATTTAAGATAAAAGAAAGAATTAAAACTTTGAAGATCAAATGAGAATAAAAATGTAAAAAGTTACGAAAACAGATAAGAATAAATTGAACAGAAATGATTATATCTGTCTTGTCAATATAAACAAATAAAGGAGTTAATTACTAGGAGGAATTCCCTATTGGACAGCTCAACTCAAATTGTTGGAGAGAAACATTACACATTCTAAATACTTTATTTATAATAAATCGCTTAAAATCGTCCTTGGCTGAAATGCTCAAGAAAATTTTTTCAAAAGTCTCTCTTTCATATTAACACTTCCAGAGCCAATACATATATATATATATATATATATATATATATATATATATATATATATATATATATATATATATATATATATTTACGTAAAGCCATCAATAAGTTTACAGAGTTTTTTGTACAGGCATTAAAAATTGTCGCAGACTCTTGAAAAATCAGTATGTTATTGCTATACATCTTATGAGATGACTGACCAATGTTTATGATTTCAGGTTCAAATGAACAGCTACAGTAGCAATTGGAATACACCCTACTAAAGCCTGATTGTCACCGCTGGGGAATTTCAAAAATGCAATCTAGACGTGAGAACACTTTAAAAGAACGATATTTAATAGAATTCTTTTTTAAACTTGGAAAAAATGCCACAGAAACGTATGGAATACATCTCACTGCTTTTGGACCATCATGCATGAATAGAGCATCAGTTTTGAGTGGAATAAGAGATTAAAGGAAGACAGGGAGTCTGTGAGGGATGATGAGAGGTGTGGGAGGATTAACGAAGTCAATACACAAGAGTTGATTGGTTAAAGGGTAAGGGTTAGGGTTACTATGTTAAGGTTTTAAGGGCGTTCAGGAAAAGATTCACTCGGAAGAGGCGACCACTCTTCAAATCAGTTCAGCGACATTTCCACCAGGACAATGCACCAGTCCACGACTCCATCGTTGTCACAGACAATTTGACTAAGTCTTCAGCCCCCCTTCAGTCCAAACCTTGCTCCCTGTGACTTTTGGTTATTCCCTTAGCTCAGAGGCTGTCATTTTGAGACAATTAAGGAGAATAAAAAGGGTGTGAAAAAGGTCATTAACACACTCACACAAGAGGACTTCCATGGGGTCTTCCAGAAGTTGTTGGAACGGTACAACAAGTGCATTGCAGCCGGAGGAGATTACTTTGAAGGGGGTTGAGTGTTATATGTGTACTATCAATAAAAGTGGCCATCCAAAAATGTCTGGAAACTTATTTAATGGTCCTTGTACACACACACACACACACACACACACATATATTTAAGTTAATTTTATAATTGGCTCCACTCGTGTTGAGCACTCTTGTAATTGTAGCATTGCAGCGTTTAGGGAGGGTTTTAGTTTTTTTTTTACTAACTGACTGCATATCTCTTGATTTTTTTTTCAACTGGTGTGACAGAGTAGGTCTTTTCTTTTTTTTTTTTTTTTTTTTGTCCTATGAATTTTTTTCATTTTCCCCCGGACGGTGATTTGAGACATTTTTATCTCTTGTTCCTGGTGTTTTTTTTTTCTTTTTTTCTGGTAACCGTGAATGCTGGTAGATATTAGATTAGTATATATATATATATATATATATATATATAAAGTATAATATAAAACTCACGATTCAGAGTTACACGTTTTCGTTTTTCAAGTGCGCTCTTATTCAACATATCTTGACTTATTTCATCTAAACAGATATGTACTTTTTCATATGGTGTGTAATCTCCATAGTGTATTGGTTAAAGTGTAAGATTCTGACAATGTAGCCAACAAGTTCGAGTGACAGTCACGCACTCACTCTTCGGTTAATACTCTTGGGAATGATATGAACCTCCTTCTTACTCCCCCTACACACCCAGCGATGAGTTAAATTGTACCACTACTCTTTTTCTACTAGGATGAATTTGGCATTAGATAATTCTAACAGACTGATAAGCTTTTAAACAAAGAAATCAATCGACCTTTTTTTTAAGTCGCATGACTTTTACGTGTTTGACACGTGTCAAATTGCGAAATAAACACTAATTTTCTTAACAACTTTTCGTTACCGACTTCGATCTTATATTAAGTTACTGTCCTGGAGTTTTCTTTCATATCAATGTTATTTAATGAAAAACCCTATATATATATATATATATATGGGGGATCGTTTTTGGGCATATCAACCGTTTTGTATCAACAATGCTAAATCCTATATATATATACATACGTATATATATATATATATGTGTGTGTGTGTGTGTGTGTGTGTGTGTGTGTGTGTATCGTTTATATATGTTTTATGCCACATCAACTGGCTCTGATTATTTAATGCTAAATAATGCATATATATATATATATATACATGTGTGTGTGTGTGTGTGTCCGTTTTATTGAATATCAACCTTTGTGTATCATTTAATGCAAAATTCTGTATATATATATATGTATATATATATATATATATATATATATATGTGTGTGTGTGTGTGTGTGCGCGTGCGCACGCGCACTTTATAGCATATCAACATAGAAAATTCAATGCTAAATCCTATATACATATATATATATATATATATATATATGGGGGGTAATGTGTGTGTGTTTGTGTGTGTGTGTGTGTGTTTAATGGCATACCGATCATTGTGGGTTATTTAATACCAAATGACGAAATATCTAGTGTCTCCCTTCCCAAGCAGTAGATCTTCCCCAAATTATATTTAATAGAAAAATAGCTTCAATATTGGTTAGTCCTACTAATTTAAAATGCCGAAAATTTTACAAAATTATATGCTGTTTTATTCTTTGTAAAATATTGCTTGAACTCAGTGTTTTAAATGTAAAGACACTTTTACCGTAAACCCAAATTGAATATATGACTCTGTCCAAATTGTGAGCGTACATGGCAAAAAGTTTCAAATCTTTTCTAAAAGTTTAAAATTCTTACAACTTATCCCCCCCCACACACACAGTAGTTTAGAAGAAAACTAAACAGCCTAAATAAAAATCCCAATGCCACAAAAAATACATATTTTAGTGCCAGTATCAGAAGATAGGTGAAAATATAGCGAAAACTCTGACTAATACACCTTAGTCCTGGAAATTAACTAAGTTAAAACTTAAGGGAAATTAAAGCCCTTCTCACACACTTTTTTTTACGTACACATGGGAAGCAGCATGATGGATGTAAAGGTATTTGAATAAACCCATGGACAGTGGCTTCTATAGATGAGAATAAAAACAGCCATCGAAAGATAACCATGATTCACACTCAAACAACACACATAAACCGCATCGCTCTTCGCACGGGTAAAAAAGGGGCGTGTCCAACTGAGGTTGGAGCCCTGGCCTCAGTGTTCGAAAAATCAGCTACAGAGCTCAAAACCCAAAAACTACTAAAAGGCAAACTAACAATACAAATAGCGACATTTAACGTAAGAACCTTAAATAGAATAGGACAACAAACAGAGCTAACTGCATAGGCCGTAGAACATAAGATAGACATAATATGCTTACAAGAACACAGATACTCGCACACTGAAGATATCAAATATCACCAAAAAGGCAATGGATGGACGGTAGCCACTGTATCGCCATGGAAAAACTCAGTCAATTCCACAGTATGAGGGGTAGGAATGCTTATAGGACCTAGTGCGTTAAAAACACTTAATAGCATAGAGAGAATACAACCTAGGATGTTGGCAGCTACGTTTAATGGCAACCCCAGAGCAACAATCATCTCCTACTACAGCCCTACCAATGTTAGTGAAGAAACGGAACTAGACGCCTTCTACGATGAGCTATCCTCTCTAGTGCGTAGTATTTCGAAAAACAACCTGTTAGTCATTGGCGGAGACATGAATACCCAAATAGGGAAAAACGGAAACAACAAATACAGCCTACACAACACGTCAAATAGGAATGGGCATCATCTAACAGATTTAATGACAGAAAATAGATTAAGATGCCTCAATAGAAACTACCAAAAAAGGGATGGAAAATTATGGACCTACAAGTGCTCGAACAATAGTAAAGCACAGATAGACTACGTCTTTATAAACAAGAACTGTAAAAATAGTGCAATCAATTGCGAGGCATACTCCTCTTTCGTGGGTGTGTCCTCCGATCACTGAATAGTCACGGCAAAAATACGACAAGCCTACGAAAAAACGCCACACGAACAGCGACCAGCAAATACTATGACTGGGCCCTTCTCAAAAACAAAGATATAAGAGATAAATATGTAGTAGAATTGAGAAACAGATTCGAGACACTACAAGAGAAGACGGGAAAAGGTACCCCTTTTGACGAATATGAGAATTTCATCAACGTGCACCTCGAGGCGGGAGCGAAGTGTATTCCAACAAAACCTAGAACTAAATATAGAGTCCCATGGGAAACTTTAGCGGTGAAAGAAAAACGTACACACGTGAAAACAGCCTCCAAAAGCTATCGAAAGAACCCAACAAACACAAATGCCCCAAAACTAAAAACGGCACAATATCAATTAGCAGGCATATATATAAAGTAACAGATAGAATACATACAAAATCAGATAGATAAAATTAGAGACTAAGAGGAAGATAGGCAATCTAGAATAGCCGGGCCAACAATCAACGAAATCAGTAAAAGGGAGAGCACAGCCAATGCAAAACTGAAAGCTACAAACCAACAGGAAAGAATAAAACTGTGGAAACAGTATTTCGAAAATATACTAGGAAACCCACCGAGAGTAAAGCATGAACGAATCACCATTAAACTAGGACCGTTCACTCAAAAAGAACTCGACTCGGTTCTTAGAAAAATTGAAAAAAGGAAAGCTGCATCCTCCCCTTCCATGAAAAGGGTGACCTCGCATTTGCCAAGAACTACCGAGCTATAACACTTATATCCATAGCAGCCAAAATTTACAATGGCCTACTACGAACCGCATAGAACCTAGAATCGAAAACATCCTTCGGAAACACCAAAATGGCTTCCGAAGAAATAGATCCACGACCTCACAAATATTGACAAGCCGTAGAATCCTTGAAGGCGTACCGGCAAAAACCCTACAAGCGACGTTACTATTTATCGACTTTACCAAGGCCTTCGATTCCATTCACGGAGGAAAGATGGAACAAATCCTACTTGTATACGGCCTACCTAAACAAACCATAGCAGCAATAACGATTCTCTATAGAAACACCGAAGTGAAAGTACGTTCACTAGATGAAGACACAGAATACTTCGACATTGTAGCAGGAGTACTACAAAGGGACACGCTAGCTCCATACCTTTTTATCATCTGTCTAGACTACGTGTTTAGAACATCGTTTCATAAAATCAGAGACAACGGCTTCGAGCTGACAAAGAAAAGAAATAGAAGGTACCCCGCAAAAACAATTACCGACGCCGACGACGTCGATGACATAGCGATACTGGTAAATACACCCAACCTAGCCGAAATACTTCTGCATATTTTGGAACGACCCTCAGCAGGGATTGGCCTTCATGTCAATGCACACAAAATGGAATATATGTGCTATAATCAAACAGGCGACATCACACTAGATGGAACCCCTCTTAAACTAGTAGACAAATTCACCTACCTAGGAAGCAGCGTCTCATCAACCGAAAAGGACATCGACACCCGGTTAACGAAGGCATGAACAGCTATCGATAGGCAATCGATCATATGGAAATCAGACCTAACCGAAAAAAAAATAAATGCAGTATCTTCCAAGCAGCGGTCGTATCGATACTGCTGTATGGATACACTATTGGACGCTAACTACATGGCTGGAGAAGAAGCTAGACGGCAATTACACAAGAATGCTGTAAGCAATATTGAACAAGTCCTGGCGGCAACACCCCACAGGGTACCAACTATACGGCCACTAGCCTCCCATCACGAAAACTATCCAAGTTAGACGAACCAGACATGCAGGACACTGCTGGAGAAACTCCTATTGATCCCTACATATTGCCAGGCAAAAGCAGGATGACCAGCTCGAACATACATTCAGCAGTTACGTGACGATAAGGGATGTAGGCCTGAAGACCTGCTAAAGGCGATGAACGATAGGGAGATGTGGCGAGAGGGTGTCAGGGATATCCGTACTAGCGGCACGACATGATATATATATATATATATATATATATATATATATATATATATTGTTATCCACATAGAGACTGTTTCGTTGTATCACAACTGTTTAGGATTTTGAAACCCGCCCAATTTTGAAACCCGCCCAACTTTACGATACAGTAGGTATCATATCGCTCAGCCATCAGTCGACATACGTCAGCTTGGGAATTATTTGGCCTTATGTTGTAACTTTCGTTTGTTTACATTTTGCCTTATGTATGTATGTATAAGTGAATAATTTGTCTGTAACTTCATTCTAAATTAAGTTTTTAGAACTTTTTTTCGGCACACAGGTAATTTTTTTAGGAATTACAATTAAAGCTTAATAATTTTTCTAACACTAAATATTTCTTTATGTTATATTTTGACCTTCGACCCGGCCCAAAAATAGCATTCCAAGGTAATACACCGGAAGGAAGTGACACATTCCAACGGCCAGTAATCGAAAGAGATCGCGTGGGCGGATTAAGGCTTATGATATGGGACAAGGTGAAGATCCCATTGTGCCATTACAGTCATGCACCGGAAGAGAGTAACCTCTGAACTGCATGACAGTTATTTCCGCTTGATGACGATTAAACATTCGATTTCAAAGATCCAGTAGGCGATCGTGTGGGTGTTGAGTTATTATTTAACTCAGTTGAGTTTGGGTCCCAGGGCAGTTGCCAGCAGACTCCCAGAGAGTTAGAGACGAGATGTGGTAGGGAAGGCCACACCCGACCGAGGGGGACCTCGGAAAGCCCCGATGTAGTTGCCAGCAGACTTCCAGAGAGTTAGAGACGAGATGTGGTAGGGAAGGCCACACCCGACCGAGGGGGCCCTCGGAAAACCCCCGATGGAGTGGACCCAAACATCAGGAGAACAAGAAAGACACAACGTGACGGTCATAACAGTGGGGTCAAAATATGAAGTTTATGTTCAGTCCCCCGCATCCTCTCACATGCAAACCCTTGAACAACCCTTTCTAGAAGCTTGCAATAAAGTGAGAGGTAAATATATTTGAAAAGAAGTCTTCATGCGTCCTTCCTTCCTGCGTCCTTTATTCGTGCGTCTGTCGTTTATCATGCGTCTGTTATCATTGCGTCGGTATGTATCCAGTATATGTATGTATGCAACATTTATACACACATAAAAGCTTTCAATTATTGCTATTTAATATTAATTGTTCTACTTGTTAGATATTTCTATCTAATATGAAACATCTGAATGCTGTTCTATTTTCAAATATATAATAGTAATAATAATAATCCAAAGTGAATGATTTAACACTTCAAACTGTAATGTGAGGCCCTTACAGTTTATACCAATCTGCAACCAAGCAGTAAAGGTATTAAAGGAGTAACGAAAATTCACTAAGTTCCTGGAGCATCGGAAACAGTTTTCTCTCATACTTAGATAGTGTTTGGTGAGGGGTTTTACCCTTCTGCAGAGCGGCAGCGGCAGTTGGCTTATTGTACAGCCCAAGTTAACAACGCAGTCTTTTATTTAGCAAATTATTCGAAACAGAAAATATATTTTGTTGTAATTATCCTCCGGGGACAATTTGCAATTTACAATTTTACACATGGTGTTATTGCATCGTGTTTTCGTGCATTGATTATCTTGTCAAAGTAATGTCAATTAAAATGAGCATGTTTCAGTTCGGTAATTCGTATAACTAATGTTAACATTCCCTTTATTTACAATCATTATTATTTACTCCTTGTTAAATATGATATAGTGTCAGTAGTCGCAAAAAGTGAAATTAGTCAAATGCATTCTAGCTAAGTCTACACACGTCCCTAAATATCAAGTTTCCAACGTCAAATATCTCGATAATAAAGATCATGCTATTGGCGTGCTACGATCGTTGATTCAAAATGTGACAGATTGCTCGATTGATTTTATTGGCATATCAATCCATCTGCGGTTAATTCATGGCTTCTGTTAGGGAATTTTTATTGTTCATTCCATATATAGATTTATTTATTTATTTTTGTAAGATCTTTTTTGAATATGGTCCCATCAAATGCAAATAAATTTTAAATAGATCTATTTGGCCCTTACATGGAACACTAACAGGCATGACTCTCTCAATCAGAGTGGACCTGGGAGTAATGGTAAGTCCATATTTCCCACATCTCCAGAACCAGAGTCTTACTATCAGATAAATTTTAAAGGCATACCCAACTGAACTTTTTGTGGAGTGGGGGGGTCTTACGTATTCTGTAGAGAATACAGTCAACGCATTCTAAACCCTGCTAATAGGGCAAAACAAAATGTTTGTGACTGAGTACTGGACAAAACAATTTTATTCTTCTTAATCTGGTGATAAAGTTTAGTTTGGTTTATTTGTTAAATGACATATAAACTTTTATAAGCTATTCAGTGCCTGAACCATTCTTTTAAAAGTACAGTAGTGGTACTATAGCAATTGTGTTAGTCCATAGGTGAACCCAATAACTCGATTGAAGTTCGATCTTTCTTACGGTTATGTCAATCAAACGTTAGACTCAATCTGTTTGACAAAAGGATATACAATGCAATAACAACTACCGTTAACCTTATCATGGGTTCAATTAGTAATAGAGTACTTGCTATACGCTGAAGCAAAATCTTTCCAAATATTGTAGATAGATAGATAGACCTTTTCTGGATTTTGAAAATGAATTATTGCATTGATTTAGCCCACATTATCGACTTTAGGGATAACAAACTAAAATCGAATGTATTCTGTATAAAGTTCTTGGAAATCTAGAAATATTTCGGGAAACAAATGGTACTAATACGTTGCCCTAATTTATCGAGAAAATATTACTTAAAAACAGAAACGTCTTCCTTTTGTTTTGATCATCTTTCAAGCGTAGATAACAAATAACTTTATAGCGATGTAACTTTATTTTCTTCTAGAGTGACTCATATGTTTTGTAATATTTTATTTGGTGATACTTTGCAGCGCGTATTTCACGTGACTAAAGCAGATCAATCTGTGAAATGCACCTGCAATGGGTGTTAATATCATGGTAGTTGGTAGGCTGACATGTAGTACATTGCTTCACTAGATATGTGATTTGGAAGCAGCATCGATGGACGTGCAACGTACTCTTATTCCTAAACTTATTTTTTATGAGTACAAATCGGGCCATAAGGCTGCAAAAACAACCAAAACATTTGTTGTGCAAAAAAGAAAGGTTTTTGGTGATCAAAATACACTATTCAGATAGTTCTAGAAATTTCGTAGCAAGAACCTCGGTCCTCTAACGAGCTGAATCTAAAACCGTGGATTTCGAGGTTGTATTCAAGAACACTGAGACAAATCCAGTGAATAGCACTTGGAGAGTATTGTGACGTTGCATAAATCATTATCTCAGGATGGGAGTTCATTTTATGTGCATGTGACGTCGAGGGCAGTCTGGCTCTTGACCCTCCGCAAAATAAGTCCCAGTCAAGACTCCTTTTTCAGGCATATGGTAACTAGCAAATAATGTGGGGGTTAATTTGGGGCTAGACTCATCTCCGACGCTGGCGAGGGGGTTTCCAGTTCACTTTCACATACCCCACCAAGTCCTTCGTTTTCCTACCTCCTCAGATAACGGAAAACAGGGGCTTCTAGGTTAAAACAAAATATTATTCACTGTAGTCAAATTTCCAGATTTCCTTGTGATGTTTTTTTTAAGGCAAATAAGACATTTAGCGGTGGCATACCACGTCACAGTATCTGCCGAGATCAAAATCACTCAGTACAATGTGGTTTTTCACTATCATGGCTTCTGTATCTGGAGCTGCTGAATTTACAACACGATATCAAAATATTACAAAAAACTTTCGACTCGGCCTTGTACTTTGGAAGCTTGCAGTTGACAAATGATTCGACATTATACCGTAATGGTACAGAAGTAACTTCCTAAAAATCAATGTCGCTGTGATCGCTTCTTATGATGCAATGGTTCGCGAGCTATGTTAGCGGAGCAGTGCAACTGATTTTGTTTCTCACTGAATGACAAAAACTTCCGGTAATGTGCCAGACATAAGCTTTGGTCTGCTTTGGATTAATTTACTTTTTTTCTAAAAGGGTATCACTCCTTATGGATTATTTAATACTGAAGTTTTATTCATTACTAAATGTTTGATTTTAAACCTCACTAAATGCTCTGGCCGCCTCTCTTGGTGCACTGGTGAGTAAAATTGATTAGCAGACTATTGTCGGTGAGTTCAATTATCAGTGGATGCCCAGTAGTTTTGCAGTTAAGTTAAACTTAGTAACAAACTATGTCTTTATTGTTCTATTGCAGTTTTAACTGTTTTTTTAAGGTATTATGATTTGTTTATTTAAATAAGAAGAATTCTGATCAAATACAACTAATTTCTACAAAGTTATGTAGTTTTATGTAATTATTCAAAATTTATATACTTAATTATTTATTTCTGTTTATCTATAACAATCATTTTTAGCACAGTTTTATAGCTTAAGATATTTAAATCTAATCTTAATAATTTATAATGGGACCCTAACAGGTACTAAAACTGCGAATAAAAGTGAACCTGGGAGTAATGGCAATAAAAAGATACTCCACATTCAACAGGCTTTCAAGATGGTAAGTCTCTGAGTGTTGCACTACGGCCATGAATTAAGAAGGGGTCAAGTTCCCATTGAACAATTACATTTACTTTCGGACTAATGACCTTGGAAAATCGTATAGAACCCCCTTATCGTACAAGCAATGGGATAAATAGTTCATTTGCTGTTATTCTACGGGGATGACTTTAGCATTAAACGACCCACGAAGGGAGTTATGCTATTAATCAACGAAACCAAAGAAGTCCTTCTAAATTCGAGCCTCACCACAAGATTCATTCTCATACCGGAGGCATTCCTTTTGGGTGTATCGTTGAAACGCTCTACACAGCCCTGAAATAGAGATTGAAGGAACTTGTTATGGAGACATATCCTACCATACACAAAAGATGGACTCGTCCAACCTAAACATATTCGTCGAGCTTGCGTTTCTTACGAGACATTTGATAGACTGACTGCAAACCGAGAACGACTAGTATTTCTTTTGTAAGACTTCCTTTTTTCTGCAAATACAATAACGTTCACCTATCACCCGTTGTTTGAGTTGTTCTTCTACCGGTCTTATCTGAAGACCACAACAGAACTTGAGATCGGTGAATGAATCGAGACCATCCAAGCGTCAGAATTGATAAATGGGCTACAGTACTGAGAAGAGCCAGATAAAACTTTGTGTCACGTAGACTTCATTAAAAACACACCAGTTAAAATTAGTTTTAAAAAAAAACTCACAAGAATTGAAACTCTCAGCCAGAACACTGAACCTAAAGATAGTTAACATAAGAAGACAGAGAACCGACTGAATGGGAGACTTTGCCACCCTGGCGGAACACAGAGTAAAAATGAAAAATTCTAAAATAAAAGACGAGTAGTATGCCTAGCCAAAGAACTTTCAAAAAAGGTTTTGGAGCATGTTGTTGACCGATATACCAAATAACTCGCGTGGAATGGTGACCGAATGTTTGGGAAATTTTAATTGCAAGTCAAAAAATCAAGAACATCCATAACACAGCATATTTAAGATCGGCTAGGATCCTGGGAAGAATCCTGGGGATCTTAGGTGACTTACTCGCACTCAGACTAAACTAAATGACTTGCAGCTAATGCTCGTGTGAAAAACTTGCCTAGGGTAAAATAATAATAATAGAAAGAAGAAGAAGAAGAAGAAGAAGAAGAAGAAGAAGAAGAAGAAGAATTGTAGCAGAAAACAAAGCCATAAAAACTAAGTATGTCAAAATAAGAATAGACAAGATGCAACAAGAGAGTAGCTGTAGATTATTTAGTGATAAAGAAGAACGAACAATCAGATAATAAGTGAATGCAGTAAATTAACGCAAAAAGAGTTAAAGAGTTGACACGAGTTGGTGGACAAGATGATTCACTGGGAATTGTGCAATAAATAGAAATTTGAGCATACGAACAAATGGCATTTGCACAACCTAGAATCAGTTCTAGAAAAATGAGACAAAATTATCTAGGATTCTAAGATACTAACTAATCATCCTATCTCAGCTGAACGACAAGACTTAGTAACAATCAACAACAAAAAATAACCTGCCGAATAGCGGACTTTGCCCTTCTGTTTTGATCATAGAGTAAAACTGAAAGAAAGCGAAAAGAGAGATAAGCACCTTGACCTTGCTAGAGAACGGAACTATGGGTCATGAAAGTGAATGTAACACGAATTATCATTGGTGCGCTTGGTATAGTCAACAAAGGATGGGCACAGGGATTAGGAGACTTGGAAATAACGAGTGGCGACCATCCAAATTATAGCATTATTAAGATCGGTCAGAATACTAAGAAGGGGACCTAAAGAGTTGAGAAGATTTGCTATAACTGCAGTCAGAAGCCATTTGCTAATGCTAGGGGGAAAAAACTCTCAACAAAGAAAGAAAATAATAATAATAATAATAATAATAATAATAATAATAATAATAATAATAATAATAATAATAATAATAAAACTCAATGGAACATGTAGGAGGGCTAAAAAAAACTATAGGACGTAAAGGTGACGGTGATAACTGTTGGTGTGCTCGTAACAATCCCTAAAAGCTTAATAAAGGGACTGAAAGAAAGAGAAATCCGAGGACAAAATAAAACCATCCAGACAATTTTTTTTTAGATGGGTCAAAATACTGAGAAGAGTCCATGTGACTAAAGGAGACTTGGCTATCACTCAAACCTCAGTGTGAAAAACTCTCAAAAGTGTAAAATAATAATGATAATCAGACTCCAGTGAAAAACCATCGGCTAACACTAATGTGAAAAGCTCTAATGAGTGAATAATAATAATAATAATAATAATAATAATAATAATAATAATAATAATAGAAAAACACGAAAGCGAAAAAATAACAGCCATCAGAAACAATACTGAAAACACGATAGATAATAGAAGACTATAACTAAGAAACAAAAATGGGGAGAAAAACAACACTACGTGCGTTTTGAACGACTAATAAACAACATATCACATGATAATACCTGGACGTGGTTAAGAAAAGGAAACTTTAAGAGAGAAACAGAATCTCTCCAAATAGCAGCACAAAACAACGCCGTAAGAACCAACCATATCAAAGCGAGGATAAAGAAAACTCAACAAAATAGCAAGTGTTGGCTATGTGGTGACAGAGACGAAACGATCAATCACATAATAAGCGAATGCAGCAAATTAGCATAGACGGAGTACAAGACTAGACACAACTGGATGGGCAAGGTGATCCACACGGAAATGTGCAAGGTATTTAAATTTGACTATACGAACAAATGGTATATTAACAACCCAGCACCTGTCCTAGAAAATAACACGCATAAACTCCTATGGGACTTTGACATACACACAGATCACCTAATCTCTGTCAGAAGACCAGACCATATGATAATCAACAAGAAAAAAAAAAGAGAATTTGCAAAATTGTCGACTTTGCTGTCCCGGCTGACCACAGAATAAAACTGATAGAATGTGGACAGGAGGATAAGTACTTCGACCTTGCTAGATAATTGAAAAAACTATGGAACATGAAAGTCACGATTGTACCAATTGTGATAGGAGCTATTGGCATAGTAAATAAAGGATTATTAAAGGGCCTGGACGATTTGGAAGTTGGCGGACGAGTGGAGACCATACAAACGACAGCATTATTGAAGACGGACAGAATACTGAGAAGATTCCTGGAGACTTGAGGAGACTTGCTGTCACTCAAACTCCAGTGAAAGACCATCAGCTAATACTAATGGGAAAAACTCTAAGAGAGTAAATGATAATAATAATATATTTGAATACAATAAGTAAAAAGTTGGCGACCGTTACCCCGAGGTGTCGGGAAGGGTGCAATGCCTTGGATTCCTTGGCTTACTCCATTTTACCCTTGATACGAACCTTATAATGCTGAGTGTCAAACAAGGATATATAAAGTACCATTTTTATGGTTCTTGGTATGACTCGATCTGATCTCCCGGGTCATTGGCGAAAACTCTATCGAATAGGCCAATGCATATAGAAATATAGGTTAAAGTATCCCAAGTAAAAAAGCTTAGATTTCCTAAAATTATATTTGATTCATAGATTGAACTCTAACGAGTACAACTTTGACTCAATTACCTTGTAGTATGGGTTATTGGTCTAATGAGTAGAGTGTTCGCCAATGGTGGGGGAAACCGGGGTTCAATCCTAGGTTAAGTCATACCAAAAAGTCAAAAATGGTATTTGCTGTCGCCTCGCTTAACATTTATCATTATAAGGCAAGGAAAAAATGAAGCAATCCAAGGAACAGAGTAGCGCCATCTTTTACTCCTCAGTGTAGTAGCTATTGAAATGGGAGTCTTTGGGTCACCCCCGACTAATGTTGCTAATAATTTTTACTTAATGGCAAGAAAGAATCACTTGCCAAGAGAGAGAGATTGAAAGAATAAAGCAAATCCGTGCAATTAGCCCGACTTGATATATATATATATATATATATATATATATATATATATATATATATTTAAAAAATCCTTGAAGATCGGGAAAGGACGCTCGAAACACGTGTTGGAGTAAAAAAAATGACTTAAAGAAATAAGTCGCTTTGTGGACTAATTCATTTTGAAATATTTACTTTTTTTTTTCTCATTGGATCAATCCAGAACGAAAAAATTATATATATATATATATATAGCTATGTGAGGACACGGGATGTAACACTGAAGACCTGCCGGAGGCGATGAATGATAGGGAGAAATGGCGAGAGACGGCCAGGGATATCCGCGCAGGCGGCGCGACATGATGATGATGATATATATATATGGGGGGCCCACGTGTGTGCCTGTGCCTGTGAATGTCTATGTGAATAAAGAAATATAAAAAAAGAACAATGTATTTGGGGGATGAACTTATTTATTGTTGAAAAATCTGCCAACTTTAAAGGTTTCCATTTTTAAATCAAATCATCATCAGAATAATATTATTATATAATGAGGTATGTTCTGACTAATATTTGAGAGGTTCATTGCGTTATTATCTTAAGAAATTAACACGACTACCCAAGTTTAAATCCCGAACTAAGATGTCTGCATTTCACATAGAACTCTTACCCTTAGGAAAGGCATGAATCCAATTATTATCCTTCCAGCTATTGGTACATAGGCTCTTTACTTGTATTATGGCAACCAGTGTAAAAGAAGGAAACTCTGAATTCAAACCTTTCAATATACTCTTTACAAAATGCTCGTTTGTAGAGGTTGGTAAATACATATTCAGTTTTGTCTTAGCTTTCTATCATATTTTGTAACGTTATTTTTCAAATATCTGAGACATTAGTAGCATTCGAAATTAATTTTGATATGTAACAAATTGGCTATGGATTTTAAGATTTTCAAGAAATTAATATGTAGGTATTGTAAACTATACAATTAAAGAAGAACAGACTAATGAACAATCTACATTGGAAGAAGGTGATAAAGTTATCCTTATCTAAGCTGTGAGCAAAATCTATATTTTGATTAAAATTTCTCACTATTCCCAGGCACAGACGGTAAAAACAAAATGATCTCAGCCTGTGAAGTAAATCGCTGAATTCAAATCTAGGTATACGCATGTATTTTTTTATAAATTAATCTAATTTTATATTGTTATAAAGAATAACAAGAAGAGTCAAAATTATCCAGACCACAGCACTGTTAAAATAAGCTAGAATACTTAACAGAGCCTAAAGATCTGAGGAGACTCTCTGCCACTCAGAATTCAGAGGAAAAAAACAACCAGTTAAATCCGTGTGTAAAACTCGAATAATTCTGATAAACCCATTGAAAATCACTCAATGTATTCCATGTTACACCTCAGTTTCAATAATATGACGAATGAAATGTACTTAAAAGTACTTACTTATTTATTCCTTACAACAAACGTGAAAGAGAATGACAACTTGTTTTTAATCAGGAAAAAACATTTCTGTTTCTAGTGAGATGTAGATAATTTGCCCTCTTAATATAGTGTGGTTCTCTCCCTCTTTGTTGAAACTTAGCACCCGTCTCTCTCTCTCTCTCTCTCTTTCTCTCTCTCTCTCTCTCTACATCAGTCTCTTTCAGCCACCATCTTCCGTAAGTTCTTTCGACTACACCCAGAAACCACCGAAAGCTGATAAATGCAAGTTTCTGCTAGTCGGTCAACTCTTGCGTGGGTGTCCATTGGAGAATGGGGATTAATTAGTCGGTCTTTCCTTCTCCATCAATGCCCAGCATATCTTGTCCGCCTGTTTTTACATAGAATGCAAGATGGGAGATAAATTGTCGTACAGCTGTTGTTTGGTGATTTGCTGCTTGCAGGTTTTGTTTAAAACAGCCCACAATATCCCTCAGTAATTTTCATGAATTTTTCTGAGTTTTTTTTATGTTAGAGTAAAAATCGAGGTTACTATATAATAGTACTGATGGTTAATAATTGAAAGATTTTCCTTTTTATTTCATAAAAGAGATCAGAGTTTTATATAGTCGATAATCTTTAATCGTAGTCCATGCTTTGCCTATGCATATACTGACATTGCTTTTAGTGGATAAGATATTGCTACCGAGATATATGAACTGACTTAGTCATTTCAGAATCTTTAAATTTAATGAGGAGAGTACACCATCTTTATTCAAATACATATGCTTTGTTTTAAGATTGTAAAGATACATTTTTGAACTATGTATAACCCAGTCCTTACACTGATCTTTACATAAAATGACAGTAGAGGTGAAATGTTATAAAACCCACAAACTAATCAACGTCTTTTAAAAATGTTATTATCAATTTTAAACAATCTCTCGACAAATACAGCAGTTTGTTTTTCAACGGATATTCACGCAACGCAATTTTTAATCTATCTCTTTGGTTTCATGAGATTAATGCGAAATGCAAAGACAGGATGTGCCTTCTTTTATGTGATATTGCGTAAACAAAAAACAAAAACAAAACTACCCTCAAAATCCAAACTACGAATATTTGAGCTGAACAAAAAATTACAGAAACAGTCTGAAGCTTTGGGACCAAAAGTGAATTAATTCTTCAAAGGAACTTTATAATTAGCGAGGATTTTAAAGGATTTTTGACACGTTAAAGAACACAATTATTATTTCTAAATCTCATGCCTTAACATCAATTTGAAATAAAACACATTTTGGAATGAACATAATCTAATTAAGTTTAATTATTTTTTTATCCTCTTTCACTTGTTTCAAAGCCATAAAATTAAAATCTGTTTTTTCTTCTCTTTTGAGGGAATAACACAAGTCATTTCGCCGCTAACTCTCCTAATAAGATTACCCTTAATAATATTTATTATGAGGACATAAAAATATATTATCTTGAATAAAATACAAGTGATAAAGTCTCTGAGACCATTTCAGAACCTTTTTTGATTTCAGAGATATTTGAACTTGGTTGTTCTACCCTGAGATTGCCAAGTGTAATGTTTAAGCTGATCTCACATATTATCATGACTTTAATTAGTTCATCTACACCAAACCACTAAAATCATCGCCTTGTGCCAGATGAAGAGAACCAATATCAACATCGACAGCTGATTTTGATACCTAAATTAGTGCCATGGTTTTAAGCCAGATTGAAATTCACTAGCGTATCCCTACCGTGGTTTTGTGCCAAACTAATAGAGCTGTCAATGTATTTACGCACCCGCCCCCCGACACGAGCAGGATATGACCCAAGGTTTAATTTTCTAGTGAAGTTTAACAGTTCTGAATAAAAAGTTCTTTCACTACACCGTTTGCTACTCTTATGTTGAAGAGACCAGCATGCCCTACTATTTATTCATAACTGACGGGAGAATAGTGGGATGCACACCATTCATAAAGATTTGAACTTGTGTCATCGTGTCCATTTCCTACTACAATAGCCGTTACACCACGAGCGCCTCCAAAATGTAACATAAGTGCATGATACCAGGGTAAATAAAAAAACTTGATAAAGTATCCCAGATAGAAATACAGCAGTTATCAGGACTTCATGACGTCACCAGAATTGATCAGCCTTAGACGCGATAGCTAGGTGTAACCAAACAATGTTGCTGTTTCCTACTGGAACAAAAAAGCTACACAACACGTTTGGTCGGTTAGAAATTTTCACTTATTTCCACGACCTCAGAGACTGAACGCAGAGAATGAAACAATGAAGTCCCTAACACTTGAAGAAAAGTGTATTCTTTTTTTTTTTCGTACTAATCCACTGATTAGCAATCAGTGATTTAGACGATGGCAGTGTCTATGCTAATCTAGATTACGCTGTACTAAATACATAGATATTTAGCCTTGGTTAGGCAAACAGTCTAAGACAAAGTTATTTAGCCTTGGTTAGGCAAACAGTCTTAAACAAAGAAAACTCTCAATTCAAACTAGCTTTTCACCGTTTAAAAATTAACTTTGCTTTTAATCCTATTCGTAACGGAGAACCTGGGTAAATCTATAATGAATATAAGACGCTTACCGAGACAATTATTGACAAAAAAGATTTGAAGAGCAGTTGTTTCTCTTCACATTATGTCTTAGATACGTAACCTAGTGTTAGACAAAGCTAAATTTAGTATGTTCAGATGATTACTTGTTCATCTATTGTGATTTGATGGTTAACAAAATAGTGCTGAAGAACTTCATAGAGTTCTATATTCTAGAATCAAAATAAATTGTGCTTAGGCAATAACTATGAGTATAAACCTATATATTCCACTAAAATATCATATACATGTATCAACCTCCATACATGCGAGTATTTATCAGAATATCTGGTTATATATATATATATATATATATATATATATATATATATATATATATATATATATAAGGTTTTTAACGTTTGAAAGTTATATGACACATTCTTTACTTACTCGTCACTGCGCAAATGATTTGAAGTAGAAACCATATGGTAATTCTCAAATTACTTTTACCTGAATTGTCTCCTGAAGGCGCCGACTTGTGTGAAGTAATAGAAAATGGAGACAGATGATATTCTCTCGGTGCCAGTAGCATGAGTGATTCGTTTTGTTTTTTGTTGTTGTTTTTTTCTTTTCTCGACTTTTTCTTTCCTTTTTTCTTTTTTGCAGTAAAAATTCCAATTCGACATCTTATCTTGTGCTAGAACAATCACATCTTTACAAGTCAAAGTATGGACACCAGCCGTTAAAATGATCAGAAAATACGTAAAATCATGTTGACATTGTTTCTACTAATAAGAACAGCAATAATCTAAAGTCTACTATAGAAAATAAAACAATAATATAATCTTGGACACTGAAGACAATACTGTCCTCTACTTCGAAAAGCCGAAAGAAAGTTCAAAATTAGTAAAATTGCAGGGTTTGTTCAGGAACGAAAAAAAATGAGAAATAATATTTAGTGTCTTGAAATGAATACCAGGAATCATGTTCACATTATTTGTGGAACTTATAATATGCACACTGTATCTCCTGCACAGGAATAAGAATCTCACCCATAAAAAAAAAGGGGGATGTCCTGGGTATGACTCTAAACTGCATCTTATGAAGCGTCTCTACTTTTGGAAGTCTGTGTAGTATTGATTACTCCTTCAATAGAATTATTCGACGGTCTATTTAGATCCGAACTAGAAGGAACTTTCAGGGTCTGATCTATGAGACAAATGTTTAAAAATTATTCGCGTTCGATTGAACCTAGGACATAGAATAAATGAAATTACCCTAGACGCGTTGACATGTCGTTAAAATCACTCACTCAAATCAATAGATTGTCTTTGAGCTTGAAGACACACTGGCCTTTAGAATTTAATTGAATAGCTGACATTGTCTCTCGTTGCATATAAAATTTCTAACTTCCTCTTTATCCCTTAGATTCTCATGCAGGAATGGAATCGTTCATGACCGTCATTCAGGAATTATTGTAATATCAACTCTGACCCGAAATCATTGCATTAGTTAAGTATCCATCTTTAAGTCAATCAGATGTTTTCAAATTAGTTGTATTACACAGGGGTACTTGATGTCATATAACAGTTAGCAAAAGAATTAAAACATACTCAAAGAATATCAATATAAACGTACAATATACGCAATTCTCTATTTTCTAGGTATGAAATAATCCTGTACGGTTTGACATACCGTTAAACTCAATCAGTCAATTAATTGGAATCATGTAAACCTATGAGAATCAAGACTAAATAGATAAAAATAATGCTCCAGGTATCTAACAACTCATCATACATAGAAAAGCAACCTACCGTCAATGTGACGCAGCATGAATCAAGTTTTAGTATCTTCATTTCAATTTCAGATATAATAATACAAAATAATATGCCTCTCACCCATAGATCTGGCCCAAGAAAGGAAAAGGCATGGTGTGCTCTCGTCAGTAACGGCGAGTTATTTCGACCAAGACCAAATATACCAAGAGTAATATTCATAATGTTTTCACCGAATTCAAAAGCGTGGAAAACGAGACCCATATCATGCAGCAATTAATACTATCACCAAAATCAATGTCATTGATAGAGGATAAACACTAAATCGGTGTCGTGTTGCCTAGGGAAAAGCATAAGTTATCCAGCAAGTATTTCTTCCATCTACCATATTTCTGGTGACACAACAGTGGCTGGATGATTAATTCCCGTATCGTCTGACTCTCTACAGTTGGTGTCTTAGTTCTGATTCTTATCGGTTGGACAAAATCTGAGGTTATCGCGAAAAGGTCCGATTTTCTTCACCACATTGCACAATCCAGAATACGCCCTGGAAAATGAGACACACAAACTCCTCAGTGATTTTTACTGACGAACAGATCACTTCATCTCGGCCAGACGACCAGATGTAATAGTAGTAAACAAAAAAGAGAGTTTGCCGAATTTTGAACTTTGCTGTCCCAGCTGACCATAAAATAAAATTGAAAGCTAGTAAAAAGAAAGATAAGTACCACGACCTTGCTTGTGAATCGAAAAAACTGTGGAAAATATAAGTGACGCTGATAACAATTGTAATCGTTGCTCTTGGTAGTCACCAAACAATAGATACAAGGACTGGAGGACTTAGAAATAAGAGGACGATAGAGACCATCCAAACCACAGGACTATTGAGATCGGTCAGGATACTGAGAAGAGTCCAGGAGACTTAAGGAGATTTGCTGTCTCTCAAACCAAAAAAAAAAGTGAGAAACCATCGGCTAACGCTGGTGTGAAAACCTCGCAAAATAATAATAGTAATAATACGCAGCAGAATAGAAATGTAATTCAGGAAGAGACTGAGATAAAACTGTTCAGCCCATATCAGACGGACGCAAAAATAGAATATACGAGAATCATTAAACAAGCTTCCAGACTTTTATCGTATAGG
>OY757904.1:149231965-149246965 GCA_963585895.1 Sepioteuthis lessoniana
ACTTCCTTACTCCTCCCACACCTCTCATCATCCCTCACAGACTCCCTGCCTTCCTTGAATTTCTTATGCCACTCAAAAACAGATGCTAGATTCGAAAAGCAGTCTAAAGCATTCTATACGTTTTTGTGGCATTTTGTCCAAGTTTAAAAGAGAATTTTATTGCATATCGTTCTTCTAAAGTGTCACACTGCATTTTTGAAATTCACCAGCTGTGACAATCAGGTTTTATTAGGGCGTATTCCAATTGCTGCTGTAGTTGTTAATTTGAACCTGAAATCATAAAAATTAGTCAGTAATCTCATAAGGTGTATAGCAATAACATACTGAATATTCAAGAGTCTACAACAATTTTAAATGCCTGTACAAAAAAAGCGTGGAAACTTATTGAATTCACTTATTTAAGGAATATATATATATATAGTCATCCACAGACACACTGTTTCGTTCTATCAGAACTGTTCAGTGTTGCTAGACACGCAGGAAGCTCGAAGCCGGAATCGAAACCCGTCGAACTTTACGATAGACTAAGGCTTCAGACCACACGGCCATAAGCGGACTACGTTGGCTAAGGGAATTTTTAGGTATTTTATATTTAGCAAACAGCAGCAGCAGCCTTTGTTTACATTTTTTTTTTCATACCCTACCGGCTACCAGAGAGCTCAATTCTTTCGAAGAGCCTTGTATATATATATATATATATATATATATGTGTGTGTGTGTGTGTGTGTGTGTGTGTGTGTGTGTGTGTGTATGTATATATTTCGTAAGATAGATAGATAGATAGATAGGAATGGAATTATATTAAGAACAATTGTGTTTTTTTTATATTTGAATCAAAATAGCACTTTCAATTAAATACTTCAGTTTCTTTATTATAGATATCGAGTTATATTTAAAGACTAAGGACAAAAATAATTTTTACTATAATTTTTATTGCAAATTTGTTTGTTGACATAAAACACTTATGCTATATGTGCGATTCTACTTGAGTTATTGTTGGTTTTTTGTCTTGTTTTTTGTTATAGTTGTTATTGTTTTTTGCTGTTTGGAGAAGATAGAAACAGAAGCGAATAAAACGGTTGGCGATTCCTTTAAATGTAGTTTAGCTGGAAGTAGTTGTGGATTGTTTGTGAACTTCCAAAAAAGGTGAGGCTGCTTTGAAAGAAGAAAAATCACTCAGTGTTAGATCACAAGAATTTTGAAGTGATGAATTGCATGGTTTTTGAGAAGATGGCATCTCTCTAGCAACATCTGAATTGACAGAAAACTTTGGTGTCGATGAAGGAAAAAATAAAAATGTTTCGAAATGTATGATGAAAGATAATAGTTTTTTCTTTGTTTGATAACTTATCAATCGTCGCTGTTTATTTAATAGCAACGCCATTCTTGTAGACTATTATTATTGATACTATTTAATCTATAGCTTGGGGGATAAGGGACATCATGCCTTTCCTAAGGATATTTGTCCGAAATAGATGTCCAAATAGCGCCGGTAAAGTTCAAACACTTTATAATGTCGTGCTCAAGCACTTTAGACACCACCAGAGGGACAAACCAGGGAGCAAGATTACAAATGGAAGAGTGTTGATATTACAATGATTATCAGTGGGTAGGGTTATTAGAATAGAATATAATTATTACTTTTGTTTGAAGGCTTCGAAGAATAATTTAAACCTGATTATCCAATGGAGCAGAAACTTTACCAGTGAGCTACTGGTTCACATCGTACACAAGTAATGCCAAATTAACTAGCCATGGTAATTGAGGAGGTTGGAGAGATCACGGTATACACAGCTGATGAGACCTAATAAGGTCGAAACAGCTGTCCAGTGGTTCCGTATGTCGCGCGTCTTGTTTGCTGGATTTTCTCGTCATGATGATTCATTTTATGATATAATTCCTCCACTTAAAAAAGAAAATGCACATCTGATTATTCAGTGAGTGAGATTTATTGATAAATGGATTTCAACAGCTTACCAGCCTATCTTGGGTTATTCTGTGCCTAGAAATTAAAAAATCTCGCCTATTGAACGTTCAGTTTTACATTTTTGTGCAGTTGTTCTTTGTTTTGTTTTTGTTTTTGTTTTTCTCGCCTGGTTATATAATAGTAAGTATTCCAATCTAATACAAATAATTTGCGCAGAGCCGCATTGTTTTAAATAAAAAATGATAATAATCGTTCGTAAACAATTATAGCTCCCAGTAACTATTCTTAATAAAGATAATTTACAATAGTATAGCACAAACTATTCTTATCTAATACGAATAATTTATAAACATATATATTAAACCTATAGTTGGAACCAGAACAAGTACTGCTACTGAGAGAAGAATTGAGAGTAATAGTTATAAAGGGTTAATCTGTACTGCCCAAATCTCCAGAATTGGAGCCTCACCATCAGATCCATTTAAGTGCACTGCTTTGGACAGCTTTTTGAAGGTTCTAGCCTGTCTGCAGGGAATATAACCAGCATATTCTAATCTCCACTTATAGGGTGAATATCCTCATATGAAAATCTCATCATCCCATCTTTGTTTCTATGTCTTCGTCAACTTCCCTGGAGACTCGCTCAACACAAGTAGGAACATCCATATTCATTGAAAACAATAAATAGACTATCCTAATAGCAATGCATACGAATCTCTAAGTGAAATAAACGCAAATATGGAAAGCAACAAAGATAAAATGCTATCTGTAATAAATTGTCAAATATCTCGTGAAAAACTTCAATTGGGCGTCAAGGCATTAATTAAACACGCATATTTAAATACATCGGTTCTTTATTGTAGTGTAATCAACAATTTTATTATTCAATAATCATATGTGCAGAGCTATATTCTGACTATTAAATTCTCTTTCGAAGACTGGTACGTAAGAATTATATAATCATTTTAAACCAATCAGCAATCTCCTAAAATGATTCAGTCAGTAGAGAAACTGTACTTTTGAAAAGCCTTCCGGATATATTCAGCTATTTGGCGCCCAATCGGAAATTAACTTCCGTCTCGTCTTTCTGCAGCAGTGAAAACGTATAAAATCGCATATGTAGCGTATTGAAGATTCAAGGCACAGGATGAATTTTGTATGCAAAGTAATTTTATCCGTTAAAATCATGCATGTATTAGTTTTTGGTTATGGTAAGAATGTGCTGAATGAAGTGACCAAAAGAAATATTTGAGATTTTGTTTTAGACGGATTAAATTCACTATAGTGTTGGTGTCGGTTTTTATTTGAGTACCTCTCCTATTTGCAAATTATGTAAGTTGATAATATCTTGGCTTTGGCTCAAAGACATTCAGACAAAGAATAATGAAGAATTTTGAATTGGTGTGATGGGTAATTCCAAA
Source organism: Sepioteuthis lessoniana (assembly GCA_963585895.1). NCBI lineage: Eukaryota > Metazoa > Mollusca > Cephalopoda > Myopsida > Loliginidae > Sepioteuthis > Sepioteuthis lessoniana. The sequence goes on from OY757904.1 coordinate 149,235,314, forward strand.
AGAAAATAGAAAATGGAATGAGTCCAATAAAAGAAAAGATTTATTTTGCATTAAAGAATCAGATTACACAAGATAATTGTATTCGACGCGACACGTCTGGAGAAGAAGTCAATTCTTTTAATCACTCTGAAGAATTTGGCTTGAGACTGATCCTGGGATATTTGGCCCTATTAATTTTCGGGTCTCCCAACACCAGAAAATTCCGGAAATATTATCGATTTAGCGATTTATTTTAATACACAACATGCTGGGAATTAGTTTCCCAATGAAAATTTATAATATATAAGAATCGTGCAGAATATAATTAGCAGATAAGAAAATTTATCTTCTTGTTAATCAGTAATTTTCATCCTCTTTTTGCGTATGCAAAGGCGCCGTATGCACCTTCTTCTTAGCCATTATATAATAACTATTTAAATTATTACCAATGAAGCAAATAACTCAGAGTCGCTTAACACTAAACTGCATCAGATGATGGAAATATGGGGAGACGGTGTACTTCTACTTTGCCATTACTCTCAGGACAAATCTGACTTGGAAAGATAAAACTTGTTATGTTCAAATAGATCTGCATACAAGTTATTTGTGTTCGATAAGAAAACTTTATACCATATAACTGAGGGAGTTTCGGTGGTGTAGTGGCAAAAGTTCTGGACTGCGACATCGTTGTAACTCACACCAACACTTTCACTTTCACTTTCATTTTTACGCTCAGTCTAATGCCTTCAGAAAAGTTAGGAACCACCTGAATCCGCTGCTCTGGTTTAAATAGTTGTCCCCAGTTCTTTTACAAGGATGGCTATCACATTAAATCATCCAAGAAGGGTGATATGCCATTAAAAGAAAAAAGAAACACAGTGGCCATATAACTGTAAATTATTTACATTAAGAATAGTTCCTCGAACCTGTAATTTTTTACTAAAAAGTATTATTTATTAGTCGCTCGAAACAATATAACTGTGTACAAATTGTCTGTATTAGATAGGAATACTTGATGTCACATGACTGCTTTCGAAAAAGAAACTGTTAGGAAACAAGTAATCAAATATATAAATATAAACGTGGAATTAACGCGATTTCTTATTTCTGAACGATTCCCCAAGGCCTTGTGGCTTATATACTGAACTGTGATATCATAGTAACTCACCGTTATACGATGACGCTAGAGGGGTTGATATGCCATTAAAAACATTCAATCAACTCTGAAATAAAATGTCAAACACGTGGCCACAGAAAAATCCAATTTACTTTATTTTCGATTTAACAACGTCCCTCTGGACGTTTCTCAAAACAGGAAAACATGATGTGGTATTTTCTAGTCGATCATGTGAAGAGGTTTTCTTTGGCAAATGCTAGCCCAGCAACAAATGGTGGGTGTACTGTTTTATCCGAAATTTGCGCGGTAATGTAGGTCGTTAGATATTACTTTCCCGGTAACTAACTGATAGCTCTGTTTTAAATATCCCTAGATTTCCTGTTTAGCTGTCTCTTGTAACAACATGGAGAGTTCTCGTGGATGACTGTTTCTTGTGTGGTGCACTGCTGGGCACCAGGATCAGCTAGTGCTTAGAAACAGCTACTGCATTACCATTCCTCATCACCTATTAGATCATAAAATTACCACTTCGAAATGAACACCTTCATGTCATTTCTCAGACTAATTGCATTTAGACATCGCCGTCTTCTGTCATAATTATATTCGACAGGTTTTTCTGTATTACGTGATACCGGCAGCAAGCTGTCATTATAGTGAGAATTATTTTGAATAGATTTCAATTATAATTCTGTTGAGATTATATGCAGTATTTATAATCATTTTAGTGAGTAAAATATATCTAAAACATAGTTTAACACTTAGAAGACAAGAAGCCGACAATATCCTACAGGAATTATAACTAATGCACACTACGAAGATGATCTAAAGCTTCCTGCTGCTATATGGATTCACTACTTGGACGCTAACTTAAAGACTGGAGAAGAAGCTGGGCGGCAATTACACAAGAATGTTGCGAGCAATATTGAACAAGTCCTGGAGGCAACACCCCACCAGGCACCAACTATACGGCCACCTGCCTCCCATCACGAAAACTATCCAAGCTAGACGAACCAGACATACAGGACACTGCTGGAGAAGCAAGGACGAGTTCATAAGTGAGTACTCCTATGGAACCCCGCATATGGCCAAGCAAAAGCAGGACGACCACCTTGAACACACATACAGCAGCTATGTGAGGATACGGGATGTAGCCCTTAAAATCTGAAAGAGGCGATGAATGATAGGGAGAAGTGGCGAGAAAGGGCCAGGGATATCTGTGCTAGCGGCACGACATGATGATGATGATGATGAATCAATCTGCATAGCTAAGAGCAAAAAGGACTATCTCTTCCTGAACTGACATAATACAGAGTTCATGTGTTTCAGTCAAGATGGTGCCATTTCCTCACTAAATTGCAAGTCTCTGAAATTAATAGACCAGTTGATATACTTTGATAGCAATATCTCAATAATAGAAAGCAATGTCACTATGGGCATTGGTAAAATGTGGACTGGTATTGAAAGGTTAATGGCCATATGGAAATCTTATATCTCTGATTGATTAAAACATTAATTATTTCATGCAGTAACCGTGTCAAAACTATTGTGCGGTTGCACCAGTTAGACCAGTTATTTGAAATGCTTTAAAAATATTTTGCAAAGACGCACGTAAGCTACGGGCTATTTTGAATATATCTTGAAAGGAACAGCCAATAAAATAGCAGCTGTAACGCCATTTATCTCCCAGCTCATAAACCATCCATGTAATATGACGAAGAGAGACTGGGCACAAATGGTGAAGTTAGGACATAAACGACGTTCTCTTATAGATATCAACCCACCAGGGTTGGCTGACCAGTTAAAACTTACATTTATCAGCTCAGTGAAGACACTGGGTGCCGTCTGGAGGATACACCTGAGACGATGGCCAAAAGGGACAGATGGTGAGAAAGATTGAACGAAATCCATACGGTTTGTATGACTTGATGATAAAGAAATTATTGTAATTTGTATTTGGTCAGCAACTGTTCCTGCCAACTTGCATCACCGCAGAAGTATAAGAGCCCCTCGCACAGCGTGTCCTGGATATGTCACTTAAACACCTGATGGTGAGGTTCTAGTTCTGGAACTTTCGAGAATGTGAAGTACCAATTCATTGCCATTACTCCCAGTTCTAGTTTGACCCAGAGTGGTACTATTTACCAACCCCTCCACTCGGGCAGGATATGACACAAGGTCAATTTTTAAGCGGAGTTTAACAGGTTTTGAATTCAGAGTTTTCCTTCTCCTAGACTAGTTGCCTCACCAAAGCTGAAGAACCTAGTCCGTCCTACTATTTACCCATAGCTGGAGGGAGAATAAGGGGGTTCATACCTTTCCCAAGGGAATTTGCCCGAAAGTGAACGTAATAGCGCGACTGGAGTACGAACTCGCGTACTACGACCCAGAGTGGTTATTCGTGTTAGAGTCCAGTCTATGAATGAAACAGAACTATTTGTTTACTATACTTGAAACTATTTAACTATGTGCTAACAAGCTATTCGTAATTTTCTGATTTAGGATTTTAAAACAATTTTCAGACATTAAGTCTTGAAATTGCTACCGATTTTCAGAAATTGGGTCTTGAAACTATTAGAAATTTTCAGTCACTGATTCTTAAAACTGATTGCAATTTTCAGACATTAAGTCTTGAAATTGCAAGGGATTTTCAGAAATTGGGTCTTGAAACGATTAGAAATTTTCAGTCACTGAGTCTTAAAACTGATTGCAATTTTCAGACATAAAGTCTTGAAATTGCTAGCGATTTTCAGAAATTGGGTCTTGAAACTATTAGAAATTTTCAGTCACTGAGTCTTAAAACTGATTGCAATTTTCAGACATTAAGTCTTGAAATTGCTAGCGATTTTCAGAAATTGGGTCTTGAAACTATTAGAAATTTTCAGTCACTGATTCTTAAAACTGATTGCAATTTTCAGACATTAAGTCTTGAAATTGCTTGCGATTTTCAGAAATTGGGTCTTGAAACGATTAGAAATTTTCAGTCACTGAGTCTTAAAACTGATTGCAATTTTCAGACATTAAGTCTTGAAATTGCTAGCGATTTTCAGAAATTGGGTCTTGAAACTATTAGAAATTTTTAGTCACTGAGTCTTAAAACTGATTGTAATTTTCAGACATTAAGTCTTGAAATTGCTAGCGATTTTCAGAAATTGGGTCTTAAACTGCTGCACTCATAATTCGTAAATTGCGAGGAAATGAAATGCTGTCTAATCAAAAAGTTCAAATCTGACTGAATCGTTTTAAGAAAGATGATTAATCTCTCGAAATAACGTTCGAAAATGAATGATCATCGGTTGTCGATCTTAATGTGTTAAAACGCAAAAGAGGATAATCGACAGTTGAAGACATTGAATAGCGCACGGATTATCAAATGATTTAATATCTAGAGCATTATATGAGCTTTAAAAACATCTTGAAAAATTCGCATGAACTTTCAGTTGATAGAGAATACAGATATTTTTCTATATCCTGACAGATGGATAGATAGAATGTTTAAGTTAATTTGATTGTATTTTGCGATGGATAAATGAGACAAATAGATCGATAAGAGAAATGGTTTGAATAAGTTGCCTGATTTATTATACTGATTTTTATCGTTTAAATGTACTGAAATGTTTCGATCGTAACTTTGTCTATGTAATTATTATATCTGAGGCATATGTAGTGTAATGGTTATCGTCGAAGAAAAATGGATGCAGCAAGCCAAGTTCAAATCCAGGCACTGGATTTTTATGTTTTACTTCGTGTTAATCATATTTATCAACCCTTCCGCTCGGGCAGGATATGACACAAGGTCAATTTTAAGCGGATTTTAACAGGTGGGAATTCAGAATGTTCCTTCTCCTAGACTAGTTGCCTCACCAAGGCTGAATAACCTAGTCTATCCTACTATTTACCCATAGCTGAAGGGAGAATAATTGGATTCATACCTTTCCCAAGTGTATTAGTGCTATGAGAAATGCAATCAGTCTCGTCCAGGATTTGAACTCGTGACGCCGTGTCCATTTCCAACGATGATAACCATTACACCAGGGGCACCTCGTTCGTGTTAATGCTTTTTTAAAGAATGATGTGTTTATCCTTTCTGCCATTAGCTACGAGTAAATAGAAGGGCAGACTGAAGTCTCATTGCAGTTTACGAGAAAGAAACACAATGATGTAAAACCTAAAAGAGAACATCTAGTCGATTTGTTAACCATTCTTCTGTCACTACCTCATCCAAAATAAGTGGCTAGTTTCCCAACTAAAAATAAATCACCTGTGTAGCATTTCTGCTTATCTTCTTAGTTGATTGGCGTCATCGATACTGACTAACAAAAATTATACTTATTGTTTTATTACTAGGTTTATTTCAGCGTTGCTTTTAATCTCAACATTCTTGTTCATTAAGTACTAAGCTCACCGACAAAATGATTCGAAAACTGGTCATAAAGAATCCGCTTCGTAAGATAATAACTTGCTAACCGAAGGTGAAAGGACCGTCTTTCAGTTATGTCGCTTAAACAACAGACGTTTAAAAGATAACGCTTTCGATAATCAGCCGCACGGCAAAAAAATAAACTTCAGTACTAATAAAGTTGCACAATCACCGACGACAGCTAATGTCAGTAATGGTGATCTTCTAGAGAGTGAATGAAAACATAGAAATACAATTCTCAAATATAAAATTTTCTCTTGTCTGATTCCGTTCGTTCAATTAGTAGTGGCCGTGCAAATATACGGGAACGGATAACGGACACAATGACTGGGTATATTCTTTGTTTTATTAGGAACCAGCTCTCTTTGCACCTTTGGGTAGTTCGCTTGTTGTTTGTCCACTCTTGTTTTGCTCATCTTTCCTACAACAAAAGAGTAGATTAATAAAAAACAGTTTCTTTTATTTGGGTTCATAGAACAACGAACCACACACACTTACATTCACGTTGATAAAAAACTGGTGAAACTTCGGGTTCATTGCTGGTGTGCTGAAAAACACATCTTGTCATATTTAGCGTTCCGGACAAGACGTTTAACATTGTCAACTTCCGTCTCGCTTCAAAATTTTATTGATAACTTATCTATTCGTAATATTACAGTAGCAATAAAAAGGATTTAATAGTAAAAAACATTTAAATGAGTCACATTTGACAGCTGTAAATATTGAGAGAGTCAACGAAAGAAATAGTTTTCGAATTTACTTTAAAAACTATCAAAAATATTCACATTGACGATGCATAGTTTTAATGAAAATTTTGACGTTTATAAGTAAAGCCTCCGGTAAAACTGAATGTTCCATTCTCAACCAGCGTGAGAAAAAATTGAGCAAGCATTATTTTTGCTCAAATTAAAAAAAATGAATTTGATAATAGTTGTGCAATGGCAAGTTAGCACAGTTTCAGGAAATGAAAAACAACAAGAGGATATTGCTGTGAAGTTTAATAGTCCGGGGAGACCATGAAAATATGAACAACGATTAGAGTTTTTTTCAGTTAGTTTCTTTGGCATTGCACAACAATACCCAAAAGGCAGATGTCAATAGTTACAAATTCTACATCAGACTAAATGGAAATTTTGGCAAAAAATAGTAGAAAATGATTTCTTGCAAACGGCTGGTATTGTAAAGTCAATACAATAAAAACAACCCAAAAACAATAACGGGCGTAGTCTTCATTGATTAAAAAAATTAATATTTAAAAAAAAATCATTATTTTTTTTAGTTTTGCCGATAGGTTATCGTAATAACAAACAGAAGAGTTTATAAATAACACACACACACACACACACACATATATATATATATATATATATATATATATATATATATATATATATATATATATATATATATATATATCATCCTATGACTTGGTTTTAATCGTTGGGTCACAATTCACAGTGTGTTTTGGGCAAGACTAGCATGGTTGAGTCCATCCATCTCCAAAGGTGGTTTGAATTCAAAAATTGTTGTTTTTTTCTTAAAGAGTTCAGTCTACGCAACTATTTACTCATCAATGTAAGGAAAATAGTTGAATTCATACGTTTCCCAACATTATTGCCCCTATATGGAATGAAAACTAAGTGGATCAGAATTTTCACTAATACTTAAATGTTCGCTTTTGTCAATACTTTCCTGACCACCGACAATACAATAATTCATCTGCAGGAACATTACAAATGATCACTTAAGTTTGGCCTTCATTGGCCATTACCCTTGACAACAACTCAAATCATATTGAGAGAATTCATATTATAATTAATTGTAAATCAATCAAAGCACACCATATATGATTACTATTTAATTGTTATATCCTTCAATAAATATTAATGATATGAATGAAAGCAAGCATAAGCTCTAGGTTATAATCATTAAGCTGTAAATTAGATTGTGGATTATTCATTCTCTAAATCAGTGTATTTATCTTTATTGAGCTAATTAAAATCTCGTGATACCGTGACGTTTTTTACCCGCGTTACGATGTCAAAGAGAAAAATGAAAATGGATTAATATAATATAGATGTAAGCATTACACCTTTTGTAAAAATCATATTTAATTCATGTAAAGTTCGCGACCGTCGTTGAGGGTAACCCGAAGTCTCCCTTTCCAGTAGATACTATAACAAAGGGTCAAGAAAAGAACTACTCCTTTCCCTGGATTGCTTCACTTTACCCTTAATCCGAACCTCATCATACTGAGTGTTAAGCAATGAGGCATCTAGTACGATTTTTGAGTCTTTGGTATGAGTCGATCTTAGATTGAACCCCGTCCAAGAGCAAATACTCTAACCATTACACCAACGGGCTGGTATAATTAGGCCAATAGAGAGAGAATGATATATATATATATATATATATATATATATATATATATATATATATATATATATATATATATATATATATATATATATATATATATATATATATATATATATATATATATATATTCTGAGAGATAAAAAGGTAGAGTTTAGTTTCTTTGTTTTAATGGCAGATCAACATTTTAGGATTATTTAATGGCAAATAAATCCTTGTAGTAGAACGATAGTTGTAATATTTAAGTCAAAGATTGAAGGATATGAGATTTCATGCCTTTCATTTGGTTAATAAGCCGAAAATGAATATAATAGTTCTAACAGAGTTCGAACTCGCATCCTTCAATGTCGTTGTCCAGCACTTAAGCCACAACTCCACGTTGAATCCCCTAGATAGATAAATAAATAAATACATTGATAGATAATGTATCTATTGATTTATAAATGTAGAATCTTCTACTCGACTGCGGAGGGAACACAATTAGTCCAGACATTTGACCAAGATTATTAAATTGGTAGCTTAAGTAATTCCAATTTCTAATGAGCAGTACTTCGCAATGGGAATTATAGCGACTTCTAAAACAGTATAATTGATTACATGTCTGTAAACTTAATATCACCACATTTTCACTCAGAAACTCACGCTATATGAACCGACTGAAGAATTCTACAAACTCCTAATTCATGAGTTATCGCGACACGCACATACTCACACACTTATATATATATATATATATATATATATATATATATATATATATAGAAAAAAAGAAAGAAAGAAAGAATACAATTTTATTAAAGATGATAAATTTTTTGTTTTGATAGGTTCTTTTCTTGATTTTCTCGTCTATTTGTTCAAGACTGGAAATGTGTATTTTGTGCTTACACCTATAATGCTAACTGATCTAATAAATATGTAACGCTTGGTTCAATCCCAGGTCGCATCGTACCAAACACTTTAAAAATGGTACTTCATACCTCCTTGCTTAACACCCAGCGATATAAGGTACGTATCAAGGGTAAAGTGGAGCAATCCAGGAAAATGAGAACAGCTCTCTCCAACGCCTCGTTCTAGTCCCTATTGAAATGGGAGCCTTCTGGTCCCCCTCGACTACGGTCGCCAACTTTACTTTTTATTTATAAGCTTTTCTGTTCTTGAGTGCACAAGAAGCGGTCGTGACCATTCTACTATATGGATGTACCACATATACGTTGACATATTTTATAGATAAAAAGCTAGACGGAATTGCAAAAGCTGTATTGAACAAATCCTAGAAGTGACATCTCACAAAGCAGCAGTTATAAGGCTACCTACCACCAATCTCTAAAATTATCCAAATAAGACGAACAAGATATGCGGGGCACTGTCGGAGAAGTAAAGATGAACTCATAAGCAACTTCTTCCTATAGACCCCTTTTCATGCACAGACAAATAGAACTTATCTACAACAACCCTGAAGGTTAAAAGGATGTAGTCTAGGAGACCTTCCGGTACAAATGAATGATAGGGATATATGGTGAAAGAGAGTCAGGGAAATCTGTGCTTGCATGACGATGATAAATTCATATCCATGAAGGTTCTTACAAATCTGGATTATATATAAGTATATGCGTAGTATACAAAAGTATATAGATATGAAATTGCTTGTATATATGTATATTTATCCAACCACTCCTACAGGAACAGAATTAGGCACAAGGTTCAAACTGGATCCAACAGAGAGTTTTCCTTTTTTTAAATAAGTTGTGTAAGTAACTCCAAAAAAACCTAACTATTTACACAAAACCGGAGATTGAAGAAAGCGATTCTTATCTGTCCCAAGAACATTGGGGGTGTCCTCGTGGTGTAATGGTTACAGCGTTCGACTGCGGAATCGTAGTACGCGAGTTCGTACTCCCGTCGCGCTATTACGTTCACTTTCGGGCAAATACCCTTGGGAAAGGCATGAGCCCCCTTATCCTCCCAGCTATGGGTTAAATAGTACCACTACTGTTCTTCTAGGAAAATGGCTTTGGCATTAAATAACCTAAAAAGAGTTAATATGCCATTAAACCAAACCAAGCCAAGATCATTATCGCTTTGTGAAACACAAACAACCTTGTCTATTATTCTATTTCCTACGATGATACTATTTACCAACCCCTCCACTCAGGGAGGATATGACACAAGGTCAATTTTTAAGCGGAGTTTAACAGGTTTTGAATTCAGAGTTTTCCTTCTCCTTGACTCGTAGCCTAAACAAGGCTGAAGAACCTAGTCTGTCCTACTATTTACCCATAGCTGGAGGGAGAATAATTGGATTCATACCTTTCCCAAGAGTATTAGTGCTATCTGAAATGCAATCAGTATCGTCCAGGATTTGAACTCGTATCGCCGTGTTCATTTCCTACGGTGATAACGACTACACCACGGGCATTTCCTACGATGATAACCGTTACGTGAAGCATGCGTCTATCGAAGAACTTAATGCATTACAATTATAATGAGAATTATATAGAAATGTTGTATCCTTAAGTTCCAGAAAATGTTAAGGGTCATCATTACATTGAGGTTAACGTACTGGACAGTGAAATCGTAGTGTGTTCGAACTCCAATCGGACTATTGCGTTCATTTTCGGAAAAGTATAAACTCTCGAATCCTCTAAGCAATGGGTTAAATAGTATAACTTCGTTCTTCTTTTGCGACTTATTTCACATTAAGTAACCCATAAAGATTAATATGCCTTTAAACCAAGAAAAAAAAGCACAAATTGTGTATTTTTAAAATTGAAATATATTGTTACATTATAAAACACGTTTTCTTTGTATACTTCTTCAATCTTTTTCCGAAGTGATCGATTAGATTGAACTGGTGGATCCATATAACTATTGAAAAGCGTTACATAAAAAGTATTTTGGGTACTAATTCTCCTAAAATTCAATAGTCCTTGTAATCATAAGTTATGGAAATATTTCAGCTTTAAGTACACATGACCAATAGTTTATCTAACATTTTTGTCAGTATCCATAACTCGACACTAAAGGGTAGTTCTCAGAAACTAGAGGACAACTTCTACTTATGAAGCAGAGTCTCCTCAACCAATAAAGACGTCAACACGAAAAGGCATGGACAGCTATCGATAGGCTACCGGTCATATGGGGGTCAGAAAAGTCCAATAAAATGAAATGCCGTTTTTACATGCAGTGGTCGTGTCGATACCACTGTATGGATGCGCTACATGGATGCTAAATAAACGTATGGAGAAAAAGCTTGACGTCAAATATACAAGAATGCTGCGAGCAATATTGAACAAGTACTGGAGGTAGCAACCCACAAAGAAGCTGCTGTACGACCACCTACCACCCATCATGAAAACTATCAAAGTTAGACGAACCAGATATGTGGGACACTGCTTGATAAGTAGGGACCAACTCATAAGTGACGTACTCCGGTGGACCCCTTCAAATGGACGAGCAAAGGCAGGATGACCATCTAAAGCCAACATACAAAGAATGTAGCCTTGAAGACCTCCCGGAAGCAAGGTGGCGGAAGAAGGTCAGGAAAATCCGTGCTGATGGCGCGACATGATGATGATAATATCATTATCAACAAGTAATTTAATAGGCTCAATATTTTGTTTCATTGCAAAATATTCCATGAACTGCTTAATGATAATAGTTCAGTAAAACATTGTGATTTAAAGAAACGCTTTATTGATTTCTAAATTTTAAACACCGACCACCAGAAACATTTTACAAGATTGGAGAAGAGAAAAAAACATTG
>OY757904.1:149251965-149281965 GCA_963585895.1 Sepioteuthis lessoniana
TTGGTGACACTAGTTGATGGTGACCAGAAGGCTCCCTTTTCTATAGCTACAACACCAATGTGTAGGGGAGAGCGCTACTCCTTTCCCTGGATTGCTCCACTTTACCCTCGATACATACCTATATTGCCGAGTGTTAAGCAAGGATGTATTAAGTACCATTTTCAAAGTCCTTGGTTGGACGCGACTTGGGATTGAAACCAAGTCTCCAGGACCATTGGTGAAATAGTAAACAATTAAATTACCTATATATATATATATATATATATATATATATATATATATATATATCGGAAAATTAGTGCATAAATGATTAAATAAGATACAGTTCTTCAAATTAAATAATCTAATTTCTTTTACAGACGGGAAAAGTTTGTTGATAAACAACAAAAGTTAGAGTTTCTCTTCCACAAGAAAATGATTAATGAGTCTTAAAATGTCCTCATGTTATTTTAACAAATGAGATAACATCAGTGTGCACGGTTTTATACCTAGATAATATTATTCGTGTGTGTAAAAGATATGTATGTGAGTATGTCTCTATATAGAGGCAGTCTACATTAATACGCGAATATGTAAGTGTAATAATGCTGAAAAATCAGCAGTAGGAAATGTTATATTAACTGAGGCTTCGCTGTTGAACAGGAATAAGGAAGAAGAAAGGTTTCCAAACGTGGAAAATAATCAAGTGATGCTGTAATTACATACATTATTTAAGTAACAGAATGTTTGACATCCTCTCAAAGAAATAAAGACGAAAAGTTAGATTACCACTGGCAATTGGAGTCTAGTCTGTTTTATCGTTTTATCTATAAGATTTGGATAGACTCTAAATTTCTTAAAGAATGTTGAGATTTAATCCTTCAAAATTAGCGAGACAATTCAAATATTACCTTCAGCTATCTTAAAATAATTTTTAAAAATATAACGTCACAAACGAAGACCTCAATTGGTCAATAATTACAATAATACAGTTGTAAAAATCACTGCTTCTCTTGGCAATTTTTGTATACGAATTAATACTTCTTTAGTATGGAAATCACACACAGACACACACAGACACATACACGCACACACATACACACACACACACACACTCACACGCATATATATATATATATGTGTGTGTGTGTGTGTGTGTCTCTGTGTGTACTATTTACATTTCACACACCTATTATAAACTCGAAAAAGGCACGCAGACTGTAAATAAGGACAGGTTGGTAAATACAAACACACCAACACACACACACAAACACACATACACACACACCAACACAAACACACACACACACACACACACACACACACATATATATATATATATATATATATATATATACATAGTGTAACACAAAAGTGTGTACGTCCCTCACATTTCTACAGATATTTAAGTATATCTCTTCATGGGACAACACTGACAAAATGACAATTTGTCACAATGAAAAATAGTCTGTGTTCAACTTATATAACAGAGTTAATTTATTTCCCCCTTAAAATAACTCAAAATATAACCATTGAAATCTAAACCCCTGCCAACAAAAGTGAGTACACCCCTAAGAAACCACACCCCTAAATGTCCAAATTGAGTACTGATTGTCATTTTCCCTCCAAAATGTCATGTGACTCATTAGTGTTACTAGGCCCATATGTGCATAGGGAACAGGTATGTACAAATTTGTCGTGCAGCTCTCACTCTCTCTCATACTGGTTACTGAAAGTTCCAACATGGCACCACATGGCAAAGAACTCTCTGAGGATCTTAAAAGACGTATTGTTGCGTTACATGAAGATGGCCAAGGCTACTAGAAGATTGTAAACACCCTGAAACTGAGCTGCAGCACAGTGGCTAAGATCATCCTGCGTTTTAAAAGAGCTGGGTCCACTCAGAACAGGCCTCGGGTAGGTCGTCCAAAGAAGCTGAGCGCACGTGCTGAGCGTCACATCCAAATGCTTTCTTTGAAACATCCACTTAGGAGTCCGGTCAGCATTGCCGCAAAGATTGAAGAGGTGGGGTGGGAGGTCAGCCTGTTAGTGCTTAGACCATACGTCGCACTCTATATCAAATTGGTGTGCACTGCTGTCACCTCAGAAGGAAGCCTCTTCTGAAGACGATAAATAAGAGAGCCTGCAAACAATTTGCTGAAGACATGTCAACAAAGCACGTGGATTACTGGAAACATGTCCTATGGTCTGATGAGATGAAGATTAATTTGTTTGGTTCCGATGGCTTCAAGCATATGTGGCGGCGACCAGCTAAGGAGTACAAAGATAAGTGTGTCATGCCTACGCTCAAGGCTGGTAGTGGGAATGTCATGGTCTAAAGCTGCATGAGTGCTACAGGTGTTGGAGAGTTATATTTCATTGAGGGAAACATGAACTCCAACATGTGCTGTGAAATACTACAGTAGATCATGATGACCTCTCTCCAGAAACTGGGTCACAGGGCAGTGCTCCAGCATGAAAATGACCCGAAACACACCTCCAAGACGACCATTGCTTTACTGAAGAGGCAGAGGGTAAAGGTGATAGACTGGTCAAGCATCTTTTCTGACTTGAACCCAATAGAACATCTTTGGAGATCCTCAAACGGAAGGTGCATGTGTGCAAAGTTTCAAATATCTACCAGCTCCGTGGCATCGTCATGGAAGAGTGTAAGAGCATTCCAGTGGCTATCTGTGAAGCTCTGGTAAACTCCATATCGAGGAGGGTAAAGGCAGTTCTGGATAATGATTTTGGCCACACAAAATATAGACAGTTGACATGGTGTATGTTAATATTGACAACTTTCCCTAAGGGGTGTACTCACTTTTGTTGGCAGGAGTTTAGCTTTTAATGGCTATATTTTGAGTTATTTTGAGGAAAAAATAAATTACTTTTGTTATATAAGCTGCACACAGACTACTTTTCATTGTGTCAAATTGTCATTTTGTCAGTGTTGTCCCATGAAGAAATATACTTAAATATCTGCAGAAATGTGAGGGGTGTACTCACTTTTGTGATACACTATATATATATATATATATATATATGTGTGTGCATGTGTATGTTTATGTGTATGTGCGTGTGTAAAATGTGACGGAAGTATGTTTCACACAGTTATAATGAAACCTGTTATATCTAATTGATTTTTTCTAAGCTCGGGAATGCATTTGGATTTAGTATATTTTTTCGAACCTTAGGAAATATCCAGAAAAATTTATAAAATAGGAAAGAAAATCGATGTAAATGAGTGAAGGGTCCTTTGAGAATATCGGTCAGATTTTAAACACTTGTTTTAAACTTTTTAATCAATGTCGAAAGAGTTATTTTTATACGAGATATCGAGAGACTTCATTATTGTATAACGATAATTTGCATATTAATGGAATCTAAACCAAATTAATTCGTTACAATATATAGGATAATGTTCAGCATTAAAACCTCAAAAGAATCAATTTCACAGACATGATCATCTCTTCGCTCTCTGATATACAAATACACTAAAAAATGTTGAAATTATGAATAAACAGTTATTGCAAAAAGTAAAAAATTACTGATATTCTTTATAATTTTTTTCATTCTATGACAATGTCCTAAATGCAGTGGTAAACTCAACTCTTATGTAATACATTAAACTGCGAAAAAGATTTATTTTTCAAGTTTTACGACATGTAAGTTGGGCTGACTGTATCCCTTTCCGAGGGATAAAACAACCAGAAAAGATGCATCTTTGGTGTGACTCTAAACTGCATGCGATGATCTGACACAGGCTCTCGAGCTCTACGAAGGATGGAATACTCCTTCATAATCATTACTACCAGTTCCACTCTGACTCGGTGTGATAGTACCTTTATGGACTTCACCTACGGGTCAAATAGATATGTCTATAAATTACTTAAGAACATTTTGATTTGGTTTAGTTTGGTTTGGTTTGGATCCATGTCATATCAGCTATTGTAGGTTATTTACTGCCAAATCCTCTTTATACATATATATCAGATATATATGATTTGGTTTGCTTTGGTTTTATGGCATATAAATCATTTTAGGTTATTTAAAGTCAACTACTCTTTATACATATATAATGAATATGTATGGTTTGAAAACACATTATGTTGATAACGTTTTAAACGAGCCTCAGCTCATTCTTTTACACACTGATAAATGGTTCGAAGTATTGTTATATATCTCTAACAATTCAATTAAATATCAGTTATTTGTTTACGCCCAGGTAGATGATCAAACAGTTCTATTTAAAACTATTCAGTTTAGCATATGTCATTTGTTTGAACTCAATCTAAATGTCAAATAGATAGGACCCTATCAGGCGCTACAACTCAGGGCCAGTGTGGACCTAGGAGCCTTGGTAATAGAGCGGTACTCCGCGTTCCCAAAAGTTTAAGCATTACAGGAGCCTCACCATTAGATTGTTTAGTGTCATAACAGGACACTCGTTGAAAGTGTCTTACCCCTCTGCAAAGATGCAGTCGGGTTATTCTACTGCCCCAGTCGACTTTGATGAGATAAGCACGTATACAAAAATAATCTCTTAAGAATCCACTACTCTGAGATATAGGTATAAAACTACAATAAACACGGTTCCCTAAACATTAGGTATAAAATAGCCCAAGACTATTTGACTTGCCGTTAAATCAGTCATTCAATCTATCAATCAATCATTCAATCAATTTATCATTCCGTTATTTTATAAACAGCGGTACGTTCTGGCAAAGCAACAAGTTATTCTAACAAACTTTGCTTTCTGCTGATATACTGGAAAGCTTGACCCCAGTAAGTCGTCCCCCTGGAAAAACCAGCTTTCTTATCTTAAAAGGCCAAGGGTCAGCTTCATAGCTTAAGGTACAATTCAAATGTGAAGAATACCGACTGACACTGTTCTTGTTCGTAAATTTGTGTACGGCAGATCCTCTCCTAAAAATGACGTTGTATCACACACGGTCCTTCGCGTAAAAATAAGGTAAACACGAAGTTAATCCAACACTATTATTCCTGCACCTATATTTCAGTAACTAAAAGTTTTGTACGACACAAGTCGATTGACTTTGACTTTACAGCCACAACTACTGCTTGCCTCATCAGAGGCACCTCGGGTGGTGTGATGGTTAGCAAGCTGGACGAGCAAATCTTCACGAGTGAGTTCGAGTCATTGGATGCCCAATTCCTTCGACCTTGAGCCCCATCAAAGCAAACAGCTTAGTAAATTAGTATTTCAATATTCACCGCGCAGGGTGCGTTTTACTAAACACTTACACAACGGAAGAGCCTCAGTGGTGTAATGGTTAGCAAGCTAGACAAGAAAACCTTCACATGTGACTCATTGGGTATCCCATTCATACGGTCTTGTGCTACATCTAAACAAAAAGCTTATTAAATGGTTACTTCTTACATCAACAAAAATATAAGTTACAAAACAGTCGACAGGGAAACTGAAAGAGAAACTTTGTACAAGATATCTGCTGTGTATGCCCTTCATCATTCTATTGTTTTCCTGGATTCAATATTTCTTTATATCTAATCAAATCCTACCCTGTCTGATGGGCTAACAATACGCTGACTGTATCCCCTGTAGACCGCTAAGAACTCGAAAACAAAAAAAAGAATATCCTAAAAGATAAATAATGGGGAGGTTTGAGTTCTGGAAAATGTGGCGTATCCCTCCTTTACCACTATTTTCAGGTCCACTCTGACCCAGACTTGTAAATATTAGAGTCCAATCTATGTCAACAAAATCTGATAAAATTTGTTCGTATTCAATAGGATTACGTGATGCGAGAGAAATGTAAATTATAAGTATAAAGAATATTTACTTGAAGCTGATATTGTTTACAAGTACGTTTTATTAGTTAGGAGAAACCATATGTGTGTAAACAACAGATTATTTTTAAAAAAATAATTAATTAATCATTAGTACTCTTAGCAAACGATTTTTATTTGGTTGGAATAATTGATTACATATTAATGTGTACAAACATTCTTAAGAAACGACTACATAAAATATGTAGATATAAACATACAAGGAATGTTATTCTTTCGCCGCTAGGCATCAAATAATCCTAGACGGAGTAACATGCTGTTAAAATTAATTAAATCAATCAAATCATATTCGAAATCCACAAATTTATCAAAGTTGTCGGATTGTCTGTCGCCAAAAGAGTTTAGTAACGATTCCATGACAATATTTCTATAAAACATATTTTGTCAAAAAATGTTAATCTATCAAATAGCAATACGTATGTCAGTAAATACATATTCGTGTATGGGTGTGTACATAAGTCCTTCTGGGTGCATAAATTATCATTTCACACGGTTCAATTCCTTACTGATCCAAGAGTTGATAATTCGTTTTATCTTTTCAGCCGAGTTTGAACGCTATATCAAAGGTCAGACGTTGTCAATGAATGAATAGAAATTAAACTCCACGTTGAAGGTTCAGAATTAAATATTCTGTACGGAACGGATTTATTGACACCACCCTGAAAAAAACCATCTGTGTGGAGGGGGAGGTAAATGTGAAGAGATTGTTGAGCGTCTAATCTGACTGTTTTTTTTTTATTCCTCTTTGTCATATGAAATTTGAATCTGGTAAAATGTATTCAGTCTCTACCTCATTCACACGGAAGAACCTGAAATTGACATTTCTGTGGGAACGTAAACATGTAAAAAGACGTAAAAGAATCTTTATATAAAAGTGAAAGTGAAAGTGAAAGATCCACCGAGACGAAAATAAAGTCAAAGAAAAAGAGAAATAAACGAAAAGTGCGTTTCAATAGCCACGCACCGAAAGTCTTGAATTATCTTGTTTTCGTATTTCTCCACCATTAACATTGTCAGCCACATCAAATGACATTTTGAAAATGACCCGCATAAACAAGTTAAAGAAAGTATTTTTCATATAAGCACAAAAAGGTACACCAAAGTTATTATTATTATTATTATCAATATTATTTAGTAGTAGTAGTAGTAGTAGTAGTAGTAGTAACATTGGAGTTTAGCTCATCAATTAGACCTGCTGTTTTCTCACTAGAGTCAGAGTGATGTGTCTTCTTAAGTCTCCAGGACTCTTCTAAGTATTCTAGAAGATTTTAGAAGTGCTGTCATTGGAATTGTTTCAATTCTTTCTTAAATCAACGGTTCTCTGGGTCTCTTTTCGAGTGTAACGTTACTGTTCTCAAATAGACGTTTGTAATACTACGACACTAGACGCTTGAACCATCATGGTTCTAACAAGTCTATAAATGTAGCACTACGCCTTAAGTTGCAGATGGACCCCCTTGTTTCCTAGCCGTAATGTTGCATTGTCATCTGCTGATTCATGCAGAAATACACATATATATACTGGGTAAATACCGACACAATGATAAACGACGCATCAAAGAAGACGCAAGAGGAAGACAAAGGAAGAAACGACGCAGGAAGACTTCTTTAGAATTATATTCACCTCACATTTTATTGCAAGGGTTTGAAAGGGTTGTTTAAGGGTTTGCATGTGAGAGGATGCTGGAGACCGAACGTAAACTTCATATTTTGACCCCACTGTTATGACCGTCACGTTGTGTCTTGTTCTCCTGATGTTGGGGTCCACTCCATCGGGGGTTTTCCGAGGTCCCCTCGGTCGGGTGTGGCCTTCCCTACCACATCTCGTCTCTAACTCTCTGGGAGTCTGCTGGTAATTGCATCGGGGCTTTCCGAGGTCCCCCTCGGTCGGGTGTGGCCTTCCCTACCACATCTCGTCTCTAACTCTCTAGGAGTCTGCTGGCAACTGCCCTGGAACCCAAACTCAACTGAGTTAAATAATAACTCAACGCCCACACGATCGCCTACTGGATCTTTGAATCGGATGTTTATTCGTCATCAAGCGGAAATAACTGCCATGCAGTTCAGAGGTTACTCTCTTCAGGTGCATGACTGTAGTGGCACAATGGGACCTTCACCTTGTCCCATATCATAAGCCTTAATCCGCCCATGCGATCTCTTTCGATTACTGGCCGTTGGAATGTGTCACTTCCTTCCGGTGTATTACCTTGGAATAGTATTTTTGGGCCGGGTCGAAGGTCAAAATATAACAGTAAGAAAAAGTGACGAACACACAAAACACCGTCTTTGTTCGCTAATACCAAAGTTTTTTCGCTGCTACATTTCTGAGTAGCATGCGAGAAGAGCAAAATTGAGTATAAAAATGAGTACACAGCTTTGGCTACATAGAGAGAGATCAAATGTCACGAGGAGAGAAAAAAAGAGAGAAAGCAGATATAGGGCTTAATATTATCTACCTCGTTTTCTGTTGTGGTCCTCACATGTGCTTGCCCAGTAATTCATCCTCACGGCTTCGCATGTCGACATGGCTTGTGATCAACTGACCTTCTTTTCCTATTTTCTCTCCCGCATCCACTATCACAGCCCTTTTGCGTGACTTCTTTTATTCAATCGAATTCCGTCGCCGATTTGCTATGGATACGTCTCAATTCTTAACCCGGGAGTCCGCTGCTATCCTGACCTAAATTTGTGTAATCCCTAAGTCTAGCTAGGAAAAACACCTTATCACTAAAACAATCACTCAGCGTCCCTAATTATATTACTCCAGGTTGTGTTTCAAGTGCCACAGCTTTTTCAGCTCTCTTGAAGTGTTACGTATTGACTTTTGACAGTATATTTGCCGTAGATTTCTAAACAGGATATCCCAACGGTGTAAACAAGGGGAATCACCTGAACTGGGAACCGGAAGATAAAGGGTGGACGTTGAAAATACTATATAAGCTCCCAGTTTCCACACCCAAAGAATGGGCAATCAGAGCAGAACCTGCTTTAGGCGCACACGCAGGAGGCGGAAGCAAAAGAAGTACTGAGTGGGACTCAGAATATAGAATCACTATATGGGTAAAGTGCTGTGTCCGTATTTTAATCTCTCTGTCTGTCGCTGTCTCTCTCTCTCTAGGTCCGTCTGTCTGTCTGTCTCTCTCTCTCTCTCTCTCTTTCTCTCTCTCTCTCTCTCTCTCTCTTGCAACGTTTCGCTGTTCATTGGCCTGATGAGTAGATGGTCCAAGACACTGGGGTTAATCCCAGGTCGAGTCATACCAAAGACTCAAAAAATGGTACTTGATGCCGCCTTGCTTAGCACTGGGCACTATTACGTGAGGATCATGGGGTAACGTGGAGCAATTCTGGGAAGCGATTGAAAAAAGAGCCTTCGGGTGACCCTCGACTATGGTCGTCAACTTTACTTTTTACTTAATATATTTTTATAAACTTATTGCCGTTCCTTCATTGGTATAAATCAGAAATATCTAAGTATTTGCCAGGCTTTTTACGTTTTTCATTTTCTCTTCTGCTTGTACAGCTAAATCCAATACATGACAGGTGGTCTTATTAAGTAAATCTACGCCTGGTCTTCTACCCTGGATTGGATGATTTGTGTTTTAATGAAAGATCCTGTGAAATTTAAACGTTTATTTTCAAGAGTAGGTTCTGTTTTGCGCATTTATCATTTGCAAGTATGCTGAAATCCAAGTTTTTTGCATAATCGTCAGTAAATCATATTCCTCACCCATATTGCATACTGACGCTTGACAGGGCCAGATGTTCCTGCTGTGTAAATAAAGAGATTGCAGGACACACCTGTGTAAACAGGAAGCCTGGGGTGTGTGAGTGTAAGCAGCTCACATGACAGAGCCGGAACAAAAACTAAAAAGGCGTTGTCGAAGTATACATGCACAGGTACCCACAGAGATACAGTCAGTCTCAGTCTTGCAGCCTGCAGAGATTCGATCAGTCTGTAGCCTTGAGCCTTAGAGTGCTGCAGTGTGCGTAAGGGGCCACTTGGCACTCAGGGGAAGACCGGTTGAGAACGTGTCGGCAAATATGTAAGTCCCTGTTGATAAAACAGCGTAGTATTGTCACGAGAAGAAGTTATGGTGGGTCATTATAGCAGTGTCAAAGTCCTCCGTGAGTTTTCTTCTTCCTCTCATTGTCGGTCTGTCTGTGTCTGTCTGTCTGTCTCTCTCTCTCTCTCTCTCTCTCTATCAATCTATCTATCTATCTATCTTTCACTGACACAAGATTCGACCCCTTTCGAAGAATGAAGAGAGATGTATATCTTTTATAAAGAATTTCCTTATACGGCCATATAACACGCAATCGTGTACATTTTTTGTTCGAGTTTGCTGCATTCACTAATAAAATCATTAATTGTTTGAACTCAATCAACGCCCATTCTATACTAGCTATTCTCCAGTATATAAACAGATTTTGCTATTATTAAAATCATTGAATTATCAGCTTTACTTTGGATTTCTTACAATACGTCACCGAATCTTTTCTCAAGACAAAGATTCACTCTTACCTGGTGTAGTCATACCACTTATAGTCTCAGTTATAGCACAAAAGTGGGTGTCCTCGTGGTGGGCTGCGGAATCGCACTAAGCGAGTTCAAACTCTAATCGTGCTATTACGTTCACTTTCGGACAAATACTGTTGGGGAAAGGCATGAACCCCATTATCCTACTAGATAAAGGATAAATTGCTAAAGGATAAATAGTATTAAGCACTAAGTGGGGCTCTGATTTTAGAATCGCAATATGGGTTGTGTCAAATATAGCAGTCTTTCGTTCGTCCTTCTGTTTTTCTCCTTCTCTCGCTTAAAGCTATCGAAATGAATAATATATCAATAAAACTGATTTAGCAAAGTTTATATACTGATTATGGCTCAACTCCACAAATACCTATATATATATATATATATATGGGAAGGGGAAATGTTTTTATACAAGCAAATATTTTCATTTTGAAATTGGTATTTGTTAAATATTATTTGAGATAAATCGAGCGTTCTTCAAGTTGTGAAGTTTAAAATGCTGAAATATAAGAATATTGCAATTGAGTTCGATCCTCAATCAGTGTCCTATACGTTTTGCCTTTTGTCAAAACTAAGCTAAGCTAAATAAATCCCAAAAGAAAGCACAAAGACACAGACACACACACTTATATATGCATGTATATATATATATATATATATATATATATATATATATATATATATATATATATATATATATACGAATATGTTGTGTGTGTATGCATGTGTGCATGTGTGCATATTTTTTGTGCCTGTATGTGCATATTTAAGCTTACATCACACTGTAAGGTTACTGTCGGATCGTGTTACTGGCACAATTTCCTATTTGAACACATAAGTGCTGTTTTCAAAGGGGGAAACTGTGCTAGTAATGTGATTTATTTGTAGTCTGGAGATTTTTAGGTAATATTCTAGGCAAATTGTGGTCATATGCAAGGGTAACGAAAGATTAGCCCTTGAGATATGTGCACACGCTCGCATGCCAACCTCGCATTCATGAATGAATATATATATATATATAAAGAGAGAGAGAGATAGAGAGAGAGAGGGGGGAGAGTGAGTGGTTGTGTGCGTGTGTATGTATGTTTAGCGTGCATGTATATATGTGTTTGTCTGCAAAACAGATATATATATATATATATATATATATAGCAAGAGAGTACATGCAGATGGTGGGATAATCCTGAAAGGTCAACCTGTGGCCGTCTGGTCTCTAGATCAGTATTGTGAGATATTTCTAATCTGAATCCCGTCTTCCTTGTGTTGTTCACTTAATCTGTAAGATGAATAATCTTTTAAACCTATTTCTGTCATGCTTTCTACTGTTTTTCCGTATAAGCGGATTTTACTCGACTGACCCAGGTTGGTTAACGAAAGACTAGAGGCATTAAACTGCACTCACTAATCATAAGTAGAAAGTAAAGATTAACAGCAGATAGACTAAGATGAAAACCGAATGAAAAAGGAGGTCACCAGTGCTGATGATGATGATTATGATGATATTTAGGAATTAATTTTAATGTTACACTATTTTTCATTATGGTTTTATCGGAATATTGCTGTGTTCTCATCAATCATCGTTATATCTTACGTTAAAATCGTAAAGATGAATAAATTCCCATGTATGAGATCACTTTTATGTGGAACCTTATCAAATGTAAGAAGAAAAGCTCAAGCTTTTTTCGTATGTTTTCACCAAACACCTCCGCAGGAGCTGGGTGTAACACAAGGTCAGGTTTTATGCAGAATTTAATAGGTTTAAATTCAGAGTTTTTTTCTCGACCATGTACCATAAAAATTTGAAAGTGCCAAGTCTTCCTTACTAATTAGCCCCAGCTGTTGGCTAATTAGCCCTTTCTCACAAGTCTAAGCGTCATTTGAAATGAAAATAGCCTCGTTCGAGATTTGAACTCTCATCCCTTAGTTCATTTCCTATTAAAATAAGCGTTACGATGACGGTTTCGTGAGACTAAAGGGAAATATGTAAAATGAATTATTTCAAAGACAATAAACGTTTGGTCTCTTCCATGCAATAATATTCCTAATTGTCGTAAATGTTAGAAAAAAAAAACAACTTGGAGCATGAAAGAGGAAGTCAAAAGAAAACTGAATATTCGAGAACGATTGCCTTCCGCATCAATCAAATCAAATAAATAAATAGATAAATTAGAGAGTCACACTTACAGGCCCGCTCGCACACACACGCACACACATACATACACATATATATATGGAGAGAGAGAGAGAGACAGAGAGATCTTTCTTCTTTCTTTCGTTCTTTGTTTAATGGCATATCAACCTTTGTAGGTTATTTAATGGTACTATTTAACCCATAGCTGGGTGGATAAAGAGGCTCACACCTTTCCCAAGGGTATTTAAACGAGAGTGAACGTAATAGCGCGACTGGAGTACGAACTCGCGTACTACGATTCCGCAGTCCAACGCTTTAACCATTACACAACGAGGACTCCCCCTAGAGAGAGAGAGAGAGAGAGAGAGAGAGAGAGAGATCTATATAATATGTGTGTGTGTTGCTACGGAGAGAAAGAGAGAAAAAAAGAGGGACAGAAAGAGTGTGTATGTGAAGAAATGAATGTAAAATGACCTCCAGGCAAACCCACAAGCTAAAAATAGAGTACAGAAGAAAAAAGGTCAGATAGGGGGCGGAAGTAAAACTCAGACCAAAAAAGGGAAAAGGAAAAAAATTTCGTTCCCGAGTGAACACTACGCCATGTGGACCTAGCTGAAAAGTCGGCAGACACTTTTTCTTCGAATTTGGCAGGAATAAGTCAGCCTGCCCTCGACACTGAATAAAAACCACGGTGGATAAGCAACAATGTTTAAGAATTGAAAAGACACATTAATTCCCGCTGAAAAGGGACGAAAAAGGACCATAAATATGAAAACTCTCCATGATGAATAAAACGGGAAAACTGCCCGGTTTGCGCATTTAACTCACATTCTCCTTCATGACCTGTTATATTCGACTAAGAATTTACATATGTAAATGGCCGAGGGAGTTCGTTTTATATATCTTGCCTTTGGGTTTAGTTAGGCTGAGAACCTTTCAGCTCAGTGCATGGGTTAGTTCGGTACAAACTTGGGCGTAGATGTTAATGCGCGTGCGGAGAGTATGTGTTGTTCACAGATGTCAAAATAGAAACTCCAGATAGAAGATATGACGGCGAGATGTGAATGACGTCATGCACCGGAAGCGTGCGCTGAGGATTTGGGCAGATTTGAAAAAGTCAGTTAATTGAGTTGGGTTCCTGGCTCGGAAGAAGGTTGACTTTCGCTTGCTCGCCGAAGCCAGGCCAGTGGCCTTGTGAATGATGCTACACGTGTTGGGGTGGGGTCAGATGGAAAAGCCGGCATAGAAATATTGTGCCTCTCTCCTTATGGCGAAAAACTTTTAAACTCAAAGGTAATAAAAAGTTTCTTACCTGAACTAAGAAGTCGTAAGTGTTTTTCGTGTTACGGGATTTCTATGTTCTATGTATATATGTTATGAACATTCTATGTACGTTTCCCATATTCATGCATGGGTATGTTACACATGCACCATTTAACACATAAAAAGAACATTTCTAATTGTCAGGACATTCCGCCTATCATATAGTCATTAATGATTGTTTGTTTGTTTGTCTCGGTAATTAAATGCTTCATTTTCTATTTTAACCCTAGCTCTTGTTCATCTTCCATCTTTGAAGTACAGGGCTTTGCCGAATAGATATCTGCTTCTTCTTTTTTTTTTCTATTTTAACCCTAGCTCTTGTTCATCTTCCATCTTTGAAGTACAGGGCTTTGCCGAATAGATATCTGCTTTTTCTTTTTTTTTTCAAATGTGTGTGGGACAAGATCTTAGGGAAATACACGAGAAGTTCAGGAACTCACATGTAAGGCTCCCAGAAATGTGGTTATCCTCTCTCTGCCTTGAAAATTCCCTTAATTCGTAATAATAATAAGAATATATATATATATATATATATATACAAAATTTGAGTGATTCCCCGAGGCGTAGTGGATAACGTGTTTTCTTTGTAAGTGTATTTGAACTCTGATTGCGTCATTACGTCATGACTGTCAAACTATTATATTTTATGAAAATTATGAACCCCCTTAGCTTCTGAGCTACGTACCACTTCTGTGATTTGAAAGGCACTGAATAGTCCACGAAGGTTTATATGCCATTGAAAAAAAAGTAACTAAACGAAACAAAATTGTGTATTGAAAAAAAAAGAATAATGTATACTTGGTATGTCACGTATCGATTTCGCAATTAAACGCATAGTCCTTCAGGCTTTTTAACCATTTAAAAAAATCAGATGAAAATGAAAGAAAAGTTTATTTCTTTGATGGTTAAACCGATTACTTGATAAACCCTAATACTTACATTTTCATCATGATATATTTTTAAAACGTAGCGACGGTAGTCGAGGGCGACCCAAAGGTTCCATTCTCAATAACTAATAAACCTATGTGCTTGGGAGGACGCTAATCATTTCCTTGAATTGCCCTACTTTACCCTTGATCCTTACCTTATAATGCTGAGTGTTAAGCATGGAGGTATAAAGTACCATTTTTGGAGTCTTTGGTTTGATTCTACATGGCTTTGAACCCCGGTCTCCCGACCCATAAGTTGCCCAGTCGGCTGGGGTTTTTGAATACACTGACTGCAACTCTGCAGAGGGGTAAGACCCACCCCCAATGAGTGTCCTGGATATGACACTAAACAATCTGATGTGGCGGTTCCAGTAATGATGGGGCTTTGCGGAATGCAGAGTACCCCTTCATTGCCATTGATCCTTGGTCCAATTCGGCCAGGAGTGGTAGCACCTGATAGGGCCCTATCTATGGGTTAAATAGAACAAACGGTATACTTATTCTAAACTGAATTGTTAGATTAAACTGATTAGCTTGAAATGGAACTTTTTTTTGGCATTGAAACTGTACTTACACTGAACTGAATTCTATAATATAGAAGTGTTTTGACATTATACTGTGTGTAAACAAAATATGTACTTATACTAAAATCAATTAGCTGAATTAGAACTGCTTGACTAAACTGAATAGCTAGAAATAGAAAAGCTTTTTACAATTAAACTGTACTTATATTTAAACTGCGTATTTATGATAAACTGAATTCTTTGAAATAGAACTGATTATTTACATAAAAATTGATTAGGCGTTAGATAACCTACAAAAGTTGATATGCCATAAAAACCAACCAACCAACCAACCGAGCCATAAGTGAACAATCTACCCACTAGGTCAGTGTGCTGGTTCTCGTAATTATTTTTGGTCAACGAATTCGTATAAAAATCTTAAATGATATTAATAATACAATTCTATCCATGACGGAAGTTGAGAATTCTTAAAAGGCATTTATACTCTGCACAAATAAGCATTTTATTATATCGCTGTTGTATGGTATTGTTGGCTGATTAGAGGCATAACAATTGCCTTTTAATGGGCAGTTTTTCTGGTTTCTGCGGTTGTATCCAGGTTCTCTGTTAATGTTTCTTACCTCCAAAATTTATATCATGTCTATTATCAATGTTGCGTATATTTCTTTTACCGCAATAAAATAATGTTAAATCATTTCTGTTAACCACTTTACTCAATGTTATTATATTTCACAAAATGCTTACTGATAAGATTGAGTAGTAATATCCCGACTGAATTAGTTGCATATATATTTATACAAGCATTCAAAGCAATATAAAGCCACGTTTTAAATTATATTTATTACCTGAAAATTGGCTCTTCTAGTTGGAAAATTGATAGAGCACATTATCTTCAATCCACTTTTTTTCCATATATCCCTCTAATAAATAAGCAAATGTGCAGTAAATACTTATATAAAAATGTCTCTTCATTTAAAGCGACAAAAGTCTGCCAAAATGGACAGTGATAGACATACGCATAATTAAGTCCATGTCATTTCAGAAAGAATTAGTTCACGGCATCTGAATACTTTCACCGTCACTGTTTGATAATCTCATGTGTATAATTCTCTTTTAATTTTCATCAATTTCCAACTTCATATTTCCTATCTGTATATTCTTAATTGTTCATATCTATGAATCCATCACACGTCTGTGCGTAGAGTTATCACGACAGTTTGTTTATCTATACATCTATCACAAATCGGTCAATTATGTATCTCTCTCTCTCTCTCTCTCTCTCTCTCTCTCTCTCTCTCTCAGACACACACACACACACACACACGTCTCTTCGTTATCTCTCTATCAATCAATCATAATTCTTCTCATTATCTCTCTATCTCTTTATCACATATCTGTTTATTAGCCGATAGAGGGATAGATAGATAAATTATTGACTCATTCGTGTATCTATCTTTCTAGGTATCAAATGGCTATATATATATATATATATATATATATACGAAAGATTATCACTATTAGGAAAATGTTTATATGAGTCATAATAAGTGGTAAAGGATGGGATTCACTGCCTCAGATATGTTCAAGATATACAAGCACTGACATTTCATTCCGAAATATATATTGTAAAGTTTTGCAGGGTAGTAATGTTCAAATTCTGAGCATGTAGATCCATATCTTTTGGCACTTGATATTAATAAATATCCAATGAACAGCTTTGCGTGTTAACCATTCATCCAGGTAAAAGTCAAAGTTTCGAATGGTGTGATAACAAAGTCCGTTTTGTACTATCAGAACCCAGAAGGTCGACTTCAACATCAAGACAGCCAGGCTCATCCCACTTGCAAAAGAAGAGGTTAAAAATCCAAGCACCCTAAAAGCACCCTAACCATCGTAATTTTAAAACATACAATGAATCAAGAGACAGAATTAGAATATTTCAACGTAAGATTAACCCTAATCCTGACACTAAACCTGGCCTTAGTATATATTTATATATATATATATATATATATATATAGTTCTTGTCAGAATTGATTATGTGGGGAGCAACTTTCACCCGTAACTCTCGGATCATGTGTCACACAAAGTTATTTAGCCAAATACTAAATCCTTCTATTCTGTCCTTTTTATAGCAAACCTCCCGTCGCCAGAATAAGCATTATTTAATTGGTAACTATTCCGCCATCCAGAATCTTCTCTCTCAAACATGACCTGCGTGTCTGGTAAATCCATCGTGTAAATTCTTCTACGGTAATTTTATCGTTTGGTTATGTCATTGTATGGTAAATTTATCGCAAATATATCCATGTAAATTTGTCATATGTAAATTACTTGTGACTAAATTAAGAAATTAATCATTGCTTTTAAGAATTAAATAAAAAAGAGCTAAAAGGGTTCGGGTAAACTTATATTATGAGAGCAATTAAGCTGATTCGATGAATTTAATTGCAATAAGTTTACCTTGTATAGGACTTACACTATTCTAATTTAAAATGGATGATATACCACTAGTTCGCGAAACAAAGCTGGCGGCCGCTCGTAAACAATCAGTCTCGGGAACCCATTGGTCAGGAAAACCACGTGTTAGAGCCTAAAACTACGTCTGCACTTCAATTTCGTCCCGCAATTTTGGAGCCTACTCCATGATAAGTATTCTCTATAAATACTTCGTCTTCCAACACTCTTTCTCACATTTTCACTTACAGGGACCAACACACGCTCTCCAGATAGAACAATTTCACTCTCTCATTTTCAACTAACAGCAGTGAACCGCCACAAAAAATGTATACACTATGCAAACATTCTCTGACTTGTTACATCTTTTAGGTGAGATTTTTTTCCGCTTCAGAAACAACAGAAATTTCGTCAAACCACTGAAAGAAACAAACAAACAACATGGGAGAAGACACTTTCCTCCAAATATACACTATTAAGATTCTAGAGAAAATACTTATAGGACACTTTTGTTATTTAGCCTTTTTTGTAGTAATAGTGTTGATTATACACGCACACAAACACACACACAGGAATATATGTCGAACAATATTAGAACACGAATGTTTTGAAATTTTTCATTGTATGTATTGTTGATATATGAATTTGAGTTTGTTTGTACCGCTTTGTTTTAAATGTTTGTTATTTTTTGTCGGAGCCGTTTCACATCATTCATATTATATTTACCAACCCCTCCGCTCAGGCAGGATATGACACAAGGTCAATTTTTAAGCGGAGTTTAACAGGTTTGAATTCAGAGTTTTCCTTCTCCTAGGCTGAAGAACCTAGTCTGCCCTACTATTCATCCATAGCTGAAGGGAGAATAATTGGATTCATACCTTTCCCAAGGGTATTAGTGCGATGTGAAATGCAACAAGTCTCGTCCAGGATTTGAACTCGTGTCACCGTGTTCATTTCCTACGACGATAACCATTACACCACGGACATATCGTTTACACATCTTTTTTTTCATTTGCCTCATGTACCTTTTCCAAACATAAACACAAACAACTTACCACTAAACAAAAAACTAACATACAACTACAAATTGGGGGACCAAAAATATCCACTAAACAATAACATGTCCCCTTACACTTTCGAAGAATTTCATCATCATCATCATGTCGTGCTGGTAGCACGCATATCCCTGACCCTCTCTCGCCACTTTTCCCTATCGTTCATCGCCTCAGGCATGTCTTCTGGACAACATCCTGTATCCTCACATAGTTGCTGAATGTATGTTCGTGCTGGTCGTCTTGCCTTTGCACGGCCATGTGTGGGGGTCCATAAGAGTACATCACTTATGAGTTCGTCCCTGCTTCTCCAGCAGTGTCCTGCATGTCTTTTTCGTCTAACTTGGATAGTTTTCGTGATAGGAAGCAGGTGGCCGTACATTTGGTGTCTTGTGGGGTGTTGCCGCCAGGACTTGTTCAAGATTCCTCGCAGCATTCTTGTGTAATTACCGTCTAGCTTCTTCTCCGGCCGTTTAGTTAGAGTCCATGTAATCCATCCATATAGCAGTATCGATGCGAACGCTGCCTGGCAGAAGCTGCGTTTCATTTTATCGGTTAGGTCTGATTTCCATATAATCGATAGCCTATTGATAGCTGTCCATGCTTTCGTTAACCTCGTTTCGAGGTCCTTTTCGGTTGATGCGACGCTGCTTCCCAGGTCGGTAAATTTGCCCACTTGTTTAAGAGGGGTTCCGTCTAGAGTGGAGATGTCACCTATTTGATTATAGCACATATATTCCGTTTTGTGTGCATTGACATAGAGGCTTATACCTGCGGCTGCTCGTTCCAAACTATGCAGTAATGTTTCGGCTTGGTTGGGTGTATTTGCCAGTATCGCTATGTCATCGGCGTAGTCGGCGTCGGTAATTGTTTTTGCGGGGTACTTCTGCTTCTTTTCTTTGTCAGCTTGAAACCGTTCTCTCTGATTTTGTCAATCGAAGGATTTGCAGGAGATAAATTTATCGAACAATGAATCTACCATTTACTGACGATGAATTTACCGACGATATATCTACCAAATGAGGAATTTACAGCGATGAATTTACATAGAGGAATGATATCTTTTATAGGATAGATTTTGATGAGAATTTTAGGACTATTGTCTTCATCTTTATTGTTATTTCCTGAACATTTCGGCATAGATGGCCTCCGGCCTTCTTCAGGTGTTAGTCAAAGAAGGCCGGAGGACAAATCCACCGAAACGTTGTGGAAACAACAGTAAAGATGAAGACAATAGTCCAAAAACCCTTAATGATAAAAATCATCCAAATTCGTCTCAGAAATTTAGACAACTACTAATTTTGGTGAGACATCCGAAAATAATGAGGGTGGGTCT
This sequence comes from Sepioteuthis lessoniana, assembly GCA_963585895.1. NCBI lineage: Eukaryota > Metazoa > Mollusca > Cephalopoda > Myopsida > Loliginidae > Sepioteuthis > Sepioteuthis lessoniana. The sequence goes on from OY757904.1 coordinate 149,272,063, forward strand.
TTCTCATAAGGTAGTGTCTTGAATAGACAGATAAAGAAAGGTTTAGGTGACTTAGGAGTTGTTACAAACGTCCACTTCCATTAATTTGTGATGTTGCAAGTTATTTTTGACCGCTCCCATAAATATCAGGTGGTATTTGTTTATTTGATGATAGAAAGATAAATTCTTTTATAAACTGTAGCCCCCGAACAATATAGTGGGAGTGGTCTCACTTAAAATCAAATATAAACGTCTGTCTTCCTTGTCGTCTAAAATAAAAACTCCTTACTTTTTTCATATCGCTCGAGTAATTAGCATTCGTTCATAGTGCCCAAAGATCTTGTCTCACACACATTTGAAAAAAGAAGAAAAAGGAATAAAGAAGCAGATATCTATTCGGCAAAGCCCCGTTCTTCAAAGATGGAAGATGAACAAGAGCTAGGGTTAAAATAGAAAATGAAGCATTTAATTACCGAGACAAACAAACAAACAATCATTAATGACTATATGATAGGCGGAATGTCCTGACAATTAGAAATGTTCTTTTTATGTGTTAAATGGTGCATGTGTAACATACCCTTGCATGAATATGGGAAACGTACATAGAATGTTCATAACATTTATACATAAAACATAGAAATCCCGTAACACGAAAACACTTACGACTTCTTAGTTCAGGTACGAAACTTTTTATTACCTTTGAGTTTAAAAGTTTTTCGCCACAAGGAGAGAGGCAAAACATTTCTATGCTGGCTTTTCCATCTGACCCCACCCCAACACGTGTAGCATCATTCACAAGGCCACTGGCCTGGCTTCGGCGAGCAAGCGAAAGTCAACCTTCTTCCGAGCCAGGAACCCAACTCAATTAACTGACTTTTTAAAATCTGCCCAAATCCTCAGCGCACGCTTCCAGTGCATGACTTCATTCACATCTCGCCGTCATATCTTCTATCTGGAGTTTCTATTTTGACATCTGTGAACAACACATACTCTCCGCACGCGCATTAACATCTACGCCCAAGTTTGTACCGAACTAACCCATGCACTGAGCTGAAAGGTTCTCAGCCTAACTAAACCCAAAGGCAAGATATATAAAACGAACTCCCTCGGCCATTTACATATGTAAATTCTTAGTCGAATATAACAGGTCATGAAGGAGAATGTGAGTTAAATGCGCAAACCGGGCAGTTTTCCCGTTTTCTTCATCATGGAGAGTTTTCATATTTATGGTCTTTTTCGTCCCTTTTCAGCGGGAATTAATGTGTCTTTTCAATTCTTAAACATTGTTGCTTATCCACCATGGTTTTTATTCAGTGTCGAGGGCAGGCTGACTTATTCCTGCCAAACTCGAAGAAAAAGTGTCTGCCGACTTTTCAGCTAGGTCCACATGGCGTAGTGTTCAATCGGGAACGAAATTTTTTTCCTTTTCCCTTTTTTGGTCTGAGTTTTACTTCCGCCCCCTATCTGACCTTTTTTCTTCTGTACACTATTTTTAGCTTGTGGGTTTGCCTGGAGGTCATTTTACATTCATTGCTTCACACACACACTCTCTCTGTCCCTCTTTTTTTCTCTCTTTCTCTCCGTAGCAGCACACACACATATTATATAGATCTCTCTCTCTCTCTCTCTCTCTCTCTCTCTCTCTCTCTCTCTCTCTCTCTCTCTAGGGGGAGTCCTCGTGGTATAATGGTTAAAGCGATGGACTGCGGAATCGTAGTAAGCGAGTTCGTACTCCCGTCGCGCTATTACGTGCACTTTCGGGCAAATACCCTTGGGAAAGATATGAACCCCCTTATCCTCCCAGCTATGGGTTGAATAGTTCCACAACTGTTCTTCTAGGAGAATGGCTTTGGCATTAAATAACCTACAAAGGTTGATATGCCATTAAACAAAGAAACCAAACCAAACCCAACCATTAACTGCAAGAGAAGTCGAAGGTTACTGTCTAATCACGTTACTGGCACAATTTCCTATTTGAACACATAAGTGCTGTTTTCAAAGGTGGAAACTGTGCTAGTAATGTGACTTATATGTAGTCAAGAGATTTTTAGGTAATATCTTAAGCAAATTGTGGTCATATGTAAGGGTAACAAAAAAAAAGCTCTTGATATAAGAGCACACGCTCGCATGCCAACCACGTATGCAGGAATATATATATATATATATATATATATATATATATATATATATATTTAAAGAGAGAGAAAGTGAGTCTGTGTGTGTGTGTTGAAGACAGAGAAAGATATATATATATATATATATATATATATATATATATATATATATATCAAGAGAGTAGATGCAGGAAGATCAATCTGTGGCCGTCTGGTCTCTAGATCAGTTTTGTGAGATATTTTTACAATGTAGCATAAACATTAACAGCAAGAAATGCTTAAGAAGTAAGGTGTCTTTGAATGACATTGTTTACTGTTTTTCTTTACAGTTTAACTTTTCAAGATAAGCAACATTTCCATTTTTCTCTAATACTTAATACTACGGTCATGTCAACTTCTCTAGAGTTATATTATGCCAAGGGGTGAGGGAATTGCGTTTATTGTGCGTTCATATTTACGTTTCTTGTGGACATAATTTTTACTGCGTTTTATGCTTTCAAGTATTCCTTTTTAATACTATTAATTCTCTTTTTTCAAATACTTATTTCTATTTGATAATAGTAATTCACTTGTATACACTTATATGTTTTTCTAACTAATAGTATTACTTATGAAACAAACATAGCTTCAAATAATTATTCGTAATACAAATAATTTAGAGTTATATGGCATCAAGTAATCGTACAGAATACGAAACAGATCTATTTGACCCATAGGTCAGAAGATAACAGCTGCAACAAGTCCGGGTAAAAGTCGAACTGGGAGTAATGACAATAAAGAGATGTTTCTAAGGTGTTTTTTTTTTTTTTTTACTCAGTTATATTGTATATAGTATTTCTATCTTTTTCAAATAATTTCCAAATAAATCTCTTCAGAAACAACAGAAATTTCGTCAAACCACTGAAAGAAACAAACAACATGGGAGAAGACACTTTCCTCCTAATATACACTATTAAGATTCTAGAGAAAATACTTAGTCAATACCACCACTCCGGGATAAATGGCAGTGAATGGTACTTCACACCCCGCAGAGCTCCGGAACTGGAGTCTCACTGTCAGGTGCAGTTTAGTGTCAATATTAGGAAACATCATTTTAAAGAGGTTTCATCTCTCTGTAGGATAAAAAGTCAGCGTATTCAGGTCCAACTAGAATGGCCAATTTTTCCCGTGTTCAATTTCTTCTCTCTATGGCCCAGTCGGCTGTACTTATGTTGAATTGAATTGTTTGAAAAAGAACTGTTTTTGTATGCTAAACTGCATTACTTGAAATAGAAATGTTTTGTATGCTAAATTGAATTGTTTGTAATAGAATTGTTTTTGTATACTAAACAGAGTTGTGTGAAACCGAACTGTTTTTGACATTAAAATTGTGTAATTATGCTAATTTGAATTGTTTGAAATAGAACTCTATATGTATGAAAATGGTTTTCCATAATGGCCAACAATGTGCTGAATTGAATGGTTTGAAATAGAACTCTTTTTTCCTGCTAAACTGAATTGTTTGACATAAAATTCTTTTGTATGCTAAAAAGAGCCGTTTGAAATAGAATGGCCTGTGTACTTATTCTAAACTGGATTGTTTGAAATAGGACTCTTTTTATGTATGAAAATGGATTTGGCATGGATGACCCACAAAAAAATCAAGCCAAACCAAACCAAAGTGAACCAGTTCTTCCCCTTTGTTGTAATCGAGTCCTAACTAAGTGATAAAAGATATACTTCGGTATACTAGTCAAATCATCTACCATATCAGCTCGTTAATCTTCACACAACGTTTGACGACTTATCCGTTAAAACAGTATAATTTAATGAGACGAAATACATGACATTGTTTATATTGCTGGGAGTGTTTCATGACATAATATTTTCTTTTCTCCCACTGTTTCTATGCTTATACTAAGTCTAAAACAGAATTCCTGTACCCCAAAAGCATATTTCCGCGCGTAAACCATTCCTTATTCTTTCATCTCCGAGCATCTAACAATCAATTGGAAAATAGACACACATCAGTATGTTTTCTCTTTTTGTCGGTATTGAAAATAATTGAATTAAACACAGCTGTCATTGTGTCTACAGGCACGAAGCCAACCAACGATCCGATATATATCCGCTAGTAAAACCTGCAACTTAAACTAATTATTGGGAATACCTGAAAGCAAACGATTAAAGCAAGTTATTTAATCAAATCCTTTCACTTTCTCAAGACTTGTTTTGTTTGGTTTTGTCTTTTGTGTAATTTCACTTTCTTTTATGTTGTTCAGTTTCTCCTACCCGCCTCAAATGCAAAATAGTATTACACAACCAAATAACACAGTCTCTGGTGTTCATAGCTACAGTGAATAGCAATGTATTAATAACATTATATTAATTACAATATTGCAATAAAACGAAAGGGTTGATGCAAAAATGCAATCATCATTCAAAAGAAGAAAAAAGATTATGAAAAAAATATAAGAAGTCTTGATACATAAATATTTTATTTGTCGACAGACGTTATCTTACATTGATGTTCTTTAATATTTCTGGACAACAATAAAACACCAGGAAACAAACAATTATTTTCTTCGTTTACAATCATGATTCACATTAAGAACATTAACTTCCAACATTTTTAGGAGCCAATAATGATTTATATGGCCGCATTTGCATCACTGTAAACTTATTTTACAGCGGATATTTCTCACTCTATTATTTACTCGTGCGTGTATCTGGGCATTTTTATATCTGTTTTCCAGGAAAATACGTTTCATTTATATAAGTTCTTCTAGATTTCTCCGTTATTCTTCCAGCAACTTTTTCGAAAGATATAGGGTATGTTCATGCCTATTATATATCATTAGTAAATTAAGTTTCAACATTATTACACACTTTTAATAGTTAAGTTGTAAATCAATTTATTTTAAGGTTATATATGAATTGATGGTTTTATATATATATATATATATATATATATATATATATATATATATATATATATATTATAACAGTGTTGGTTGTCACTAAATCACTTTGTGAGTTTTTGTCGAACCAAAGACAATATTATAGGGAGAGTGCTCAATAATTAGGATCGAATTATTATATAATAATAATAAATAAATATATATTAGATACGTATATTCAATTCATTGAATTTAGACTGCGACCCCTGAGTTTCATGGGATTTTTTCAAAACAACAATCAACAGGCAGTTAACAAAATGAAATGAATCGAAAATCGAAAAAATACAGTAAAAAAAACTTCATGAATCACACACTCACACACTTACAATCACAAGTAAAGATTTCTACAGTATCCCTACGCAGTTATAATTCTATTTTATCAGAACGAGAAAAAATCTATTAAATGGACGAAAGTTTGAACCTTCCATTCCCCAAGAAAGGTGACCTTGGAATCATTAAGCTTTACAGAGGAATAGATGTTTCTGCCGTAATATCAAGCTTCTCAAACGTATCCAACCTGAATTTATTTTAGGAATAATGAGAACGGTTTTCACAGAAATCGATCCACAATTACAAGATTCTGAAAATCCATTGAAGCAATGAATGTGTATAAACAAAGAATCTCTGAGCAATACTACAGTTCACAGATTTTGATTTCATACACTGAGGAAAGATAGAAAGCAAATACTACTTATAACATATGCTTCTCTTAAAGAAACGGACACTGCTACAATAAAGGGTAACATCTTCGATATCGTCGCTAGAGTCTTGCAAAGAAATACATTAGCACCATAAACGTACTCCGAAAATCTATAGATCTAATTAAAGAAAATGATTTCGCATTGATAAAGGCAAGAAGAAAACGATACCCCTCAGAAACTATGAGAGGCGCAGACAACGCAGATGACCTAGAAGTTATCGCTAGTATACCACCTAAAGCAAAATTATTACAGCATAGCCTAGAGTAAACAGCAGTATACATTAGCCTTTATGTGAATATCAATAAAACAGCTTCATATATTTTAGACAAAAACGGGTCATTTCTATTCTAAGTGGCAAGCCTCTTAAAAAGCAGACCAGTTCACATAGCTCGGTAGCAACATCTCATCTTGTGAAGTGATGTCAACATAAAGCCATCAATGATGTAGAATCCTTTAAAAGGTTATCAATCATATGGATGTTGGCTCTATCCGATTAAGTGAAACGGATTTATTCCAAGCCGTAGCTGTGTCGGTATGATTATATGGATGCACCACATGTACACTTACAAAAAGCATTGAGAAAAAGCTAGATGGGAACTTCATATGAATGCTGTGTGATGTCTTGAAAAATCCAGGAAGCAGTCTCCTGAAAACAGCCTCTATACGGCCACCTGCCTCCTTTCTCATAAACTGTTCGAAAAAGACGAACAATAGATGATGGGAACGGTTAGAGAAGCAAGGATGAACTAATCGACTTCACCAATTGTTTTACCAATTGTTTCCTGTTTTATTTCCTGGCATCTGAGGCTCTCCCATTGGGGGAATGCCGACGGGGCCGAAGGTATTTTTGGATTTTGCCGGACGCGTGTGAGCTGCAGCCCTGCGTCCGGACCCACCTTAAAAAGGCCTTGTGCCGTACTTGTCCGGTGGTGGGAAAGAGAACAAATAAAATAAAGTTCTCTAATCGACTTCGGCACATGGCTTACTTAGATCAGCTCTATGTTGGTACAAAATGTAGCCTAGACAACTTGCCTGGAGTGATGAATGATAGGGACAGATGGTAAGAGAAAGTCGGGGAACTCGGTGCTGTAAGCATAATTCGATGATACAGATGATGCTTATAATAGCCTCTGAAATTTATAGACCAGTTCATATAACTAGGTAGCAATATCTCATCAGCTGAAAATGATGACAAATTACTCATTGGTTATGCATGGACTACAATTGACAGTTTAATAACCATAAGGAAATCTGATGTATTCAGGAAGCGTTAGTTGTCTAACGGTTATTGTCGAAGTAAATGGACTTGGCTGAAAGCGGCTTTTGACATTTTGTTGGATATTGACTTGAAGACCGCTTTAAAATTTGTACAGCAGCAGAAGTCGGGTCTTCCTTGAACGAAAATAACAAGAAACGTACCTGGTCTAAACATAAACAGGACCAGGTGTTTTTGACGGAAATGCCACGTAATTTGCAAGTGGCATACCAAAAGGAATTGTGGTCACGTGAAATGTGTAGGTGGCAGGCTGGAGGTGTGACCATGAGAATTTGTGTGAGTAAATTACCAGAAGGAGGCATATCCATGTGCAACCTGTAAGTAGCAGGCTGGAGGCGTCCGAAGTGTTATATTACCAAGAAGAAAAAGGGGGTAACTGAAGACTCGTAATTCGGACTGTGTGCGCAGCTCATTGGCTTCACTCAAACTCAGACATAGCTCCGACCATTTTGACATAGATTATTGACTTCTCTCAAACTCAGATATGCCACAAATCATTTCAACATAAATCATAAACTTCACTCTAATTCATGTATAACCCTAACGATTTCGACATAAATTTTTGGCAACATTTAAATCCAGACATAGCCCCAACCATTTTGACGTAGATTGTCCATTTCACTTAAACTCAGACATACTTCAGATTATTTTAATATAAATCATTGGCTTCACTCAAACTCAGCCATACCAACAATCATCTTGAAATAGATCATTGATTTCATTCTAAACACAAACATACCACAGGTGATTTCATTGGCCTCACTCAAATTCAGACATGCTGCCAATCATTTCCACATAAACCATAGCCTTCACTCAAATTCAGACATACCTCAGATCTTTATGACACAGAACATTGGCTTCATCCAAAAACTGACATAGCATCATTTATTTCAACATAAATCTTTGGCTGCATTCAAACTCAGATATACCACTAATCGTTTCAGTATAAATCATTGACTTCATGTTATGTAATTAAGGAATGATATTTTTTATATTAATCATTTACGTTATTTATATTCTATCATTCAGTTTGGCTGGGCGTTGAACTATTCGGGTTAAGAGTTCAGGTACATAGCCATTGGGTACAGTTTTATGTCATAATAAACCCCAAACAGGAAATGGGGCTGCAGTGTGGATGATGTTATGCTCAGAAGAATTGGGCTAAGAATGTGAGAATTTTGAAAAAGAGGCAGGCAGACAAGTGAGTTTCTGCCATTGGGGCAAAATGTTGAGAGTTGGATTTTGACCATTGAAGATGTAGTTGGGATTTTTGGATCTCTACAGACATCATGGGATGCGTAGCGCGTTTGTGTGGTCAGGTAGTACGGTCAGTATAGTTAGAATTGTGTCTCTCTCCTCGTGTCGAAGAACCGAAGTCAAGAAGTTAATAAACCGTTCACACATGGACAACAGAGTCCGCCTGGATTTGCATATGTACATGTACGAGGATCATTGAACAATTTTCCAGACTTTCAATTGATAATACACACATACAACTCTAGTTCCCTTCGAAGTAATCTCCCCCGGCTGCAATGCACTTGTTGTACTGTTCCAATAACTTCTGGAAGGCCCCATGGAAGTCCTCATGTGTGAGCGTGTCAATGACCTTCGTTACAGCCTCTTTCATCTCCTCAATTGTCTCATAACGACGGCCTCTAAGCTTAGGGATTAACCAATAGTCACAAGGAGCAAGGTCTGGACTATAGGGAGGCTGAGGAACTGTCTTGATGCCCATCTTGCTCAAGTAGTCTGTGACAAGGATGGAGTTGTGGACAGGTGCATTGTCCAGGTGGAAATGCCACTGACCCAATTTAAAGAGTGCTGGTTTCTTCCGACGGAATATCTTCCTGAACTCCCTTAAAACCTCAACATAGTAACCCTAACTTTAACCCGTTGGCTATTCAACTCTGGTGTATAGACTTCCTTACTCCTCCCACACCTCTCATCATCCTTCACAGACTCTCTGCTTTCCTTGAATCTCTTATGCCACTCAAAAACTGGTGCTCGATTCATGGTTCAGATGGTTCAAAAGCAGTCTGAAGCATTCCATACGTTTCTGTGGTACTTTTTCCAAGTTTAAAACAGAATTTTATTGCATATCGTTCCTCTAAAGTGTCCTCACGTCCAGATTGCATTCTTGAAATTCACCAGCTGTGACAATCAGGGTTTAGTAGGGTGTATTCCAATTGCTACTGTAGCTGTTCATTTGAACCTGTAATCATAAAAATTGGTCAGTCATCTCATAATATATATAGCAACAACATACTACGACAGTTTTAAATGCCTGTACATAAAAAGTCTGGAAACTTATTGAAGGCACCACGTATTTGACTGTATTGTGTTTTGCATTTGTATACGTGTGGTATACAACATTCATTCAAATCAAATGAGCCACTGATCATTTTGACATAAATCAAAGACTTCACTGAAACGCTGACATACAACAGATCCCTTCGACATAAATCAGGAGATTTATTTGAATCAAACTTATTACTGATGATTTCGTTATAGATCATTCTTGGATTTCTTCGATATCTTGAGTCTTTTGATACTATTTTGCTGGAAAGGAAAAGTTTATGTGATGGTCTGAAGGTAAAAGTTATTGAAAAATCTATATGGACTTTTCATTCCCTCTATAGGATCTGCGACGCATTTTAAACATTCAAATCGGTGTCGTCATGCTTCAATATTTCTAGTTAGTTTACTTTCCTCTTTTATTAAGTCGTTCCAACGAGTCAGTTGATCCCTGAAACCCTTTTGAACTGCAGCTCTCACATAACATCAATTGAATTTGGCAACTCTAGATCGATATTTCAACCTACAATTTGATTTAAGCCGTAATAGATTTAGAAATCCCTATAAAGTTAAGCTTTGAGAACAAGAACGAAAGTACA
>OY757904.1:149286965-149289465 GCA_963585895.1 Sepioteuthis lessoniana
TTATATTCTTTTATTTTGTATATCTTCTACATGCTGAGTATTTGTAAAAGCCAAATTTTATGCAATATACAAGTCTATAAATTATCTACAAACAGTAAACGAACTTTGCATAATAATATCAACTTCTAAGCAAACATTAACACTCGTCTATCTAAATATATATCTATAGTACGTTTATGACTATGTGAGTGTTTGTTCAGCAATGCGTATGCTGGTGTTCGTATATAAATATGTATGTATGCACCTGCTTCTACAAACATGTGTGTGCTCACAAAGATTTTGTTAGAAATAGATGTATACACACATATACATACAAACGCAAATTATATATATATATATATATATATATATATATATATATATATATATGTGTGTGTGTGTGTGTGTGTGTGTGTGTGTATGTTGGTTTGTTGGTTGGTTGGTTTTAAGGCGTATAAACCCTTTTTGGGTCATTTAACGCCGAATCAATTCATTTTGATGAATGTTTGCTTATTTCAAGGACTTCGTATCTTCAAATGTTTATTTATGTTGAACAGAATTTTCAGATACTCATTCGTTTTTATATACTTTTGTATTGTTTATATTATATTGGGTAGGTTTTTAAATTTCGCCATATTGGCTCACTGCTTTATGGAAGGACATTATAGCATTCACTTTAGTTTTTCAAAATAGTTTTTTCATACAGCTTGCGTTGTAAGATCTTTCTTTGTAGGGGCCAGATCAATGGATTCAATGAGAATATGTTTTATTGTGTACGCAGTCTGGCATGCATGGCACATTGGTTGTACTTTTTCTTTAAGCAAGTTAGAATGTGTTATTCTTGTGTGACCTATGCGCAGTTTGGATAATACGACTTCTTTTCGGCATTTTCTGAAGCCTTGCTTCCATTCTCCAAGTAGAGGCTTGATTTCTTGTTATAATTATTGTTTCTCCCGCGATGCTACCTTTGCTGTTTTATATATTTGTTTATTTTGATTTTTAAGTCCGTATATGAAATTTTAAAAGTTTTTTTCATAAACCATACTTAAGGTACATCTAGCTACTTGATCACCTTGCTCATTTCCATTAATTCCTGTGTGACTTAGAATCAAACATAACAGTATTTCATTGTCATCTGATATTTTTTTTCTAATTTATATAAGAGTTTTATAATAAGTGTGATGTCAAGTTTCTTGCTTTTGTAACGATGTAAATGCTGAAAACGAGTCAGAAAAAATATTTGATTTTTTTATTTCTGAGTCAGATCGAGCGCCATATCTACTGTGCACGCTTTCACATTGAATATAGAGGTATCGTTTGGGAGATGTTTTTTTAATCGCTTTTCCATTGTATGCTGCAGTACATGTAGTTGTTTTCTCCTGCTTAGAACCATCCATAAAGATGTGTGAATGTCTAGAACATTAATCTTAATTTTCTCTTTTTCTTTGAAACGTAGAGGATGAGTATTTGTCTTTTGGAGTTTGAACAGAATTAGAATGACCACCTTATGGTCCCAGGTAGGATTTTTGGTGTGATCATATTATGTATTTTTGTTAAATTTATTCTTGCTTCTTCTTTTGTTGTTTCCATCCGAAGCTGAAAAGGTTTTATAGCCCTCTTTACTCCTCTCGAACAGTTCCCTATGTTTTAGGTGGAATGCGCCATCACAAGCAGGATTAGATGAGCACGATTCTAATTTAACATAACCCTGGAGAGCCAATTTATTGCTTCTGATATTTGCAACTGGAGATATTTTGAAAGCTTCAAGTACTAATCCCAGGCCTCCGTGGTTGATCGGTAAAGTACTTATAGAGAGGTCTTTCTAGCAGATTGGTATATAAAATTACCATGATCCAGCTTTGATCTAATCAGTGACCTACTCAATTTCAATTGAGTTTTTCCAACTGCTCCTCACTTCGTGTGAGCCATGACACGAAACAGTTGTTATGTTCTACTGCATTTAGCTTTCAAATATTTCAAGTGAGGAATAAAGGTCAGTTTTTTTTAATCAAATATTAACCTTAAAAATCTGTACTCACCTGCAACTGAAACTTCTGTCTTTTCAAGTTTCAGGCTAGGATCTTTGTGTAGTTTTCTCTTATGACAAAATGTGTGTGTGGTGTGTGTGAGTAAGAATTAATATTTGTGCTTATATCAATTCAAAGTAGTTAGTTTTCCGGTAATAGAAAAAAATTAAATATCTTCGTCTGTGTGTTGTAATTGTGTACATGTAGATAGAGAGGTGAAATTTAGAATTCGTAGCTTCACACACACACACACACACACACACACACACACACACACTCACACACACACTCACACACACACTCACACGTATATATATATATATATATATATATATATATATATATGTATATGAAGCTATGAATCAAATATATATATATCAAATATATATATATATATATATATATATATATATATATATATATATATATCATTATTATTAATGTATTTCGCTGCATTATAAATAAAGAGTGTTTAACATGATTGATAGGGCGTA
>OY757904.1:149294465-149299465 GCA_963585895.1 Sepioteuthis lessoniana
GTGCTGTTTCCACAGTTTTATTCTTTCTTGTTGGTTTGCTGCTTTCAGTTTTGCTTTAGCTGTGTTCTTTCTTCTACTCACTTCGTTTATTGTTTGCCAGGCTATCCTAGATTGTCTATCTTCCACCGAGTCTCTAATCTTATCTATCTGATTTTGAATGATTCTGTCTGTTCCTTTATATATACGCCTGCTAATTGATATTGTGCTGTTTTTAGTTTTAAGGCATTTGTGTTTGTTGGGTTTTTTCGACAGTTTTTGGAGGCTGTTTTCTCTAGTGCACGTTTTTCTCTCACCGTTAAAGTTTCCCAAGGGACTCTATATTTAGTTTTGAGTTTTTTTGGAATGCATTTCGCTGCTGCCTCGAGATGTGCATTGACGAAATTTTCATATTCGTAGTTTGGTGTACTATTTTCCGTCTTTTCTTGTAGTGTTTCGAATCTGTTTCTTAATTCTAATACGTATTTACCTCTTATATCTCTGTTGTTCAATAGGGCCCAGTCATAGTGTTTGGTGGTCGCTGTTCGTTTGGCGTTTTTTCGTAGGCTTAACCGTATTTTCGCCGTGACTATCCGGTGATCGGTGGACACACCCTCAAAAGAGGAGAATGCCTCGCAATTCATTGCACTATTTTTCCATTTCTTGTTTAGAAGGACGTAGTCTATCTGAGCTTTAGTATTGTTTGCGTACGTGTATGTCCATAGTTTTCCCTCCCTTTTTTGGTAGTTTGTATGTTTCTGAATCTCTTCTATAATATAATTAAAAATTCTTAAAGAAAGCCCTAACAGTAGTTTAGAAGAAAAAGTAAAAGCCTAAAACACCAAATGCCACCCCAGCCCTCCCCCCAAAAAAAAGTGAAAAGAAAAAGTAAAAAAATGTTGAAATTAACTTCCCTCCCCACCCCCGAATAGAACAGACCGTCTCCAAAACTACCTAAAATTCAGTAGTAAGTAAACGTTAAATGAAGAAGAAACATTTGAACACACGAGCCAACAGAGAAAGAAATATATCAATATTGGTCAGTATGTCTTTAAGTCCTATTAATTTAAAATGCTGAATTTTTACAAAATGTTATGCTGTATTTTGTTTGTAAAATAATGCTTAAAGTAAGCGTTTTAAATGTAAAGACACGCTTACTCTACTGTAAACCCAAATTGTTTTTAAAGACTCTCTCTGTCCAAATGTCAGCGAACACGACAGAATGTTTCTGAATCTCTTCTATAATATAATTTAAAAATTCTTAAAGAAAGCCCTAACAGTAGTTTAGAAGAAAAAGTAAAAGCCTAAAACGCCAAAAAAAAAAAAAACATTTGTAAAAGCTCTATTATTCCTGAAACCTACTAGGTTCCCAACGGTAGTATAGAGAAAAACTAAAAAAAAAAAAAAGAAACTGAAAAGCCTAGGAAAATGTCCCAATACTGCCAAAAAAAATATACAGTCCCAGTGAAAGTCTGTCGAAAGTACCTTGATCTTGGACTTTAACTAAGTTAAAACTTAAAAAAAAAGAACTTCAATGAATTTTACCCCCCCTTTTATTTATTTTCTTATTTATTTTTTATTTTATATACGTACACATGGGAAGCAGCATGATGTACGTAAAGGTATTTGAATAAACCCATGGAAGACCAAACTCAATACCTAAACGGGTCCTGGACGTGAGGTTGACGACTTTACGCTCAGGATCGTTAGTTCGATCGGGGAACTACTGCTGCTCCTCTATAAGAGTGGCTTCTATAGAAGAGAATAAAACAGCCATCGAAAGATAATCATGACCCACACTCAAACCACATACACAAACCGCATCGCTCTTCGCGCGGGTAAAAAAGGGGCGCGTCCTGCTGAGGTTGGAGCCATGGCCTCAGTGTTCGAAAAATCAGCTACAGAGCTCAAACAATCAAAACTACTAAAAGCAAACACTACAAATAGCCACATTTAACGTAAGAACCTTAAATAGAATAGGACAACTACCAGAGCTAATTGCATCGGCCGAAGAACATAAGATTGACATAATATGCATACAAGAACACAGATACACGCACACCGAAGATATCAAATATCACGAAACTGGCAATGAGTGGTCGCTCGTCACTGTATCCGCATGGAAAAACTCTATAATCGCCGCATTAGGAGGGGTAGGATTACTTGTAGGACTAAGAGCATTAAAAACGCTAAATAGCGTTGAGAAAATACAACCTAGAACGATGGCAGCTACTTTTAACGGCAACCCCAGAGCGACAATCATCTCAAGCTACAGCCCCAACAATGTTTGTGAAGAAACTGAACTAGTCACCTTCTACGATGAGTTATCCTCATTAGTGCGTAGCATCCCGAAACACAACATGTTAGTCGTTGGCGGAGACATGAATGCCCAAATCGGGAAAAACGGAAACAACAAATACAGCCTCCACAACACTTCAAATAGGAATGGGCAACATCTAACAGATTTCATTATTTATATATATATATATATATATAGAGAGAGAGAGACAGACAGACAGACAGAGAGCGAGTTGGAGAGAGTAAGAGAGGGAGAGAGATGAGTCTGTGTGTGTGTGTGTGTGTGTGTGTGTGTGTGAGAGAGAGAGAGACAGACAGACAGACAGACAAAGAGACAAATGTTTAAATGATTGAATTAAACACCGTTCACAAATTAATAAATTTCCATTTCATTAAAATGGGTGATGAACCTGTTGAAAACATAGCGTAAATATTTTAAGAAAGAAAGTAAAAATTCGTGCATGAAATGTAGTAGTTTTATTTAGCCCTAATTTAAATGGATATATTTTCTGTTTGTAAAGATCTCTGAGTGAGCGTGTCGCTCCTTAAGAGAGAAAATATATCTATGTTAAAGATGTATGCGGCAGCACGTGAAATTTTCATCAGCAAGCGAAGTGACTATAATAGCAGTACGAGTACACAGTGCTGATGCTAGTCACTGCTAGTCGGCCAGCACTAGCATGTTCATCTGCTAGAATCCATAAAAGAACGTTGTTTATGAGTTCATCCTTGTTTCTCCAACAGTGCCTCGCATATCTTGTTCGTCTTACTTGAATGGTTTGTAAGATGAGAGTCAGATAGCCGTACTGCAGCTATTTGGTAGGGTGTTGCTTTCAGGATTTCTTCAAGAGAGCACGAGGTATTCTTTCGTAGTTCCCAGTAATTTTTTTCTCCACGGTTTTGTTTGTGACCGTATGGTACATTTACATTGAAGAATGGACACAGCTTCGGCTTGGGCATAGTATCGTTTAATTTTATCGGATCGAATACATTTCCATAGGTCAGAGGCATTCCACATCTTCACTTAACGTATATTGATAACACTTTCCATAGATAAGATGTTGTTTACAAACTTTAGAGACTTGCCACTGAGAATGAAGATTGTTCGTTTTTGTTTTAAATGCATGTATCTGTTTTAATGACATTCATTTTTCCTAAATAGAACCGTTGGATCATTTAACTGTGTGTATCTACAAAATGTGTTTACAAATCACATATTTAATATATATGTCTAAAAAAGGATTTGTCATTAAATAACCAACAATTGTTGATATGCAGTAAAACCAAATTAACCATCAAAAACTAGAATTCTTTTATTTAAGTTTTATATGATGTGTAAAATCATCGGAGGATAAGTACTCACTTATATAATTACGATAAAGCTACGTAACTTTTCGAAAAAGCGCTCTTGTCATTAAATAGTTCTAACAAAATATATCTAAAGAAAGATAAATGCCAACTAAAGTGCTTGACGATATTACTCGAGAAGAAGTTTCCAACACAGAAAATTATCAAATTAGAAAAATCAGAAGTCCAGACACACACACACACACACACACACACACACACACACACACACACACACACACACACACACACACTCTCATTCTCTCTCTCTCTCTCACACACACACACACTCACTCACACACACACACACACACACACACACACAGACGTACACATACTTATAACCATCTATATATATATATATAGATACATCTATATTCGCACTTCTTGCATATGTCGATATATTTACGCTAACACACACACACACACACAAACACACACACTCTCTCTCTCTCTCTCACACACACACACACACACACACACACACTCACACACACACACACACACACACAGACGTACACATACTGATAACCATCTATATATATATATATATATAGATACATCTATATTCGCACTTCTTGCATATGTCGATATATTTACACAAACGAAGTGGTAAATGTCGTGTCATAGCTTTAGTATTTGTATTGTGATTGTCACGAATTGCATTTCGACTGGAACCAGATCCAAGTCGTTCAATTTTTCTAAAACCGTCTGGTCAGTTCATTCCATCATTTTCTTTTCTTTCTTGTTTTAGGTAAAGTGGCCCACTTTATAAAGTTGTTTTTCCATCAAGTAGAATCAGAGATAAAAGGCACGTAAAATCATTGAACACGCGTCACATTTCTAGCAACAGACAAATAAATAAATAATTCAAATAACACAATTTCTTTCAATTAAAAGGGATCACCAGCACACAGATGCATATTAACACGTTTTCGTCACATTAACGAGAGTGAGAAAGAAACATAACTGACTCTCTCTCTCTCTCTCTCTATATATATATATATATATATATAATTATAAAAACACAACAAACCGTCATAGGGCAATTACAAAATTATTTCAGCAGCCCACTTATAAGAGGAACTATCCTCTTCAGAGAGTCATCACACAAATAAGAGAAAAAAATCAAAAAATATACTTACAATATATCTTTAGTCACTTAAAAAGAAAGAAAGAAAGGAAGGAAGAGAGCGGGGGAGAATATTGTTTAAAATTGAGTGCCAAAACCGGATATTATGTCATCGTCTGGTGTCATGTATCTTCATGAATCTAAAAAAAAATCAACAAGATTCAAACAACCTTCAGGATTTAAACTCTTCTCAATAAATAAACCTATTTTATTTTAGAAAAAAAATCTGACTATTTAGTTAGCAAAG
>OY757904.1:149304465-149349465 GCA_963585895.1 Sepioteuthis lessoniana
CAGCCGTTTTGAAATAAGTTTTCTTTCTTGTACACCGGTTTTCCTATTTAGGCTTAGGAAGTCAGTCTGCCGTGATTTTTGATCGTTGGTAATGGTAAACGTACCAACATGGTCATCTTGATAGCAAAGGACCTCGGCTCCCCAAGTTCAAGTTCTGAACGAGGCTGTTTGCTTTTCATATAGTGCTAATATACCTGGGAAAGATATTATTACAACTATCCACCCTCCATCTATGGTTAGTAATAGGGCAGATAAGATTCTTTAACCTTGGTATTGCAACCAGTTTAAGAGAAAGAAAACTGAATTCTAACCTGTTGTAAACCTGGACTTCTTGAGGCTTTTTCTGCCTAAGGTTAGATACACTTTAAAAAAAAGGGTTCTGAGTAAGTGAGAGAAAGAGAAGGAAGAAGAGAATGATTCAAGCCTTTCACAAATAATTTAGTGCAAATTAATAAGCAAGTAATTCTGTTCAGGATTTGAACTCGAGTTGTGAAGTCCACCTTTAACGAAAATAACTTACAAGTGAGCCCCCTGTTTGTCTGTGCACGTAATTGTGTGTGAAGGCTTAGTTCTTGTGAAAGGTGAAATCAGAAATAAATTGTCAGTACAAAACATCGGAGAACATAGATGGATTATTTAAAATATATGCTGTAAAAAGCAACATATGCGTACGGTTTCTTTTACTTTCTTTTTTTTTTTCGAATTCATCTTTAAACAATTCTTTTTGAGTATATGTAATGTAAACACAGATATTTTTTAAAAATATTTCTTCAATTTTCTCTTTTTTAGATTTCTTTTTGATTTGTTTTTTTCTAAATCATACCAAAAAATTTTTAAAAAAACGATAATAACGTTTAGATAGGTCTACTCAACATAAAATAGATCTAACCCATTGTTTCCTTACATAAAGTTTTTTTTTTAATTCCACATCATTTTAAGACTCGTGGTCTGTTTTGTCAGTATCTTTCCTTATCAACGTACATTTTTCCTCCCTCACCTTATTTCTTTATACAATTTTATTTCCTGATTTAAAAAGAAAATCTTACAAAAAGAAACTGAGAATATTATTGTCCAATACGAATTTTCTTATATATACTGATATATTTTCTTATATATTTTCTTATATATTCTCAGTCGAATATTTTGTTTCTTTATTGTACATTCCTGAAGGACAAAGAATCACGAATTTGAAAAAAATATATTTATATAGCAATATATTTTTTAAACTATTTGTTCAATATATGTACAATTTCAACTATACAATAAAAAAAACTAAGTGAGAAAATGCGTTCTTATCCTTATTTTTTTTTTTTAGAACAATTCTCCGAAGTGAATATAAGATTAAAAATATTTTAATAATGTTAAGGCGGTAAATTTATTCTATTTAGCAACTGAAATTTTCAGCATGTACATCAAACGATACATAAAAACCCATTTGATCACAAGACTTGTCAGAAATTTACCTTAGGACAATTCGATCATCTCTTTAACTAAAATGTTCGCTAACAGAAATAATGGTAATAAAAATTATTTACCGCTTTCTTTTTTCAGAAAAAAATATATGGTGAGAGAAAATACGTGGTATATAAGATTAAAAGTTTTCTAACAATTCTTCATGGAAATAGTTTTCAATTTCTTTTTTCACATGAAATAGTTTTACAATAATCATTTATACTCTAGTTTTATTACACCTTTCTAGTTAAGCTTCGTGGTCCACACACAGTGTTGCAGAAAAACCTCAAAAATGAAGAAATAGTTTCTGACATAAGTTACATTTGAACATCACATTTCAAAACCTGTGTTGTCACGGAATATGCAGTAAGCAGTCAAATGCAATCTGTCGTTCCTTTTTATTTCTTTTTTATCGATTTACAACCCCATCTTTGTCTCAGAAATAAATTATATAAATGTTTTAGATAAAAAGTTTTCACTATTATTGTATTATAGATTAAAAAATGACAAGATTTTTTTCAATATGTATCGGCACGCCTGACAACTATCAAAGGGTAGTATCTATTCACTCTATTAATTTGAGCGTGTAACATACTTATCCGCAGAAAACTCACTTTTTTAAAAAACTATATTATATAAATCATGCAATAAAATGTAGGTATTATCATGACGCCAATGACATTTAATAATTCCTCATGTATATATACGCACCAAAGAAAACCAGATTTATGAATATATAGAACAGTATTTAGAGATTTTAATTTTAATTATCGCTATAAATTCTATGAGATTAAGACCTCTGTCATTTTGTTTAATGCATTTTTTTTTGATCAGGTTCAATTTCTATTCACTTAAAATGAATTAATTTATGATTAGACCCCAACACATAACTAATTTACCAATTTAACAGTCTTTATAAGAAAAAAATCAGTAAACTATAAAAGCAAGATCACCTTTAATTTTTTTAAAGAGAATGATGGGTTTGATGGGGCTGAAGTTTTAATTCTCTTTGTTTGAAAATTAAGCACTTTCCAAAATAGAGAAGTTATCATAAACAGAATATTGAATCATGTAAATTTGACCCGCACAAATAAATATCAGGCAAAACTTAAAGTAATTTATCATGCGTAGAACCCGATATCAGATCAGGAATTTTTATTTTATTCATCAAATATTCGTTTCAATGGATAAGAATTAAAATTTCAGGAATTGAAGTTCTTTTTTCTTTTTGATTAATTTTCTGTCTTTTTTCAAATGCATATTTCTTTTCTTCATATCGAATAATGTTCTTTCTTTTTCTAACAGTATCACATAAGCAATAATAAAAATGGATATTTTAGAATTGAGTATGTCCCTAAAAAATGGTTTCTTGAAATATTATTATTTTTAACGATTTAAGTAAAGTTGGCGACCATAGTTGAGGGTGACCCGAAGGCTTCCTTTTCAATAGCTACTACACCAAAGTGTAGGGGAGGGCGCTACTCCATTCCCTGGATTGCTCCACTTTACCTTGATCCTTACATTATAATGCTGAGTATTAAGCAAGGAGGCATCAAGTACCATTTTTTGAGTCTTTGGTATTAATCGACCGGGGATTGAACCCTGGTCTCCCAAAGCATTAGCGAACACTCTACTCATTAGGCCAATGACCCGGTTGTCAATGACCAAAATTACTCGGTCCTCTTTCGTCGAGTCCAGACTTTCGTCCAGTTAAATTCATCATCATCTTCAAGTCGCGCTCCTAGCAGGGATTTGCCTAACACACACACACACACACACACACACACACACACACACACACACTCTTTCTCTCTCTCTCTCTCTCTCTCTCTCTCTCTCTCTCTCTCTCTATTTTCCCCTATCTTCTATCGCTCCCAGCAGATCTTCTATATAATATTTTGTGTAAGCAGCATGGTGGATATGAAGTAAGGCGAATGAAACCAATGTTTGGTCAATGGTGTGCTTCACTTGATGCTGGGCGAAATAACCACACTGGACAATGGCCAACATCAAAGAGTTCTGGCAAGAACCTCCGGGTACTCATCTATAAGTGTGGCGTTTATTGATTGGATAAAAAAATAGCCATTGAAAGATCAATAATTATAAATACGATATCGAATTCTAATTTTTTAACAACACACAATACATTGAAACTGATACGCAGATGTTTCAGATAAATGTCCAATGTCTCTATTTGTTTCATAACAAGTTGTTGGCGTCCATAATGGAGGGTGACCCGAGGGTTCCCTTTTCAATAGCTACTACAGCATGGTGTAGGTGAGGGTGCTACTCCTTTCCATGGATTGCTCCACTTTACTCTTGATCCATAACTTATAATGCTGTGTGTTAAGCAAAGAGGCATCACGTACCATTTTTTGAGTCTTTGGTATGACTCGATCTGGGATTGAACCCAGGTCTCCTGGGCTATTGGGGAACACTCTAACCATCATGCCAATGTCCAGTATTGTTTCATAATAGTATACTATGAACTTTATCGAATCACATACATTCAGTTTTGTCTCATTGTCTATTTTTTTATATAATTTTTAAGGCTAATGTATAATTCCAACTACGTAGATAAGTTTATTCCTTTCAGCATAAAACTGCCCATGTTCCTTTTAAAGTTGTTCAAAGAATTAGGATTTTTTTCAATTCGAAATTACTGTAAATATCTGAATATCTAGTGTAATACGACGGATGAGTGAGATATCCTCATCCACACTTTGCAGATCAAGAATAAAACGCTAGAAAGTCTAACATTATACAATTTCTCTTCGCTTTTTCGGAATTCTTTTAGATCAGATGTTGTTTTAAATTACTCTAACAGACAACGATATTTATTTTGAGCAACCCCTTACTTCTTTAGAAGTTGATAAATTGCCATCCCATCACATATTCAGCATCGGTTTCTTTACCTGAAAAACTTTTCGTGGGGTTAATGACGGTTTAATTCGATTTCTAATTCCAACCTCTTGTAAAGTGTCTATATTTCATCGATCGTCAGATTATGTCAAAAATGGAAAACCTTTATTATAGCAAAGATCACACAGAATCCTTACACGATGGAAATTTATTTCAAAGTTTCAAGATGTTTTAATTGATTTTTGGATTGATTAATTTATTTTAACATGACGACTTGCCCAGACTACAGAATACACCGACTGCATCTCTGCAGAGGTGTAAGACTCCACCCAACGAGTATCCTCTATATGACACTAAACAATCTTATGATAAACTTTCAGCAATGATGGAGCTTTGGGGAATACGGAGTACTCATTCATTGCTATCACTACCAGGTCCATTCTGTCCTGGAGTTGTAGAAACTGAGAGGGTCCTATCTATGGGTCAAATAGAACTAAACTACGTATTTTATGTTAAACACAAATGCTTGAAATAGAAATGTTTTGACATTTAAAATGGGTAAGGATAGTTGGTGACTGTCTTTGTAGGTGACCCGAAAGCTCCCTTTTCAATAGCTACTACACAAGGTGGAGGGGAGGGTGCGACTGCATTCCCTAGATTTCTTCACTTTAAACTTGATCCTTTACCTAATAATACGGAGTACTAAGCAAGACGGCATCAAGTACCATTTTTGGAGTCTTCGGTATAACTTCACCGGGAATTGAAGCCCGGTCTCTTGAACAATTGGCGAACACTCTACTCATTAGACGAACTGAATTGTTTGAAATCGAATCGTTTTTTATGCAAAACTAATTTTTTTGAAATAGAACTTAATTTGTATAAAAATGGATTTGTTATTAAATGGATTTGGTATTAAACCAACAAAGGTTGATATGCCATAAAACCCAAACAAACCAAACAAACCAATATGTCGACACTATAATTTTTATTTGATGCCAATATGTTAAAGAACTGCGTTCCTTACTTACGTTCGTTACTTACGTTCGTTGTATAGTTGTTTATTAAGAGGTTTTGCCAACATTTTATATCACGTATTCCTATCCAATACAAAAAATGCACACATTTAAATGGTTTCGAGTAGTCCTATGTATTACAAATAACTTAAACACAGCATGGTTTTAGATATTAATTTCTAAAACTTATAGTGACATGTTTTTTTATAACGCTCATCAAGAAAATCAGAAAATAATTGACTGTCAACTAAACAAAAGCGAAAGAATTTCATTCAACCAAAATAACACATCAACAGAAAAAAAGATAAACTTAATATAGTTACTATGCTCAACACAGCCGGCCAAGCTATGACTGAAAGTCTTTCTCGCAGATGTATGTCCGACTGATGTCCTCTGGCTTTATGTCCCATCCTAAAATCATTGTACTTCTATTTATATTATCCGTAGTCCCGCCACTTCTATCCACTATAAAGTGATACACTAGCGATTGATTAAGTATCACTTTATTCCTATTGGACATGATTTTAAGCAATTATTTCTGTTTAATAATAATCATTTGTTGAACACTTTCATATCATCTCAAAAAACTAATAATAACCCTTACCAAACAATCACACAAACCAAATTCAAATCATGAGTGGGATTGTTTGCATTTTATTCATGCTAATGCTCTCGTGAAAGGCATCAATCCAACTATTACTCAGCTATGTGTATGTATTTACTCAATCCCTCTACGATAGGGATGTTGCGAAATAAGTTCAATTTTTAACGGGAGAGTTATCTCCCCTAACGAATGATTGACTCTTCACACAAAAAAGTGTGGTATCAGATGACAGGATGGTTGCTTGACGCCATGCGAAGAGAGTAAATTGCTAATCCAACACAATTCTGCTGTATCCTGGGAGCTGAGAAAATAAAAACGAAAATTGTTGTGTTAAAATATGTTTAATTGTTTTCTGAATAACCATTGATACCTGAGATAGTTTAAAGAAAAGCGCTTGCTTTCTGGTAGAGTTAAAATTAACCATTACTGTAATGACGATGCTGCGCTCGACCACCAATGGACCTTGGACTGACCTGTGTGACCGACAACAAAGGAACAATTTCAGGAACTCACGTGATAGATGCAAAAATATGGTTTTACTATGGAATTGGGAATTTTTGAAAAGGATCATTTAGCAAAGCCAAAAAACAAGGACTTAAATTTTGGGTTAAACGAAACGCCTTTATCCTATTGGGGTGAGCTGTTTAACAGGTCTTCCTTCATCGACTTACTTCTTATTCATGTCTCCCTGTTTTTCAGATCGGGCTCGAGAGAGTTAATTTACTAAGCTTTTTGCTTAGCTGTAGCACAAGGCCACATGAATGGGACGCCCAATGAGAATCTAACTCACTCGTGTAGGTTTGCTAGTCTACCTTGCTAACCATTACACCACCCGAGGTGCCTAGCTCGAGAGAGGCTGTAACACTTAATGCCGTTTTTCTGTGACCATATGTCTGACTCATCTTTTTCCTGAGGTGAATTTATTGTCATCTTTTCATCTTGTCTTTGTCTTCGATAGTTTTCTTCGAAACCCCTCAACGCCACACAACTAATGCCATCTACCAAGAAAATAACGGACATTTTTTTTTAGCCAGAAATATTTATCTAAATAACTAAATACATATCACTTAATTCAACACAGCCATTCCAAGTATTCGCACATATATCCGTTTCAAAAATGTATTAATTATTTACGGGTCATTACTTCAATGGGGGGTTAGAAATTGACCTACACACCAATGTAAATGGTAAGGAGCTTTAAATTCCTTTTTCATTACCAGAGGGGATTCTTGATTTCTTTTTAATGTCTTTCTCGGACATTTTGAGGGTAAGAGAGTTAAGATAAATGTAAGAAAGGAAAAAAGATACGTACTATGGCCGTATCTCTGTAAAGAAGAAAGAGAAAGTCTGATTTAAGCTTCGGCTCAAATGAAGAATCAAAGTGCAAGTAGAATGTTATCTCTGAATGCGTTAATGTCATTTCTATTTGGATGGCGTTTATTTGCCTGCAGATGCGGTTGCTGCAAGAAAATGCCGATCGGGCATCGCTCCGAGCTGCAGCACCCTGACGGCAAAATAGCGAATTACCGCGCACAATCTAACGCGAACGGAAACTTCTGGCGACGACATTGGTCCACTCAATGGATCACCTCCATTCGGTGTCTGATGGTTGCCTCTTCAGATCACGCCCAGTTCACAATCTTACTTGATCATTCCTATCACTTATCCCACTCTCCCTGCTTATGTATTTCTCATTCTTTTCTTACGCCATCTTGTATGTTTTTTTTAGTTTTTTAACACGCATGCTCACAGCTCTACTCTCACTGATGCGCACAGTCGAAACCATCTCAGATATACATGGACATATACTTAAGTACACATATGTTGTTGGTTTTATATACGCTTTTGTGTTATTTTGAGCTGCGACTGTTTCTGTTTGTGTCAAATGGAATATTTTCTTTTCACTTCTAGAACTTAGAATTCACTTACACGAAGCAAGAATATAGCTTTGGTCGACACTCTGATTATAACAGTACACTTTCCTCATTTAAATTAGATATATACGCAAAGAAGTAAAAACTGACGTAAACTTATCAAGTCAGTTGCCAAATAAAAATCCAAGCTCGTATTTTACACAACAAATATTAATTGTTCAACACTGTCTTCCTTGGCAATGTACTCCGTTATGAAATAGATGACATTAGAGAAAGGAATGTTTGAGATCGGAATTCCAATATTGTTTGGTTTCGTTTCGTTTGGATTGGTTTTATGGCACATCAACCATTGTTACTTATTCAATGCCAAATCCATTTTCATGTATATAAACAGTTGTTTCTAACAATTCAGTTTAGCATACGTAGAGATTTTTAATACCAAAAACAGTTCTGCTTCAAACAATTCAGTTTAGCATAAAAAAACTGTTCTATTTAAAACGATTCACACAAGCATAAGTAAAGTTTCTATGCCAAAAAAACAGTTCGATTTCACACAATTAAGTTTAGTATAAGTACTCAGTTTAAATGTCAAAATAATCCTATTTCAAACAATTCCGTTTTGCAAAAGTACACTGTTGAGGTCTATTTGACCCAAAGATTAGGGCCCAATCAGGTGTAACTACTCTAGACCAGATTGGACGTGGAAACGATGGCAATGAAGGGGTACTCTGCATTCCCCTAAGATCCAGTATTACTGGAGCCTCATCATCAGATTGTTTAGTGTCATGTACAGGACGTTCTTTGGGGGTTACACTCTTCTGAAGAAAAACAGTCAGTGTATTCTACAGCCACTGCCGACTGGGCAATATATTATATTGTGAGCAGAATATATATATATATATATATATATATATATATATATATATATATAATCGCACCTGAATCGTAGTTCACAACATTCTTTGAAAGTCAAAAGTGTTAGTTTTATGGATTCTTTTTGGGAAGTAAGAAAAAGATGAAATCCTCCGATTAGAACAAAATGACAAAATAATCATAATATACTTACATATATATATATATATATATATATATATATATATATATATATAAGTGTTTTTTATTACGGGATATGTACATAGATAATTACTAATGAAAGAATTTATCGGAAAAACATATCCATTGCAGTTATATGCATATATATATACTGAGAGAGAGAGAGAGAGAGAGAGAGAGAGAGAGAGAGAAAGGGTCCTAAGTGAATGTTTTTGTGCGCGTATGTTCTTACAAGTGTGTATCCATCTCCTTAATATGTGTCTTTGTATAGATGTGTGTGTGTGTCCATTCGTATGTGAGTAGTTAATTTCTTGTCTTCTATATTAGAGTCATGGAGTTCTAACATTCATATTTTCTTTTAGTCTGTGACATTTCTGCGATTTTATGATAGCCAAATCTCCATTGTGACTCTCTGACAAAAACGTGACCAAAAAAGCAATCGTTTAATATAAAGTTATTTCTTAAAGAGATATGCGCATAAAATTCGACAAAAAATATGCATAAAATAAAAATGCGCCCTTTCACAGATTTTTTCTTTAAATACTTACACAACGGCATCCATACACAATTTTTATATATATATATATATATATATATTGTCATCAACAGACAGATCTGTTTCGTTTTATCAGAACTCATCAGTGTGGCTAGACATCCACAGACAGATATATATATATATATGTATATATATATATATATATATATATATATTTCGTTAGGAAAAAACAAAACCGGACTCATTAGGATTATAAACTTATTTCCATCCTGTTATGTGTTTTTGATATAGATAAAAAAACACGAAAAATTTTATATAAATCAAAATTAGACAAAGATACAATATATATATATATATATATATATATATATATATATATATATGTTGCGTTCTGGTTAGTGAACGCTTGTAATATTAAATAAAGGACAATCCACGATATGAGAGGAAATAGAGATATATTCTCAGGAAAAAGTATATACAATAGAGAGGCTATTTGTAGTCAAGAACATAGGATTAGTGAATACAGAATAAAGATATAGTCCAATGATAGTATTGGCTTCCGTTATTATGGTAGCAAGTAAGGTGATCTAGTGCGATCTCCAGTCTCCAACGCTCTAATATTATTCCTATAAAAGCTGCTCTTCACCTTCTGGTCTGCATTGGTATTAGTAGCTACTGCTATATATGGCAGATGGACTAGTTCATTGTGATGACTCTGTGTGCACGCTATACTATCTGATATATATAATTAGAAGAAAATTAGAACGCAGTTTTTCAATAAAACCAAAACTAAATATCAATTGACGATTGTATCGGGAAACTGAAAGTCCTATATTATACTGATTGTATTTTTATTTTTGATGATTTATGTATATACGTGTGTGTGTGTGTGTGTGTGTTTGTGAGAGAGATAGATAGAGAGAGATTTTGAGTGTGTGTGTGTGTGTGTGTGTGAGAGAGAGAGAGAGTGCGTGTGTGTATGTATGTGTGAGAGAGAGAGAGGGAGAGATATTGTGTGTGTATGTGTGTATATGTGTGTGTGAGACATATATATATATATATAGTGTGTGCGTCTGTATATATGTGTGTGTATGTGTGTGGGAGAGAGAGAGAGAGATAGTGTGTGTGTATGTGCGTGGGGGTGAGAGAGAGAGATTGTGTGTGTGTGTAGGTGAGTGTGTGTAAGAGAGAGATAGATAGATAGTGTGTGTGTGTGTGTGACAGAGAGAGAGAGATAGAGAGAGACATTCAGGGAGAGTTAGTGTGTGTGTGTCTGTGTGTGTGTGCGCGCATGCGCTCGCACGTATTAGAATATTCCTTTTCGTAGACTGGTTACCTTAATATTTACACGTAGCTTGTACGAAAGAAAAGATGGATTCATACATTCCATTAAGCCAAAGAGAAACGTAAATAACTTCGTCCGGGATTGGAACTAAGTCCACCAATTATATTTCCATAAGAATAAGAGTTAAGCTAACAATATTACATATCCTAAAAAAGGCAATATTCACAGTACTGATTCTTATTTCTAATAAAAGAAAACGTTGTTGCCGTCATCATTCCCTATCTTATGATATGAAAAATATTTTTTTTTTCACTTCATTATATATATATATATATA
Source organism: Sepioteuthis lessoniana (assembly GCA_963585895.1). Taxonomy (NCBI): domain Eukaryota; kingdom Metazoa; phylum Mollusca; class Cephalopoda; order Myopsida; family Loliginidae; genus Sepioteuthis; species Sepioteuthis lessoniana. Next base: position 149,315,441 of record OY757904.1, read on the forward strand.
TAATTTTCTTAATACCCTGTACGGTGGCAAAAGCTGCTTGGTAGCGCCAGGAGTGGCAGTATCGCCTTGAGCTACTGAAACTGTGTTATCACCCCTGGTTGACGGCTAATGAGGACATGGTATCGCACTTGCTTTCACACGTTGTATGATGAAAAAAAAAGGATATTAAAAATATTTTATTTTTCACTTCATGAAACTTAGATTTAATTTATATCGCATTTAATTATTGTAGTATAGTGGCTCGTGCCACCATGACTTCCGGTATCGCGGAATTATAAAAGACGCCGTGTCTCTAAAGCACAGAGAACCTGAAGCAAAAGCAGAAGAAGAAAGAGAAGAGATATGGCTCTGAAAAGACGTTGGCCCGTAGTAAGACCGAGTTCGGACGTAACACCAACAGCGTTGGACTTATAACACTTGTCAAACTGTACCATTTGCGGTAATTAACAATTAACTCTATTTCACAGTATATCTTTTCCTTACCACGATCCAACAATTATTAACGTTTGCTTTTCATATTTCTTCTTCTTCTTCATTTTCTTCTTCTCTGTCTTTCATTGTTCGTCTTTATCTAAAGTTTTTGTGATAGCAGGTCTCTTTAGTTCTCCAAGACTCTTCTCAGTATTCTTGCTAATCTTAGCAATGCTATATCTTCTATTCGCCCGTTTCGATTCCCCCTCGAATTCCCCATTCCTTTAGACACTTGGAGACCATTCCAAACGAAGTACCCTCAACTGGTATCAACTTGATCTTCGTGTTCCACAGATGTTTTAATTCTCTAGCATGGTCCAAGTATTTCTTTATCTTTCTGCTTTTTTTATTGTCACTCTGAAGTCCGCCATAATCTTAAAATCCACTTGATGGTAAGTACTTTTTTTTTCTTTTAAATTAAGACTGGCCCAGGTCTTCCGAACGTTATTCGATTATCCGTCTGTATCTCAAATTTACAGGAAATTTTATGCGTCTCATTCTCTCGGACAAATTCTGGTGTGTACTTAGACTATTTAAAAGTATGGTCACATTTCAATATCTTCCACAATTTCCAGAGAAACATCTCTACCTTTGAGTTGTACCTAGTGTTATACTCTTTTTGAGATAGTTTGCTGCATCTACTTATTACGAGGATCATTAAATAAGTTTCTAGACTTTTTTCGCATAGGCACTTTTATTGATAGTACACATATGAAACTCTAGTCCTTTTCGAATTAATCTCCTCCGGCTGCAATGCACTTGTTGTACAATTCCAACAACTTCTGGAGGGCCCCATGCAAGTTATCTCGGGTGAGCGTGTCAATGACCTTCGTCACAGCCTCTTTCATCTCCTCAATTGTCTCATAAAGACAGTCTCTGAGCTAAGGGAATAACCAAAAGTCACAGAGACCTAGGTCTGGACAATAGCGAGGCTGAGGAACTGTCTTGATGCCCATCTTGGTCAAATAGTCTGTGACAAGGATGGAGTTGTGGACTGGTGCATTGTCCTGCTGGAAATGCCACTGACCCGATTTGAAGAGGGCTGGCCTCTTCCGACGGAATCTCTTCCTGAACTCCCTTAAAACTTCAACATAGTAACCCTAACCCTTTGGCCAATCAACTCTGGTGTATTGACTTCCTTACTCCTCCCACACCTCTCATCATCCCTCACAGACTCCCTGCCATCCTTATATCTCTTACGCAACTAAAAAAACTGATGCTCGATTCATGCAAGATGGTTCAAAACAGTCTGAAGCATTCCATACGTTTCTGGGGCATTTCTTCCAAGTTTAAAACATAATTTTATTGCATATCATTCTTTAAAAGTGTCCTTACGACATAACTGCATTATTGAAATTCACCAGCAGTGACAATCAGGCTTTAGTAGGGTGTATTCCAATTGCTACTGTAGCAGTTAATTTGAACCTGAAATCATAAAAATTAGTCAGTCATCTCATAAGATATATAGCAATAACCTACTAAATTTTCAAGAGTCTACGACTATTTTAAATGCCTGTACAAAAAAAGTCTGGAAACATATTGAATGCACCACGTATGTAATTAATTATTTGATTTAATAATAAATCATAAAAATTAGTCTGTCATCTCATAAGATATATAGCAATAACCTACTGAATTTTCAAGAGTCTACGACTATTTTAAATGCCTGTACAAAAAAAGTCTGGAAACATATTGAAAGCACCACGTATGTGATTAATTATTTGATTTTCTTCTCCACATAATCAACACTTGATATTTTGTTAGGTACTATCAATTTTCACTTTAAGATAATTGTTCCTTGAAGCTCTGTTTTGGGCTGCTCTTAAAAGAGCTTCAGTTTTTTTCTTTTGATTTCCCTTTCTTAACTATAACCAGTTCTTCCCGCGTGCAATTTCGTTTGTTTATCGCTTGACATATCCGTACATTTGTTTGCTTTCCATTGCCATTTCTTAGCTTTTGTTGTTTTTTCTATCCGTTCTTATACTGTAAATGCCATTACTGGTTGCTCTGATTTGTCTTTCTTTTTTCTCCTTAAAGTTGCCCTTGACTATTTACCTTGTTGCGTACACGCAGACCCCAGTGCTGACGAGTCTTCTACCTTTTTTCTTCTTAAAACATATAGTCTGTCTATGTCATATCTCAGATACAAAACCTTGAGCATTGTCATCCATTTTCTCGTCATTTAGCCCAATTGTCTGAGTTCTTAGCTTTTCAATTTGAAGAATGGTCCCGAGCATTTTTTCAAGGAAGACAACCCGCGTCTTTATCCTTTTGATGAGAATTCTGCTAAGAGCTTTGTTTCGGGAAGATTTTTGTTCTTCTGAGGTATCCTTACCTTTTTTTTTCTTTTATTTCTGCTCGTTTGATGGTGTTCTCTTCCAGTATTTCGAATAGGTACCAGCTTTCATTCACTTTGAGCTTTCTAATTCTCTCTTAATTTGGTAGTTCTATATCTTCCATTATTCCTCTTTTCCCATATTTTATTATGAGTTTTTGATTTTTTTTATATTCCTATATCCTGGCTGTATATTCTATTTTTTTATCAGACTCACCAGTTCATTTTTTGACAATAGCTTGATGATACCTTTGATACGTATAAGGTGAGGAATCTTTTCTTGTGATTTGAATATGTGTAGCCTCCCAGTGTACTTCCTAAGAGTATGAATGAATGGCGTTGTTTTGTGCTGCTATTAGGAGAGATTCTGTTCCTCTTTTAAGGTTTCTTTTTCTTAGCTTCTTCCAGGATTTCTTGTGCGAGATGTTTATTAGTCGTTTAAAACGCCCATAGTTTTTTTTTCCCGATTTTTGTTTTCTTGTTATTGTCATTCTGTTGGCTTTCGTGTTGTCAGTATCGTTTCTGATGGCTGTAATCAGTCTTCCCTCCTGCTTTTCCATGCAGTCCTTGAATCGTTGTATTGATTCGTCAACGCTGTCTTCAATGCTGGCAAGTCCTCTTCCTCCCTTCTTTCTTGATATATTTAGTCTCTCAACGTCGTCTCTGGGATGTAATGCCTTATGCATGGTCATTAGTTTCCTTGTTCTTTGCTCTATTTGCTTAAGTCCTTCTTTGGTCCACTTTAAAAAAGACCCCGAATATCTAACGAAGGGTACAGCCCAGGAATTTATTCTTTTGATAAGCTTTCTGCAACATAGTTTTGTCTCGAGTAGTTTTCTAGTTCTCCCGAGATATTCGTTCTTAATTTTTTTTTTCATCTCCACTTGTTCGATGGTGTCAACCTACAAGATACCCAAATATTTGTATGTTTTCTTTTTCTCCGATCAATCTAATCTTGTCTTGATTTGGCAGTTCCATTCCGTCCGTCAGATGTCATTTGCCGCTTTTCATTACTAGCATGGCACATTTTTCAATGTCAAATTCCTTGCCTATGTCCCGACTATATTCAAAGTGCGAGTATTAGAGTTTCCAGTTCTTCTTCTTCTTCTTCTTCTTATTATTATTATTATTATTATTATTATTATTGCTGTTGTTGTTATTATATACTTATTGAATATCACCAATGAAAGCCTTTATATGATGATAGGCTTATGCTTAAGGATATGTGTGTGTAACTCATAATGAAATCATTAAATTGGCATATTGACCGGTATTTATATTGTCTAAGGTCATATCAATATTCATATTTCAACTATTAAAATTTCATATTGATTTTCTGTGAACAGTTTCCTTATCAGTCCTGCTTTTCTAAAAAATGTAATCCAAATCAAAGTGATATTTTTAGCAGACAGTATTAAATCTTAATATCACAACGATACTTCCATTTTTAAATCTGTCTCTGTCTCTGTCTCTCTTTCTCTCTCTCTAGATTGATAAATAGATAAATATCATACTAAAGGAGGCGTGATCGTTTGTAAAGAAAAAAGGCCGTAGGAAATGCAATGGATGACACGATTTGAAAAGCAGGTTTGCGTTTCAGTTCGCACTAATGTCCATAATTTCATAGACAAAAAGTATGAATCTCTCTCTTCTCCTGTCAACTATAAGTAAATTGTACGTCAGGCTAGATTTTCGAAGCACAGTAAGTCAACATTATATAGAAAAATAAACTCTAAATTCAATCTAGCTGTACACCGCTTGACAATGACATTTTTAACATTTTTAACAAGATTTTATGAAATCAAAACACATTAAAAGTACTCCTATAGAAGTATTTGCATTCATCAAATCATCCCAATATATATATATATATATATATATATATATATATATATATCCAGTCAGCGTCAAAAGACAGTGGGTGTGGATTATTTTTTTATAGAATATATGAGGAAAATCATATAAATCTATGAGAGTGCTCAATGTATGGCTATTGTTAGTCCCTCATTTATTCGCTGGGATATAACAAAATTCTTGTTCAAACTTTTTATTTCTATTTTTATCCTTTATCTTATTTTCTGAATACGAACAGTAATTCCACATTTGCGGTTCTGCAACTTCGAGAAAAGCATGTAAAAAGTCAACTGACGAGACGGAGAGTCTAGTAATATTCTCCGCCGAAATAAATTTATAATGACGATTTAACCAAGTTTGAGTTTCCAACAAATTGCACAATATATATATATATATATATATATATATATATATATATATATATGAAGTACATACGATAAGTTTACAGACTATTTTCGTATGGGCATCTAAAATTGTCGTTGACTCTTGAAAATTCAGTAGGTTATTGCTATACATCTTATGAGATAACTGACTAATTTTTATGATTTCAGCTTCAAATGAACAGCTACTGCAGGAATTGGAATACACATTTCTAAAGCCTGATTGTCACTGCTGGTGAGTTTCAAAAATGCAATCTGACATCCCTATAGTCCAGACCTTGCACTCTGTGACTTTTCGTTATTCCCTAAACTCAGAGGCTGTCGTTATGAGACAATTGAGGAGATGAAAGAGGCTGTGATGAAGGTCATTGACACACTCACACAAGAGGACTTGCATGGGGCCTTCCAGAAGTTGTTGGAACGGTACAGCAGGTGCATTGCAGCCGGAGGAGATTACTTCGAAGGGGACTAGAGTTTCATGAGTGTACTATCAATAAAAGTGCCCATACGAAAAAAGTCTGGAAATTTATCGTACTCACCTCTTGTATATATATATATATATATATATATATATATATATATATATCCTATGTTTACAAGCTTATAAGGTATCTGCTTGTCGTTTACTGAGCATGGTTTAGTTTAGAATTTAGGATACCTGTTGATGGAGTGTATAAACACATCACATCTATGCATGTTTCTATTTGAAAACACTTTGGAAAGGTTAAACCACGACCTTAATACTATTGTGAGACGATACCAGCTGTTCTGTGCCTGGCTGACCTCGAACTTACTGCGCTAAAATTGTCTCTCATTTGTTTCATTCTTTTGCTTGCTCAACTATTCAACTAGTTATCTCGAATCTGAAAGGAAATAAGTCAAAAGAGATTTAAAAAAAACGTGTGGCGACTTTTGTTTGTATGCAGTGCTATTGTAACAGAGGAGAAAAGAACAAAGATGGGGTATTGAGTAAAGTTCAGGGTGAGGAGTAGACCCCACCCAGCGATCAAGTAAAAAAAAACAAAAAACAAAGCGCAAAAAAAAATCAACTACCTACAAATAAATGAGGTGTAATCATTTGATACATCTGTGTGTATATGCGTGTGGACATGTATATGTACACGAGTGTGTGTGTGAGAAACTGAGTATATGTGCGTGCATGCAAATGTGAGTTGGGAGGTACATGCGCACGCGTGTGAGTGGACGCACTTGTGGGAAACGTTAGCATAATACAGATAAAATTCATATACGCTTCATGCATCTCACTCAGAACACAAGCACACACACACGTACACACACACACACACACACACACACACACACACACACACATATATATATATATATATATATATATATATATATATACACGGGGTTGTAATCAGCGATCGCCTGTGTGTGTCCTTGTATACAATTCGGTATCCGGCCATTTATGAATTAGATGTAATTAGTACTGAAATCTTCAAAGAGTATAAATGTATTTTTTATTTGTTTCTGTAAGTTCACACACACACACACACACACACACACACACACATATATATATATATATATTTATATGCAGCTGTACCAACAAGATTACACGCAGACATATATAAATACATATATATAGGGTGATGCACTCATAGAAGGATATGTACAGCCATATACCAAAACTATCGATGTTTTAGGCATATATACATGTCGATCATGCGCATACACTTTGAATTTGTAGGTGTGCACACAAAGAATTCATATTAACATAGACACACGCATATATATATATATATATATATATATGGGGTGGCGTATATATATATATATATATATATATATATATATATATATATTGTATGTGTCTATCCAAGGATTATGCATCTATTAGCAAATTAGCTATCTATATCATTGCGTATACACGCGCGCGCACACACACACACTCACTGAAATACACACACACTCACATACACAAGCACACCCACCCACACATACACACACACACACACACACACATATATATATATATATATATACAATCATTCACATAGACATACCCACGAACGTTTATATATGTATGTATATATGTATATATATATATATATTGAGAGAGAAAGAAAGAAAAAATAAAGAAAGAAAGAAAGACAGTGACAGAGAGAGTGACAGAGAACTTGAGAGAAACTGTGCAAAGTTGTGTATTTTCACAGAGCATGATCTTCTTTAAACGAAATTGTAAAGCTTTTTTTTTTTCTATGGATTTTTTTCTTTTACCTTTTACTTTCTGTATTGTTTTGTTTTCCCATTTTTGGTGATGGGCGTGATAGTTTGAGATGACACGTGACTTGCATCACAAGCTGCAGGCGTACTGACTCCTTTATCTCATTGAAATTCACCCGCCTCCAGAAAGAAATGCTGCCGACCAGCGGTATGAAAGCGAATGCACTCAGGCTGAATTTCACAGCCAGCCTCACTTTGAAAGTACACTCGGGGTTTGAGTTTATCGTTGTTATTTTCATCTTTTTTTAAAACATTTTTTTATGGTTTAAGTAAATAAGCATTTGTTGTGAGAAGGTCATTCATTGAAAATACATGATTTATTATGGCTCTCATAGATATTTAGGTAATTATTAATATTTATTGTTTTGGTCGTTTATTTACTGTGTGTAATTAACTTGTTTATATTAAGTGTTGACTCTGAATGACAGCCCCATGTTCGTTCATAAATACTTCAAAATCCTAAATTTCAAGTTTTGGAGCGAAGTACTGAACTATTTTTTATTCCTTTTAAAAGTATTTTGTTAATCTGGTTACCAGTCAAAATCAAATAGATTCATGGCACCTAGTTGCAAAAGAAACAGCTTAATTGCATATAAAACTGGCTGAAGCCGTCCTCTTCTAAAAACGATTACTAAGAGAAATGCGTTACCAACGGTGGAAGTGGTAATTTACTAAGCTTTTTGCTTAGATGTTGCACAAGGACATATGAAAGGGGCACCCAATGAGACTCGAACACACTCGTGTAAGTTTGCCAACCATTACACCACCAGAGGCACCCTACCAACAGTGGAAGTGAATAGAATAGTTATTTACTAAGCTTAGTTTTAGTGCAAGGCATGTAATATAGAGCAATCAGTGGGAATCGAACTCACTAACGAGGATTGGGCACCGGATAAGTATGTAAATGATTAAATAAAACCCCTATCTAGAAATTTTATGAATCCTCTGTCTTTAACTCGTGTGAAAACTTTGGAGTCAAACGAAAGCTGCAAAATATTTTCTTGTTTGTAAAGATGATATTCGTCTGGGCGAAAATATTCTTAAATATTTACATTACAAGAAAGAAAATTCTGCATATTCAATGTAGCAGTTTCCATGACGTAAACTAAGTTAAAATCTTTTTGTGTGTGAACGAGATATTTGTGTGAGTATGTCACTATGTATGAGAGAAATATTTATGCACTGATGTAGCAAAACCATATCCGTAGGTGAAGAGGATAATGTTAGTATGAGCTTATCCACGTAAACAAAATATTTTCGTTCAATTTAAAATGATTAAACGATGCTGAAATTGTATGCATTTTTGAAGTAACAAAACGTTAGATTTTCACACGAGAGGAATAAAGAAAAAGCTTTAAGTAGATTACCGAATGAATCTCTAAATCAACTTAATTTTTATCATTAAGGGTTTTCGGAGTATTGTCTTCATCTTTCTTCAGGTGTTTGTCGAACTTGGGAACCTTCACAGAACTTTGAACTACGTCCTTTATTGAAACCACGAGGGTCGCCTGTTCTGATTCCGTTAGCCATGACCGGGTACAAGTGTTAAGTATTCCTGTATTGTTACTCGCCTGTAGTGAGGATTGAACCTGCAACCTCCAGATGATTGTCTTCTTAGAAGCTTAGGGAACCAAAGCCTATAACCGTTACGCCATGTGTCCAGCAGGACACTTGTACCCGGTTATGGCTAACGGAATCAGAACAGGCAACACACATGGTTTCAATAAAGGACGTAGTTCGAAGTTCCGTGAAGGTTTCCGAGTTCGACAAACACCTGAAGAAGGCTGGAGGACATATCGGCCGAGACGTTGTGGAAATAACAATAAAGATGAAGATAATAGTCCGAAAACCCTTAATGATAAAAAATCAACAAGCTTCGTCTCAGAAATCTAGACAACTAAATCAACTTAAGTTTCATTTATTTCATCGCAGATTTATAAATTTGATGTTTCTTACTGGTTGTAAAATGTGTTGCAAACAATGTAGGAATTAAAAGCTAATTTATTGCTTTGGATTATAACCCTTCACATTTTTCACAGTAAGTCAAATATACTTACTTACTTGTACTTGTATCAGCTTTCACCCTGGTCGGGTTTGCCCAGTCGGCTGGGGCAGTAGAATACACAGACTGCTTCTCTGCAGGGAGGTAAAACCCCCCACTCAACGAATATCCTGGTTATGGCACTAAAAAAATCTGATGGTGAGGCTCCAGCAATGCTGGAGCTTTGGGAAATGCGGAGTACCCCTTCATTGCCATCGCTCCCAGGTCCTCTATGTCCCGGAGTGGTAGCACCTGTTATGGGTCCTATCTATAGGTTAAATAGAACTAAACAATGCTTCTTTCACTATACTGATTTTTGCATTTAAACTGCGTATTTATGCTAAACTGAATTGTTTAAAATGGAACTGTTTTGACATTGAGACTGCGTACTAATGCGAAACTGAAATGCTCGAAAAGAAATGTTTTGACGTCTAAACTGTGTACTTATGATGAATTGAATTATCTGAAATAAAACTGTTTTGACATTTAACTCTGTGTATTGCCCAGTCGGCTGTGCCTGTAGAATACACCGACTGCACCTCTGCTCAGGGGTAAGACCCCCCAAACGAGTGTCCTGGATATGACACTAAACAATCTGATGCTGAGGTCCCAGTAATGCTGGGGCCTTGGGTAATACGGAGAACCTCATCATTGCCATTGCTCTCAGGTCCACTCTGGCCCGGCGAGGTAGCACCTGATAGGGCCCTATCTATGGGTTAAATAGAACTAACGGCATACTTATGCTAAACTGAATTGTTTGATTAAATAGAATAGCTTTAAATAGAAATGTCTTTGACAATTAAACAGTGCTTACATTTGAACTGTGTGCTTATGCTAAACTGAATTATTAAACAGAACCGTTTTTTCACATTGAAACTGTATTTACAATAAACTGAATTATTTAACATAGAACTGTTCTGACAAGTAACTGTGTGTAAATAAAATTTGTACTTATACTAAACTGAAGTAGCTGAATTAGAACTGCTTGACTAAACTGAATAGTTAGAAATAGAAATGTTTTTTACTATTAAACTGTACTTACATTTAAACTGCGTGCGTATACTGAACTGTATTGTTTGAAATTGAACTGTTTTTGACATTGAAACTGAACTTTCCCTAAACTGAATTGTTATATAAAACTGTTTGAATAAACTGAATAGTTTGAAATAGATATGTTTTTGACAATTAAACTGTGTACTCATGCTAAACCGAATTGTTTTAAATAGAACTGATCATTTACAGAAAAATGGATTTGGCGTTAAATAACCTACAAAGATTGATATGCCATAACCCCCTCACAAAAAAAAGAAAAGAAAAAGACAAACACAGAATTTAATATATGTATATATTTACCCAATCTCTCCATCACGAGAGAGAATTTGACACAAAGTTAATTTGTTAAGCGGCGTACCGCTGGTTTTAATTCAGTTTTCTGTCTTCTATATAAGTTACTTTCTGAAGTTAAAGAATTCAAACTGGCCAACTATTTACCTGTAAATGTTGGGAGAACATATATATACATGGCTTTTCAAGGGGAATTCAGTTGAAATAAAACGCCAACAAATTCGTGCTGGATTTGAACTCAAATCACCGATTCTATTTCCTCTTCTTCAACTCGTTATTTGTCTGTATAGATCCATTTTTTTTTCAACCCAGTGAATTTCGTTCCAAGTTATTTAGGGTTTTCTTGTTTTTGACATATTTTTCATTTTGATACATAATATTTAATTGACATTATTTTTCATTTACACCAGGTAACAATTTTGGTAAGTGAGCCTAAGTAGCTTTGGCCCGATTACCAAAACTTTTTATCGTTCCCCAATGATACGTACATCGGAAAAATAAGGTGTAAAAATGTTTGGCTTCGGGTTACCATTACGTGACCTAGTTTATTTCATACACGCAATTTTTGCCTCTGTCGTTCAAATATTCCTTCTAGGGTTAATATATTCCAATCTGTATTTTGTGCTAAAGAGACTGAAACGTCCTAATCTTTATATTGATTTTTTTACAATGAACTGTATGATACTTTCGCTTTAACTGATTCGACTTTCGTCTATTTCGGGTTGAAAATCAGCTTTCATCGTCTTATATCGTATCTTGTTTTGTTAGATGTTATCTGATGTAGTTTTTGAAAAGCTCCCTTAATCTTTCTTCCACCAGCGTAAATTATTTAGTTTCTGATTTTTTTTGCTGAAGTTTGTACAATGACTTACACTTTCTCGAATTTCCTTCTATCCAGTCTTTGCTTTTGAGGCAATATTTGTAAAATGAATCCGTATAGAGGAAATGCACATAGAGTGTTTCCCTAGCAAAAATAGCGAGAATTTTAGATATATCAATTATAATGATTATCATCGTCGTTTCACTTAAACAAATAAGAAAAAATCCCCTCAATTCGTTAATATTCTGAGTGGTACGTCAACAATATTAAGGTATGAATGACTTTGATATTTTATTTTGATTTTTGATTTATTCAGTCGTTTTATAAATATTCTTTGGATCATTTCCAGTGTATCAATAATTGTAGGAACGACACTTCATGCTGTAGTCTTGTTAAGTTGACGGGTGAAATCATAATTTTTGTTGAATTTTCGACTCCTGTTAAGTTACGCATTGCTCATACTTTCCATGGGGCTATACGCTGACTATATCCCCTGCTGAAGGTAACATCTTTTATCCAACGGTGTGTCATGGATATAGCACCAAATAGCATGTGATGGTGAGGCTCCAGTTATCTAAGTCTAGGGAGTGTGGAATAATCTTTTCATTGTCATTAATCCTAGGGTCTCTAACTTGGACTGGTTGTACCTATTAGGGTTCCAATAATGGGTCAAAAATTATTCGTATTAAATAATACCGTGGACAAAAAAGACTCCTTAGTAAAAACAACACAAAAAATGTAAATATGAACGTAAATTGAACACGACTTCTTGACTTCAAGGTATAAAATAGCCCTTGGAGGGTTGACATGACGTTGAAAACAATCGATTAAGCGATCATTTCCTAGTTCTTCAATTTTTCAAATTTGCTTTGAATAGGATATATAGATATGTTTAAAAATTATTGTCATTTGATCGAAATACTTGATGTAATATTGTTTGATATTTACCATTTGTCAGACTGCATAAGTTACATGGATAACAAAAAGGATGTACCTGTGTCTTTGGGTAAACAAAAGACAGGGAAAATTCCACGTGAATTGCTTGGTTGGCATGCCGAAAGGAAGAGTTAGCACGAAGTGAATGGGCATCATGAAAAGTAAATAAAGACAAAAGATTTTGAACCTCTGGAGAGTTAAAAGTGGGGCCGGTAAAAGCAAGACTAGACATCCCGCCGCTTTGGAGGCAGACCGTGAGTCAGACGGCTAAGGGTTGAGAGATAAAGAAAGGTCTTAAATGTACTAGACATGTTAAAGCCGAAAATGGGTATGACTCCAGAAAAAAATTATGGAGCCTTGCAAAAGCCCCCACTCAGTTGAAAACAATACAGAAGCTGAGATGATTAGATGTCTTGAGTTAGCCCCGTACCAGTCATATGAAAGAAGCACGAAGAAGACGCAAAGAGGATTATATGTTTTGAGTTGGCCCTGTACCAGTCCCGTGAAAGAAGAACGAAGAGAAGAGTTCTCTGGAGATTCCGTATCTCTCTCTCTCTATATATATATATATATATATAAGCGGCGGTTCTCGACTCTCTCTCTCCTCACGAAACTAAGTTCGTACCTTCGAAATAAACAAGAAAAAGGACATTATATTTTTTATACATAAGTGTTGTCGTCTTTTCTTCTCCCCAGTATATAACAATACTACGGTAACTTATTAGTATTAAGGTTGTTACTTAAAACTAATACTGTTTTCTGGGGAATATTGTGATTAACTTGAAACCAAACCAAACCAAACAATGATGTATACAAATATAATCTGTTCTTTTCTCTTTTCTTTTAATTATCTAAAATGTACGGCTGGGTTAGCATAGGAGAGAGTAGAATACGCCTGAATTTCTTCACACACAGGGGCGACGTTAGGTTCTTCTGTGAAACATCTCTGCCTTTCTTCTTCGTTGTCTCCAGTTGAAAATAATATTGGTTATATAATATTCTGGACGCCCACAAACATTATTGTAGTCACATCTCTTCCAACCGGTTGCTTACAAGCTGTACGTGGGCACGCTTTCTCTGAGTATACCACCCATAGAAAGCACGTGTCTCAGTTCCTTCACCCTCGCAATTGTCGCGGCATTTCTGCCGAGGCACCTACATCGTGTTTATTTTAGGAGCCAGGTTTGTATCCTATTATTTTGTTCCAAGTGTCACGCTTTCTTCTAGCATGGCATTCACGCAATTTACGTAGGATGTCAAATTTCCAACAGCAGACAATACTGGGATTTTTGTGCAAGGGAACATCAAAAGCAGTGTGAATTCACTTTTTAAAATGACTCAATCGATTCTGAAAAAAAAAGGTTTTAGAGATACAGACCTGATTTTGTGTATTGAATAAGATAATAGTATTGAAAATATTCCGAAGTTTGGATATCGTTGACACAAAGTCAATAGCACTTGATGGCCATCATTTTCTCACTTGAGTGATCATGAGATTTTACAGAGAAAGTGACACTAAATTATCACCAAATGGTCTCGACGTTTAGATACTAATGTAGACGTCAATACAATATCAATTCTATTTTCCTTTCTCTTTTTGTTTTTATTAAAAGTTACACTAGTCTGATGATTGCATAGGCGAGAAACTGGTTGTCACATTTCACTCTGAGTCAACGTTCTCCTAACTTATAGATATATAACAAATATTGGGCAGTATTATATATAAATATTGCCAACTAGATAATGATATAATGTATCTTTTTATCAATTTGTATATAAAAACATACATATAATGTAATGTATATATAAGTATATACGCTCCCCTTCCCAAGGGTGTTGAGCACTTTGGTGCAGGAGTTAACGGTTGCTATACATGTAATGCAGGACTCTTCAAATGAATTGAACACTTCCGTATCCGATAGAGTCAAATGAAAAGAAACGTAAATTAATCATACATACGTTAAATTCAGGAGTTGACGTTGAATCCTAGTCTTCGCTTTGAGGTATGTCGTCAGCCTGACGTAAAGTGAGGCGGGTTTCGATCCCAACTTGGAGCGTCTCGAGTGTCTAGTTACGCTGGAAATTTGTGATACAAAGAAACTGCCTGTCTGTGGATGACAATATATGTATATATTTTGCTTTGGCATGTTTCGGTTTTATGGCATATCAATCTTTGTAGGTTATCCATTTTTAAACAAATAAACAGTTATATTTCAAACAATTTAGCTTTGCATATGTACACAGTTTACTTGTCAAAAACATTTTAATTTCAACCTATTCAATTTGTCAAACTCTTTTAATTCAAACAATTCAGTTTAGTATAGTTTTTATTTACAAACAGGTAAATGTTAAATCTGTCCTATTTCGAATGATTCAGTTTAGAGTAAGTAGTGTTTCAATGTAAAAACAGTTCTATTTCAAATAATTCTGTTAACATAAAAGAACAGTTGTATTTCATACAATTCAGTTTAGCATAAGTACATATTTTAAATGTCTTAGGCAATTCAGTCTATCATAAGTACGCTGTTTAAATGTCAAAACTGTCCTATTTCAAGCAATTCACTTTAGCAAAATTATGCAGTTTAGTTCTTTTTAACCCATAGCTAAGACCCTATCAGGTGCTACCTACTCGGGCCATAGTAGACCTGGGAGGGATGGTAATGAAGGGTACGCTGCATCCCCAAAAGTTTCAGTATAACGGGAACCTCAACATCAAATTGTTTCGTGTCATATCCTGGACACTGGTTGGAATCTTACCCCTCTGCAGAGGTGCAGTCGGTGTATTTTACAGCCCCAGCCGACTGGGCCATATATATACACACACACACACACACACACGCACACACACACACACACATATATATATATATATATATGAGGGGCTGTGGCTCTGTCGATGAGTGTTGTTAATACTTAGATTAGTTACGTGTCCAACCTTTCTAGATAAAAACGTTTTGAAATGAATTTTCCTCCCATATTTTCCACAAAATCGCGCTTGGATCTTTAAGAAAAAACACTCGTGAGGAGTAGTCCCAGGGTTATGGCTGATATACTGGACTGTGGTAAGCTAATTTGGATTCGAGTCACGTAATTAAAGTCTCTTTCAAATTAATACCCTCAAGAAAGTTATGAAATCACTTCTCCCTCCCTCTAGCTATCAGTTAAATTTTACCACTACTGCTCTTTTACAAAGATGGATTTAGCACTAAATAACCCACAAAGGTTGTTATGCCGTTAAACAAGGAAACCTAATAAAGATACACGCCGTCTCACTGCACTGAAAAACACGCACACAGACATATGTTTACCAACACCTTAGAAAGAGCAGAATGTGATACAAGGTCAATTTTTCAATAGGTTTAAACAGGTTTCAATTAAGATTTTTCTTTCTCAAGGCCAACAGTCACATAGAGGTTAAAAAGCCAGTCTGCCCTACTACTCTCCCATTCCCGGAGAAAGAGTAGTTGGTTTTACACCTTTCCCATGAATTGTAGCGCAACGGGAAATTCACACAGCCACGTCAAAGATTTGAACTTAGGTGGTCGGGTCCATTTCCTAAGACGGTAACTGTTACATCACGAAAGCCCCTCTCTCTCTCTTTTTCTCTCTCTCTCTCTCTCTCTCTATATATATATATATATATATAAGTTGTTTGACCGTAGCCGCGAGCGACCTAAAGGCACCCTTTTCAATAGGTACTAAACAGACGTGTAGGAAACCACTATTCCTTTCGTGGGATTGCTCTACAAACCATTGATCCATACCTTATAATGCTGAGTGTTATGCAAAGAGGCATCAAGTACCATTGTTGAGTGTTAGATATGACTCGACCTGGGATTGAACCCCGGTTTCTTTGACCATTGGCGAACACTTTACCCACTATGTCAATGAGCGTGTATGTCTGTGCGTGGTTATACATATATCGGATAGATGGATTTGTTTTTTTGTTTGTTTTTTGTTACAACCAAAATAGACCAGCAGTGATACTATTTAACCTATAGCTGGGAAATAAGGGGTTTTATACCTTTCCCTACTGTCTTAGTCAGAAAGGGAAGATAATCACGTGACTGAAGTTCGATCTCGCTTACCTCGGAGCTTCAGTCCAGCTCTTACACCACGGTGACTCTTCTCATAGATAAATAAAAAGAAAGAAAGAAATATTTTTAAGTGATGTCATTCTGTGTTTGTTCGAAAAAGTTTCTCTATCTCAGAGCAGACAATTCGACACCTTAAAGTCGAGCCATGTGTTTGGGGGCTGTGACTATACCAGTACTGTCAGAATTAGCGTCTGAAAAAAATTACGCTTGCGCACATATTCATACATATGCCTGCACGCACATGCACAAATACATACACACACACACACTCACTCTCTCTCTCTCTCTCTCTCTCTCTCTCTCTTTCTCCTGCACACACACACACACACACACACACACACACTCTCTCTCTCTCTCTCTCTCATTCTCCTACACACAAACACACACACTCTCTCTCTTTTTCCTGCACACACACACACACACACACACACACTCTCTCTCTCTCTCTCTCATTCTCCTACACACAAACACACACTCTCTCTCTCTCTTTCTCCTACCCACACACACTCTCTCTCCCTCTCTTTCTCCTACACACACACACACTCTCTCTCTCTCCTACACACACACTCTCTCTCTCTCTCTCATTCTTCTACACAAAAACACACACTCTCTCTCTTTCTCCTACACACACACACTCTCTCTCTCTCTTTCTCCTACACACACACACACTCTCTCTCTCTTTCTCCTGCACACTCACACTCTCTCTCTCTCTCTCATTCTCCTGCACACAAACACACACACTCTCTCTCTCTTTCTCCTACACACGCACTCTCTCTCTCTCTTTCTCCAACACACACACACACACACTCTCTCTCTCTCCTACACACACACACACACTCTCTCTCTCTCTTTCTCCTACACACACACTCTCTCTCTCTTTCTCTTACACACACACACACACACTCTCTCTCTCTCTCTCTTGCACACACACACACACACACTCTCTCTCTCTCTCTCTCATTCTCCTACACACAAACACACACTCTCTCTCTTTCTCCTACACACACACACTCTCTCTCCCTTTCTCCGACACACACACACACACACTCTCTCTCTCTCTCTCTCTCTCTCTCTCCCCTACACATACACACAGATCATCTAACCAACCACCTATCTAAATAAACAAACATGCATTATATCAGCAAATAATTAGTGATAGAGAGTAAATGTACATATATTCAAATATTTTAATGTCTGAAGTTCAGTGTATCTTGAGAATAATTAATAGCTTTTAAATTATTCCTCATTCAAACTTGATAACACATTTTTTTTTTTACCTTTCTAGCTTTCTGTTCTTATGCTTCATTCTAAAGATGAAAAAGTAGGTTATCTTCTCCATTTTCTCAGTCCTTCTCTTCCAAATTTTTATTTTTTCAAGTTTTGCCAAAAATCAGCAGTTTAGTATAACGACGGTAAAACACTATGCGATATTAAAATAAAATAATTATAAGCATATTTGATTTTCTTTTATCTTCACCAGAAGAATAATTTATAATTTAGATATCATCATCATCATCATGTCGTGCTGGTAGCACGGATATCCCTGACCCTCTCTCGCCACCTTTCCCTATCGTTCATCGCCTCAGGCATGTCTTCTGGACAACATCCTGTATCCTCACATAGTTGCTGAATGTATGTTCGTGCTGGTCGTCCTGTTTTTGCGCGGCCATGTGTGGGGGTCCATAAGAGTACATCACTTATGAGTTCGTCCCTGCTTCTCCAGCAGTGTCCTGCATGTCTGGCTCGTCTAACTTGAATAGTTTTCGTGATAGGAGGCAGGTGGCCGTACAGTTGGTGTCTTGTGGGGTGTTGCCGCCAGGACTTGTTCAAGATTGCTTGCAGCATTCTTGTGTAATTGCCGTCTAGCTTCAAACCAGCCGTTTTGTAAGAGTCCATGAAGTGCATCCATATAGCAGTATCGATGCGACCGCTGCCTGGAAGAAACTGCGTTTCCTTTTATCGGTTAGGTCTGATTTTTATATAATCGATAATCTATTGATAGCTGTCCATGCTTTCGTTAACCTCGTGTCGATGTCCTTTTCGGTTGGTGCGACGCTGCTTGCGGGAACACCCCACAAGACACCTCTATAGGTTATTCAATGCCAAAGCCTGTTTACACATAAGTACGGTTTGAAAACACATAATTTAATGATACCATACTAAAACCAAACAACTCATTTACTCGCTTACAAGTAAATATTTTCAAGTATTTCTATTTGACTTTGGTTTATTTAGTGATGATAGTTTTTTTATTAATTATTTCTCACTTATATTTCTACTAACACAAATATATTGGTATTTCTATTCAGCAATAATTTGCTTTCAGTTGATTAGTTTGTTGTGTTTTCAGCGTTGTAACCAAGTTTATATTTTCTGGTACAACCCGGTCTCTTTCAAGAACGAAAAAACATTATCCATGTGGACGTTCTCAAATAAATCCTACATAGTATTTGCGTGGAAATAGCGCTTTCCGGTGTCATTAAAAACTTTACACTCAAGAAGAATGTGTTTGATAGTGCAGGGCGTTTGGCATGTCGAGCACTGTGCTTGCTATTCTTGCTTGAGTATAAAAGAGTGCGAAGGTCTGCTGTGACCAATACGCAATCGCGTTATTGTTACTTGCTCTTTTCGCGATTTTAGAAAGGCTGGGTGCCATTCTCCCAAAAAGGGTTTAACCTGGAATAGTTTATTAGTGGTATTTCTATTCCAGCGTTGTTGCCATTTTTATGGAGAAAATTATTTATTGTTGAGCAGAAAGATTAAAGCAAACTCCGTAAATAAAAGGCAAGCAGTTGTTGAGAGGTTAATGGTCAAGATGGGTAGACCTCGATTATTGCAATGTTTTATCTTCACATCTAATTCGTTTTCTTTTGTCATCCTAAATAAATTCAGGAATTTATGATCAAAATTTTAATAAAGGTAAAAACTAAGATTTTCAATATTTACTTTCATTAATTCATCTTATGGATTTGCTGATAATATGTTACTCGGATTTTACGTTGAGAATCTTAAGCGAAAAAAAATTAGTTGTTACTGGTAAAGGCAAGCAGTAGACAATATCCCCCAGAAACTATTACTAATATAGACTTCACAGATGATCTAGTGCTTATAACAAAGACTCCTGCTAAAGCCGAATCTCTACTCTAGACTCTGCAGAAAACAGCAAGAGTCATTGGTCTTAATGGAAAACCAAATAAGAAAGAGTGCCTTTATCTTTTAGTCAAGATAGGGGAAAAAGTTATCTTTAAATAGCAAGTCTCTGAAATCAATTGTCCAGTTCATATACTTCGGTAGTAATATCTCATCTGCTGAAAGCGATGTCAAAATACTCATAAGTAGAGCATAGACTGATATTGACGGTTTATTGATTTCTCTAATAAAAGAAAATGAGGATTTTTCCAAGTTGTATGGACTCCTACACATAGACAAAATAGCCAAATTGTAAATTCATAAGTTCATTTCGGATAGATGACTTACCCGGAGCGATTGATGATAGGGACGGGTGGCAAGAGAAATGCAAAGGAATTCCATTCTTTAGGTCTATGTTTTATATGCTCTTTTGTAAATTCATATCGTAACTTGGCTTCTTTAGATATAGTTTCCCTTCCCGTCTTTGTCAATGCAGAGGGGTAAAAGCCACTCTGGCCGTAGTGGTTGCACCCGATAAGGATCTTATCTATGGGTTAATTAGAACTAAACCGTGTTTCCTTCACTATACCGATTTTTGCATTTAAACTGCGTATTTATGCTATTTATGGGTCAAAGAGAGCTAACGGAATACTTATGCTAAACTGGATTACTTGACAAAACTGAATAGTTTGAAATAGAAATGCTTTTGACAATTAAACCGTACTCACATTTAAACTCCGTGCTTATTCTAAACTGAATTATTTGAAGCAGAACTGTTTTTTGACATTGAAACTCTACTTACACTAAACTGATTTTTTTAATATAGAACTGTTTTGTCATTTAACTGTGTGTAAACAAAACCTGAACTTATATTAAACTGAATTAGCAGAATTAGAAATGCTTAACTAAACTGAATTGCTTGATATAGAAATGTTTTTCACAGTTAACTGTACCGGACCATTGGACTAGTAGGTAGAGTGTTCACCAATGGTCCGGGAGACCTGAGTTTAATCCCAGGTAACGTCATACTAAAGACTTTAAAAATGGTACTTGATACCTCCTTGCTTAACACTCAGCAATATAAGCTATGTATCAAGGGTAAAGTGGAGCAATTCGAGGAAAGGAGTAGTGCTCTCCCCTATATCTCAGTGTAGTAGCTATTGAAAAGGGAGCCTTCTGGTCACCCTCGACTACAGTCGCCAACTTTACTTATATTTAAACTGCGTACTTATCTTAAACTGAATTGTTTGAAATAGAACTGACTATTTGCATGAAATGGATTTGACGTTAAATAACCTACAAAGGTTGATAGACCATAAAAACCAACCAACCAACCAACCGACCATGTTTTATCTTACTTTAGGTGTATATTATATTTTAATTTCTTAATGTCTATTTCTTATCGCCATTACTATAGTTTATACCTTCCTTTTATTTTCTCTTTGACTTCAAAAATTGGAAGGCAGTTATCCGTATCTCCCGTATCCGTTTTTGTTTTCTTTCACTTTCCCGAATTAATATACCTATTTCGAATATCTCTTACGTTTTCTACTACCGAAATATAAGCATTATATTATGTCTACTCAGATTAATGAGATTATAGGGGAAACAGAGACATGAAAGAAAATGGTCCTTGTCAAAAACCAGACACTGCTGAGTATTGTATAATAGACATTTCGCCGATTTCAGACAGTTTTGATGAATCGGCTTACGTCAGATGCTGACCGAAAATCCACCTGATCTGGGATTAACGCTCTATTCGAGAGAACCTATAACAGATAAGACTTATGCGACACTTCAGACTAATTAAATAAGTTACCGAAAACGAAGCGCTATATAATCGTTATCGTAAAAGTCAGGGTCATTAGTTTATTTAGGAGGAAAAATGGACGGATAAATGTTTGAAAGACGGAAAAGACCGATCTGTGTGTCGTTCGCTCTTTACAAAAAAAAAAAAAAAGCAGAAAACAGAACCGGTGTCTATTTTAGTTGATTTAACTGCTTTTATTGGTGACTTCTGTGCTAATATGAAACCGTAATTTTCTGTTTATAGCATCATCATCGTAAAGTCACGCTGACTGAATGAATTTCACAGTCTCTCTCTCTCTCTCTCTCTCTCTCTCTCTCTCTCTCTCTCTCTCTACCTCTCACCATCCGTCTTATCATCCATCACTTGCTGCAGCTCTTCGAAAATAAATCCAGCGTCCCCACATATCTGATGTTAATAAGTTCTTGCCGGTCACCCAACACTGAGTAGAAATCCATGGAAAAACATCGTTTACGAGTTCGTCCTTAGTTCTCATGCAGTGTCCTACATGTCTTGTTCGTCTTGGGTGGGTTTTGAGATGTGAGGTAAGTAGCCACACAACTGTTGTTTCGTGAATGGTTGCTTCCAAAATTAGTTCAAAATATCATGCTGCATTATTTTGTAGTCCCCATCTAGTTTTTTTCTCCATACGTTTTATCCCCGTCCGTATGGTGCCTCCATATAGTAGTATTGACACAGCCACAGCGTGGAAAAATACGGTTTGTCTTTTTTATCAAATAGATAAGACTTCTATGTAATCCTTAATCTGTCAATCGCAATCCAAGCATTAGCTAGGTGTAAATAAAAGTAACTTTCAGTAAATGAGATATTGCTGCCTAGGTATGTAAACTTGACTAAAAATTTTAGAAGCTCCTTCTCATTTAAAACGTTGACTTTATTTAATTAGCATTGTTTATAACATGCACCGCTACCTTTGCTTCTCTTCGTCTCGTTTATAACACGCACTTCGAAATATGAACTACGAAATTTTGGAAATAAAATACAGACGTGTATAATATCCATTGACATTTAGATATCCTCCAAGCAGCGTATGCACTACTCTCTGGGAGGCGCTGGGATGGGAGACACTTCGGTCGGCAGCGTTTTATCGGTGCGCGGATCTGGTCGGGTGAGTCCTGGTTCCAGTGACAGTTGGTCTAGGTTCACCATGACTGGCATCCTCGAGCCTCAGGGGGCCGTCCTCCAGGCTCTAACCCTCCTTGGCGAGGCTAGGTTCATCGCCTGAGGTGCCTTTTTTCGGGAAATGTCGACGGGGTCAAAGGCATTTTTGGAAATGCCGGGCGTCTCTGGGCTACAGCCCTTCGCCCGGACCCACCTAAAATAGCCTTGTGCCATACTCGTCCGGTTGGTGGGACGGAAGACAAATACAAAACAAGAATTAAATAATATCCATTGACATTTTATAATTTGGAGGTGTTGACAGTAACCTACATTTGGCATTTTTCAACTTTTATTTTTTTAACTCCCGAAGAATTACAATTTACATAGATTACATTTTATCATAACTGCGACGGTCTCTTTTGGTAAGTCAGACCTGACTGGTAAATTATAACGCAGTTTCTTCCAAGCAGCGGTCGTGTTGATACTGCTATATGGATGCACTACATGGACGATGACTAAGTGGATAGAGAAAAAGCTTGAGGGCAACTACACAAGAATGCTGCGAGCAATTTTGAACAAAGCAACAGCTGTACGGCCACTTACCTACCATCACGAAAACTCTCTAAGTTAGAGGAACCAGATATGCAGGACACCGCTGGAGAAGCGGGGACGAGCTCATAAGTGATGTTCTCTTATAGACACCCTCACATGACCCAGCATGGGCAGGGCGACCGGCTCGAACCTACATACAGCAGCTCTGTGAAGATACATATGTAGCCCAGAGGACCTGCCAGGAGCGATGAACAATAGGGAAGAATGGCGAGAGAGGACCAGGAATATCCGTGCTGGCGGCACGACATCATGATCATGATGACATTTTATCATCATCATCATCATATCGCGCTGGTAGCACGGGTATCCCTGATCCTCTCTCGCCACTCCTCCCTATCGTTCATCGCCCTAGGTAGGTCTTCTGGACAACATCCCGTATCCTCAAATAGCTGCTGAATGTATGTTCGTGCTGGTCGTCCTGCTTGTGCACGGCCATGTGTGGGGGTCCATAAGAGTACATCTCTTATGAGTTCGTCCCTGCTTCTCCAAGACGAGCCAGACATACATTTTATCATAAAATACAAAATTTACGCAAATTATTCAAAGGAAACACAGGGACATGTGTGGTATAGCAGCATACATATACAAATATAAGCTGAAACATAATCAAACATAATATACGAACTTAATGAACGAACGAATACATGTCTTTATAAAAATACAATCTCTCACACTTTATTCTTGAAAGTGTGATGTTGGTTGTGTGTGAAAGATAAGTTGGAGACGGGGACAGACTACTATATTGACCGCAAGTTCTTCTTCGACCATCTTGGCTGGGCAGCTCAAACATGGGTCACTGAGGGCCGCAAGCCCTGAGTCTGCAAACTGATTCTCACGCTGACATCTTTTCTCCAACTGACCCCAACTGCCCTGGGCACCTGGGCACATGGTTATATTATTTTTTAACATCCACCTACTTCCGATGCTCTTCCACTTATTTCCACAGTCGCATCTCTTGATTGACGGCTCGGTCGAGGGTCAATATATAGCACATGTTCACATCTAAACAAAACAATTTCGCAGAAAAAATAAGCTCACATTAGTAGAAACAAATTTATAAACAAATACACATTTATGTGAACATTTATCTGTAACTGGTTAAAACTCAATAGTTTGAACTTTAGATATGAATTAGTTTTGGTCATCCTGTCCTGAATATGAAGACGCCGATGATCGGATACATCAATTATATTGGAGGTGCCCGTGGTGTAATGGTTATCGTCGTAGGAAATGAACACGGCGACACGAGTTCAAATCTTGGACGAGACTGATTGCATTTTACATAGCACTAATACCCTTGGGAAAGGTATGAATCCACTTATTCTCCCTCCAGCTATGGGTAAATAGTAGGGCAGACTAGGTGAGGCAACTAGTCTAGGAGAAGGAAAACTCTGAATTAAAACTTGTTAAACTCCGCTTAGAAATTGACCTTGTGTCATATCCTGTCCGATCGGAGGGGTTGGTAAATATGGATACATCAATCATAGTGTTCTGATGTATAATGCCCAATCCAAATGCTTGGACTGAAAAATCTGAGAAAAATATGTCTTATTCAAAAATAATCCTAGTAATATTATCTAAGCCTATATCCAAAAGTTCTGATGAGACTTTTCAAAGGTTATATTAATAAAAGACTTAATCATATTTACCAACCCCTCCGCTCGGGCAGGATATGACACAAGGTTAATTTTTAAGTGAAGTTTAACATGTTTGAATTCAGAGTTTTCCTTCTCCTAGACTAGTTGCCTCAACAAGGCTGAAGAACATAGCTGGAGGGAGAATAATTGGATTCATACCTTTCCCAAGAATATTAGTGCTATGTGAAATGCAGTTAGTCTCGGCCAGGATTTGAACTCGTGTCACCGTGTCCATTTCCTACGACGATAACCACTACACCAAGGGCACCTCCAATAATAAAAGACTTAATCCTGAAGATCTCATCTCCTTAATCTACCTACTCACCCAGAAATTTATAGATGGTAATAAATGCGCTGTTAAATTTCATTATTCAATACTTTGAATATTTTATAAGTTTCTTTTAGAGTAAAGTGTGATAAAGCATGATTGATGGTTTTTCACGAAAGCAATAATGCAGCACGTCTGCATCATCCATTGATTGTTGATTTAATGGTGCGGAATTGAATGGAATTTTGAACGAGAAATTTAACTGCGAGGTGAGATTTTCTTTTTTCAACTCATCTAGGTCAAACAAGGAAAATGTTCTCACAGTATAGCCAATAAATTATTTAATATTTCATAACTTTTTATAAGTTAAGTAAGTTTGCCAAACAAAGTTGAGGGCAATCCGAAAGCGCCTTTTTAAATACCTACAACACTGAGGAGGGAGCAAAGTTTTTCCCTCTTTAGCTCCACTTAACATTGATCTCTATCTTATAATATTGAGTGTTAAGAAAGGAGACATCGAGTATCATTTTTTTGAGTCTTTGGTTTGACTCGACCTAAGATTGAACCCCGGTCTCCCGGACTCTAACCACTATGTCTATGGGCAAGTTAAGCTTTTTATAAAAAAAATTTTTTTTCCTATAAACCAAAAATACTAAGATATTGTTTTTAGTGAGCATTATTCAATGAAAATAGATTTCTTGGGATATTATTTATGACAGAATTATATAAGCTTCAAACTCGGAACAAAATTGTGAATATATAGCAGTCTAAAAATATGTAAAATTTATATTTACT
Source organism: Sepioteuthis lessoniana (assembly GCA_963585895.1). Classification (NCBI taxonomy): domain Eukaryota; kingdom Metazoa; phylum Mollusca; class Cephalopoda; order Myopsida; family Loliginidae; genus Sepioteuthis; species Sepioteuthis lessoniana. Next base: position 149,341,339 of record OY757904.1, read on the forward strand.
GCAATACAATTTTGGACAATGAAGTTATTTTCTTTTAATTTTCATCGTTTCAATACGGCAAAGATTGGGAACAAAAAATACTTTATCATCATCATTATGTCGTGCCGCTAACACGGATATCCCTGACCCTCTCTCGCCACTTTTCCCTTTCGTTCATCGCCTCCGGCAGGTCTTCAGGGCTACATCCCTTATCCTCACATAGCTGCTGTATGTATGTTCGAACAGGTCGTCCTGCTTTTGCTCGGCCATATGCGGGGGTCCATAAGAGTACATCACTTATGAGCTCGTCTTTGCTTCTCCAGCAGTGTTCTGCATGTCTGGTTCGTCTAACTTTGATAGTTTTCGTGATGGGAGGCATGTGGCCGTATAGTTGGTGCTTTGTGGGGTGTTGCCGCCAGGACTTGTTTAAGATTGCACGTAGCATTCTTGTGTAATTGCCGTCTAGCTTCTTCTCCAGCCGTTTTGTTAGCGTCCAATGGTGCATCCATACAGCAGTATCGACAATACCGCTACCTGGAAGCAACTGCGTTTTATTTTATCGGTCAGGTACTTTATACCTGTGTATAATTTTCTTTTTTTATGTAGAGGAATTATATTGTGAATTGAATTACCATGACCTGAAAATCCGGCGAACACTTACGCATGACATAAGGAAAGAGTTACCTGCTGTTTCGACCTTATTAATACCGTGATCTCCACCACTGGAGATCAAACCAGCGATTACAGATTGCAGATAATTCACCTTATATATGTTTTCCCTTTCAAATGTTCCATTCATTATCATCAAGGCTTGTCAATAGCAAGGATTCCTTCGAAACTATTTCCCTCTTTGTCCTCTGTTCCTCTCAGCCGTCGCTATTGTTAGGTCCTCTATACAATATCCAATATTTGAAAGAGCTGACGAATGTAAGTTTTTGTTGGTCGGTCAAAACTGTTGTATCTATGTGTTGTTGTCTATAAGCGAACTTCGTTTATGAGTTCTTCCTTGCTCGTTCGTCAGTAACCAGCATATCTTGCTCCTCTTACTTTGATTGTTTGCAGGATGGGAGGCAAGTGGCTATACAAATGCTGTTTTATAGGATGCTGCACCCAGAATGTGTTTACAATAGCACACAGAATGTTTGAATATTTCCCATATAGCTTCTTTTCAAACTTTTCTTTAATGGAAAGCAACGATACACTCGGACTGACAAGGTTACAGCATGGAAAAATTACCATTTAATGTTATCAGGGATGTCAATTAATAAAATCTTAGGATCTTTGATTTCAAAGAAAATAACTCGTTTATGACAAAACATATCAGGTGGACACTTACTCATTTGTAATAGTGTGTCTCTTCAGTGCTGTTTACAGGGCCCCATTCAAAGTCAAAATGCAAAACCCTTAAAAGTTAGCGAATAAGTATGTATTCATTCTCCCGCGAAAAGGTAAGTCGGCACGCGTCTATTTGTTGATTTGTTTTGTTTTTCCTTTTTTTTTCTTTTGTTATTTTTTGATTATATATATATATATATATATATATTAAAATGAGTATGTCCACGGAGAGATTTGTATTTTTAAGAATGTTTTTATTTATTTTGTTCTTAAATACGCTTATGTTTCCAGCTTGATGCTTTCGTCAGAGAATATGTATAGCACAAAGTGTTGTTAATGGGGTAATCAATGAGACTTGAACTCACTGGTGTTTATAGTTTGAATGGTTTTCATTTGTTTATGGGTTTTTATGAAGGTCTGTCCTTTCTTTTAATTTGAGTGTGTTTCTCTTAGTCTACTTTACCCATCATTTACTTTTGATATTTAATACGTTTTGTATGTGTGTGTGTGTGTGTGTGTGTGTGTGTGTGTGTGTGTGTGTGTGTGTGTTGGAGTGGTTATTTTTTCTCTGTGTATGTGTGAATGTGTGACTTGAGATATATATATATATGTATGTATGTATGTATGTTTGTTTGTTTCGATTTGTGCGTGAGTACGATTCATGTTTTATTCAACCTTGGTTTAAATCTGTCTATGAAATACTTTTCCTTTATTTGAAGTTGCATGTAGTTATTTGCTTGATATATTGGCATTATTTTAGATTTAACTCGACTACATTGCTATAGGTGTTTCCATGAATTTTATTTTATGTTTTCTTCTTTTTTGATATTTCTCCTGCGAAGTGATATTCTTATATTAAGGGCATGTGTGGATCCTATGCATATGTCTTTGCATTTGCTACATTCAATTATATTGACAACGTTTTTTGAGTTACAGCTTGAGTCTTTATTGATTTTGAATTTTGTTTCCAGGTATTTAAAGGTATAGGGTTTTCCTTCTATTATTATATCACATACCTTGCATCGTTTATTATTGCTGTGTGTAACTTCGTGTTGTGTTTTCTCCGAATGTAGAAGAGGTGATAAATTTTTTAAGATTTTGGGGTTGTGTCTGCCTTTTAAAGTTTTTTGTTGCGTCTAGAATTTCTAAAATTTTGTCATCGTTTTTTTTTTTTAGTTCTTCTCGATTTTTCATTATTTCTGTGAATAGTTCTGGGTTATTTTTATGGTAGGTTGCAACGTGTTCTAGGGTTTCTTGTGTTTTTTCGTTTTCCTAAATTCTCTTTGTGGTATTTTTTCTGCTAATCCCAATCCTTTATTTATTGGTGCTGTTAGGTATCTTCTCTGGTTTAGAGCTGTTTGTAGTTTATTAAGGTGTTTTTTTTTTTTTAGTTTTTTTTCCGAGATTATTGTGTGTATTCTACGTGATAGAGTGTAAGATTTTATACATTTTTTCGGTGGTGGCTTTCGAAGTTAAGGTATTGTTGGGTGTCTGTTGGTTTGTGATAGATATCTGTGATGATTTGGCCATTTACATTTTTTATAAGGATATCTTAAAATGATAGTTCTTTTGAACTGTGTTCCATTGTAATTTTTATTTTGGAGTGTAGGTTTTGTAGTAAGTTGTGTAATTCGTTGATGTTTCCCCATGGGAATTTCCAGAATATAAAGCAATCATCCAAATATCTTTTCCTTGATTTGGTAAATTCTTCATTTGTATTGTTGCCTTATTTTTTACTTATTATTTCATATAGGTTTTCTTCTAAATATGCTAGGGTTAGGGTAGCGTATGTTGGCGCCATTTTAGTTCCCATAGCTGTTCCTATGGTCTGGATATAGTTAATCTTATTGAATCGGAGGGAGTCATTATTAAGGATTATTTCAATACCCTCTAGGATAATCTTTTTGGTTAAATCTTGGGTGTAATGTGTCAGGTTATTCTTCAATCCAAAATGAGATGACTTGTTTTCCTAATTCATGGGGGATATTGCAATATAATTTTGTGATGTCAAATGTGGCTATTAGTGTTATGGGGTCAATTTTTCTGATATGGAGTTTTAAAAATCTATGTTGTCCTTAATATAGTTTTTTTTTAATTTTGTTTAGGAAAGGTTGTAATAAAATGTCTATTAGTCTGCTAGTCGCGAACGACGGGCCAACCACTATGGATCTAAATGTGATGTTTTTGTGGTTTAGGATTTATATATATTCGGATTTTTGTCTTTTTGCGGCGTTTTTTATTTGTTTATACTTCTGAATTTTTAGAAGTCCGTAGAAGTTACAGGTTATAGAGATATAGTTTGCTAAGAAGTCTTTTTCTTTTTTTGTTAGTGATTTGGTGTATATTTAATGAATTTTGTGATTTTTGATATCATATTATAGTCTATGTTTGTATCTATTAGTTTGTAGTTGGTTTCATCTTTCAATATTTCTTGGATTTTTGTTTTGTAGTACGTTTTATATAAGATGACTACGACAATTACCTTGTCTGCTTTCATAATTATGTTTTCATTATCCTGTATATTTTTAAGGCTTGTTTTTGTTTTTGTGTGGGTTTATTTTTTGTTGTTTTTTTCTCTTATGTTGATATTCCATAATTTCTCGAAATATTTGTTTAGTTTGCTATTGCTGTTTTTGTCTGGGAAGAATTTGGTCTTATTCTTTACTAGGGAGTATCTTTTTTATTATTGAATTTTTCTATTTGCCAAATTTTATTTCAAATTTTGAGTTCTATTTTTAGTTCTCCTATGTTGCTTTTTGGAGTGGGGCAAAATTTACGACCTAGTTTGAGTAAGTTTATTTGGTCTTCATTTAACTAGTGTGTAGATAAGTTTATAATTTTCGGTTTAATGTTACTTTCGTTTTTCATATTGTTTTTTTTCCTCTGGTTCGTTTTGTTTAAAAAATGTTTTTTGTTTGTACTCCTAAAAATAGTATTTTTTGTTTGTATTTTCTAAATAAGGATTTTTGTGTTGTCGTTTATAGGGTGGCTTTTATTGTATAAGAATGGATTTGTTTTGTTTTTTCTGGTGTCGTATGCGTAGTAGTTTGGTCAATTTTGTAGTGTATAATAGTTTATAAGGAGACTATTTTTTATTGTTTTTCATTTGGAAAGTGTTTTTTTTTTCTTTTACTGGAAGGTTGATTTTTCTTTGGTGTTTTGGCCAATTTGTATGTATCTGGTATTTCGGAGCGTTAATTTTTCTTTTATACCAAGTCTCATGTTTCGATACTCCCTTCCTCTTTCCGTCGGCTGCTTGCTACCTAGTAGTATATAAACCTAGGAGTATATAAACCTAGGGTATTTTAACAGAGTTTTCGCGTTTGTCAACTTGTTACCACGGCGAGGACACAACGTGGCCTAAAATGTCTCTTTAGTACCACAACGGTACATCCCCTCTCTCTCTCTCTCTCTCTCTCACTTTTGCTTCGTTCCGGGAAGATGTATGCACGGGTGTATATCATTCAAATAATAATCCTGAGTGAACAATCATATATTCAAAAAAACGACTAATTTACTGTGATTTGAAAAAAAAAGTTTGTGACCTTAGTTGAGGGTGACCCAAAGGAACCCTTTTCAATAGCTACAACACCGAGGTGTAGGGAAGGGCGCTACTCCATTCCCTATATTGCTCCACTTTACCCTTGATTCTTACTTTATAATACTGGGTGTTAAGCAAGGTGGCATTAAGTACTATTTTTTAAGTCTTCGGTATAACTTAACGTTGGATTGAACCCCGGTCTCCCGAACCATTGGCGAACACTCTACTCATTAGGCCAATTCATTAGATGGGATCACAACAGGTACTATCACTCCAGGTCTGAGTGGAACTGGGCGTAATTTTAATAAAGATGTACCCCACAATCTTCAGAATTCTAAAACTGGAGCCTCAAATTCAGATGCAGTTTTTGACGTACGCAAGACACGTTAATAGAGAATTAAAACCGACAATTTTGGCCAAAAATAGATTTAGTGAAAAAGAAAACAGTTTATTTGATTTGCATTAATTAATTAATAGGTGTGTGCTGAGTATGACCCTAAATTGCACCTGATAGTGAGGCTACAGTTCTTCACTTCTGTGGAGTATAAAGTACCTTTCAATACCATTACTCCCAGGTCAACTCTATCAAATATATCTTTTTGAAAATGATTCGCATTTAATAGGGACGTATTCAAAACCTTTTTAGAACAACTGCACAAAAATCATAAATATGAACGTTCAATGAGAGCGATTCCCTGACATCCAAGCAAAAATAACACTTGAATAGTTGGCATGCCGTTGAATCAATCAATAAATTCAGTAATATTTATAATTCATCCTTTGTATTTTTATATATAAATTTATTTCTCCTTCTGAAAGAGGAAATTGATATTTTTGTTAGATCAAGGATTTCTCTTTTGCTTTAATTTATCATTTTTCAGTGAAAAAAGATCATGATGCTTCTTGTTTCCTGTTTCAAGAAATGTTCACTTTCATGCCGTAATTGAGGAAATCCAGGAGCTGAGAATTCTGATCAGATGATAAACAATGGCCCTCTGGTGGACTAAACTGCACTGTGCATCTGCGTCATCCCCCAAAACAGTTCTCTAATCAAAAAGGTAGGCCTTTACTTTGCTTCATGTGTAAGCTCTGTCGTGTATAAACGATGCTCTGAACTAGAGAATTTTTATTTTGACAGGCAGAGTTTTTTTGTTTTTTTTATTTCCAATTAATTTGCTGTGTTTCTTTATGTGTACGATAGAGAGAGCCAGAGTGTGTGTGCGTTTGTATCAGTGTGAGTGTGTGTTCGTGAGAGAGAGAGAGAGAGAGAGAGAGAGAGAGAGAGACTGTGTGTGTTTGTAAGAGAGGGGATCTGTGTGTCAGAGAGAGTTTAAGTATGTATGAAAGAAAGAGGAAAAGTGAATATGTGTGTGTGTCTCTGCGTCTATCTCTGTGTGAGTGTGTATGAGAGAGAGAGAGAGAGAGAGTAGGTATTTGTGGGAGTGTGTGTGTGTGTGTGTGTGTGTGTGCAAGAGTGAGTGAGCGAGAGAGAAAGTGTGTATGTATGAGAGGAAGAATTATAAAGAGAGAGAGAGAGAGAGAGAGAGAGAGAGAGACTGTGTGTGTGTGTGTGTGTGTGTTATTAATGATTGTACCTAAAGGTCATTTCATGAACAAGATAACAACAAATAAAAAGTAAGTGACGCATCAACACATTTTACACAAGAGGATATTTCCCCCTTCCTTTTGGCATTGTCTTTTTCTTTTCTTTTTTCTTTTTTTGCCTTTTGTTTTTTGCTTGCTTCTTTAACACTCTGTTCCTTCGGTTTTCTTTACTTTTTAATTCTCTCTTCACGCCTTCGATCGGCACCAATGCATCTCGCGATTATTTTCTTACCTAAAACCTTCACATTATACTTCACCCCAACTTTTTTTCTTGGTCTCATTCGGATTTTTTCAAACCATTTCTCTGTCAGCCATTTTATGTAGATTATTGTTTCTTTATTTCTAATTTCTTTTTCCTTTCTTCACACTCTTCATTCTTCACTTTCTTTTCATTCTCCCCCCGCCCCTTTCTGTTTCCTTCTTGCTTTCTACCTCTTTATTTTCTTCTTTTTCTTTCATTTTTTTCTTTTTTTATATTCTTTCTTTATTTTCTTTTCATTTTTTTATTTAAAAGAAAACCACGTACTTTGTATATCTTAAATTATTTATAGCGATTTTCATTAATCTGTTACCTTTTGATATTCCTCTTCTTTTCTATTATTTTCTTTCAATTCTAATTAATTCTAAGATTTAATTTTTTCCATTTTTCTATCTTTCTGTTAACTTCTTTTTTTTTTCTTTCATTTTATTCGTAACTTTAATTTCTTTTTTTTTTATTTGGTTTTATAGTAGACCAACTATCGCCGGTTTTTTAATGCCAAATCCTCTTTATGCATATGTATTAAAAATATGACTTGCAAATACAGTTTGTAGCTAACATTCTTAAACGAACCTGAGCTTTTTTGTACACAGTTAAATAGTTTCAAGTATTGCTATATAACAGTCCCAATTTAAAATAAGTGATTTGTTTGCACACAGAATTTTTTTCTATTTGACCCCTAGTTATGACACTATCATGTACTACCACTCCAGGTCAGAGTGCTCTTGGGAACAATGAAAATGAAAGGGTACTCTACATTCCTGAAATCGCCAAGGCTGTTGCCTCACAATTAGATTGTTTAATGTCATACTCGGGATACTTTTGGTAGGGATTTACTCCTCAGTAAAGATGCAGTCGGTTTATTCTCCAGTCCCAGTTGACTAAGCTCTAAAAGAATGAATATTTAGTTGATTAACGGAGAGGTATCAAAATTTCTGAAACACTCTGTACGTCTAACAAGACATGAGAGCAACACTGTAAATAGGAACTGACAGCTTTCCCAAATAAAACTTGCCGATAGTTTTCACTATTCTTGCTTTTGTGCTCTGGCGTCCACATTTTGGGAACCCAACAACCACTGACCTTACCAAAGGCAATTTTATCATCCAAAATTATGTGCTGTACCAACAGAAATTCTTAGTTGTTAAGAAATCTTCTCTAACGTAACTCTTCTTTCAGCCAAATATGAGCACATTAACTGAATCCATCATTTCAAGTAAGCCCGCTATTGTAATCCTGCCTACTCTTTTTTCATCTTTAATAATATACAGACCTTATTTTTTTAAAAAATTAGTCCGTTCGTAAAGATTTTTCACTAAAATATACTTCTCTGTAAACATCAGATGTTCTTCTCGCAGTTAATCCAAATAATAATTGAATAGCACGTACTAGTAAAAAAAAGTATTGG
>OY757904.1:149354465-149816591 GCA_963585895.1 Sepioteuthis lessoniana
AGGATCATAAATAGTTTCAAGTAATGCAATCCCATTCTAATAAATCCTGTCAAAATGATTCACTGGTTTACGCATATTTGAATGATTTCAAGCATCTATAACAAATAATAAAAAATCAGCTTGATATTACTCACACGTTAGCACACAATTAACTCTTTTTAAGCGTAGAAAATGAATAAATTTCTATTTGACTCACAGATGGGACCATGAAAGTTACTCCGGGCCAGAATGAACTTTAGAGTAATGGTAATGGAATCCTCATGACTGGAGCCTCACTATCGGATTGTTTAGTGTCAAACCCAGGAACTCATTGAAGAGGCAATCCGCGTATTTTACAGCCGAATGGGCTGAGTAATTTATTTAATCCGTCTTATCGCTGAAATAATTTATCAAACAATTATCTCATAACTTCCATTCATTCTAATAATATTATCGAAGACTGAAATCAACAAAACAGGGATTTTGGTATTCAGGAATTCAGGAAAACATTGCTAAAATAATATCGGTATGATATTGCGATGATACTTTGATTTCATTGCGGTTTAATGTGTATCACTCGAAATTAGACAATAATTCCTGAGAAAATGGTAAACATTGCTAAAATAATATAGGTATAATATTCCGATGTTACTTTGATTTTGAATGTGGTGTAATGTATATCATCCGAAGTTAGCCAATAATTCCTGAGAAAACGGTCTTAATTTACAAGGATGGGTCAAACGTTTTTTAATCTTTTAAGGTACCACGTTGGTTCAAAAGCTTTGTTTTTTTTGGGGGGGGTGATCATAAATAATTTTTGGCAATTCCTTGTTATATCATTAATTTGCTACAACTTGTCCAATCGTTGCTGAAGTGGTCTTTGTTTACTTTTTTTTTGTTTTGCTTTTTTTTTTGTTTGTTTTTTTATTTTTGAGGCATTAGTTGTTCATTCTTTATTTTACAGGTTTGTATGTCATAAAAGAAATATAACTAACTAAACAAAATTTTATTTTACTCCTTTCATAAAGAGTGATGGAAAAATTAGAGCCATTTTGATTTGTTAAAAAAAAAGAATTAAGTGCAAATGTAGCAGAAAAATATGTTAATGGTGCAGAAGCCAAAGAGCTGTGAACGTAGGAGATTCAAATGTTTCAAGGAAAGTGAAAGTAGCATCAAAAACAAAGCCAAGTCATGGAGACCTTCAACAGTTGAAAATGGACTCTGTTTAAAATTGTTGAACCACAACCAAGTACAAATATTCTTAAATTGTTGGCAGAACTAGGTTCTTCATAAAGCACACTGATTCAACACGGTTCGGCCTTGTGATTAGACGTTGAAGTACTTGAAAGACAAAATAAATTGAAATATTACAAAACATTTCACTTACCCTTGCATTTATTGAATTTTTATTGGGACAAAATTAAATAGATGATATTTTTTTTAAATTACTGAAATAATCTAACTTCAACTATTTATATTTGTTGTATTAACAAGAAAAAACATGAGGTAGAACAGTAAAGATTGAATTTTTTATTTATTACATCTGATTAATGGTCCTTTTTTTATTTCTATAGTCAATTGATTCCCTTATTGACCTTTGAAATAAACAGGATGGGATCAAAAATAAAAAAGTAGATTTTTTGAAACTTTTATTCACAATCTCCGGTGCTCTTTGTAGGTATAATCACCGTTAACTAAACCCATAACCTTGCTTGTGCTCTTGGGAAAAAAACTATTGGCAAAGTTTATCCTACTTTAGGTCTACGACTATTTTGAATTCAGAACTCCTTCTCTGGATTAAAGAACCCAGTCCAACTTATAATCTACTCATAACTGGAGGGATTAACGTTATGTAAAATGCAAACACCCTCGTTCTGGTTTTGAACTGAAGTTGACAGGTCTGAATCCAAGAATTATAACCGTTACACCATGACCTCCTCCACGTAGATATATACTTTTTACATAAAATATAGACATGGATCAACAAACTCGATAATATCTTCCCTTCATGATTGTTATTAGTTCAGATGAAATTTATATGACTTAAGACGAATTATATGCTTAAGAAAATCAAGATTTCTCTCTCTCTCTCTCTCTCTCTCTCTCTCTCTCTCTCTCTCTCTCTCTCTCTCTCTCTCTAGCACACGTACATTCATATATATATATATATATATATATATATATATATATATATATATATATAAGATTAACTGTCTATTCAACCTAATTCCCTCGCTTATCAATATCTCCCTCTCAACTACGTTCTCGTCTTCGAGATGGACGCAACGAAAATGAGGAGATTGGTATTCTGGAGATTCCGATTCGTAGCCCTTCACCTTCTCATTGTATTATAAGCTAAGAGTCATACTATTTTAGACAATATTGAACTTGCACAGACGTGCATGTGTTTCATATCCTATTTTCTGAATTAGAATATTAATATTGAACATTGAATCATTGTAGTATCTGTGTACTCCGTAAAAGAATATATAATCTGAGGAAAATTTTCTAAGGAGTAGGAATATCCAGTTGTGTACTCAGTACTACTGCTATCGAATTTATAATTAATTTCAGATTAAAAATACATAGAAATTCACGTGCAGAGCGAAAACATTTTTTTATGAAATCGAAAGAAAAAAGTCCATTTTATTATGAATTTATTTTCGGTCTATAAGATGACTAACTTCATATTTACATAAAGAAATACAATTGTGTATTTGAATAAAATTTTGGCAGTTTACATTGCTTTCGGTGAGAGGAGATTTTTTTAAATTTTTAATCTTCTCAATTTTTCGATTAAAATATAAAAGTCTTTAACGGTGGAAATATCAATATATGTTGGAATTATCAGTTGAAATAGTCCCTAATGTATGTACAAGGTTCGGTGATGCTAAATCATCGAACTACTTCCTCGATTTCTACGCGACGGCGTGTCACGTGACGTGTTTAAAAACGCCTCATATTTGGGCGCCCAATTTGAATTCCCCTTCTCTTTACCATTTTTTCATCCCTTTTACCAGCTAATAAAGTTTGTGTACACACGTAGAAATCGTCCTCTCCTCAGATACTCGTCTATCCTTATTTTATACTAACACTATGAGTCGTCCTACTATGCAAACTCGAACATGATATATCATCAAATATAATGTGTATACATTCTTCTTTTAAAAAAATGTTATCATTAATTTAACATATTACTGATTAAAAAAAAACACCGTGAATACTGAAAAAATTGAGACTCAATTAAAAAATTTATTCATAAATGAATTCCTAATTTCATTAGAATTATTGAGTGTTATAAAGATTAAAGAATGTAAACCGTTCAGTCTAAAAAATGAAAAATCAATGCTAATATTAATTAACTAAAAGTCTATTCCTAATTAAGAAACATACCGCAAAGACTTCCTTGTAATTTATATTAGGATGAATTAGCATATGGATTGTTAAGTTAAACATAATAAGTAAAATATTACTATTATAACATATATTGGATTAATGTATCTTATAATTCCTAACTTTTGATATTATTTTTAAATTGAATTAGAGTCTCAGATATAAGTTTACTAAACCGAGTTGTTGAATATTTGTTTACATATAGTAAAACGGTGTAGGACATGGAATAGTTCCTTCTAACATTTAGGACAATAGCATTAAGTTTGAATTTTTTATGAAATGTAAATTATATTAAATTATTATCCTTTTGAAAAAGAAGTATATTTATATTCTTTCTTATTAAAATTGAATATATTCTTTATTGGAAAAAAAACGCATGTAAATTATTTTATTATTTTATCAATTTTTTTTATTATACATCTGTATTTAAATATTTAGAATTAAATTGTTAACACAAAATTAATGGTAAAGTTATATAGATCTAATATAATTAAGATCTAGAGTTAGATTATTCTAAGGAATTATTTCTATGACGACATTCCTTTTTTATATTACAATTACAAGATATTTTAGTTGTCATTGTTATTCCAATCTAGCTTGTCTATTGATTTTTTGTTGTGGTTAAAAATCATTTTAGCGGTATTATGAGTGTATTAATTAATTGTTACATTATTCTTATTAATTATTTTGATAAGGGGGTTATGATTTTAAAAATTTTTGGTTATTAAACCTAAAAAATAATTTCTCTATATTGATATTTGGGAGTTTGCAAAAATGGGAGGAACCGGATAATATTCTACGCCTTTTTTTTATTAATATTTTTGTTTATTATATTATTTATATTTACATGATAATGAGTTCTATGATTTTCTTGACAATTATCCATATTATTGTGATGTATTTTGGCTTTGAAGTACTTAAGTCCATTTTATAGCCATTGTTATGTATAGCTTCATTATAAAATTCTTTGCGATTATTAAATACGTTTTTTGAAGCTGATAATCTATTTATTCTAATATTAATCACATTATGAATTATAAACACACACATGTATATATATATATATATATATATATATATATAGAGAGAGAGAGAGAGAGAGAGAGAGAGAGAGAGAGAGAGAGAAAGAGAGAGAGAGAGAGAACTATTTATTAATCCGTAATATTTTAGCAATACATATTGCTCGTTTCACAAATTCACCCCATTTCAGGAAGCCATTTCACGCTTTACTTCAACCGAGAATTTGTTTAACAAATCATGTGCAACCATATGCAGCCATACAGATAACAAATATATACACACACAAATATATATATATATATATATATATATATATATATATATATATATATATATTCATAAAGTAAACTTGTCGACCATAGTCGAAGGTGACCTGAAGGCTCCCTTTTCAAACTACACCGAATTGCTCCACTTTACTCTTGATCCGTACCTTATAATTCAGAGTGTTAAACAAGGAGAAATCAAGTACCATTTTCTGAATATTTGGTATGATTCGCCCTGGGTTTGAACCCTGGTGTCTCAGCCCATTGACGAGCTCTCTACTCACTTGGTATTTGGACCGCAATATACATATATATATATATATATATATATATATATATATATATATATATATATATATATATATATATATATATATATATATATATATATATATATATATATATATATATATATATATATATATATTGGTAAAACTCGCATTAGTCTTTTTTAATGACAAAATCAGAAGTAAAAGCTACTGTTCCTAATATTCAAAGAGGTAAAGCAAATATATTAAGACAATAATAAAGAATCCACACCCTTCTCCCTACTCTCAGTTTCACGATTAATCAACCATCAGAGGAATACTAACACAAGTGATTGCACTAATAATTCCAACTTTATAGTGTAATCATCACTGCAAGGTTAGGTCAGCGGAACACAGCTCGTACGATTCTGGCTTACAAAGCAAATGTGATGTCGCCATATTTCCGATCACCTGTTAGTATCAGGAAATTTAACCTTGCTTAATCTTTCTTAGGGCCATAACTTATGATATTTTGACCCCCTCCCCCACCACTGCATATAACACGCATATGGACATTATTATATTTTCCTGTAGATTTCAAGTTCTGTACCAGAGGATCTTTGAACTTCCATATTTTAAAAGCAGAGCGCTATTGGCATAACGACTACTTTTGAAGAATATATTATCCTTCCTTTATTCAAGGTAATTGTCCACGGAGGGTTTTTTTACTCTTTTTTTTTTTTTGCAACTTTCTGTACTGATTTCTGTATTATCAGACCCGTGAATAATAAAGTAGATATATACTTTTGTTCAATCAACTAGTCAAGTATCTGAACGCCATTAGTCACTTGGGAGAATATGTCAGTTTTCCTTTCTGCTTTTTACGATGAAATATGCTGATTTTATTCTTTTACTCGAGAAAAAATATTCCCAGATGTATATACTGGCTCCGTAAAATATGACGTCAGTGTCGGAAAAAAGATTAAAAGGCACCATTGAAACTAAAAATGGAAGTCTCAAATTCCTTTGAAGCTGAAATTCATCAAGTGTAAACTTTTATGCGGCGTTCAAAGTCAAATCGAACTGAGCGGGATATTTTAGAGATTTTCTTTTGGGTTTTTTTCTTTCATACACATTTGATTTTTGTTTTTATTTATTTTATATTTTGTTTCATGATTGTATTTGTTTGTTTCGAAATTGTTTTTTGTTTTAACTTTTGTTTTTTTCTTCTAGTGTTCTTTTTCTTTGCTTGCTATTTTCCTGTTTTTGTTGTTGTTGTTTTTATTTATTTATTCTATATCAGTGTGTTGTTCTGGATTTATTTTAAAAACATATACATTTTTGGTAAGTGCTATTATTTCCATGTCTTTTTATTTATCTGTATTTGTTTTTACGGGAAAATAAATCACTTTTATGTTTCATATTTGACGTATATACAAATATTCAAATGGGTCTAATAGATAAATTATGAAAAGAAGCCAGCAGCTGAAAGAAATACGACTAAATATAGTTCAACATCTCTTCCAGTAAGATAAGTGTAACAATATACCCTTGATTTAGCACCTCATACATGGGATTTCCAAAGTCAGAAAACTGCTTTTTCTTCCTATTATTTTTCTTCCCTCTCTCTCCTTCCCCAGAAATTTACCTCCCGCCTCTTTCTAACTTTGACACTGTATATCACGTGTTATACACTCAGGTCAATTTGTAGGTTACAGAGCTGTGTCCAAACTCCTTTCCATGAATGTATTCACCAAAATCCATCGGTACCAAACGGAAACGACTTAAGTTCAGTTTTTAAATGAAAAACAGCAGGTAAGAATTTTGAATTTTCTTTCTCTTTGATTGGTTGTCTAATCAATGTCAAATAAGCTGGTTTACCTTACTATTAACTCATTACTTAGGAAAGAACAGAGCGATACATGAAAGCGAAGTAAAATGCAGTGTTACTTGATCAAGGTTCGAATTCGGGTCGCCGATTTCATTTACTTGGTGCCTTCGATAAGTTTCCAAACTTTTTTTGGACAGGAATTTAAAATTGTCATAGACTCTTGAAAATTTAGTAGGTTATTGCTATACATATTATGAGATGACTGACTAATTCTTATGATTTCAGGTTCAAATGAACAGCTACAGCGGGAATTCAAATACATCCCATTAAAGTCTGATTATCACAGCTGGTGAATTTCAAAAATTCAATCTGAACGTTAGGACTCTTTAGAAGAATGATATGCAATAAAATTGTGTTTAAAACTTGAAAGAAATACCCCAGAAACGTATGGAATACTTCAGACTGCTTTTGGACTATATTGCATGAATCACGAATCAGTTTTTAAGTGGCATAAGATATTCATGGAAGGCAGGGAGTCTTTGAGGAATGATGACATGTGTGGGAGGAGTAAGGAAGTCAATAGATCAGAGTTGATTGGCTAAAGGGTTAAGGTTAGGCTTAGGGTTACTATGTTGAGGTTTTTTAGTGAGTTCAGTAAGAGATTCCCTCGGAAGAGGCCAGCACTCTTCAAATCGGGTCAGTGGCATTTTCACCAAAACAATGCACCAGTCCACAGCTCCATCCTTGTCACAGACTATTTGACCAAGATGGGCATCAAGACACTTTCTTCAGCTTCTCTATAGTTCAGACCTTGCTCTCTGTGACTTTTGGTTATTCCCTAAGCTCAGAGGCTGTCTTTCATTGTGAGACAATTGAGGAGATGAAAGAGGCTGTGACGAAGTTCATTGACAAGCTCACACAAGAGGACTTCCATGGGGCCTTCCAGAAGTTTTTGGAACGGTACAACAAGTGCATTGCAGCCGGAGGAGATTAGATCGAAGGGGACTAAATTTCATGTGTGTACTATCAATTAAAGTGCCCCTACAAAAAAAAAAGTTTGGAAACTTATTTAATGATCCTCGTACTTTGGGAAAGGCGTGAATCAGTAAAAGTTTAAGCAAATGATATATGAACTCGAATAGATAACATGGCATGCTTGATCTGAAACCATCTGACCTCGTCTTCTTGAGTTCATAAGCAATCGACCAACTAAGAGGTGACGAAGGCTGGTCGGACGATGTCACCCAACCGAGATAAAAGTAGGAGTAGGCTATTCTCTGAACCTCAAAATAAGACAACGGATTTCTTGATACTGGTTCTCTCTTTTTTTTTCTTTCGGTGAAAGGGGTACGAGGAGACAAACGTTCGAGTAAACGAAGAACGAATAACAATTTAAAGATACGAGAAGATATGGTTCATTGGAGAATGAAGAACCCAGTCCGCATTTGTTGTTTTTTTCTGATATTCATTTCTTCCTTGTTGCAAGGTCTCAGTGACTGAACGGAGAGAATAAAGCAACAGTCACCCTAACGCTTTAGGTGAATTATGTTTTGGTGTTTATCCCTCCCTATCCGACGATGAGACATTACTGTCATATCAGTCGTCCGTAACTGCCTCACAAAACATTATGAGCAGTTTTATTATCAATCTCATTATATTATATTTCTATAACGTTTTCCAACTGCTTCTTCAGACAATATCCCGCAGAAACTATTACGGACGCAGACTGCGCAGATAACATATTATTTTTGACAAATACACCCACTCAAATCCCTGGTGAATAGTTTGAAGCTTGCAGCAGGTAGCATTGACCTCCATGTGAATACATAAAAAAGAAGACATCTCGAAAGTAAATGGTGGTTCTTTGGAACTATTGGACAAGTCTACGGACTTCGGAAGCAGCTTCTCAACTGAAAGTGGCGTCAAAGAGCATCTAGCAAAGACGTGGACTGTTATCGATAGGTTATCGATCATATGGAAGTCAGATATACCCAATAAAATAAAACGTATTCTTTTCCAAGCAGTGGCCGAGTCAATTCTAAGAGAGAGAGAGAGAGAGAGAGAGAGAGTGAGTCAGGGAAACCCATGCTAGCAGGGTGACATGATGATGAACGTTTTTCAGTTTTCGATTTCCCAAACGATACAATTCCTCTTCATGTCGACACTTGAGGCAATCGGTAGTTTACTTATCGACGCCACTCTCCTCTGCAAGTCCGTATCTACCAAACCCCTATGATATGAGTGAGATGCGACAAAAGAACAACTTTAAAGGTTACTATAACTGGTTTGAATAAAAAAAAAACATCTTCTCATTAACCCGTTGCCTAAACAAGTCTAAAAATCCATTCTACCCGGTTATTTACACACATCTGTGTGAATAACAGATGGATTCATTCATTCATTTCCTCAGGATATGAGCGCGAAGTAAAATGCACTGATAAAAGAATAAATATTTTACTCGCTAACAAGCCGTAGACTATTTCTGGAAGAACAAATAGGATACTGCATGAATCAAATGGAGTATATGACCTACTATACATGAGCCAGCACATCCTCAATGAAGTCAAAACGAGGCGCAAAACGTATCTCTGGTATCGATTAGCAACAAGAAGGCCTACAATATAGTCCCCTGAAAAAGGACAATTGAGTGTTTTAAGATTACTTGAATATCCAACAAAGTCACAAAACTCGGCATTAATGTCATGGAAGTTCGGATGGTAGAATTGATAGCGGAAGGTCAAACCAAAGCAGAGGTATTTTTTTTTAAAAAGGCATCTTCCAAGGAGACTTGCATTCGCCATTGCAATTCATTATTACAATGATGACACACGGGAGCATACTTAGTGTTGTATATTGACGCTCGACCGAGCCGTCAATCAAGAGATGCACCTGCGTAAATAAGCCGAAGAAGAGCGTAAGCTGGTGGACGTTAAGAAATAATATAGATAGGGTGCCCGCGGCTGTCAGTTAGTCGGAGAGGAATGCCAAAGTGGGAACAAGCTTGCAGAGGGCTGGGCCTTCAGTGACCCACGATTGGGCAACCACAGCCAAGATGCGAAAGAAGTACTGCTATGGTCAAGAGAAGAACTTGGGTCAATATAGCAGTCTGTCCCAGTCTCCACTCATCTCTCACACACAACAGAACATTACCCTTTCGAAAATAAAGTGTGAGAGGTTTATACTTTTGTAAAGAAATGTATTCGCTCGTTATTGAGGTCGTCATTATTGTTGACTATGTTTCCCGCTAATATACGCTCTATATTTGTATATGTATTCGTGTAGTTGTACTATGGGTATACAACACTTAGGAAGTACATTCGGGGCTACAATTTTTTTTTTTAAATCACAAGAAAATATTATCAAAAAAATGAAAAAGAACTGAAGACTTTACTTTCAGCAATAAGATTTTACAGCTTAGATAGAGTAATTGAATGCGAGTCAGAAAAATCTCCAATGATCATAAGGAAAAGTGGGAGAAGAGGAATAAAGAAATGAATAAACTGTCAAATCATGAAAATATCTGAATGCTCCGAGAGAAGGAAAATATCAAGTACTTGGGAAGCGGACACATTAAACAAGCAGAAACGAAGGTACCAATAATAAAAGAGAATACTGCAAGAAGGAGAAAACTTATCAAAACGAAGTTCAGCAGTAGAAATCTCGTGAAAGGGATAAGTGTCTGGGTAGTTATCCTTGTAAAATAGTCGAAACCATTTAAAAAATAAACAAAGGAAGAATTCAAACAAATTGACCAAAGGATAAAGAAAATGATAACAATGTACCGGGTATTTTATCCGAGAGATGAAAAAACAGACAATTTATATATCAAGAAAAGAAGGAGGATAAGGACTTGGTAGATTTGAGATGTGCGTAGATTTATTGGTGCAAGGAACCGAGAACTATATCAAGAAGAGCAAAGGTCAACTACAGAAGCTATTTGCTGCAGTTGCAACACAAGTACAAATAATTAAAAAAACACACAAAAACCTGGAGGCGGAAATGCGAAAAAAAAAACATCTGTATGGATATTTCAAGCGACTAACTAGAGAGACTGTAGATGAAAAGACATGGGTATAGCTAAGAAAGAAAATCTCAAGTGAGAAATCAAAGCTATTCTAATAGCCGAATAAAACAACGTCAAAGGGATCAATTATGTTTAAGAGTATATTGATAATACGCAACAGGATAGCAAGTGCAGGTGATGCGAAGAAAGGGATGAAACTATTAATCAAATTGTAAGCGAATACAGCAAAATAGCTCAGAAAGACTAGGTATGATTGAGTGGGAAAGGTGATCCACTGGGAATTGTACAAGAATTTTAATTTTGACAATACTACCAAATGGTATATGCACGGTCTCGAATCCGTCCTAGGAAAAGAGACTACTAAAATTCTCCGCGATTTTAAGATCCAGACGTATCGCTTGAATCAAATCAGAAAACCTGACCTCGTGAGAGAACCTTTTGTCAAGTGGATTTTTACGATTCACCAGACAACAGTTCCTCAAAAGAGGACTAAAAACTGAGGAAGATGTAGGTGATGGTGATAGAAATTATTGTCGGTGCGTTTGGAAGGGTTTTCCAAAGGATTGGCAAGGAGATTGGAACTTTTGGCAATCGAAAAGGATTCAGACTAAAGCATCCTTCAAATTGGCCAGAATACTCAAGAAGATTTCCGAAGAAATAAGAAGACTTGCTGTCGACCAGACTTCAGTTAACGCCTACTAAAGATGATGTTAAAAATTCGCAAGCAGTAAAATAATTATATATATATATATATATATATATATATATATATATATATATATTACGTGGTACAGTCTGTGACCTTGTGTTTTATGCAAATTGCAATCGTTCGAGGAAATCATTTCTGGCCCAGTCTGCTGGAGCTGTAGAATACACCGACTGCGTCTCTGCTGATCGGTAAGATTCCCCAAACGAGTGGCCTAGTCGGTTTGTTGGGCTGCAGAATACACCGACTGAATCTCTGCAGCGGGGTATGAATCTCCCAACGAGTATCCTGGTTATGACTCTAAACAATCTGCTTGTAAGGCTTCAGTAATGCCGGAGCTTTGGGGAATACGGAGTACTCCTTTATTACCATTGCTTTATTGCTCCCAGGTCCACTCTAGCCCGAACTGGTTGCACCTGATAGGGTCCTATATATAGATCAATTAAAACTAAACAGCATATTGTGTTATACCGAATCGTTCGCGATGATACGGTTTTGACATTTAAACTGTGTATTTTGCTAAATTGAAGTGTTTAAATTAGAGCAGTTTTGATATTTAAACTTCATACTTATGCTAAACTGAATTGTTTGAAATAGATGGGTTGTTGACATTGACCCCCGTATCTATGCTAAACCGAATTGTTTGAAATAGAACTGTTTATATGTATAAAAATGGATTTGGAATTAATAACCTATAATGTTTGATGTGCCATAAAACCAAACCAAATCAAACCATACAGAAGTCATTTTGAAAAGCAGCAATCGTTAAAAACTAATCCACTAATGTTCATATATTCAAATAATTTCTTGAGAATCCGTTTTTACTGAGGCTTACTCGGCGTCCGCACCGAGTGGGCGATTTCATTTAAAGCTAATCCCCACGTACAAGGGATTTTTTCCAGCGGGCAGTAAAAAACAATGGACTAAGTAGAGTTTATGGTTCGGTGCTCGAGATGCACCTAAAAGTAGATTCCTGAAAGGACAAAACATTTTTTGTGAGAGCTAAACACGAGTCTTGATTAATGTGTCCCCACCCCTACAATGTAAAATGATCTCATGTCAATTATGATTTGGAGGGAAATTGGAAACATAAACATAATTTCTTGTAAGATTAAATATTCTTTAAATAACTTCATTTTTGAAAGTTTTAATCATTTTTATAATTCTTAATGACCGACTCCATCTCTCGACATATATTGTCAACAATTTAAACAAGAAAAACTACAAAATTAATACTAGTTGTCTAAATTTCTGAGACGAAGCTTGATGATTTTTATCATTAAGGGTCTTCGGACTATTGTCTTCATCTTTATTTTAAATAACAATAAAGATGAAGACAATAGTCCGAAAACTCTTAATGATAAAATTACAAAATTAATGTTTACCATAAAAATTACAATATGAGAAAAAAAAGTAGAAACTCAATCAAGAAAATATATAAATCACTGTCATGCGAGCATTTCTCTTTGGTTTCTTTCATCTCAAGAGCACAAGAAAAGATTTGAATTATCTAATTCCAAATCTATCGTTGAAAAAGAAAAACAATAGTGATTTTTATTTGATCCAGAGCGGGAAGGTAAAGAAGTTCACACCTATACCAAGTGTATTAGTGCGAAATTGAACGTAACTACGTGATTGGCGTTTGGACAGGCTTACTACGATATTGCAGTCCAGCACATTAGCAACAACACAATGAGGAGTTTCTCCGTTTATCCCTGAGAATATTGATAATAGATTACGTTTAATCCATGATGAAAGCTTAACGATTTGTACCATTAAAAATCACTCTTAATAAGAATATCTTGAATCTGTTGGTACCATGTTAGCCACTAAGTCTTTTAAACCTGTGCATATTCAAATATCTTTTCTTAATCAGTGAAACGGAAAATAATGTTTAGATTCATTAAATAAACTAGAGATGATCAAATTCGAGATAATAATCCTCAAAGGACTAATTTTGGTTTAACCGGGGAGTTTACATGGTGTAGTGGTTAATGTTTTTGATGAGATATCGTTGCAAACGAGTTCGAATTCCGGTCGTACTATTATGTTCGTTTTAGGACTTACACCATTGAAAAAGCTATGAGACTCCTCATCTCACAGCCTTGGTTAAAATAGTACCACTGGTGTTCTTCTCTAAGGATTCTTTTGGCATTGAATAACCCACGTGGATTAATATATCATTTAAAAGAAAGAAACCAAAACAATCCTTTATCAATGGTTTATAAACTTAAAAATATACATTATTTTGCATTAAGATGATATTTTATGGGTAAATGTACGACCTACTTAAAGTTAGTGTTAGACTTTTGCTTACAAATCTGAGAACAATATTGATGAATTGAATTCAATGACAGATTGGATTAAGAGATTGTATTCACTCTGCTCTAATGCCCTTACAAAGACATAGATCTCTTTTTTTCCTTAGCTATGAGTAATGAACACACAATTAGAAACCATTAGCTTGGTAAATTGAAATGTAACGTAATAGAACGGTTAAGAGATAATTGAAATTTTATAAATAAATAAATAAATTAGTAAAACAAACAGTCTCCAAAAAGCCAGAACAAAGCACTCTTGCTAATTAAAAATGACTATTGAAAACTGGAGGTCCGAAGTTCTTGTACACATGTGCGGAATCAGCGGAAGCGTATGTTTCTGACCTCAACATGACAGGTGGAAGAGAAGATACAACTCGTTTTTTATTTTTAAGTGAGTTATAATCGTGACAAGGTAAAGACGGACAGTTGAACACCAGCTGCAATGATGTGAGGAGCCGAAAGTTTACAAGCCCCATTTTTGTGGGGCGGGTGCTCTTAAGGGTAGCCGTAGACGCGAACCAGCAGACAAGCATGTTAGAACAAGGAAAAAATTCAAGATCTGTGCTCATTTTTTTCTCACCATAAGTTGCTTCTCTTAGCTAGTTGACGTGGTCGTCTCAGTTTCCATACTTTCTTTCTCCCTGCAACTACCAACAATTTTCGGTAGTGAATAAACCTTCAAGTAGTTGAACAGAGATTCATGTGTTCGCCCACTTTTAACACATCAGGGTTACAAATGTCTCGTAGAGGTACAAATGTCAC
Source organism: Sepioteuthis lessoniana (assembly GCA_963585895.1). Lineage (NCBI taxonomy): Eukaryota > Metazoa > Mollusca > Cephalopoda > Myopsida > Loliginidae > Sepioteuthis > Sepioteuthis lessoniana. The sequence continues at coordinate 149,369,013 of OY757904.1, forward strand.
AAAAAAAGGAGTACCTGCATTCCCCAAAGTCCCGGCATTACAAACAGATTGTTTAGAGTCAAATCAGGACACTCGTTGAGGGAGTCATACCCCTCTGCAAAGATGCAGTCGGTGTATTCTGCAGCCCTACCAGCCGACAGAACCACTCGCTGGGGTGGGGGGGTCTTACCCCTCAGATATATATTTTGGATGTACTATAAAAAGTCATGCCAAGCATCCTTCCAATCATGTAATCTGTATCATGTAACCGAGTATTTCTGTCGCATAATAATTAGATGAGTGATGGGCTCTGCCAAGTGATATCTACGACTGTGAGACATCCAACGAAAGAGAATTAATCGAAGCATCCCGACGAATATATATGGCAGTCATTACATCCGTCCATATTGTCTACTTACTTGAAAGTTTTGTTAATCTGTTCAATTCCTCTTCTGGATACTGACTGTTAAAAATAGAGAGTCCATGTTTAGTAACTTCTGTAATAAATATTGAAATTTTAAATACGAGTTTTTAAAAAGTTAGGTCCCGACTCGACGGAAGATAAACGCAACACAATATTTTTATTACATTCTTTTGGGACACGGTTGGTTCTTAAGAACTAGGGTGCTGACGAGAATAATTTTTTTATTGCGGACTTTTTGTCCTTATCTTGATAGTTTCTTTGTTGTTTTTCTAAATACGTTTCGGCCAAATTTAACCTCTGGCCTTCTCCCGGTGATTAACCGTGACCTCAAATAGGAATGCTGAGTCTTATAATCGTATCCCCAGTAATTACTGCCTTCTACGGTTCCAAGTGAGCATTGTCAGAAGATAACGGTCTCAATTCCTACCCAAGCCGGCCAGAGGTTTACTTGGCAAAACGTGGTCCGATAGACAACAACTATAGAAGGCTGTAATTACTGGGGATACAGTTACAAGACTCAGCATTCCTATCCGAGGTCACGATTAATCACCTGAAGAAGGCCAGAGGTGAAATTTGGATGAAACGTAGTGAGAAAAACCACAAAAACTACCAGGATGAGGACAAAAAGTCTGCAAAAAAAAATTAATTCTCAGATTAAGAAGCCTCATCTCAAAAGGATTCCCAATAAAGACAATTAGGGTGCTGATATTTCAGTGTAATAAGCTATAAACGTTTAGGTGTAAGCTTGCCTATGTATGTATGTATGTATGTATGTATGTATGTGTATAAGAGTAGTATATATTTACAAGCATTGGACAAAATAATGGAAACACATGGAAATTTTAAACAAATGTATTTTAATATGGTTTTCTGATTACTGCCCTCTCGTGAAATCTGGCTTTGTGCAGCTCATTTACAGTTTTTGAGGAAACTGGGTTCTCGAGATGGTCATTAAGCTCAGCTGTAATTTTCGGAGGTGTATTAAATTTATCTTTCCAAACAATCTGCTTAAGAGTCCGACGGTTCCGATCAGACAATTTTCGCTTTCATCCAGTTTTACTTCAATGAGAAGGCTTTTCCTTCGTTCTCAATTGCTGACATTATTTTCGAGACTACGCTTTGCTACACCAAATGATTCAGAGGTTCTTATTATACTAAGGACTGCCATATGAGCACCAAAAATTTGGCCTCTTTTTAAGTTTGATATATCTGCCATTTTAATGAATTGTGATTAATTTCATCTGATAATATCTGTAAAAAACTAATTTTAGAAAATAAGACGAGAAAAATTAATGATAAATAAAAAACCTAAAAATTACAAACGTTTGATAGTTTTAGCGGAGTTACAGTTTTTGACGAATCCTTATACTAAAATCCTTGGTGTTTCAATTATCTTGTCCAACATTTATATGTATATGTCTATCGGAGTAAATGTATTCTTGCGGGTGAGTGGGCTTTGGTAACATATATGTAAGTGTACATGGAAGTATGTGCATAGTATTATGAATATTGCAAGACAATAAGGGAAATATGCAGATGTTAATAGATAATAAAATAGAAAGACAAAGTTTTCTCAATGGGGATAAAAGGATTAGTTTCTTAATGTCAGTAATAAACAGAAGACTTCTGCGATCGTACAGTCAGAGGTCAGTAGACAAGATATTTTTTAAAGTAATTTATTTCTGGGAGCTCGACAGAAGAATTGTGGTGTATTTTCCTTAAACTTGGACAACATATATTCCAAGAAACGATCAGGAAATTTGCAGATGAATGACATTCACAAGGGCAGTGAGAGTTGAGTTGACAGTTGAACTAGCACCCTCTCCAATTCACTATAGTTGGTCACAAGAATATAAACAACATACTTAGCTCATCGTAATTATAAGAAACTATCCCACTCTTTGTCTGCCGTCCATTTCGTAGGGGATCAGTACCTAAGTCCATTGTGTGAAATCTGTTGCGCACGACTTTGACCAAGATAACTTCAAAGATTAAAAATAAAGTAACACGTATATTCATAGACTTCGTTATTGTTCCATTTTTTTTTCTTTTATGGATCTTGGATTTTTCTCTGGGTGTGAGTTAAAGACAGTTTTCTGTCCGAAATATATAGCAATTTAGCGTTGCATTCTGGGACATATAGAATTTTTAATTGTTATGAAATTTTTAACTCATATTAACAATTAAAGTTTTCAGTAAGGACCTATTTTAGGACTATCTGCACATGCTGAAAAAATTGATATTGACTCGGAACATTGATAACAATCTTTAGTGAGTTTAATATTGTATTCTCTGTTTTACCTTTTAAAATGCGAAACTTTCTTAGAGAGCTAACGCATGGCGTGCACAATTTCAACCAGCACCCGATCACCGAGTGATCTGCTTTTGGAAACCATTCCAAATTTGGGTAAGAATATCGCCTGACTAGTTAGACTGAGCAAGCCACGATGATATTGCCTCACTTAAACAATTTTAGTTAAAGATTGCTGATTTCTCAAAGTAGACAATTTTTTATTTTTTATTTTTGAAGGTTAAACTCAATCAACCCTCCCATCTAATTACCGTATAGTTACCGTCTTGTGTTAAACATAGTTTAAATATGAAATTTTAATTCAAATTAAAAATGATATACGAAACAAACAATTTATCCATCTCCCTGATCTCGTGATCATTTTCCAAGAACAAATTCTACTTTTTAGAAATAATGCAGTCCGAAATCATATTGGTTAATTTGACAGATTTTGAATTGATACAAACGTTTAAGGTCAATTCCGTTTTTTCTAAGAAGTATAAACAATCCCACCTATTTCTAAATGTTTAAGTGTTCACCATGATTTTTTTTTTTAGTGAACTGTGTTATTGTAAATAAAAAAAAACTTTTTTTTTTATATGTTCTTAGTTTAAAGATTTTAGCTCTATAATTTGATTACATATTAATCAAGTCATTTTCAACTTTTACAAATTTACAGAATATTTTTGACTTTCCTAAAAGTTCTTTTGCTGAGTTTCTTTTATTTTTTATGTGAAAAGATGGAAGAAGAAAGTATTAAAAAATCAATAATTATCGCATTTTGGAATATTAAACAAAAATATGTATATATATGATGAGAGAAAAAACAATTTCTTTTTAAATTATAGACATGTCTTATCAAATATAGGCGTCAAAGAAAATAGATAATTCTCTTCATTTTTTTTTCGTATTGGCCGCATTTTTATTGCCTTTTCTTCCCGTAAAAGTAACTCAGGTATTACTTTTTTTTTTTTTTTGTAGCAGTGCTTTTTTTCCTTTTTGACCAGAATTCATTTCTGATAAAATACATGTAGATACGCAGTAATGCAATGGAGGCCAAATAAGTATGCATTAATTGGCTAAAAAAAACGCAACTCACACATGGATACATACATAAATACATACATACATAGCAAAAAGAAAATAGACTGTTTCTTTAGCCTTGATTTTGCAGTAAGTCTTGCAGGGGAAAATCTCTCCATTTAAACCAGATTTTTTTTTTCCATTTAAAAATTGTTCTTGTGTTACATTCTACCCATTGCACAGAGGTTGGGTAAACGCACCCCCCATACATTATATATATATACATATATAATGTTCCTGATGTAAGTGTTATTATCGGAAACACGTGTAGAAGAAAAATAAATAACGTAGAAAATTAATCTTCTCGTAGACTTAATGATTTTGAGATATTTATTTTTTCTCTCTCAATGAACCAGAAAAAATACACACACACACACACACACGCATATATATATATATATATATATACATATATATATATATATATATATATATATATATATATATATATATATATGTATATGCATATGCGTGTGTGTGTGTGTTGAAATGATAGATTGTAGTGAATCTGACAATATGATAGAAATATGCGGAATGTTGGTTTTGCCTGTTTCTTTAAAAATGGTACTTGCTACCTCCTATCTTAACACTCCGCAATATAAGGTACGTATCAAGGGAAAGGAGTAGCACCCTCCCCTACACCTCGGTGTAGTAGCTTTTGAAAAGAGAGCCTTCTGGTCGCCCTCGACTCTGGTCGCCAACTTTACTTACTTACACCTTCATCAACGATCATCAAAGACTCAAAAAATGATACTTGATAACACCTTGCTTAAAACTCAGCATTATAAGGTACGTATCAAAGGTAAAGTATAGCAATCCAGGGAAAGGAGTAGCGCCTTCCCCTACACCTCGGTGTTGTAGCAATAGGAAAGAGACTTCGGGTCACACTCGACTAAGGCCGCCGACAATTTACACCTTTAATAAAGTAGTGTGAGAATATAATAAGATCTAAACGTCCCTTGCCTTACAGGGTTAAGTTACCAGCGACCACATGACCCCAGCTTCCACATTCACCACTATTCCTTGGCACAGCCCAAAAAGCCATTTGCAAATGGAGAGCGTTGAGGTTGGACACGTTTTTGTAGGCCCCGACAGGCAAAAACATCACCTATCTAGGAGGTAAAGCAATTCCAACGTATTAAGATAGTGGAAAAATATCCTGCATTGTTACTAATACTGTGAGTACCATTATTATATGTTTTACTGTTTTTGTTTGGTCTTCATGTAAAAAAAAAATGTCTGAATATTTTTAGTATAGCAGTCATTCTTTATTGTTTTCTATTTGTGGGGTCTTCGAGTTACAGAGCTGTTAATTACAGTAACCCTCCCAACAGGAGTAAGGACTAAGATGTAAATGATCTAAGTTTAATTTATAACCATTTCCCAAACAGTTTACAATACGTTCAACTGAAATACTCTATAGTCGAGGGTGACTAAGAGGCTCCCTTTTTAGTAGCTACTACACCGAAGTGTTGGGGCGGGCGCTACACCTTTCCCTGGATTTCTCCACTTTACCCATACCTTATAATGCTGAGTGTTAAGCAAGGAGGTATCGAGTACCATTTTTGAGTCTTTTGGTATGTCTCGGCCTGGGATTGAACCCCGGTCTCCTGGGCCATTGCTAAACACTCTAACTGCTAGGCCAATGGGACAGAAATACAATAAAACTCCATTAATGTTGTATGAAAAATAATCGAGAAATGATTCAAAAACACATCCAGAAGTTATAAAAAGATGTAACTATATATCTGTGGTTTTAACGGCAAATAGAAACATATTTTTGATAAGAAAATTTTGACGAAAGATTCAGCATATCATGTAACTACAAAAGACCAAAACGATGTGGACTACATGTGATCAACAAAGTCAAAGAAAAGATATACCAAAAATACCCTGTTATCGAGATATGGGTGGATATTTAAAGAGAAATATGAATAAAATCATTGGTAAAGAGGACAATTCATACGAAAGCAAATCCATCCTAGGAAGAAACAAAAGTGTGTGATTCATATTTGGAGTAGATCAGCATTATCGGGTACCTAAGAAATGAATCCTGCTCAGCAAATGATCGGGTATACTTTCAAGAGGTCACCATGAAGTATAATTATCAAATTTGTTTATATGATTTGAACTCATGCGCGAGTAACATAAAAAAAGTACATAAACAAAATTACAACTACGATACCTGATCATTGATAGATTAAAAAACTAAGAGTTGAGTGATTTTATTCGTTTTTTTTTTCTTTTTTAGTGATATTGTTATATTAGCTCTACGATGTTTGTAACATCTCTCGCAGGGTCTCTGTGTCCAAAGCCGGACTTGTTATTCGTATGAGATCACGTGACAGCAAACAATCGTAGGCTAATCTTACACGTCATTCCGTAGTAGCCAACCGGTAACTCGTATCAATTCTGTATCTAAATCAGTGGTTCTGTAGCATGTCTGACAAACTATATTGAAATAAGCGAGATTAATCTAAACGCCAAAAGCTGTACTTTTTTTCTTTCCACATATACGGTAGAGCTTGCGAGGATGAATTTGGCCTGGGGAGTCACACGCATTCTTCTTGCTGCTTTATGCAAACACGTCCCGGTTCATTGGCCTAGTGTCTAGAGTGTTCGCTAATGGTTCGGGAGACCGGGGTTTAATCCCAGGCCGAGTCATACCAAAGACTAAAAAAATGGTACTTGATACCCACTTGCTTACCACTCAGCAATATAAGGTACGTATCAAGGGTAAAGTGGAGCAATCCAGAGAAAGGAGTAGCGACCTCTCCTACACCCCGGTGTAGTAGATTTTGAAAAAAGAGCCTTCGGGTCACCATAGACTACAGTCGCCAACTTTACTTACTTACTTTTTATGCATATATATATATATATATATACGTGCCGATGTCGCGAGCAATGTATGAGTGCCCAAAAGTTTATTTCTAAACCGTAAACTGCTTACTGTAACGTAATTGAACAGCTCATAGAAAATTGAAATTGAAAAAGTGTGGAGGTGCCCGTGGTGTAATTGTTATGGTCGTTGGAAATGAACACGGCGTCACGAGTTCAAATACTGGACGAGACTGATTGCATTTCATATAGCTCTAATACCCTTGGAAAGGTATGAATCCAATTATTCTCCCTCCAGCTATTGGTAAATAGTAGGACAGACTAGGTTCTTCAGCCTTGGTTAGGCTAGTCTAGGAGAAAGAAAACTCTGAATTAAAACCTGTCAAACTCCGCTTAAAAATTGACCTTGTGTCATATCCTGCCCGAGCGGAGTGGTTAGTAAATAGGAAATTGAAAAAGTAAATAAATAAATGAGTAAGGCAAAGGCCCTTGTTGTGTTTAAAAATAACCAAGGAAAACTGGAGGATACAAAAAGATTTGGTAAGCATGTGTGGAGCCTGGGAAAGCTGATGTTTGTCTCGCCAACTCATTTGTTGGAGTTAGCGTCTAGACGTGAATCGGAAAAGACATACAGTTAAATACTACCACAAAAATGTAAGTAGACAAAAGTTTACGAGCCCAAACTTTTGGGGCGCTCTCTAAAGGGAGCCTTAGACTAGACGCTGCCCAGCGAACAGGCATGTGAGAAATACAAGAGAAACCCAGAAAGAAAATTCAAGGCCTGTGTCTGCTGTCTTTTTCTCAGCAGAGTATGTTGCTTCTTTTTGCTAGCTAACGCGGTCGTCTCAGTTTCCATACTCTCTTTACTTCTCCCGGAAACTGCTTACAAGTGGTTGTAGTAAATATGCCTTTGGGTAGTTAAAGAAAGTTTCTTGCGTTCGCCAACTTTTACCACGGCCTGGTGTAAATTCTCTTTGGTAACATTATAGTAAACTTACACCTGTGATTTGCTGATAGAAGTGAGGCTTCTGTTAGATCAGATACTTTTTTGGATAATCTGATTCCTAATTACGGATTCTGATTTTGTCATTGCTTTGCCACAATCTTTGTAAAAATAGAGAATGGCTAAATTCACACCTAGACAAATCTTTCCCCAATGACTAGACAATTGTCTAACTTACATAAGCATCAAAAAGCTGTTATGGCCATATTAGCACTTGGGTGTTTTATAATTATCATGACACACGGTAATCTCGCGAGATTATAGTTGGGCTTCTTGATTTCAACCCAAGCATGAGCAAGGCCGTACAGTAATACAGATAACTTAATCATTCGGTCTCCCCATCTTCACGCACTTCACCGCACCCTGTAGTAAATCATTATTTATGTATTTACAATATATAAACAAATATAATATGCCTTAACTGTTTATGACACGAAGAAAGGAATCGGCGAATCGAAATAATTTCGCCATAATCCTCTTGGGCAAAAAGTATATATTTCCGCTCGAACTGTGGGTAAACAACAGGGCATTTAGAGACTACCATTAGCATTGTAAAGTCAATCTACCTTGGATGAGAGGAAATAGTTATTTCCAGGAAATACTATGTAAATCGGTGTAACTTGACAGTGTCGGGCTTTGACTAAGTACCCCCAATTGCTCTAGAAGATGTCATAAAATGGAATTATTCCTTATAGCACATAGATGATCTAAAATGCCAAGAAAAATATCAGCGTCCATGTCCATCCGAATTAATTTGATATTCGTTCAGAATTGGTCTCTGTTCAGAAATGAGATGAATTGCACATAATAAAGTTGTGTACACTGAGAAAATCTATTTTTACTATAAAATTAAGGTTAGAACTGAAGTTTAGCCTGGGCTGTTAATTTGAATTTAAAATTAAAGCAGCATTTTTGTCTGCTCTTTAAAATGTGTCTTGTCACTGGGTCATAGCAAATACTGACTGTATTCCTACACACCTGACCGTACAAGAGTTGTTCTGGAAATGACACTTAACCATCTGATGGTGAGGCTCTGTTATTCATATCAGGGGACTATTAAATAACCCCTCGTTGTATTTACGCCCAGTTCAACTCTAATCTGCTGTGGTAATAACTGTTAGCGTTCCATCTGGAAGCCAAATAGAACTTTAAAAAACACTCGATGATTATTCTATATTATACTTGAAAACATAAAGATGAAATTTATATCTGTTACTAGAAGCAAACTGGCTCATTGTCCTAATAGGTAGAGTATTCGCCAATGGTCCGGTAGACCTGGGCGTCATACCAAAGTCATTAGAAATGGTACTTGATACCTACTTTCTAACACTCAGCAATATAAGATACGTATCAAGGGTAAAGTGGAGCAATCCAAGGAAAGGAGTAGTACCCTCCTCACCATGTCGGTGTAGTAGCTATTGAAAAGGGAGCCTCGAATACGGTCGCCAAATTTACTTTACTTACTAGAAGCTATAATTGTTTACTAATGATTATTATTGGTGACTTGGAACCATACAGCTATATACAAACCAATGCCTATTATTAGATAGAAATAATTACTTGAAAAGATACGATTATCAGTACAAGAGAGAAATTCTTGAAACCATATGAATGTGTGAATATTTTGTATATAACTGCGAGCGAAATACTCAGTAGCAACAACTACACAAAAAATGTAAACGTAGATGTACGTGATGCCTGAAATTCCTTGCCTAAAATAACCATAAACGGGTTGAAATGTTGTTGTTCCTTGCAAGTATTTTCACACCAGCTCGAGCTGATAATCTCTCCCAATATCTGAGTGACAGCAAGCTCCATAGGTCTCTAGGACTCTTCTGTGTATTCTGGCTGATCTTAGCAATTCTGTAGTTTGAATGATCTCGATCCTTCCTCTAATTTACAAGTCCACTCCTTCAATTATTTAAATTGAAATTTAAATGCTCAGTCAAATGCTGTATTCATTATTTGCATTCCTGAATAGATATTAGTTTTTAGTGGGAGTATCGATGTCGTAGTGGCTAAGTTGCTGTAGTGTGACCTTGAAGTAACCGGGTTCAATCTCCTGTCGTGCTATTAGCTCCACTTTTTGATCAATACGCATTGGAATGGTATGAAGTCCCTTATTTCCCTAGAAATGATTTAAAAATATCAATGCTGTCTTTCAACAAGGATAGCTTTGGCATTAAATAATTCACGAAGGTTGATATGCCATTAAAAAAAAACAATAAACAAATCAGTTCTCTGATCTGCTACAGCAGCTGCCCGAAATTTAATTTTTCTGACAAGTAGAATTTGTAAAGAAGTGATTTGAAGTGTTACTCACTCTGACTTTTTTTTTTTTGTAAATGATTGAATGAAAGATGGAACTGAAAGAAATCCAGATGTGTCCCTCAAACCTTTTTTTTAATATGCTGCTTTTATAATAAAGAAAGAGAAAAATTAATGCATATATTTAAATCCTATTACGAGATTTGCCCGCGAGAAGATACAATTAAATTTTGGCATAAAAGCCTTGGAACGCTACGTTAACCCTGTTTTATTATGCAAAGAATGTAAAATGAGGTGAGAAAAGCAGAAAAAATGAAAGTGTCCTTATAAGATTACATACAACATTGGAAGCAAGAAAATTATTATTACTATTATCATTGTTGTTGTTCCTGGCAAGTATTTTCACACCAGTGCGAGCTGATAATCTCTCCCAATATCTGAGTGACAGCAAGTCCCCATAGGTCTCTAGGACTCTTCTGTGTATTCTGGCTGATCTTAGCAATTCTGTAGTTTGAATGATCTCGATCCTTCCTCTAATTTACAAGTCCACTTCTTCAAGCCCTTTAAGGACTGTTCCAAATACATCAACTACAAATTACCGTCAGCTTCAATCTCTAGAGCTGTTTTAGTTGTCTGGCAAATATTTGTCTGTCTTGTCATTTTTTTCACTTTTATCTCAGGTTGGCCAGAAAGGTAAAACACACAAGACGACATATTCTCTTTATGCTTACCCCATTTAGTAGCATGGTCAAATTTCAATATCTTGTACAATTCCCACTGAATCACCGTTCCCACCCAGTCGTGCCAAGTCTTGAATTTTTTGGGCTTACGATGTGATTAATCTTTTCATTTTTTTTCTCTGCATCACCTACATTTGCTATTCGGTTGCGTATTATCTATTTCCTTTCAATATAACTGGTCCTTATGGCGTTGTTTTTCCCTGGTATTAGAAGAGATTTATTTTATTTTTTGCGGTTTTCGCTTCGTAGCCAAATCCAAGAATTATAATTATTTTACTTTTAGAGAGTTCTTCACATCAACGTTTGCCGATGGTTTTCCACTGGAGTTTGAGTAACAGTGGGTTTCCTCATATCTCCAGGACTCAGTATTCTGCACGATCTAAACAATGATGCAGTTTGGATAGTCTCTACTCGTACTCTTATTTCCGAACCCTGCAGTCCCTCTACCAGTCCTACTGGTGACCTTACCAAACGCGCCAATTACAATTGATATCACAGACTCCTTCATGTTCCATAGTTTTTTGTCAGTTTTCAAACAAAGTCTAGGTACTTATCTCTCTTGCCGCTTTCCTTCAGTCTTACTTGTGGTCAGCCAAAACCGCAAAGTCCATTATTCGGCAGGTTCTCTGTTTTTTTGTTTTTTTTTGTTGACTATTGCTTGGTCTGGTCGCCTGGCCGAGATTAGGTGATCTGCTTGTATCTCAAAATCCAAAAGAATTTTTTGTGTCTTATTTTCAAGGACGGATTCTGGGTTGTGTATTTACTACCTTTGTTCGTATGGTCAAATTTAAACTTCTTGCAGAATTTCCTGAGAATCATCTTGCCCAACCCATCGTGCCAAGTCTTATAATCTCTTTACGCTAATTTGTTGCATTCGCTTATTATGTGATTGATCGTTTCGTCACTTTCACCACATAATCTATTTTGTTACGTCTTGTCAATTATTTTTATTATTATTATTAATAACTCATTGCAATTTTTCAAGCCTGTTTTATCTGTTTGGTTTTCTCTGATTTGTGAGTGACAGCATGCCTCCTCAGGTCTCCAGAACTCTGCTAAATCCACTTGTCCACTTATAACCTACACTTGATGTTCTTCTACTTAATATCATTGCCCAGTCGGCTGTGGCTGTAGAATACACCGGCTGCTTCTCTGCAAAGGGGTAAGACCCCCCGCCAACGAGTGTCCTGGATATGGTACTAAATCTGATGGTGAGGTTCCAGCAATGCTGTAGCTTTGGGGAATGCGGAATATCTCTTCATTGCCATCGCTCCCAGGTCCACTCTGGCCCGGTGTGGTAGCACCTGATAGGGCCCTATCTATGGGTTAAATAGAACTAATGGCATACTTATGCTAAACTGAAACTTTACTTACATTTAAACAGCTTGCGTATGCTAAGCTGAATTATTTGAAATAGAAGTTTTTTTTTGACATTGCAACTGTATTTACACTAAACTTAATTGTTTAATATAGAACTGTTTTGAAATTTAACTGGTGTAAACAAAATCTGTACTTATACTAAACTGAATTAGCTGAATTAGAACTGCTCGACTAAACTGAACAGCTTTAAATAGAATTTTTTTTTTACAATTAAACTATGTACTCATGCTAAACTGTATTGTTTGAAAAAGAACTGATTATTTACGTAAAAATGAATTTGGCGTTAAATAATCTATAAAGGTTGATATGCCATAAAACCCAACCAACCAACCAACCAACTAACTGCTTAATATCAATTTTGGCTTTGACATAATTGGTTCTTATGATATTTTTTTTGCAATTAAAAGATATTCAGTTCTTCTTCTTCTTCTTCTTCTTCTTCTTCTTCTTCTTCTTCTTCTTCTTCTTCTTCTTCTTCTTCTAGAACAAATAAAAACAAGCAAAAACAAAACACTATCTTGCTAAAGACCATCGACCTAGAATAACAAAACAGAAGCCACATTATTATTAGACTGAGATTTGCACAAGAAAATATTTTATTCTTTAAATTGGCCAATTTTAACGGTTTTACAGGAACAATAACAGCACTACGATGTGTGATTTTTCTATCTGAGGACAGCATACATAGAAAAACTGATAATTAGAGTCTAGGATCTATTTCAGAGTCAATGATTTCTTGCAATTAATGATGTAGTTTGAACATTCACAGCGTTCCTGCAAAATAATTCTTCCAATTTGGATTCTAATATGTTTCGGTACGATTCCATGTGCTTCACTCAAGACAGGCACGATTTGTGACTCTCTGGGTTTTGACAATATTATTATATTTCTGAAGTATTAATATTTCTATTGCAGATACGTTGATGTCAATCTTTTTTCTTTTCAGTCATTCGTATTGTTTAAAAAAGCTTACATTGATTATAAAAGATGATAAGAGACGAAACTTACCTGAATCACTAGCCGCTAAACAAAATTTTACATGATTGGAATTTTGATTTATATTATATGGATATCGGATTCTTTCGCTAAAGAAGTCATTTACTCCTATAATGGTCGTTTGGTATTTCTAATAATGTTCATTATTATCATGACAAATAGGAGGGTTGGCTGAAAAGTACTTAGACTAAACAAGATACTCACATAGAATGTGATCTTATGACTTTTTTTTTATCATAGACACCGTTTTGGTCTACGCTTTTCTTCAATCAGAGCAGCTTTGCTTGTTTCCCGTTGGTAAAAAAATCATCAGAAGCATATATGACATCACCATATGAAGTTTTCAACGTATGAACATTTCGGCCGACCCTCCTAAATTGAACGGATTTACAATCACCATCGAAAGAACAGAAAATCCGTTGCCACTAAATATGGAAAAAAAGAAATTATCAGAGATAAACATTCAATACTTATGAGAGCGTTCCTACAACCAGACATCGTAGAATTCATTTGGTTGAGTCTGGCAAAGTCGAAAAGATGTTTCAGTGTCCTGGACACTGGGCGTTTCCACTGCAGTAGGTGTCAAAAGAAATCTCGTCAAAAGCAACAAGCATCAAGTTAGATGGGGATTCTCTGCTCTCCTGGTGGTTATTCCAGGAACTGTGAAAGATTTAACTGAGTAGTTCCCAGAGAAATTTCCGCTAAATGTTATATATCCAATAAGAGATAAGTGGCAAGAAAATTATGTCATCCAGTTTGGTTTTTTTTTTTTTTGTCCTCCCTGCAATTTAATTCAACTGGTTCCAGTTACTAGTTAAAAAAGACTGAGTTATGATTATATTTAATTCTCTTGGAATTCTTCAGAGCAAAGTATTTTGAACTATTTCTGTCGGAATTATATGTATTAACCCAATATTGGTTGGATTTGTAACAAGATCATTTTTAAGTGGAGTACAGCTAGTTTGTATTCAGAATTTTTTCTTTCTTTTCTCCAAGGTTGGTGACCAAACCAAAGAAAAAGAATCCAGTCTGAGCTATCTTACCCATTGCTGCAAAAGAATAGATTCGCGCCTTTTCAAAGGACAATAGAAAAACCTCAACCTCAAACTGCTCAAGGCAGAATTTGAACTAGGTTCCTTACATTAATTTTCATTGAAAAAAACTATGACATTACCTGTACCTATATAAATAAGAATGAATCCTCTTATATCACCTGTTATGGGTTAATTGTACAACTGTTTTCTTTTACAGGGATATCGTTGGCATTAAATAACCAACGAAAGTTGATAATCCATTAAATAAAGAAACCAACCCAAATCTATGTATAAAATAGTCCAGAAATGACGATAAAACCAGTAAAAATAAGATTTTATAGAAACTAATTAATAATTAATAAAGGTGATGAATCATTCAAAAATTAAGAAAACATCAGCACATTTTTCTCAATGTTTTTTTTTTTTTTTGAGAATCAGGGAAGAAACAATAAATTCTGAGTTACATTTTGCAATGTCATAAAAGATTACAAATAAATCTAACTCTAGGAAAATTTGATTGGGATTTTATTACCTTTTCGAAAATGATTTTCCTACAAAATTATGGAAACTTTTATGAAACTGATAGAAATCACAGGCCAATATAAAAACCAATTAACATCAAGAACTCATCTCTTTCTGAAGAAATCGCAACGTTTGTATGTATAAGTTATCAATATCTCAGAATCCGATAGAAACCTTGACGTCTTAAAATTTGAATTATTTATTCATACAGGAACTGAGTTAACACATTGTACCATGTAAATTTCGTATAATAAAAGTAATGAACTAAATTATTTTAAATCGTTCGCACTAAAAGCAAGATATTTATTTATTATTTCAGTCTTTGGGAATTTATCACAGCGGCGTTGACGCGTTGAATTTTACTGGAGGTTGAATGACAAGTCTATGAGGTTCTCTGGACAATTCTCGGCGATAGTAATACGCGGGGTCTGTTTGTTTAGTTCGTAAATGTATATTTATGTACAGTGTTTTTATTGTAATTAAGTTTCGGAAAAATTTAAACGTACATGTCAATTTTAAACCGGAGTCTGTTTTAATCGCAATTTTATATTTATGTACATTATTTTTTTAATTTTAAGTTTCGGGGAGGGGAGAAAAAAACGAATATCGGATTGAACAAAGAACCAAATAACGACGTCATCGCGGCAGGGAAAACAAGAGCAATGTGGCCTCCCAATTTTAAAGGAAAGCTTTAGCAGTCATCAAAGAAGTCAAGCTCTGATTGGCTGTTGTAAAAATTTTAAATCTAAAAGTGATACCCGTAAATAGAGCTATTTCTGCAGTCATTCGCCTGTGTGAAAGATACGCAGTTTAGCTGCCGGGATGTGAGTTGGCGTAAAATCCATGCCAACTGGGTCATTTGGGCGAAGGTATGATGTTGCAAGACCTTAAACCCCCCCCCCACCGTGAATCCAAAGGAAACATCACTGATGACTCATCCCGACGCATCAGTACGGATTTATGATATTAAAAAAAGTATTAGCTGTGGCCTTGATGGTCATGATCCTATTTACCAACCTCTCCACTCGGGCAGGATATGACACAAGGTCAGTTTTTAAGCGTAGTTTGACAGATCTGAATTCAGAGTTTTTCTTCTCCGAGACTAGTTGCCTCACCAAGGCCGAAGAACCCAGTCTTTCCTACTATTTACCCATAGCTGGAGGGAGAATAATTGGATTCATACCTTTCCCAAGGGTATTAGTGCTATGTGAAATGCAATCAGTCTCGTCCAGGATTTGAACTCGAGTCGCCGTGTCCATTTCCTACGACGATAACCAATACACCACGGGCACCTCCATGATGGTCATGATTCTTTCTCTCATTTCCAATTCCTCCTTTCGTTATTCCAGTTCTTTGGAATTCACTCAAAAAGTACCAACTACACTTGATATCTTCGTTAACTTAATGTAACACAGTTTTAGTTGTCCTCTGGCTAGGTCCAAATATCGATTTATCTTTTCGCTATCTTTAACTTCTACTTTCTTGTCCGCCTAAACGAAAAAAAACAAAAAAACAATGAGACCACAAGTTCGGTTTTTGGTTTTTGTTAATTATCACAAGGTCTAGTATTCTGGCCGAGATTAGGTGATCCGTTTGTATCTCAAAGACCCAAAAAGAAGTTTATGCATCTCATTTTTTGAACGGATTCTGTTTTGTACATAAACTATATGGTAGTAGAGTCAAATTCGAATTTTTTGCACAATTTTCCCATAATCAACCTTCCTACCCAGTCATTCCTAATCTTGTACTCCTTCGGTGCAAGTTTACTTCATTGGCTTACTATAAGAATAATCGTTTCCTCTCTTTATCTGAATAAATTACACTTACTATTGCGTATTATCGATTTTCGCTTTCATATAATTGCTCCTTATGGCGTTGTTTTCTGCTGATATTTGAAGAGATTCAGCTTCTCTTTAGATTTCCCTTTCAAAGCCATGTCCTCGTCCTCTCGTGTCCAATATCGCAAGTTTGTCACTTATCCTGACAATTGTTATTCTTTCCATTTCTGCCTCCTCATTTTTGTTTTTTTTTTAATCTGTAATTATGTTGCCAATATCTCAGCAGATTGCTGGAATTAATTTTTCTTTGCCCTTTTAATGTAATCTTCGATTCCTTGTATTGATGCATCTACGCAATTCTCAACACTAGAGAGACTTCTTCCTCCTTCTTTTCTTGACACATAGGTTCTGTATACGTTATCTCTCGGATGTAAGGTCTGGTGCACAGTCATCAATTTTCGTGTCCTTTGGTCTATTTGTTTTACTTCCCCCCTTGTCAATTTTTAGAAGGGTCCTGAGTATTTTATAAAGGGACTGCTTAGGTGTTCATCCCTTCGATGAAATATTTCCTGTATAGCTTAGTTTCGATAAGTTTCCTCCTTCTGATGCATTTTTCTTATTGTTTTCTTCATTTCTACCGTTTTGAGTCTGTTTACTTCCAATATTCTCAAGTACATTTCGTTTTGCTTCTCTCCAAGCGTCCAAATGCATTCTTGATTGGGTTGTTCAATTTTCCCCCTGATTCTCTTTCCTCTCTTTTCATTATCAGCATTGCCTAATTCCATTCCTATATACGGACTGTATATTATTATTGTTTGTATCAGTCTCTCCCGTTCTTTTTCAATTTTTGCAAATAATTTGATATCATCCATGTACATAAGATGATTAACTTTCCATGTGATTTAGAAAAATTTTAACTCCTAATGCACTTCCTATGTTTGTAACATGGCCGGATTGCTAAATAGAAAAGTAGGAGCGAATACGAGTCACCCTCGAAGATGACACTTTTTTTTGTTTTTACCTCTGCTTGGGTTTAACCATATTTACCAACCCCTCCGCTCGGGCAGGATATGACACAAGGTCAATTTTTAAGCGGAGTTTAACAGGTTTGAATTCAGAGGTTTCCTTTTCCTAGACATGTTGCCTCACCAAGGCTGAAGAAAATAGTCTGCCCTACTATTTACCCATAGCTGGAGGGAAAATAATTGGATTCATACCTTTCCCAAGGGTATTAGTGCTATGTGAAATGCAATCAGTCTCGTCCAGGATTTGAACTCGTGTCGCCGTGTCCATTTCCTACGACGATAACCATTACACCACAGGCACCTCCATTGGATTTAACTTTCAATCAATTACACCATACAGTTTTCCATGACATTAGTGGTGAAGTCTATGATTTTGCCGGGCATTTTGTACATTTTCAAATACTTTATTATCCAAGTTTACAGGATCATGTCGTAGGCCTTCTTGTAGTCAATCAATACCATTGGTAAAATTTTCCCAACTCATTTTAGCTTCTTTGAAGACGTGCTGGTTTATACATTGTTGATCATCTGTTCAACCTGGTTCATCAGCAGCATCCTTTATAATCTTCAGGAAATGGTCCGCCGTATTCAGTCTAGCAATAGATTACTTCTTTCATCAATGCAATTTGGATTTAACATGAAAAAGGAATACATATTATTAGTCTGTAGTTCCTTGGAACAGTTCGTTTCTGGGGGTTACTTTGAATTAGGGTACTTTATCTTTTCGTATGTGTTGACCGAGCGATTAGAGTGTTCACCAATGGCACGGGAGACCGGAGTTCAATCCCAGGCCGAGTCAGACCAAAAACTCAAAAAATGGTATTTGATACCGCCTTGCTTAACACTCATTATAATAAGGTATGGCTCAAGGGTAAAGTGAAGCAATCTAGGGAAAGAGGTAACACGCCTCCCTACACCTCGGAGTAGTTGCTACTGAAAAGAGAGCTTTCGGGTCACTCTCAACTACGGACTACCTTTTCGTCATCCATTCGAGTATACTTGCCTCTTATGGTCACTTACTCATTTGCAAGACCAATCTGTCGGGGATGAATGTGGATTTTTGAACGAGATGTATGCCGTCATTTCATGGTGTCTTCCAATTTCGTATTTTCTTGAGTTGCTCATACAGAATCCATGCGTATGTTCCCTTCAGGGCCTTCTTCGAGTTCTTATTCTTTTTTCATATAATTTATCCATTCAGCATTTCCGTAATGTTCTTCCGTTTCCATATTCTACTCTAAAATTGCTTTGCTTCTCTTTCATCTAGTTGTTTTGCCTTGGTGCACTCTTCACCAACCTGTTGGTGGAATTTTCTTTTGTCACTTTTAAATGTTCCCTTTTGTTTGTATTGTTTTACCTTTGTGTTGGTGCCTTTTGAATCTCCATTTTATGTCAATGTCTTTTGATTTATATTTTCCTGGTGAGTAGTCAGACTTGCCTAAGGTTGACTTTTTGGTGTCTTTTATTTCCTTTTCCTGTATTCCTGTTTCACCTGCCTTAGTAGTTTTGTTTACTGTTGCAGTTTCTTTATTTGTCTTTCACGCCTCATTTCCCATTCAGGCTTTGTATTTCTGTCAAGAATCTTACCAGACAATGGCCCGGTAGACGTGGTTTCAATTCCAGGTCGAGTCATACTAAAGACTCAAAAATGGTACTCGATGCCTCCTTGCTTAAACGTAGCATTATAAGATACGGATCAAGGGTAAAGTGGGGCAATCCTGGGAAAAGTGTAGCGACTCCCCCGACACATTGGTGTGGTAGCTATCGAAAAGAGGGCCTTTGGTTCACCCTCGACTACGGTTGCCAATTTACTTTACTTTTTATTATTGACTAGATTTAATCCTGGATAGATTAATTCGTTCAGTTTGGTGATATTGTCCATTGGGATATGTTGCAATACACTGTTTCCTTTTTCGGCCTCTACGACTTTTTATCCTGCACTTATTCCATTGGAGTGGTAATGTATTCTTTTTACTCATGTTTTTTTAATTAATTTCTTTTTATTAATTCTAGACTTGTCCTGTCTTCTAGGGTCAGTATTGATGTTGTCATTTGTTTTTCAATATTTTGTATTTCGATTCATTTAGGGAGCTCTCTTTAAGTATGTTCTTCCCGGTTTGCCTGTCCACATATTTCTAGCATCACTTGGTCAGGCCAACAACTTTTCTGTAAAGTAAACTTGCCCTGGTCGGCAAGTCTTTGACTTGTATTAAATTCAGAGAATTCTGTCAAAATCTCCATCGTTCTTTTGTGTGGGATTGTTTTAAAAATAACAGTGGCTTACTTTTTTGTTGTCTTCCCGAGTCCATTTTTTCCTTTAAGGTCTCTGGGAATCATTTTTGCTTTGGTCTTTGTTAGCTTTCTTCAAATAAGAACAGCCAACATTCGCTGGGTACTGCAAATTGACTATCAAGAAAGAAACTGCTGATCTTGACACCCAGACCAACTCATCATTTTTATTGCTTGTATAATGTAGATATGCCCGTGGTGTAATTGTTATCGTCGCAGGAAATGGATACGACGACACGAGTTCAAATCCTGGACGAGACTGATTGCATTTCACATAGCACTAATACCCTTGGGAAAGGTATGAATCCAATTATTTTCCCTTCAGCTATGGGTAAATAGTAGGGCAGACTATTTTCTTCAGCCTTGGTGAGGCAACTAGTCTAGGAGAAGAAAAACTCTGAATTCAAACCTGTTAAACTCCGCTTAAAAAATTGACCTTGTGTTATATCCTGCCCGAGCGGAGGGGCTGGGTAAATATGATAATGTAGATATACAAGACCCAGAGATACATAAATACATATGTTCATGCTGCCGATACAACCTGCTAGCCTTTTCACAAAGAGAACATTTAAGCAAGCCACAAAAAACCTTAAGTCTTTAAATGTTTTAAATTTTTAACTTATTCCAACAGTTACTTTTTTTTCTGTGTTTTAAGGTTTAAAAATCCTTTAAGTAAGCAACTAGATTTCATATGAGTTTGCTTATGATTGATACTTATGTTTAGAAACTTGCACGCAAGACATTTTATTGAATCAATCGCACCATCCATTCCGTGGACTTCGAAATCTACGATTTTCCATCGTTTAAAAGAAAGTTTGTTCATCTATATCGATCTATCACCTTTTGCAAAACTTATTTCAGTCACGTGACCTGGAAGACAAAGACAGCAATTTCTCTTTGTTTTTCTTTTCGTTTAATCATGTTTTTTTTAATGGTTTAGTACATATTAATTTTTCACGTTTGTAAAGACTACATTATATTTCGATCGTAAGGCAAAGATTTTTAGACTCTATTTTTTTTTAAATGGCCAAATTTAAATTTCTATCAACGAATATAATTTAGAAAGTTTAGTTCTTATGCTCGTCCCTGCTTCTCCAGCAGTGTCCTGCGTGTCTGGTTCGTCTAACTTGGATAGTTTTCGTGATGGGAGGCAGGTGGCCGTATAGTTGGTGCTTCGTGGGGTGTTGCCGCCAGGACTAAGTGATGTAGTCCTATGGACCCCCACATATGTCCGGGCAAAAGCAGGACGACCAGCTCGAATATACACTCAGCAGCTATGTGTGGATACGGGATGTTGCCCTGAAGACCTGCCAGTGGCGATGAACGATAGGAAGAAGTGGCGAGAGAGGGTTAAGGATATCCGTGCTAGCGTTACGACATGATGATGATGATGATGATGATGATGGGTTCTTATGCTGGATTTTATCGTATTTATTCCGATATCGTTTCAGCTTTACAAGTAGAAGTAGTTGTTAAATATTTGGGACAAGTGGTTACCCAAAATGATTAACGAATATATCTTTAAGAGCATTATTCTCTCATGAGTAGAGCCGATTTAATACTTAAAATATTAACTGAGTAATGATGATAATAAAGTACTCTCTATGGCCGATATATATTCTAATGACATTAAATATCCACAGTATTTGAAGCTCAGCGCCATGGACAATACTTATCATTGTGACTCTTGTAAATCGAGTTTGTGCGTAAGTGTGAGTGCGCGTTCGCCTCTGTGTGTGTGTGTGTGTGTGTGTGTGTGTGTGTGTGTGTGTGTGTGTGTGTGTGTGTGTGTGTGTGTGTGTGTGAATAAGCAAGGAGTTTAAAAACGTTTTTTTCTAAAATCAAGCAAGTGCTCAAATACTGGATAGTAGAGGAGGATAAAACCTTAAAAAAACTGTTATCGCATCTCCTTATATTGGCCTCTTAAAGTTTCATTTAATTGAAAAAATTACCAGATGAAACACGCGGGGAAAATGGAAGAAAAAAAGAATTATTAAATATTGAATATAACCTTTACAATGCAAAGAGTGACTGAATACAAGATAAGTACAAGTGGGAACGGGAGGGTATAACAAAACCTTACGCTATCGCAAAGTATCATAAAAAATTTTAAGAAATTGAACGTAAGATATCGAGGACTAACTAACTATAAATACATATGTATATATATTGTGTGTGAGAGAGAGAGAGAGAGAGAGAGAGAGAGAGAGAGAGAGGTAAGATATGTATAACAGACAAGGCTTATTCATTCATTTTTATCAAATATTCTTTCTCTTTTTGATTATTTTCGATTAAATTTTAATTTCTGTGCTCTTTATATAGAATCCCTTTTTTCTTTACAGAATCTAAATTCTGTAAAAGAGATGAGACTGGAAACTTATGGCACATAAATAGTAATTAGTATTTCGTAATTATCTCCTTTGAGAAATTTTAATGATCTAAGTGAGCACGAAGTCAAACCTGTATTGTCACAATTAAGTAAAAGTTTGCCTAGAAATAGTTTAATGCCACAAGAGGGAGCATGATAAATCAATTTCGCAAACAGAAAAGTCGCTGTAATGTGACATTTCTGCTATTACGGTAACGACCCAAAGTAAATTTATCTGGTCATTACATCAGTGATTAGTCAAAATAACTAAAATTATACAAGATTTTTACTTGGGAAAATTTAAGATTCTGAAAATGAATTCATATAGAAACTGTATACACACTAAAGAAAACAGGAATAGCATAAAATATTACTCAATATGGAATGATTTGGATTCAAGATACGCGGTACATTCAAAAATTTTCCAGACTTTTTTGTACAAATATTTAACATTGTCGTATACCCTTGAAAATCCAGTATGTTATTGCTATACATCTTATGAGATGACTGACCATTTTTTTATTATTTCAGGTTCAAATGAACAGCTACAGCAGCAATTGGAATACACCCTACTAAAGCCTGATTTTCACAGCTGGTGAATTTCAAAAATGTACTCTGGACGTGACGACACTTTAGAAGAACGATATGCAATAAAATTCTGTTTTAAACTTGGAAAAAATGCCACAGAAACATATGGAATGCTTCAGACTGCTTTTCGACTATCTTGCATGAATCGAGCATCAGTTTTTCAATGGCATAAGAGATTCAAGGAAGGCAGAGAGTCAATGAGGGATAATGAGAGATGTGGGAGGAGTAAGGAAGTCAATACACCAGAGTTGATTGGCCAAAGAGTTAGAGTTAGGGTTAAGGTTACTATGTTGTGGTTTTAAGGGAGTTCAGGAAGAGACTCCGTCGGAAGGAGCCAGCACTCTTCAAATCAGCTCAGTGGCATTTCCACCAGGACAATGCACTAGTCCACAACTCCATCCTTGTCACAGACTATTTGACTAAGATGGGCATCAAGACACTTCCTCGCCGTCCTTATAGTCCTGACCTTGCTCCCTGTGACTTTTGCTTATTCCCTAAGCTCAGAGGCTGTCGTTCGTTATGAGACAAGTGAGAAGATGAAAGAGGCTGTGACATAGGTCATAGACACGCTCACACAAAAGGACTTCCATGGGCCTTCCAGATGTTGTTGGAACGGTACAACTAGTGCATTGCAACCGGAGAAGATTTCTTCGAAGGGGACTAGAGTTTTATGTGTGTACTATCAATAAAAGGGCCCATACAAAAAAAGTCTGGAAACGTATTTAATGATCCTCGTATATGACTTTCTTTTCTATATCTTTGTGTTCAGAGCAGTACCTCCCATGGTCTAAACTGTCATTGTGTGGTGCAAGTAAATTTAGGAAAATGATGAAATAGTTCCATATAACTGATATCCATTTTTAAAAACATAATCAGTTACGATCATAGCTTAAACTGGCCATGGTTTTAAAGATTGACAAAAAGATTAAAGTAACTATTATTTAAAAAAAATATTTCATCGTTATCTAAATGAAGGGTTACAGTTTTTAATAATTTCATTTTTAAAATGACTTCCTCTAGATAATATGCTCAATTCTAAGATTTCATACCCAGAGAAGTATAGGTTTTTTATCCAGAACAGGATCATTCCAACGTAACATAAACTGATCACGAAAAGCTCTCCTTGAAGCAAGGTCTAAAAAAAAATTTCAACAGAAAAGCCGTAATCAAAACTGATCGTATCAGTAAAAAATGACAAACGATTAACTAGATGGAACTACCATTCACTTCCACCCAACAGGTGACAAGTGTGATTGAGGGAGTTATTTCTGCAAACATTGAACTTCAATAGATATTTGAAATGGTAACGATTCTAAAACTCGAAACAAAGATATCCTAAAAGAGAGCGACTTTTTTAACATGCTATATTTTTTATGGGTCTCTATTGTTTGTTTGACGAGTCTCCGTGGCGTAGTGGATAACGTGTTGGACTGTGACATTGTTGTAGGATCGTTTTTTTTTTATTGTCAGTTCATCATTTTCGGTAAAAATTCTTTTAACTAATTAGACGTTAATACCTTCCTTTAGTTTTAATATCTGATTGCTTCCCTTAGTCAAAGATGAAGCAAGGACGAAAGGAAAGAATAGGGATGCGAAGGAGTAAGATCAAATAATAATATAATCCAGAAGTATTCAATAAACACTAACTCTTAGGGATTATTTAAAAGATTGAAATACAAAAAAATATTCGAAAAGGAAAGGTTAGCAAAGTGGAAATTGAATTTAAACGTTCATCTCTTAATGAACCTCGAAGATAATAAGTAAAGTTGTCTCTCTTTAGTCGAGGGCAACCAGAGGGCTCTGTTTTCAATAGCTACAACACCGAGATGTAGGGGAAGACGCTACTCCTTTCCCTGGATTGCTCCACTTTACCCTTGATACGCACCTTGTATTGCTGAGTGTTAAGCAAGGAGGCATCAAGTACCATTTTTAAAGTCTTTGGTCTGACACGACCTGGGATTGAACCCAGGTCTCCTGGACCACCGGCGAACACTCTACCCAACAGGCCAATGAGCCCTATCTAAGGTAATGAACAAGAATAATACATGTTTTTGAAGATTACTTATGTTGGTTCGTTTTAACACCACAAGATTACGCCAGTTTGTTTCTCGAAACTGTCGGTACGTCTGGCCACCATAAACAGCGTTCTAATTAGAAGGACGCTTATGAACAGGTTATTTTATATTTCTTTTTTATACTATTTTAGAATTTTCTTTAATTATCTTTTGGTCCTTTCAGTAAACTGTGTATGGTTGATTGATAAATTGACAGATTTTAACGTCATGTCACCTTGCATCCGATTTTCTTCTGTCTACAGTTTAGGGAATCGCTTTCATTACACGTTCATATATTTTTCTGTATATTTGTTTTACTCACGGCGCGATCGAATAAGTATAATTTTTAAAAAGATCTATTTAGCACATAGATGGGACCAAAACAAGTATTACTACTCCAAGTTAGGTGGACCTGGGAGTAATGACAACGAATGAGTATTTCTCAAACCCGATAACCCCAGAACTGGCACCTCATCATCAAATACAGTTTAGTATCATACCCAATATAACACGCTTTTTTACGGAGGATGTACCCTTCTACACAGAATACAGTTAGCATATTCTTAGCCTCGCCAACCGAGTCGACTGTGTAAGATAGATGTTTCAAATTACAGTAAATTTCACATAAAAATTTTGAGTGGAAATATGTTCAAGTCAGTGCTTTCTCCATGATTATCCAAAGATATCGATTATTTTCTTCTATTGAATATTTCATTAATTTTCTCTTTATTTTATACAAGACTAAATGAAATACTAGAGTTAAAAAGTGAGTTAAGCCTGGAAAAACAGGATCTGATTTGGCAACAGTAATATAAAACTATAAATTATCGCATTAAACACACACACAAGAAATTCACAATATGCCTCAAATTAGTCAAAAGTTGGAGAAAAAATACTAAAAAGAGAAAAAAAGAAAGAACTCATTCGAATTCTCACCTGTAATTAACGGATATCGGCTATTGAGAAAATCTCAAAGAATAGCGCCTCTAATGAAAGTGAGATTTTATTTTTAATAAGGCTGAATCTGGATGCTAATTAAATCGTAATAATGGCAATTAATGATCATATTTAAAACCTGTTTCTCACTGATATGAATGCTGCTATTAGGCTGTAATTGTTGACAGTAGTAACTTTATTTAGATGCGGGCTTGGTATTGAGCCAAATCTTCTTTTCATATCGGCTTTCAATTATTTGAAAAAAATATCAAAAATATTTTTAATAAACAATATCACTAAAACTTTCATTGACTTAAACAATGTCTTTTTAGCTATTCATATTTTGGAAAAGGTATATATTGATGCATATACCGATGAAAAATCTATGATTAGAACTGATGCAAGTATAGACAATTATGTAAGTAAAAATATGAATTGTGGGCTATACGTTTTTAAAACATATATATATATATATATATATAAAATACCGGCATGCATTTACTATATATATATATATGTGTGTGTGTGTGTGTGTGTGTTTATATAAAGAGAAAGAGAGAGATTGTGTTTGTGTGTATAAGTGTCTCTGGGAGAGAGGAAAGGCGAGACAGAGACAGAAAAGATCACATATTTTCTCAATCTATATAAGCACTATATAATGCATATATATATATATATATATATATATATATATATATATATATATATATATATATATATATATATTTATATATATATGAGTTCTGATAGAACGAAAGAGTCTGTCTGAGGATGACTATATATATATATATATATATATATGTATATATATATATATTATCACTCACACTGTTCATTCGGCCCAAATCTATTCATTCATCTTGTATCAGTTTCTTCATTTCTATCTAAATTTCAATATATTTCTCTCTCTGTCTCTCTCTCTCAATATATATATATATATATATATATATATATTACATTCAATAAGTTTCCAGACTTTTTTGTAAAGGCATTTAAAATTGTCGTAGACTCTTGAAAATTCACTATGTTATTGCAACACATTTTATGAGATGACTGACCAACTACTAAAAACTGAATAAAGCTGGTGAATTTCAAAAATGCAATATGGGCGTGAGGACAATTCAGAAGAACGATATGCAATAAAATTCTGTTTTAAACTTGGAAAAAATGCCACAGAAAGGTATGGAATGCTTCAGACTACTTTTGAAGCATCTTGCATGAATCGAGCATCGGTTTTTGAGTGGCATAAGAGATTTAAGGAAGGCAGGGAGCCTGTGAGGGATGATGAGAGGTGTGAAAGGAGTAAGGAAGTCAATACACCAGAGTTAATTGGCTAAACGGTTAGGGTTAGGGTTACTATGTTGAGGTTTTAAGGTTGAGTTCAGGAAGAGATTCCTTGGGAAGAGGCCAGCACTCTTCAAATTTCCACTAGGACAATGTACCAGTCCACAACTCCATCTTGTCGCAGACTATTTGACCTTGCTCCCTGTGACTTTTGCTTATTCCTTATGCTCAGAGACTGTCGTTCGTTATGAGACAATTGAGGAGATGAAAGAGACTGTGACGAAGGTCATAGACACGCTCACACAAGAGGACCTCCATGGGGCCTCCCCAAAGTCTTTGGAACGGTAAGACAAGTGCATTGCAGCCGGAGGTGATTACTTCGAAAGGGACTAGAGTTTCTTGAGTGTAATATTTATAACTGGCGAACTGGCTGGCTTTCCCCCCTCAAATACAAGGTCTTCGACAAATACAGCTCTTCGCAATAAAAGAATTACCCTGAACCGCTATGTTTAGATTAACGAGAATAATTATGAAATTCTTTATATTGCATAAAAGAAAGAAACAACGAAAACTAGACAATTCAGGTAAAGGTCAGGAGCAAGAAAGTCTTACTATGCTCCCAGAGGAGCCACCATTAAAATATTCGTTTAACGAGACTTACCATACCTCGGAAGGCCGAGTTCAATCAAATAAGCCTCTTCTTTTCTCTGCATTTTCTGCACGGCATTATTTGGACTTTTACGTCTTTACCCGGTGATTAAAAAATAGCCATTAACTTCTTTTCGTAGTTATAAAAAAATTACGTGTTGATTTTCTTTGGCGGTTTCTTCCTCAATACCACATATGGTTGAGGGGTCTACCTCTCCACTGACTTATACATGGCTAATACGGAGTGAGGTTCTCCAATGCCCACACTTCCGTGTAATAATAAAGAGGGTGGAGGAGAGATATTCTCTCCCATCTCCATATCCTGCAATTTGCATTTACTACTATCATCCGCGGACGGCCAAATGTATCAGGATGTCGTATTTCCTCGTCACAATATATATATATATATATATATATATATATATTGACACTGGAGGGGAAGCAGTGTACGAAATCATCAGCGACTTTCTTCAATGGGCCCTTTCACATGGGTTGGCCGACCAGCAAGAACTTATCTACAAGAGCTTAGTGCAAACACAGGATGTATTTCGGATAACATCCTGGGAGTGATCGATGATAGGGACAGTTAGAGAGAAAGAGAGACAAAGAGTCAGGGAAATCTGTACTAGTAGTGTGATTTTATGATGACAATATGGTTTAAATATTTCTATCTAATACTGATAATTTTTCCCATATTTCATTGACCCAGAGTTCAAACACGAGACTGAAGTTCAATCCCAGGTAGAGTCCTACCAGAGACTCAAAAAGTTGTACTTGATGCCACCTTGCTTAACACTCAACATTGTAAGATAAGCATCAAAGATATGTGGAGAAATCCAGAGAAAAGAGTAGGCCCCCCCTACATCTTGGTGCAGTAGCTATAGAAAAGAGAGCTTTCGGATCGCCATCAACAACATTCACCAACTTTACTTACTTATATATATATATATATATGTATGTATATTGATCCGGTTAAGAGTGAACTTTGAAGTAATGAAAACTGAGTGTGACTTTATTCGCCCAAAAACTGGAGCCTCACTTCTGGATGCAGTTTTGTGTCATACCCGTTACACCTATTTTTTTGAAGGGAGAAGTCTAACTCCACTACATGAGATGCAGACTTCATATTTTAAGCCGTACCGATAGGACAATATGTTAGCTGAATATTATTAATATTGTATTTTGAATTCAATAATGCATTAGATTTGAATATTAAGAAAGCAATTTTTTCTAAGGGCATAGTGGCAAAGAAGGAAAAGAAGGGTTTGTTATTAGAAAAAAAAAAACACTCCGTGCATCACTAGATTAAGGAAAACCTTTTTATATATTTTTTGCCTGTTACAAATATAACACGATGGATATTTGAAACCATTTGTGCTAACAAATGGCAATAATGAGATGAAACCATACAAATTATTTGTATCAGGAATAGTTACTTTATTTATAGTTTTATTTGTTCTCCGTCCAACCACTGGACAAGTACGGCACAAGGCCTTTATTAAGGTGGATCTGGACGCAGGGCCGCAGCCCACATACGTCTGGCAAATGTCAAAACTATATTCGGCCCCGTTGGCATTCCTCTAATAGAGGCACCTCAGGCACCAGGCAATAAACAACAAAAACAATTATTTAAATTTTTTTTTATTTATTTATAGTTGTTTACAAATTATCAACTTTAGTTACTCGTAACCAATTGATTACTTGCCTTCTCTCTCTACTTCTTACAATAACGATCGTAAATCGCCCAGCTCCTCTCTTCCTTTTTCTGTCGCCACGATGTCGCAACTCTTATCGTTCCTATGTTATTTTTCGCTTTGGTCAGTATGTCCGTCGTCATTTTTCTCGTTATTTCATCCTGTCCCCACGGAGGAGATCTACTCCAACAAGACCATATTTTTTTTATGTCCACACATACTTCTTTACTAGTCGCCGGAAGCCAGAAAAAAACATTTACAAAACCGCTCACGTAGCGGTCCATGTTGCTGCTGACTGAAGTTATCAATAATCTCCCAGCTTTCCAGAATAAAATGTTCACATGACTTTCCCTTCCAATGAAAGCTAAGCTCATAAAAGATCTCTGGGTTATGACACGTCAATTACTTATTTGACCCAACGATTTTCTCCACCGTTTTAAACTACATTACGTTACATATCAATAATAGATGTTTCTAGTCTACTACTTAACAGAACTCGTTTGATTTGTCTTAACTCTAAAAAGATAACTACTCATATACTAGTATGTTAACTCCAACTATCCACTCGTATCCACTTTTCATGCACGACGTTACATTAATCTAAATTATGATATCAGGTATAGAATTCAATGTTGGTATCGTCAATGAAATCCAGAGCAGAAATCGATATCAATATATTGACGATATCGAATATACAACTCCATGGTAGTATATATACAATACTGAGTATAGAAATCCATGCTGGTATATCTCAGATACGAGTATATAAATTCATGTTGGTATCTTCTCTGATATCGAATATAGGCATACCGTCGGTACATTGATGATAGCTTGCAAAGAAATCCATGTTGGTATATCAATTATAATGAGTATAGAAATCCATGTCGTGATATCTATGAAAGCGAGTATAGAAAGTCATATTCTTATATCTATGATGTCGAGTGTCGAAATCCATAATGGAAGGTCATTAAAATCGAGTATCAAAATAGATATCACCATATTTATATTAAGAACGGGAGTTCTTCTCGGTATGTCTATGATATCCAGTTGAGATATCCATTTCAGTATTTTTATATTACGAATAGAAATTCATGTCTGTATATCTATGATGCTCACTATCCCAATCCATATAGGTATATCTTTGATATTGTGTATAGAAATCCATGTCAATATTTCAAGGGAAAATGTTTGGTTTCTTTGTGTAATGGTATATCAACCTTCATGGTTTATTTAATGCCAAAGCCATTCTTGTAGGAAAAAGTAGTTGTATTATTTAGCCAATAGCTGGGAAATAAAGGGGTTTCATGGCTTTTCTAAGGATATTAGTCCGAAAGTGAATGGAATAGCTCAAATGGAGTCCAAAATCGCTAACTACGAAGAAAAAAGATTGAATTATTTTGTAGATAATCTAACCATGAAAACATTTTCAGCCTTCCGATTTCTAATGTTATAAATTCAGGTAAGTAATCTTGTTTTCACTTTTTCTATATTTATCATACGAAATATCTTCAAACAATATTAATTTGTGACTAGTCTCTCTTTCATCTCAACCTGCTTTTCTTCTGGTTCTTGTTCGCATTGTTCATTGATGGCTAAAGACTGACACTTAAAATAAGAAAAGTCTTGCCTTTTAACACAATTAAAAGGGATTTCGTTTTACTAAGATGAATCATTATCAGCGATTATTAATTTTTTTTAAAATTTGATCTCTCGTCTCAGTCTCAGTTGCTTTATTTACAATTATATTATTTCTCAGAAAATGATCTTGAATAATATAATTACCAAAAGAATGATTGGCGATCATTAAATGTTGATTAATATATCGTTCATTTTAATTTTGATTACTTTTTACTGCAAGTCGTCAGATCATCAATGTATGGATATCAGTATACTGCGCTGGTCGCAAATAAGGAGTAAGCCCACAGTAATAGTGATGCAACATGATATGGTAGGTCTAAATTATAAAGAGAACGAGAGGTTAATTTCTGGGGAAGGAGAGACAGAACAAACAATAAGAAGACGAAAAAGCAGACATAGAGTCTATGGGAAAAGTCAGCAGACATCTAAGTGACCTAAGCTAAACTGTTGGTTGTAGGTAAGCCAGTCACGGTTGATTAATTATGGCAATCAAAAATGACTAGAAAAGCACCAGAGGTCCAAAATCTTCTGGAAAGGTGTGGAATTACTAGAAATTACTTCGGAGAAAAGGCGGTAGTAAGCAGACAAATGAGTTTGAGAGTTAGTTAGCATCCAGAAGTGAAGAGGTAAAGATATCAGTTGAATATCTGCCAGAGAAATGTAAAGAATGAGGAACATTATAAGCCCCAATTTAGGGTGAGCTCCGAAAAGATGTGTCACACCAGACACGAACCTGTGAAGACGAAACGAACGAACAAGTATGCTCGAACTACAACAGGAAACCACGAAAAAAAATCAAGGTCTGTGCCTGCTCTCTCTTTGTCCTCATGACATATTGTATCTCTTTGTCTAGCCAACGCCGTCAACTCAATTTTTATACTCTCTTTCTTTTGCCCGACAGCAACTTCAAATTGTAGAAGCGAATAAACCTTTTGTGTATGCGAAGTAAGATAAAGTTTCGTGTGTTCGTCAACTTTTACCACGCTGAGGTTACAAAAGGATCTGACCTCTACTTAAGATGTAGTGATACAGCTATTAACACATTCGAGCCCATGGTGGTACAAACTTATATTTGGTACTGTTATGTTACAGTAGAACCTATAGTGCTTCTCCCTCTTAAGGCCTAAATTACTAAACATTTTCCCTACAATCTGAGCTATGTCGACAGAAGAATATATCTTATAGTGGGAACAAACCATTTCACCGAGCTTTGGGATATGCTGACTGTATTATCTGTAGAGGAATACAACCCACCCAGATGTTGCCCTAGTTATGACGCAGAACTGGATCTGTTCCAAAGCCTTCAGTTCGGGTGCATTTACTTCCAGGTCCACTCTGACCAGGTGTGATAGTACCCATTGGGGTTCTCTCTATGGATCCATTGGATCTATATGCGAATTATTTGTATTAGATATGAATATTTTATAGCGTATTAGCATATGTAACAAAACTAACAAGGAAAAATGTACATATGTGAATACTATATTTTTGACAACTAGGAATAAAAACCCGCAGGTGATTTGAAATGCTCATAAATTCAAACACTCAAACAATTAATCATGTAACCATGAAAACTTAGACTTAACTTTCTTCAATCTCTCGATGATATATTTCCTACAGTTTTACTAGCAATAGATGTCTGAATAACAGTATTATTATCTTCTTTTTTATAATTCGTAATGGATGAAATATTTTCTACCAGTGTTAGTTTTTGACTAATTTTTTTTTCCATCTTATGTTGACTTTCTTGTCGGCACAACTAGTCAGATTATCAATTTACGGTCATTTAGAAAAAAGTTCTGGATTTGTGTTTGTAAAATCAATATTATGACACCAAGTAGTCAATGAGAAAATGCAGGTAAAGTATATACGAGGATCATTAAATAAATTTCGATACTTTTTTTGTATGGGCACTTTTATTGATAGTACACACATGAAACTCTAGTCCCCTTCGAAGTAATCTCTTCCGGCTGCAATGCACTTGTTGTACTGTTCAAACAACTTCGGGAAGGCCTGATAGAAGTGTTCTTGTCCTCAATGACCTTCGTCACAGCGTCTTTCATCTCCTCAATTGTCTCATAACGAACAATAGCCCCTGAGCTTAGGGAATAACCAAAAGTCACAGGGAGCAAGGTCAGGACTATAGGGAGGCTGAGGAAGTGTCTTGATGCCCATCTTATTCCAATAGTCTGTGACAAGGATGGAGTTGTGGACTGGTGCATTGTCCTGGTGGAAATGGCACTTAGCCGATTTGAAGAGTGCTGGCCTCTTCTAACGGAATCTCTTCCTGAACTCCCTTAAAACCTCAACATAGTAACCTTAACCCTAACCCTTTAGCCAATCAACTCTGGTGTATTGACTTTCTTACTCCTCCCACACCTCTCATCATCCCTCACACACTCCCTGCCTTCAGTGAATCTCTTATGCCACTTAAAAACTGATGCTCGATTCATGCAAGATGCTTCAAAAGTAGTCTGAAGCATTTGAACCTGAAATCATAAAAATTGGTCATTCATCTCATAAGATGTATAGCAATAACCTACTGAATTTTCAAGAGTCTACGACAATGTTAAATGCCTGTACAAAAAAGTCTGGAAACTTATTTAAGGCATCACGTATGTATTTGATTTTCTTTAGATCATAAATTTAGAAAGTTTTTTTCTAACATTTCCTATCATGACGTAGAATCTGCATAATAAGAAAATTATCTAAGAAATTTACCTTTCTTCGGATTGGTTTCGTTTCTGTGTTTAATGGCATATGAACCTTTTTAGTTTATTTAATACCAAAGCCATCCTTTTAGAACAGATGTGATACTATTTAACCAATAGCTGATCGAAAAAAAAATGAGTTCAAACCTTTCCCAAAAGTATAAGTCCAAAAGTGAATGTAGTTTGAACTTGCTTACTCCGAAATTACAATCCAGCACGTTAACCACAACTCAGCGTGGACTTTTATTTTTTCTAAGAAAGAATATCACAATTGCTTTTATTCGACTGGCGTTACGATCTTTTTTCTTTCATACAATTTGCCCAAAGATAATATCGTTGTCCTTTTTGTTCCGTTGGTTTCTCTTCAGTCTAGCAATCTTGTCACTTAAATGCATGTCTTCGTCTATTATGGATTTTCTTGCTAAGCCAAAAAGAAAAAAGAAAAAAAGAGATGACGAACTTTTTTTTATTATTGTTCCTTGATACAATTGTCACTTCATAAAAGGGAAGACAATTCATTTTTTATATAGCGATTTCAATTTCACACAGCCACGGTGCTATGACAACGTATTTTATCTTTCTTTTCTATTCATCTGTCGATTTAATATCTGTCTATTATGCGAAACAAATTTTTCCCCAATGTTTTATATCTTTTTTATTGGGTCTTTTTTTTTTTTGGTGTTTTTACATTGCTTTGTTTTTTGGGTTTTTTTTTAAGCGACTCAGCACAAAATTCAATAACTTTAAACCAGCTCAGTTTTATTCTTCTTAGTCCGAATATATTTTCCTTTATTATATATGGAAAGAGAACCTGAAATATCATTTACTGTAAGTTTATCAATGTTAATTTCTGTCCACTTGGTAAACCCCAGATCCGGTGCCTTGTTGTTGTTGTTGTTGTTTTTAAAATTTGTTTTTTGTTTTGTTTTGTTTTTTAATTGGAATGATAATTCTAAAAAAGAAGGTTTCAATGTGAAATATAAAAATTAAAATTGCAATTGACGTAAGTGCTTTAAGAATTTACTAATTTTAGCAGAGTTTTCGCAGGAGATACATGGGAAATGACAAAGGGAATGTTGAGCAAAAGAACATCGTAAAAGGATGTTGAAGAAAAAAGATGAAAAGGACATTTTTAAAAAATCGGAGAGAAATGTAAAGACGAAAAAAATTGAGGAAAGGAGAACAGGAAGAAAAAGAAAGATGATGAAAACGAAGATATAGATGAAAATTCAATGTTATAAAGAAAGGAAAGAAAAGCAATAGAGAGAAAGAAAAGAGAGCGGAAGAAAGGAAAGGAATTAATAGAAGGAAGAGAAAAAAAGAGATAAAAAAAGCAAGAAATAAAGAGCAGAAAAAAAGAGTACAGAAAAAGAGGAAAAAGAGAAAAAAAAAAGAGAGGAAAGGAATAGAAATGAAAAAAAGGAGCAGAGAGGTGGAAAAAAAGGAAAAAAAGGAAGAGGAAAGAGTGGACGGTAAAAAGAGAAGTAGTAGTTTTTTTTAATTTTGAACCAGAAGAATGAGCAGAGAAGAAGAAAGGGGATAAAGAGGCGAGAAGAGCAAAAGAAAGGGGTAAAAAAAAAAGAAATAAGAGGAGAGAAAGAAATGAAAGGAATAGAGAGGACGGAAAGAAATGAGTAGAGAAAAAGAAAAAAAGTACAGAGGAAGAAAAGGTTTGATTTGGTTTGGTCTGGTTTCTTTGTTTAATGGCATATCAATCTTTGTAGGTTATTTAATGCCAAAGCCATTCTTCTAGATAAACAGCAGTGGTAATATTTAACCATAGTTGGGAAGAGAAGGTGGTTCATACCTTTTCCAAGGGTATTTACCCGAAAGTGAACGTAATAGCGCGACTGGAGGTCGAACTCGCTTACTACGATTCCGCAGTCAATTGCTTTAACCATTACACCACGAGGACACTCCCTTGGAAGAAAAGGAAAAATAGAGAGGGAGAAACGTAAGATAAAAAAATGGGGTGGTTAGAGAGGAAGAAAAAAAGAAGAGAGGATGAAAGGAATAGAGCAACTACGAAGAAAAGAAAGGAGTAGAAAGGAAGAAGTTTAGACGAAGAAAAGATCGGACAGAGAGAAAAATAAGGAAATGGGAAAAAAAAGAAAGAAAGAAGAAGAAGAAGAAGAAGAAGAAGAAGAAGAAGAAGAAGAAGAAGAAGAAGAAGAAGAAGAAGAAGAAGAAGAAGAGTCGAGATAGAAATTGAATGTGTAGACAAGAAGAAAAAGAAGTAGATAAAAAGAAAAAAGGAGGTGTAATGAAGATGAAGTTGATCAAAATAAAAGAAAAAGAAAAAAGAAAAAATGAAGATGTAGAGAAGACGGAACGTAAAAGGCAGATAAGAAGAAAAGGAAAGAGTAAAGAAGAAG
Organism: Sepioteuthis lessoniana; assembly: GCA_963585895.1. Classification (NCBI taxonomy): domain Eukaryota; kingdom Metazoa; phylum Mollusca; class Cephalopoda; order Myopsida; family Loliginidae; genus Sepioteuthis; species Sepioteuthis lessoniana. The sequence continues at coordinate 149,404,958 of OY757904.1, forward strand.
AAGAAGAAGAAGAAGAAAAGAATAGAGAGGAAAAATAGAGAACAATAAAGCCGAAGAAAAAAAGAATAGGAAGAAAATAAATGGACATAGAGGGAAACAAGATTAAAGGTGGAAAAGGAAAAAAATAAACAAGATGAAAAAGAAAAGAGTTGAGGAAAAAGCAAAGAAATGTGAAGGGATTGAAAACCGGAGAGAGCAAAAATAAAAATGATAAAATAGCAAAGACGGAAAAAATAGGAGCAGAGAGTGATAAAAGAGAGGAGTAGAGTAAGAAAAAGTAGGAGTAGGGTTTGAACATTTTGTATACCCAAATGAGGTGACAAGAACACTTACAAATAAAAATATAAACTTTCTTTTTATTTACAAAAGGTCAAAATGGTAGCTTGAATGAGAGAGAAAGGGTCAGGAAACGGCGATGATTTACCCCAGGTTCCGATACATCTCCGGCGAACCTTGCTTATTCGTGCCACTTTCACGGATGAGTAATACTGGGCAGGTTATTCTGCTGACTGCCGACTGACTGCTCTCCCTGACTGACCGACCACTTAATTGTTGAAAACTTCCGTCGTTGAATATTTTTCGGACACCTACGTAATTCTTCCAAAGATATTCATGTGGCAGTCCCTTGTTTACCTTAAGACATAGCTACGCATCTTCCTTTAAAATCTACAAACTGCATAGCCTGTCTTCTTGTGTGAGCATTTCAATGACCTTCGTCACAGCCTCTTTCATCACCTCAATTGTCTCATAACAACAGCCTCTGAGCTTAGGGATTAACCAAAAGTCACAGGGAGCAAGGTCTTGATTATAGGGAGGGAAACTGTCTTGATGCCCATCTTGGTCAAATAGTCTGTGACAAGGATGGAGTTGTGGACTGGTGCATTGTCTTGGTGGAAATGCCACTGAGCCGATTTGAAGAGTGCTGGCCTCTTCCGACGGAGTCTCTCCTGAACTCCCTTAAAACCTCAACATAGTAACCCTAACCCTTTGGCCAATCAACTCTGGTGTATTGACTTCCTTACTCCTCCCACACTTCTCATCATCCCTCACACACACCCTGCCTTCAGTGAATCTCTTATGCCACTCAAAAACTGGTTCTCGACTCATGCAAGATGGTCGAAAAGTAGTCTGAATCATTACATACGTTTCTCAAGCACTTTTTCCAAGTTTAAAACAGAATTTTATTGCATATCGTTCTTCTAAAGTGTCCTCACGTCCAGATTGCATTTTTGAAAATCACCAGCTGTGACCATCGGGCTTTAGTAGGGTGTATTTTACTTGCTTCTGTAGCAGTTCCTTTGAACATGAAATCATAAAAAATTGGTCAGTCATCTCATAAAATGTATAGCAATAACATAGTGAATTTTCAAGAGTCTCTGACAATTTTAAATGCCTGTCCAAAAATAGTCTGGAACCTTATTGAAGGCACCACGTATGTGACAAAAACAGGAGAAAGTAAACGCAAAAGGAACATACGAGCGAGGAGGTAAAAAAGAGTAGAGAGAAAGAAATGGAAAGAGATAGGAAGTAAAAGAGCAAAGAGGGATCAAAGGGGGGAGTAAAAAAGGAAAAAGGAAAGGGTAGGGATTAAAGATAGTCGAAGCTAAAAGTATAAAAGAGTAGACAGGGAAAAATTGTAGAGAGGAAGAAATGGAAATAGACAGAAAGTAAGAGAAGGAGTAGAGAGCAAAATTAAGGAACAGAGGGGGGGACTGAAAGAGAACAAAAGAAAAAGATGTTGAGAATAAGAATTAAAGAAATAGGGGAATATAATGAAAGGCGTAGAGAAAAGGTAGCTAATAATGAAGAGAAGAGAAAAGGCGTTGAATAGAAGAAATTAAAACTGTAAAGAAAAATAACAGGCGGAACAAAGAAGAAATCGTAGAGAAGGAGTTTTAAAGAAAAAAGATATGTACTATGTAACAAAAAAAGAAAATGACAGAAAGCTAGAAAAAAGGGACGAAAACGAACAGAAAAAAATTGTCAAGAAGTTAAGATTCATGAAAGAAGTAAAAACTAAGATAAATCGAAGATATGAAGAAGAAAATCTCATTTACGAATAGAAACATACTAAAAGAAAAAAAATGAAAAGAAAGAACAAATTAAAGACGTACAGAAAAGGAAATGTAAGTGAAGTCGGTGACCTTAGATGAGGGTGACCCGAAGGCTCCTTTTTAAATAGTTACCACACAGAGGTGTAGAGGAGGTCGCTCACTGTAAATTATTTAAGGCCAAATCCTGTTCATACTTATATATGAAATCTTAAATAAATATAATTTTGTTTGGTTGATTTTTATGGCATATCAACCACTGTAAGTTAGTTAACCTCAAATCCTGTTCATACTTATATATTAAATATTAAATATATATAATGTTGTTTAGTTGGCTTTATGTTATATTAACCACTGTAAGTTACTTAAAGCCAAATCCTATTCATACATATATATTAAGTATACACGATTTGTAACCACATTTCGGAAAATAACATTCTTAAACAAGCCCAAGGTATTATTTGCACACAGTTAAATAGTTTCAAGTATTACTATATAACAGTTACTATTTAACATCAGCCATTTGTTTGTACGGATAGTTTGTTTGATTTGACCCGTAGATAGGACCCTATCAGGTGCTACCTCTGCGGGTCAGAACTAACATGTGAGCAATGGCAATGAAGGCGTACTCCCCATTTCTGAAATGTCCGTGGCTGGAGTCTTGCCATCAGACGGTTTAATGTTAAATCCAGAACAGTCATTAGGGGAAGTCTTACCCCTCTTTAGAGATGAAGTCGGTGAATTCTACGGTCCCAGCTGACTGTGCTGTAAAAAGGTAAATAGCAAAAGAAAAAATAGGAAGGAAGAAAAAGAAAGTACGGTGGGGAATAAATAGAGATGAAAAAAGGAATAGTGAGGAAGAAGAGGAAATAATAGAGAGGAAGAAATGACTATATTTGAGAGAAGGGTTAAAGAAGGGAGTAAGGAGAGGAATAAAATACTTACCTAAAAATTGAACACGTAGAGAAGAAATATAAGATCTAGAAAAGAAAGCGAACAAAGAAGAAGAAGAAGAAGAAATTGATTAATTACCAAGCGATAATGTAGAGAAGAATAAAGACATTGACAAGAAGATATTAAAACCATTGATTAGTTTGGTTTAACCTTCCTGGGTTATTTGATGCTGAAGACATGTTTATAGAAGATTAGTTGTGGCATTATTAAACCAGAGCTAGGAGATTAAGAGTTTCGTATCTTTACTCAGGTATTCGTTTGAAAATGAATGCAACAGTGCGGGTGGAGTTCGAACTCGCCTACTACTTTGCTGCAGCCCTGTACATTAGCTACTATACCACAGAGACCCCCCTGTAAGAACGGAGAGAAGAATAAAGGATTATAGAAAAGAAGAAGTCATAGAGAAGAAGTAATATATAGCAGAAACAAGAAAATAAAAGACAGAAAACTCGAAGAGGAAAAGTTATATGCAGAGGAGAAAAAATAAAAGACGTATGTAAGAAATACAGCAATAAAAAGTAGACACTGTAAAAACCCGAAAATGGATGACAGAGAGCTAGAAAAGAATAACGTACAGAAGAAAATATGCTGAGAAGAAATGAAAGATGTATGGAATAAGTAAAAGTGGCAAAAAGAAATGGATACCATGAAGAAGAAAATCTGATCCTGGGAAAGAGATATGCATAAAGGACTTTCATATAGTAATATAGATCAATGAAAATAATATATATATATATATATATATATATATATATATATATATATATATATTGCAAATCTATTGTAAGTAACAATACTAAATCCTTTCTTATAAATAGAAAATCTCTTGCCCGTGAACTCTCAATCATCCATTCTACCGTGTCACTAAATTCAGCAAGCATTTTCCTAACATGATAAAACGTAGTGACAATGCATACGAGTGAGTGCTATCAGCTTTTGATCGATTGTTCAGTTGGTGAATCATGTCGAAGTAATATTCCTTCCTCGCTGAAGGACATCAACAGCTTTAACGAAAGACAGTTTCCTCTTCCCCAAGCGAATTTCCGGTTGCTACATTTTCATCACGACTTCTACACACCATTAAGTCTTTAAAATTGTCTATCTTTTGGGCAAGGAACCAAAAAACTTAAAGAATTCGGTGAGGATGAAGAGAAAAAATGATGTCACGGCCCAATAATCGATTAGGCGCTTTCGTCTTTTTTTTCTTTTTTGTTTTTTTCTGGGCTTCTTTTGAAATAATCAAAATTATTTCTAAGGTCTACCGAACCAATTCATTGCCACTTGGAATTGTTGAATTGTTTCTATTATTTTGTATATTTCTTATCTTGACTTAAGCTGTAAAAAACAGCTACTTTAACCATTATTTGCACTTCATAAAACATGCACTGACAAAGACCAGTGTAATCACCATCAGATTTCCTCCTGTTTTTATCAGGGTAGATTTCCTATCTAAATCAGTTTAACGTGCTATAAAAGTTTTTATGTTCAGAAACGTATAAAATCAGATATTAAGGATGAGCCATAAGTTTCAGCATGCAAATTTTCCTATAAGTTTCTGCAAGAATTCAATCAGTTTTATTTTCTTTATTCTTCTCTATCTGGAAATTAGTGTAATTGATATAAGTTCATTTATCACTTTATATATATATATATATATATATATATATATATATATATATATATATATATATATATATATGTGGAAGAAAATAATGGATAGTAATCCGACAATTTGTGAAGAAAAATTGACAATAAGTAATCCAAATAGAAAGTAGGGATTTATAGAGAAACAAAGTCAGTCGACACTATAGTGTTTCGGTTCTGCTGAACCATCATCAGGACTGTGAGGGCTTTTATTAGTGATGTTAAGTGTAGATGGATGTATTAAAAAGTGTAAAAATATATAAAAATTTGGAAAAGTTGTACAACAAGAAAAGTTGGCTGTTTATGACAAGAAAAAAAAATATATATACAGGGGATATATATCACACTTTCTTGAGATCGACCAATTTTATTGAGTTTATCATTTTAAATGTAGAAATCAAGCCAATATATTTTTATTTATAACCAATCCATCTATCTATCAATCTGTCTGTCTGCCAGTCTCGCTCTCTCTCTCTATCTATCTATCTATCTATATATATATATATATATATATTATAAAATTCACATTCAGCACTCATTTTGGATAATTCGTTTAAGTATATCAATTGATTTATAATAATAAAACTGTATATATATATATATATATATATATATGTGTGTGTGTGTGTGTGTGTGTGTGTGTGTGAGTGTGTGTGTGTGCGTGTGTGTGTATGTGTGAAAGAAGTGATATAACACAACATGGCGGATAATTTATTCTTCAATTCCCGCCCGAAAAAAATTAATTTCTTTGTCATGAAACTCATAATTCCCTCAGTTTGTTTATATTACGGACTATAAACCTGAAAAGACTTTAGATTAACTGAAAGTTTATGCCATCTATATGAAAATATACCTCGTCTTTCAAAGTTTGAGAATTGTAAAAGAATCATTATCGACACTTTGGAAATTTAAATTATGTAAGATTATTTAGTTTTTGTAACAACATAGGATTTTTGCTAATTGTTCAATGTTAAAAATTCCTCATGATCAATAATGTTCCTCTTTCGTATGAGCGACAATATTCATAACTAGGACTATGTTTATCATATTTACCAACACCTCCGCTCGGTCAGGATATGACACAAGGTCAATATTTAAGCGGAGTTTAACTGATTTGAATTCAGAGTTTTCCTTCTCCTAGACTCGTTGTGTTACCCAGTCTGCACTACTATTTACCCATAGCTGGAGGGAGAATAATTGGATTCATACCTTTCCCAAGGGTATTAGTGCAATGTTAAATGCAATCAGTCTCGTCCAGGATTTGAGCTCGTGTCGCCGTGTCCATTTCCTACGACGATAACCATTACACCACGGGTACCTGGGACTATGTTTATATACTGAATTTTTTATGTAAAACTTAATCAGTTTGACCATTTATGCGAATTGCAATATAATGTCAGAGGGATTTCGTTTTATGCCTTTGGGTTTAGTTAGGCTGAGAACCTTTCGGCTCAGTGCATGGGTTACTTAGGTGCAACATTAACGCAGGTGTTCACGCGCGTGTGCGGAGTGGACGTGACACTCAGAGATGTCACAATAGGCCAGATGGGAAACGGGGCTAGAGAGTGCGGGTGACGTCACTCACCGGAACCGCGCGGAGGATTTTGGGGATTTTGAAAAGGTCAGTTAGTTGTGTTGAGACTAAACACCGAACGAGAAGGGTCGACTTTTGGGCGTCGCAGAGGCGGGACAAATTTGCGCGCTACGGGTGCCACACGAAATTGGGGGCAGATGGAAAAGCCAGAATAGAAAGAATGTGTATCTCTCTCCTTATGTCGAAAAACCTTTAAACTCAAAGGTAATAAAAAGTTTCGTGCCTGAACTAAGAAGTCGTAATTGTTTTTCGTGTTTCGAGATTCCTATGTTCTATGTATATATGTTATGAACATTCTATGTTATGTATATATGCTATGAACATTTTATGTACGTTTCACGTAGCCATATCATGGCTCTGTAACAGAATAACGACAAAATGATATCCTAAATTATCAATATAGATTATTTGTTTGATTGATTTTAGCATGGTCAATCGTTTGCAATTGTTCTTTGCATAATTTAGAATTTATATTTGCTTTGTTTTTATTGCTGTTTTCTTAGTTGTTTTTTTAGAGTGTTTTGTTGTTCTTTTTGTGCACAAACTTATTGTTATAAAATAGCCGAGGGATTTCGGTTCATGCCTTTGAGTTTACTTAGGCTGAGAACCTTTCGGCTCAGCACATGGGTTAGTTAGGTGCAACATTGAGGCATGTGTTGACGCAGGTGCGTGCGGGCGGATGGAGGTGTCACTCAGATGTCATAATAGTCCGAGACGAAACGCGGTGACGGGGTGCGGGTGATGTCACGCACCGGAAGCACGCAGAGGTTTGTGTGAGAATTTGAAAAGAGAGTCGGGTACTCGACGCCAAACGAGAAGGATCGACTTTTGGAACTCGCAGGCGCGAGGCGAACGTGTGCCCTATGGGGGCCGCTTGAGTTGGGGGCCAAATGAATAAGACAGCATAGAAGATTGTGTCTCTTCTCCTTACGTCGAAACCTTTTACTCAAAGTTAATAAAAAGGTTTCGTACCTGAACAAGAAGTCGTTACGTGTTTTCGAATTCCGAGATTCCTATGTTCTATCCTTATGAACATTATATGTCCATTTCGCACATAGCGTTAATTGTGAATATGGTACATCATATTATATAAAGTATTCCAATCTTATACAAATAATTCATATACATACCTCACTAATATTTGCAATGTATACACATATATATAATTTCAAGTAAACCTGTCTATTCAATAATAATTTTCTGTTTGCACACAGTTATATGGTCTTCATCATCATCATCATCATCATGTCGCGCCGCCAGCGCGGATATCCTTGACACTCTCTCCCCATTTCTCCCTATCATTCATCGCCTCCGGCAGGTCTTCAGGGTTACATCCTGTGTCCTCACATAGTTGCTGTGTGTATGTTCGTGCTGGTCGTCCCACTCTTGCACATCCATATGTGGGGGTCCACAGGAGTACATCGCTTATGAGCTCGTCCTTGCTCCTCCAGCAGTGTCCTGCGTGTCTGGTTCGTCAAACTTGTATAGTTTTCGTGATGGGGGGCAAGTGTCCGTATAGTTGGAGTCTCGTGGGGTGCTGTCGCCAGGACTTGTTTAATACTGCTCTCAACATTCTTGTGTAATTTCCGTCCAGCCTCCTCTCCAGCCGCTTCGTAAGCGTCCATGTGGTGCATCCATATAGCAGTATCGACACAACCGCTGCCTGGAAGAAACTGCGTTTCATTTTATCAGTTAGGTCCGACTTCCATATGATCGAGAGCCTATCGATAGCTGTCCATGCTTTCGTCAGTCGTGTGTCGATGTCTTTTTCGGTTGATGAGATGCTACTTCCTAGGTAGGTGAATTTGTCGACTAGTTTCAGAGAGGCTCCGTCTAGTGTTGCAATGTTGCCCGTTTGGTTGTAACACATATATTCAGTTTTGTTTACATTGACATGGAGGCCAATGCCAGCTGCGGCTCGTTCCAGACTATGCAGTAGTGTCTCTGCTTGATTAGGCGTATTCGCTAGTATCGCCAAGTCATCAGCGTAGTCGGCGTCCGTGATTGTTTTTGCTGGGTACCTTTTGCTTCTTCTCTTAGTCAGCTCGAAGCCATTTTCTCTGATTTTGTCGATCGAAGTCCTAAGCACATAGTCTAGACAGATGATAAAGAGGTACGGGGCTAGTGTGTCTCCTTGTAGTACTCCTGCAACAATGTCGAAGTATTCCGTGTCTCCATCTGGTGAACGTACTTTCACTTTGGTGTTTCTGTAGAGAATCATTATCGCTGCTACGGTTTCTTTTGGTAGGCCGTATGCTAGTAGGATTTGCTCCATCTTCCCTCTGTGTATGGAATCGAAGGCCTTGGTAAAGTCGACAAATAGTAATGTCGCCTGTAAGTTTTTTGCCCGAACGCCTTCCAGGATTCTACGGATGGTCAGTATTTGTGAGGTTGTGGATCTATTTCTCCGGAAGCCATTTTGGTTTTTCCTAAGGATGTTGTCTATTTTGGGTTCTATGCGGTTTCGTAGTAGGGCATTGTAGATTTTGGCTGCTATGGATGTAAGTGTTATCCCTCGGTAGTTCTTGGCTAGTCCGAGGTCGCCTTTTTTAGGGAATGGAAGGATGCATCCCTTCGTCCATCTCTCTATCCTATTTTGACTATAGACTGCGTTGCATTGCCGGAGCAGTATATCGTCGAATTGTCTAGTCTTCCACACTTCTGGGGGGATCTCGTCTAGCCCTGCCGCTTTCCTATTTTTAATTCTTCTGAGAACCAAGTCGAGTTCTTCTTTGGTGAAAGGACCTAGTTTTACGTCTAATTGCTTGCTAATAATTCTGGTGATGGGTTCATCCGTTATTTCCGGTGGGTTTCCTAGTAGATTTTTGAAATGCTGTTCCCACAGTTTTACTCTTTCTTGTTGACTTGCAGCTTTCAATTTTGCTTTGGCTGTGCTTTTCCTTCCACTTACTTCGTTTATTGTTTGCCAGGCTATCCTGGATTGTCTGTCTTCCACCGAGTCTCTAATCTTATCTATCTGATTTTGTATGTATTCTGCCTGTTCTTTTAGGTATATTCCTGTTAATTGATGTTGTGCCTTTTCTAGTTCTCGTGCATTTGTGTTTGTTGGGTTCTTTCGATAGCTTTTGGAGGCAGTCTTCACAAGTGTACGTTTTTCTCTGACCGCTAGCGTTTCCCAAGGGGCTCTATATTTAGTTCTAGGTTTTGTTGGAATACACTTTGCTGCCGCCTCAAGGTGTGCTTCTACAAAATTTTCATATTCGTCATTTGGGGTACCTATTTCTGCCTTCTCTTGTAGTGCTTCGAATCTGTTTCTTAATTCCAATGCATATCTATCTCTAATATCTCTGTTGTTGAGTAGGGCCCAGTCATAGTGCTTGGTTGTCGCTTTACGTGTGGCGTTTTTTCATAGGCTTAGTCGTACTTTGGCCGTAACTATTCGATGATCAGAGGACACACCCTCGAAAGAGGAGTATGCCTCGCAATTCATCGCACTGTTTTTCTATTTCCTGTTCATAAGGACGTAGTCTATCTGTGCTTTACTCTTATTCGCGTATGTGTAGGTCCATAATTTCCCCTCCCTTTTTTGAAAGTTTGTATTGAGGCATGTTAATCTATTTTCTATCATGAAATCTATTAGATGCTGTCCATTCCTGTTTGATGCGTAGTGTAGGCTGTATTTGTTGTGTCTGTTTTTCCCGATTTGTGCATTCATATCTCCGCCAATGACTAGCAGGTTGTGTTTCGGAATGCTACGTACTAGGGAGGATAGATCTTCGTAGAAGGTGACTATTTCGTTTTCTTCGCTAACATTAGTAGGGCTGTAGCAGGAGATAATTGTTGCTTTGGGGTTGCCATTAAACGTTGCGGCCATCATCCTTGGTTGTATTCTCTCAATGCTGTTCAGTGTTTTTAACGCTCTTGGTCCTAGAAGTATTCCCACCCCTCCTACCGATGCGTTGACAGAGTTTTTCCATGCCGATACAGTCACCAGCATCCATCCATTACCAGTTTCGTGATACTTGATATCTTCGGTGTGCGTGTATCGGTGCTCTTGTATGCAAATTATGTCTATCTTATGTTCTACGGCTGATGCAGTTAGCTCTGATAGTTGACCTACAGATAGCGACATTTAACGTGAGAACTATATGGTCTTAAGTAACTAATAATAATGATACTTCGTAAACCCTGATAGCATTAAGTAATTTTTCTTGATACAAACTATGAACATAGTTATATGGTATCAAGTATTCCGATCAAATACAAATCATTTCCCCATCTCATCTATTTGACCCATAGATGAGACCCTAATAGTCTGTATCAGAGGGGCAATAAAGAGTACTCCACACAACCTAAAGCCCCGGAACTGAAGCCTCAGTATCAGCTGCAGTTTAGTGTCAAACCTAAGACTCCCCCTAGCTCAGTTGGCTGGGACTGTAGAATACACCGACTTCATCTTTGCAACGGGGTAAGACTCTCCCAACGAGTTTCTTGGATATGACATGAAACCCTTCAATGGAAAGGCTCCAGCCTGAAAACTTTAGGGAATTTGGAGTATTCCTTAGTTGCCGTTGTTCCAAGATCCACTCTGGCCCAGAGTGGTATAACCTGAAAGAGTTTTATCAATGTGTCAAATAGAACAGTTTTCACATTTAAATTGAGTGCAAACAAATGACTGACGTTTAATTGAATTGTTAGTGATACATCACAATACTTGGAACTGTTGTATAGCCACATAAAACATATACAACTATACAAATATACATATGCAGGGAAATACGAAACACTGATGACTTTCCTTTGTTCAGGTACGAAACGTTTATTAACTTCTTGACTTTAGTTTTTCGACACGTGGAGAGACATAATTTTTACTATGCTGACTGTACTATCTGACCCAACAAACGCGCTGCGCATCTCGTAGCCCCCAGCTTGACTGGTCCGGCCCAGAGTCGGATCTCAACTAACGTCTTTTTCAAAATCACCAAATTCTCAGCCCATCGCTTCCGGGCATGACGCCATTCACACCCAGTCCCATTTACTATCTGGGATTTTTATTATGACATAGTGATTGTCATATCCTCTGCGCGCGAGTGTGAACTGTACTCAATGTGTGTGCACCTGCACTAAGAACTGAATAGTTCAAAGCCCAACCAAACCGAATTATAAAATATAGTTAACGAAAAATGATTAATATAAAAAAACATTCCGTAATTATATAACAGAAGAATTTAACCGTGACAAACGAATGAGTAATGGTAAATAGAATAGTGTTAAATAGCAATAAAGTATTGTACCTTAAGATATTACTTATCCAGGGTCAAGAGGAATGAGCGACCAGCTTTAAAAAACTGCTGTTATGCATGTGGTTATTGCTAACAAACGTGTTAGAGATATTTTTAGCACGGGAACTATGTCATTTCTTCCACCATTATAGCAAGGAATTGTCGTATATTGAACCGCTGGACAAACAAAGAAGAACGCGTAGATATATAAAATATAATCTATATTTTTATTCTTGGACGGCGACGTTTGTGTGAAGTAGGAATACAGTCAGAGAGAGTTCACACATATCTTTCTTCTGTGGTGGCACCCGTTTTGTGAAGTAGAGCGACGGCCGGGGAACACACACAAGGGAGCTAACTGGTCTTCTTGAGTGACCGGTTGGTCTCTACGTTCAGTACAAAATTACAGACCTTATATTGTCTTTCAAGTCCCACGTATTTTCTGTTTATGGCTGGTTATTGGAACTTACATACTTCCTTTAATCTGGTAATTTATTGATCTTATCTGCGAACGGAAATATCTGTCATTCTCTCTACAGACAATAAATCACAATCTCACCATCATGGTTTATTTTCCTCTTTCCTGTGAAACCACTTTGTTGATGTTATCTTGCGAATGCATTAAATCTGCTGTGTTCATCGCCGGCACTCCATTGCCAGCTAAGAGAGTATATTACAGAATTATGAAAATTGCTAGTTTATGTTAGAAAAATTTTACAGATTAAAAAAACAACAACTCACTACGTAGGAACATCGCATGGCAAGTTAGATCATCAGATATGGTGATTACTTCTTCTTCTGACACCTAAACATTGGCCCTAGACAACTGGAGATCTAAAATATCTTATTTGTCACGAAATCGTTGTAATATCAAAATCCATAACTCGGTATGTGAAGCAAAAATTCTGTGCTGCGTTTCATGAGTTTATAGTTCGAGATGAAAAAATGGGATGATATGATATTTAAAACTAAGTGATTACTGTATAAAAACAAAATGCGTTTTTTTTATCTACGTCCCAACACCAAGAGATTATACTGTCGGTATCAAAGCTATTATAGTAGATGGTTTCGCAGATTTTGGTTATTACGTTTGATGGCACACCAAACCTTGATGAATTTTTAATGCCATATCCTGGTCATACAAATATTATGATGTTTTAGTGAATATTTTGTATGTAATATTAGATTTTAAATGCACCAGAACTGATTTGTTTGCACACAGTTAATGGTTTCAAGTATTGTTATCCAATACTAATAGTTCCATTTTTCTCAGGTTTCAAGAATAGTAATTCAATAGGTCTAATTGAAACAGATGACGATCTCTCCGGTATTATCACACAAGTTTAGAGTGGACCTAGGAGAAAGGGCAATGAACGGACACTCCACATTCAGCAAAGCTCCAGGACTAGAGCCTCACCATCATGATTTAGAATCATATCCAGAACAAACGTTGAGGGAGTTTTACTCTGCTTTCGAGACAGTCGGAGTATTCTACAGCCCCAGCCGACCGGGCCAAGTTTTAAAGATACATTCTATTATAGAAATGTTCCAAAAGACATAAAATTAGCAATATCTTTCATCAGCAAATATTCGCCCAAAACGGCTTGAACCTGCCAAAAGACAGCAGCCATGCTAACAACATTTGAATACCTTAGAGAAAACTTGATTATTGGGTCTAAAATACATTAAAATTTTGTCGTTTAATGATTAATATAAATGTGATTTTTTTTTAGTGATTATTAAAACATCGTTCATGTTTTATATTCCAGACGGGATCAACAGTAGAAAAAATAAAATACAATTTTGTCGGTTATTTTTTTTTTAAATGCGATTATATGTTTAATTTCTTTTTTATGTAAAAATGTTTAGTGTGAATTTGTAATTTTTAATAATTTTTTTGATTAAGACGAAAATTTGGATATCAGCTGTTTGCTCACCAAACAATTAAGATTATTTTATTTTTCCCAGGGTGGTATTTTGACATGAAAAATAATTCACGATAAGCTGCATTTTTCAAAGATTTCATTAAGATCAATATTTGCATTAAAATTATTCCTGCTATTTTTTCAAGAAAATCTTTTCATAGATTTATTCATAAAAAAATGTTGATATTTGTTTTATTAAATTTCAGTATGTTGCGAGTAATTGCAAGAGACATATTTCTCGCTGCTTCTAACCGGCAAAGGTAGACAGAATTCTCTCACTCTCTCTCTCACCATCTCTCTCTCTCTCTCTCTCTCTCTCTCTCTCTCTCTCTCTCTCTCTCACTTCTCATCTCTTTCTGAAAGGACCGCCCTATATGCTTCAATTATGTGTCATGCTGGTTCTGGTTTTCTTCCAGCAGTCGTTGACAGACTGCCCTTTGCCGTTTTAGACGTTTCCTTTTATACATGAAAATCCATGCATATTTATAAATTATAGGAATATAAGGACTTGTACGAACGCATGCGCACGAATCACATTACAAAAAGTCACTTCCGTGAAAGACTCTTGAAGCAGAACGCTCTTTTTTATTCACTTAAGTAGAAGGCACGCGACATTTATTTGAAATTATATATATTTATATATGTGAATGCTGTTATGTCGGTCGCTCAGATTTAGTTCTTATTAATTTCCCGTTGAGTTCGGCACAAAATATGATTAATGGCGCTTTTAAAGTATGCTATGTATTTCATTTAGTATAACCTATTTTCAGGGTGTTGATTCTACATATATTGATGGAATGTCATTTTAGCGAGTACGGCATTGTTATACAGGTTGATTTGCTATACATCATTTTGCTTCAAACCTGCTGTTCCTACATGATCAGTCATTTCAGTAAGAACTTATGACTGTATCAACTATCGTACACGGCAACTACTTTCCTCTGTATCCAATGTTCACAAAGAGCAGATGAGTGTGTCTACCTGGAAAAGTCCACAGAAGAACATCGCTTATGTGTTATTCTGTTTCTCCAGCAATGCCCAGAATGTCTTGTTTCTCTTACTTAAATGGTTTGTGAGAAAAGGAAAAAGTAGCTGCAGTGCTTCTGTGAGGTGCTGCTTCCAGGATTTGTTCAAAACAGCACGCAATATCGTTATGTAGTTCTCCTCTGGCATTTTCGCAAGGCGTTTTGTTTTCTTTCGAAGTTTAGAGGTTGCAACCATACAGACATACGGACACGGCAGCAACTTGCAAGAATTAATAAAACTTGAGATGCTAATTTTCAAAATATTTACCATTGATTAACGTAATCGTATCGAGAAAATTCAAAAACGGTATATCTCTGTTCATATTGGCCTCTGATGTTTTGACAGACGCAGCATCAACTCATATTTATCTGGACACGCGTCATAAGTATCGAACTTAGCTGCAAACGGCTGTGAGATGCAATGTCGGAGCTCTGAAGAAGGTGAATTCACTCTTCTGTTAACTAAATATAAACGCCACTTTGATCCTCTTGATGCATATGGTTAGGAGAGCAACTGAAAACAACGTTTATTTATATATCTATAGACTCATCTATTGCTACGAAAGGGTCGAAATTCTTGTGTGTGTGAGAGAGAGAGAGAGAGAGAGAGAGACAGTAGGACTGCTATGACTGACACAATATTAGTACATATTCAGAGCCTTGCTTCTTTGTCAGGAGATATGATACAGAGCTAGCTTCTCCACCTGAGGGTTCTCTGGCCCCCTAACCGACATGTTTACTCCGCTGTCGGCCGACTATGATTAACTGACCATCCCGAGTGTCCGCGTCACTATATATTTTCTGGATGCCCACACACTTTCCTTCAGGCGTAATTCACGTGAGACATTTCCGCTGTCCCTTGTTTACCTTAGGACACCCGTATCCCGTTTACGAAGTCTACGTTAACCTGCTCCGAAAGGGTAATAAGTAACACTCTTTGGTAAAACCTGGTATCGTCTTATCGATCGGTTAAATAGGTCTGTTTAAAAAATTATCAGCATAAGACAGAAATACTTAAAAGTACATATCGGTAAACAAATAGATTATGATTATTAATTCACTTTTTGAGATTTTTTACACATGCGTTAGCTGGTGGTCTTTCACTGGAGTGACGACAAGTCTCCTCAGGTCTCCAGGACTCTTCTCAGTATTCTGGCCGATATTTATGATATAGTTTGAATGGTCTCAGGTCGTCCCCCGATTTCAAAGTATTCCAGACCCCTTTTCATTTCCTTAGTGACCATTCTAATATCGCTGATTTATATAAGTATCAACGTTACTGTCAAATTCCACGGCTTTTTTAGTTTTCTGGCGAGGTTTTCTTTGATTTTCATTCCATGGTCTACTGGTACGGCAAATTCTATTATAAGGCAGATTCTGTTTTTGTTGTATTGCAGAAAAAGACAACAAAGCTTATATATAAAGATATAATCTGCCTTTTTTCTTTTTTTTATTGCCTGAGGTGTTCGTACTGGTTGAGTAAGAGAGAAAGAGAGTCGAAAACGGCTGAGTGTACACACACACAGTGTTGACGCCACGGTTCTTCTTTCAAACATCTCTGCCTTTTTTCTTCGTTGTTCTCGGATTGAAAATGTTCCTGTTTATATAATATTCAGGACAACATCTCATGGTCTCATCTCCCCAAACCACTGCTTATACGTGGCACGTGGACATGCCTTCTTTTAGTATGCCAAACACAAAACGCACGTGATCATGCTTCCTTCTAGCATGCCACCTATGCTATTTATGAGGCATTTCCGCTGGGGTACCTGCGTCCTGTTTACTTTAGAAAGCAGGTGTATTCCTGTTATTTTGGTCTCAGTGTCCAAATTCCTTCTAGTATATCACCCACGTCATTTACGTGACATTTCCGCCGATTCGTCTGCGTCCTGTTTACTTTAGGCAGTAGGTGCATTTCCTGTTATACCACCCACGCAATTTATGCGAAGTATCAAAGGGATCTCAAAGTCTATGTACAACAGTTTTGATTGTTACTTAAAACTATGAAATTGTTTGAAAATTATTTGTATTAAAACCATTTAATAGCGTGCAAATTATTAGTACTATATATAAATTATATTCGAATATTAGAATTTGGTTGGTCTCTGATAAGAATATTTGAAACAGCGTATCGCAACTAAAGGTTGTTATTATCATTAATCAGAATAGTTATTCTAATGTAAGTAACGACATGCTAATTATTATTGATTGGTTGAGAAAAATTTAAATATGTATATCGTGTTCGAATTGTTCGTGTTAGTATGAAATATTTAAGATTATATAATTGCTAGCAACTATTTAGTATTTGGTTGTAATTTTGGAAAACATGTATATTTTGTACCAATTCTTACTCTTACGTAGAAATTCTTGAAATTGAAATAACTTTGTGCAAATTATTTAAATTAAGAATAGTAACATGAACTAATAATTCGTTAAAAATAACTAATTTCATTAGAATGGAATAGTTACTTGAAACCACCTAATTCTTTGCCAAAAATCATTGCTTTTGCATTAAATAACTGGATAAAGGTGCTGTAAACAAACAAACCGACTTAGCTCGGCACGTACGTAGACAGCATTGTTAGTATCGATACGTAATGTCAAATTGAAAAAATCCAATTAACACCAACTATAACATCCCCAATCATAATATCCATAACGTTAATTCATTTGGTAATGCAAGGAAAACTTGTTTTTCCGAGTTGTAGCTCAAAAAATAACTTTCCCCAATCAATGATGTTTCAAAAGAGCAGGTATAGTTGCACACATCTATTGGTTGTCAGTTGGCTCAAATAACACAACTAAAATTATGCATTCTGCAACTGATTTAAAATAGTAGGTAGATAAAAAATAATCAATTGCATCTTGTCAGGATCATTTAAAAACATTGTAATCACGTGATTTTTAGAGGCATAGGCCCATGTAGAACCTCTCACCTAGACCGTTTTAATCGAGCTTTTGATTTTTGTAAATTTAAATCCATTTCAAGATAATCTACGCCATGCGCCATGTTCTTTTTAATTTGGATGGAGGAAAATAGATCATATAGGAACAAAAGCCGAAATTACACCTATTTGTCTCAATGGTAAATCGTATAACATTTCTTGTTTCTTTCTGTTTTTGTAAGTTTGCTGCTAACTTCTGTTAGAATGTTGTATCTATTCGCGTTGCCCTAGATTGAAGCATATCACAAGTTATATTTGATTTGATTGTATTATGTTTCCAAAGAAATTTCACATCCTAGTATAATTTATTTAAAAGAAAATTAACTTTTCCTAAAAATATGTTAGGATGAACTTATTTCAGGGCGATTCTGTAAACACTGGTTATTGGATGATATGAATGTGATAACGACAAAAAAAAAGAGAATATAATGTTCCAGATTGGCAATCAGAAACCTTGAATTAACTTATTATAACTCTAAAAGGTTTTGACTACAACATCTTATCTGGAATCAACATCTAAATATCAGTTTAGATAAAAGAATAACTGAAAATATATAGCTGGTCCTTTTAAATATCACTTTAGAAAAAAGAATAACTGAAAATATATAGCTGGTCCTTCTAAATATCATTTTAGAAAAAAGAATAACTGAAAATATATAGCTGGTCCTTCTAAATATCAGTTTAGATAAACGAATGACTGAAAATATATTGCTGTTTATTAAAAAGCCCTTGACTACCACAACTTATCTAGAATCAACATCTAAATATCAGTTTAAAAGAATATCTGAAAATATATAGCTGCTTCTCTACTTTTTACAGAAGTTTCCAGTATATGACACAAAAGTACATCTGATGATTAGGCTCCACTTCTAGTGATCAGGAGACTGTTACTCTCAGGCTCACTCTCACCAGGTTGGTTTCTTTGTTTAATGGCATATAAACCTTTGTAGGTTATTCCGGAATGTAGTCCTCGTAGTATACTGACAACCGTTTTGGACAATGGAGTCGTTGTGAGCGAGTTTGAACAACAGTTGTGACATTACGTCAATTTTCGCACCAATACCCTTAAAAAAGTATAAACTCCATTATCTCCGCCAGCTATGGGTTAAAATAAAACCACTACTGTCCATCTACAAGGATGGCTTTGGCATTTAATAACCTGCAATGGTTGGTATGCCATCAAAGAAACTAAAAAAAAATAGCTGTTTCTCAACTACATTTTTTACAATTACCATTCTTTTGAATGGAATATTGTTTATGAAAACTGAACGAGATCTTTCTCCAATTTAGATGGAATTTTGGTCACGGGTGCCAACCGCATAAGAATCTGCCAGATTACCTAATTTATAAGATTGATAGCAACTTTCTGATAAGAAGTTCGCTGTGAGACTTGTCTGTCTATAAGTCATCAATGATAACGCATGAAACTTTTCTAAATGCTTGTCGTATTATATACTCGAAACCGTTGAGCGTAAGATGCGATTGATTCTATCCACTGATGCGTCAAAGGATTTTCAGTATAGCAGACTCAAGATTGAAAGCTGATAATCTAAAAAAGCAATTGTAGGAACAAGCACAAAAAAGCAAAGGAATTTCTCTCAAGAGAGAGAAAGAGAGAGGGAGAGAAAAGAAGTTGACTGGGGTACGATATGTGCATGGTGAAAAGAGGTGTCTTCAGCTAGATTGTATCTTTTGCATTTATTGAGTGGCCACTTGTAGTTTTACTGCGGTCAAATCAAGCAATGAACCTAGGAACCGGAATAAATGATTCCCCTGTGTCTCAAAGACTCGACCACCATCAAACAAAGGGTGAAAGACGAGACGTAGAAATAAGAAGTATCTATTCGATATATCGTTTTTTGCCTCCTTTTTTTTATTAATCTTTTTTCCCTGTTTTTTTTTTTCTTTCTTTCTTTCCTCCTCATTTCCAATCTTCGACTCTCCAATGTAGTCCATTCATCTTTCTTTCTCCTACCTTCCTTTTATCTTTGGTCATTTTTCCCTGCAGTTTTTATTTTGCTTTTTTAAGCTTTTATGATTTCTTTGTCGTTCCGGACGCCTATAGTGGAGTGATCAATATCAAGCCCGTCTTTCAAACCTACTCATAATAGCAGTAAGTTTGATTCTCCTTGGGTACTCTGTCACTGTATGTTCATAGTAATTATCTCTGGACACATAGTTTCTACCTAGAGCTTAGAAAGATATTCTTGCAAGTAGTTACAACTATATAATATTACTATTGGTTTGGTTTAGTTTTATGCCATATTAACCCTTGTAGGTTATTTAATGTCACAGTCGCCTTTATACATATATATAAAGTCCATATGATTTGTAAGCAAATAGTTTTTAGGTTCGGCTGGGTCTATAGCATATCAACCATTGTTGGTTTTTTTAAGCTAAATTTTCTTTACACATATTAAATATATGATTTTTAAATACATTTTTGATTATAATTTTGAACGAGCTTGTTCTCAATATTGCTCACATTTTTGAAGATAACATTCTAAAACAAGCCTGAACTATTTTTTTCACACAGTTAAATGGTTTCAAGTATTGTTATGTAACAGTAACAATTTAACATCAATCATTTATTTGCCTACATTTAAATGAATATACATATGCTTTATTATTGGATAGTTTGAGGTAATTTCATTTTTAAATATTAGAACTAATTTGTTTACACACTAGTATTGATATTGTTTCTACAGTTAAATGGTTTCCATTATTGCGATCCAACACGAATAATTTTATTCAATATTAATCGTTTGTTTCCACAACGTGAAGTGCTTAGAGTATTGGTTGGTTGAATGGTTAAATTTACAGCGTATCAACCCGTTTCTGTCATTTGAATTAATTTTAAATTTTAAGAATTCAGTTTAGTATAAGTATGGCTTTTATTTACAAACAGTTAAATGTCAAATGAAACAGTTAAGTTTAGCATAAGTACACAGTTTCACTGTCAAAAACAGTTCTGTTTCAAACAATCCAGTTTAGCATAAGTACACGTTTTCAATGTCAAAAACAGATTTTTTCAAACAATTCAGTTTAGCATAAGTAAACAATTTAGTTCTATTTAAAAACATTTCTATTTCAAATATTTCAGTTTAGCATAAGTATGCGATTTCATTGTAAAAACAGTTCTATTTTTTTAAATTCTGTTTAGCATATATACACAGTTGAGTTCTATTTGACTCTTAGATGGGACCTTGACAGGAGATACCACTCCGGGCCAAATTGGACCTGAGAGCGATGGCAATAAAGGGGTACTCTATATTCCCCAAAGCTCCAGCTTTACGGAAAACCTCACTATTAGATTGTTTAGTGTCATAATCAGGACACTGATTGGGAGAGAAGAAGTCGGTGTATTCTGCAGCCCCAACAGACCGGGTAATTACAAGAACTGCCATTTCACACTAATGTTCTATTCAGCATTACTAATTCGAAATGCTTCCAAGTATTACTTTGAATTCGATTAGACAGTAATTTATTTACACACAGTTAAATGATCCAACAGTTTTATTATTAACAATTCAATTTAATGCAAATCATTTATTTGTACGCAGTTTAAATGTCAAACATCTCTCTTTGACTCATAGATAGGACTCTGTCAGGTGCTACTACACCGGACCAGAGTGGACATGAGAGTGAGGGCACTGAAGGAGTACTCACATTTCCCAAATCTTCTGGCCATCAGATGATTTAATGGCAAATCAGGACAGTCATTACGGCGGGGGGGGGTCTTACTCCTCGGTAGTGATACAGTCGGTTTATTCTACAGCCCTATTTGACTGGGGTGAATATTATTATTGTAATTAGAAATGTGTAATATATTACTATTGTATATTGTAGAAGGCACTCTTAGCGTTACGGTTATCATCAACGGAAATGAAATCGGTAATTCGAATTTAAATTCTGAAAGAAGCTATTTGTGTTTTAATTTGAGTGAATTCTTTTGGGAAAGGTATTAAAGGTAAATAGTTAGACGTAATAAGTTATTTAGCTTTAGTTAGGCAACCAGTTTAGGAGAAGGAAAATAGCTGAACTTATGTCACGTCACGCTCGAGTGATTGGCTGAATACTAAATATTCTATAGTAGAATATATAGACATCGTTGGGTGCCCCACCCTGCTGTGGTCTTGTATTCCCCTAGTCTTAGCTCATGGATCTTTTCCGTATCGTTGTGGTTAGCAAATTATTGATAGTATAGCAAGATAGATCTTCCCAGAGAGACAACGTGTTTCGGGCTTTTCTGGAACAAAGATAATTTAGGTTAATATAGCACCTACCGTAGCACGATTGGTGTCAGACTAGATTTTTAAATAAGTTTGAGTAGAATTTTTTATCCTTTTCTGTTACCTACTTTTATTGCTCTATGCTAGATTACGCAACTTATAGAATAATCGTTATCATTGTGTCTTTTGATAAAAACATTTTCAAAAATATTTATTCATTTTGTTCTCGACATTTTATTTCTTCCTAAGTAATCTTCGAATCAAGTTTAACGTTATTATTATAATTATTATTATTAGTTGAAGTAGTAGTAGTAACAGTCATAATCCTTATAGACGTGTTTTTAATGTCTCAGTTGTCAATATGGAAACGTATTTTTATAGTATGAAAATCGCCAGTTTGATAAACCACGTGATGTTTTAGTGACTTACGTGGAACTTACAAGGTGTAATCACAATGTATCGAGACTAATGCGTGTTTTTTGGGGGTGGGGGCGGGGGATTTCAAAATTTATATAAAAACATGTGCAGAAAGGAATAACTATTTTGGATACTTTGTTTAATGGTATATAAAACTCCTTGGGGTACTTAATGCCAACGTCATCCTTGTAGAAAAACAGCAGTGATACTAACTGGAGAGACAAGAGTGTCCATACCATTCCCAAGGGCATTAGTCAGAAAATAAGCGTAACTACACGAAAAGGGTTGGAACTCACTCACTTCGAGACTGCAGTCCAGCCTCACACCAAGGGAACAACCCCAAATCCTTTAATAAGATGATCATGTCTAAACATCTAGACATCTAAACAATATCTAAATTAGCCAGTGCCAATCCCACCCCCCAGTTATTTCTACATATTTTCTTCTTAATTCAACCACAGGCAGGGGTCGCATCGATACTGCTATATGGATGCACTACATGGACTCTTACAAAACGGCTAGAGAAGAAGCTAGACGGCAATTACACAAGAATGCTGCGAGCAATCTTGAACAAGTCCTGGCGGCAACACCCCACAAGACACCAACTGTACGGCCACCTTCCTTCTATCACGAAAACTATTCAAGTTAGACGAACCAGACATGCAGGACACTGCTGGAGAAGCAGGGACGAACTTATAAGTGATGTACTCTTATGGACCCCCACACATGGCCGTGCAAAAGCAGGACGACCAGCACGAACATACATTCAGCAACTATGTGAGGATACGAGATGTTGTCCAGAAGACCTGACTAAGGTTATGAATGATAGGGAAAAGTGGCGAGAGAGGATCAGGGATATCCGTGCTACCAGCACGACATGATGATGATGATGATGATGATGATGATATAATCGTAAATATCAATTTGACTAACTTCTAGTGTCAACAGAGAATGCTTTTCGAAAAGTATCCAAGCATTTCGAATATCTCAATAACCATTTGCATGCACTTTGTAACCGATCAGAGATTAGCTTACTATGTATGACAGAACATACATTCTCCCATGAGGTTATTCAATCGACAGTTAAACACCATAGAGTACTGAGTAAAGTTGCATTTACAATAACGTAGCAAGTAGATTTTTAATTCAAGCAGCGTCTTTTCGAAAAACAATCCATTCTCAGTTCTTTCTGGTCCCATTTTCGACTTACAACATTTGCCAGACGGCAATATAAAGCTTTTTCCAAAGCCTTCTTTAAAACGCCCTAATCAAATTAAGCTGCTGATGTCGATCTGGAAAAAGAATATAGATATAACGGCCGCTTACAACCACAAGAAACCTTATGTCCAGCCGTGTGACAAAATATCAGTCACAGGAAACCTGAGAGTCAGTGCAAGAAACTGCTCTTAATTTGGTGACTTTTTAAAGGGTCAGTCAATCATTAACCGTCGGATTACACGTCAAAACCTGAATTTCGAAGTAGCAAAACCCACATGCTCCAACACTATTGAGGGTAGGTTACGAATGTGTTGAACAATACAGCTTGCCTTCACCGACCCGAAAATACTACTTCACCTCTCCTTGCTTTGTTTTAGATGGATCAAAAAGGGATGTTGTAACATAGATAATAAATGAGTGGTAGTTTTCTGAAACCACGTGTCTGAATTTTTCTTCTTCGGACGTGAGCTATTGTTTCAATTTTTTATCTCGTCTTGTGTCTCCCAACATCGGATTACACGTCAAAACCTGAATTTCGAAGTAGCAAAACCCACATGCTCCAACACTATTGAGGGTAGGTTACGAATGTGTTAAACAATACAGCTTGCCTTCACCGACCCGAAAATACTACTTCACCTCTCCTTGCTTTGTTTTAGATGGATCAAAAAGGGATGTTGTAACATTGATAATAAATGAGTGGTAGTTTTCTGAAACCACGTGTCTGAATTTTTCTTCTTCGGACGTGAGCTATTGTTTCAATTTTTTATCTCGTCTTGTGTCTCCCAACATCTTTTAAGATCTCGCTACAGATTTTTGAGACTGTTTTTATAAGTGAGAAGTTTCAAGTAGAATACTTTAGGAAGGTCCTTTTTTTTCTGAAAGCCACTTATCATTTGAAATAATATTTATGTAGACACGTACTTTAATCTCCTTGATTTCTTCTTTACTGTGTTTTGATAAAAGTCCAGGAAGAGAGGAGTTGTCTGAAAAATTGCGTTGCGATAATCATGATCTTTCCGACCACTAGTTCTTGTTGGAAATACGTAATAATTTTACCAATCATTTTATTTTAGATACAAGGTATTTCAAAGAATGTTATATCTTTATACGTAAAGAATGACTAATATCAGTAATAGAATATATATATCTGAATTAACATAAAAGAGACACAGATAAATGGTGTTTAGTGACAGCTAATTTCTCGCCAATACGATCAGCGTTCAAGTGTATGTTATGGTGTTGCCAGGTGTCGAAGAAAGTTAGCAGAGAGAAAAGTTATATGAAGAGATTATGACAACTCCACCTCAGGAAAACTGAAAACATCAGTCTCGTGGTCACAGAAAAAAATCCATCTCACTTTATTATCAGCGTTCTAGCCTTTCCCTGGACCAGTCTCATAAAACAGAGAGATGTGAAATGGTAATCTTGAGTCGATGACGTAGTGTTTGACAAATCGTAGCCCACCCCAAACAATGGAGGTGGCTAAACAATCCCTAAAGTTTGAGTCGTTCTTTCCTTCTCTACCAGAAGCTCACGAACTAACTGATACTTTTAAAAGATGTCCAAATTCTCGTGGTTGACGGTCTGCTGTCGGTCTCATAGCGCGAATGATAAAAGTAAGAGTCACTCAGTAGCATCTTATTTTAGCTGTAATAGTCGGCATCCATTACTTGTTCCACTGCAAAAGATGATTACAACCCAGTCGACTGGGGCAGTAGAATACTCTAACTGCATCTCTACAGAGGGGTAAGATCAAGGACACTTAACAATTTGATGGGGAAGCTCCAGTCCCTTGAACTTTGACGAATGTGAGTACCCCTTTATTGCCATTACTCCCAGGTCCATTCTGGTCCAAAGAAGTAGCCTCTTATAGGGTCCGATATATGGATCAAATAGAACTGTTTGGCATCTACACAGTGTGCAAACAAATGACTTGTAATAAATTGAATTGTTAGAAATAGAAGTGTCTGATATTCAAACTATGTGTAAACAAATTACTATCTAATTGAAATATTAGTGATACATAGCAATACTTGGAAGTATTTGATTGAGTTCAAAACGAATGAGTAATGTTGAATAGAATTATTGGTGTTAAAATATAATACTTGAAATTCTCTAACTGTGTGTCTAAATTGAATTATTGGTACTACAGAGCTTTATTTGGAACAACTTGACTGTGTGTAAATGATGTATAGTGTTGAATAGAATACTTGGTGTTAGATAGCAATATTTGTAAACAATTCGCAGTCTTCAAATAAAGGATTAATATTGAATAGAATTATTCGTGTTAGAATAAAAATACTTAAAACCATCAGTCAGCAAAGAAATGAGCTCTGGATTTTTGTAAATGTTACTTACAAACTATGTTTTCAAATCCCTATATTTAATATAAAGGTATAAACAGAATCTGACATTTAATAACCTACAATGGTTGATATGCCACAGAATCCAACCAACTAAAGGGTTAAAGTTGTTTTCCGTAGCTTTCGATCCAATCAAGTTATTATTCTTTTTATACAATCAAAAGTTTTACACTTTTCCGTCGGGTGCAAGATTATTTTTCGTAGATTACGTGAGCAAATCATTTCAAGCCATTGGTGAGTCGGGCTGTGTTTGGTAGTATTATGGTAGTTTGTGTGTAGACACATTATGAATTGCTTCAATCAGTGAGTGATTTCAAAACCGCTCAGATGAATATGCAACGTAAACTAAATCAGGATCTTACTCTTTACAAGAAGCAAGAAGAAATTAAGATGATTCGATGTCTTGAGATGGCCCCGTACTAATCTCATGAAAGAAGAGTAAGAAGAAAGAAAAGCAGAAAATATTATCGACAAAATGTTGAGAATTATATATATATATATATTACATAAATCTATAAACAGGATTTGGCATTAAATAACGTACAGTGTTTGATATGCCATCAAATCCAAACAAACCAAATCATATATATATAATATACAAATATAAAGAGGATTTGGCATTAAATAACCTAGAATGGTTGACATGCCATAAAATCAAAGCAAACCAAATTTATATATATATATATATATATATATATATATGAAGAGGGTTTGGCAGTAAATAACCTAGAATAGTTGATATGCCATGAAACCCAAAAGTCCAGGGCCTGACCTATAGGTGGTGCCACTAATAAAAAAATCCATTGGATTTTTGTACACTACTCACTTTCAAATTGCATATGTCAAAATGGGAGCCAAATCAGATCCTTAGTTTACAAATTATAGTTATTTAAATGAAGCTAGTGTTGCAAATTTTCAAAAGAATGGAAAAATCTGAATTTTGTGTGTTGATAAATCATTGCTTTCCGACGGGAAAAATACTATTCAAGTAAACCAATGGCTTGATGAGTGTTATTCTGGTCCGTTGGAAACAACGGTTAAGAGGTGGTATGCTGACTTTAAACGCGGTCGTAGACACAAATTATGCTGAACGCTCAGGTCTTCCAAATTCTGCAGTTATCCCGGAAAACACCAAAAAACTCCACAAACTCGTTTTGGTTGATCGTAAATTGAAATTGCATGAGATAGCAGAGGAGTTGAACATATCATTAGACAGTGTATTCACCTTTTTGCAAGAACATTTTTCAGCAAGAAAGCTGTGTTCAAAGAGGGTGCAGCGTTAACTGACAGTAGACGATGAAGAGCGTCGTTTGCAACTGTTTCAAGGCAACAAAAAGGGTTTTTGCATAATTATGTGACAATTGATGAACAATGGATCCACCACGTCACTTCGGGGTCAAATTGGCAGACAGTCGAGTGAACAGCAGCAGGTGAAATCCGTCCAAAGTGAACAAAAACGCAAACATCAGCAAGGAAGGTTTTGGCCTCCGTATTTTGGGTTGCGCAAGGTATTTTGTTCATCGATTACCTTGAGAAAGGAAGAACTATCAATATCGAATAAGAAATAACGTTATTGGTGTATTGAAGGAAGAAATCGCCAAAAAACGACCACAAATGAAGAAGAAAAGATGCTCTTTAACCTCAACAATGCACTGTGTCACAAGTTGATCACAACGATAGCATATCGACATGAATTTCACTTCTAATTGCTTCTGCACCCAATCTGTTCTTCAGATCTGGCCCCTAACAACTACAGACTGTTTGCAAACTTCAAAAGAATGCTCCAGTGAATGAGATTTGGCTCCAGTGATGATGTGATATCAGAAACTAAGGTGTATTTTGAGGCCAAAGAAAAATCGTTCTACAAAAAAGGCATCGAATTGTTTGAGAAGCGTTGGAATCAGTGCATCAATCTCGACCGAAACTATGTAGATAAATAAAATAAAAGTTGTTCTTTTATTCGTAAGGCCGGAGACTTACAGAGTGGTGTATTATGTATGTCTAAAGAAGATTGGGCATTAAATAACCTACGATGGTTAATATTCCATAAACAAAACCATTACAAGAAAATCCGCCGAACACTTACGTACGATATACGGGAACAATGGACAGCTATTTCGACGTTATTAGGCATTATCAGCAGTGTATACCGTAATCTCCACCACTGGAGATCGAACTAGTGACCACAGATCGCAGTGCCGGAATTCTACAACTGAGCCACCAGTTCATATCGCACGCAAGTGACGGTAAATCAACTAGTCATGGTAATTGCGCGGCCAAAAAACCTAAATGTGTCTAGCAAGTTACACCGTACACTTTCTAGGGGACACGGTCACTCCCCCCAGGGCCACGTCTTCCCAAGAAGGTTAGAAATACGCATCCGCGTAATTGTTATACCTCAGGGGCAAGGGAATAGATGTATATTGTGAATTGAATCACGATGACCAGAAAATAAGCCCAATTCACAATATTAATTCCTATACTTAAAAAATAAAAATATGTACAAACCATTACGGTTCAGTGTTGTTTGTTACCTTTAATGACAGCGGCAAAAGCGTCAAGTGCAGCAAAATTGTAATTCAGGTGACCAAAACATTGCAAAATTTTTGACTCACCATGTATATCTTTTTTTTTCTTACATCCTTTCTTTAATTCTTTTTCGTATGTCTTCATCTTTTTTTCTTACATCCTTTCTTTTGCTTTAAGTGTTTTTTTTCTTTTCTTTTTCTTTATTTCTTTTTCGTACGTCTTCTTCTTTTTTTCTTACATCCTTTCTTTTTCTTTAAGTGTTTTTTTTTTCTTTTCATTTTCTTTATTTCTTTTTCGTACGTCTTCATCTTTTTCCAACCAGTCATTTTTATTCTGCTTCCTTAATCCTTTTTTCTTCACTTCTTTTCTTACATTCTTATTCTTATTCTCTCAATCTCGTCTTTGCGGTTTTTTAAAAACTTTTTTATTAGTTATTATTCTTTTATTCATATTTCTGTCCTTCACGGATAACTACATCAACGACTAACACTGGAAATCTTTCATTCCTACCCATTGACTGACACACTCACCATCTCATTCATGTCTGAGATTTTTTCCACTTCTTGATAATTGAATAAAAGTCAGAGATGCCTTTGGCTGTTTTCGATCGCAATATCCGAGGACAAGCGTTTATTTGCTGCAAAGATCATCGTTTCCCGTATTCAGCTTTATTTTCCTCGAAGAAAAGTCCAAAATATTCACTCGTGCATACACACACACAAATATATATATATATATATATATATATATATATATATATATATATATATGCACCATCATGTGAAAAGGGAATTGATAACTAAACGTTATAGTAGCATCGTCAGCATGTCGGCAATATTTAGTTCGGACAAACCAAGGATCAGTGATTACATTCTCTCTCTCTCTCACTCACTCACTCTCTCTCTCTCTCCCTCTCTCTCCCTCTCTCTCTTAGTATATATATATATATATATATATATATACGACGGTCATCGCACTGACAAGGATGTCATATTTGTTCCAACAAAGTAGCATTTTTCGATTTTCTTGTCAGTCAGACTGAGTTGAGCCGTTCTTTTATGAAGGAATTTGTCCAGGTTCTGTCTCATCACAATCGATCGCTTGTTTGATTATTTTGCGTCTATGTCTAGAGGTCCTACTTGCAGAAAAACATCTTTTATATAAAAATATTTTCTTTAGCAATATATTCCGTGGACTAGTACGTCATGCATGGAAACTTTGAAGTTTAGTAGGAAATCATGAGTAAAAATATGACCCTCCTGAAATAAATATTCAAAGTGGAATTTTCCTCTTATTTTAAACTCAAATCCTTGCGATCTTTCCCTGCTTTATTTTAGATCCGGTAACAAATCTAATCATTTATCATTGTAGTGTGGAGTGTTCCCTACCTTTCCTTTATATTATTCAACGACCTTTCAAAAGAGGGAACCTAAAACTCCAGATTCCACCGTATTGGCGGGGTTGTGATTTCTCTGATTGTATCACCGGCAGGGAAGTGAGACACCCGGCCTTGTAAAGTACCCTTTCATTCCTATTAATCCTGGGTAAACTTACTTGGAGTTGTAGTACCTGCTGGGATCTCATTTATGGATCAAATACATCTGTTTAAAATTATTCGTTTTCGTGTGCAAAAACAAAACGAAGTAAAACTTTTCAGAAAAAACTTGAGAAAATACTCAAATGTAAATTTACAATAAACGCAATTCCGTAACCATTAAACGAGAAAACATACTTTTGAAATTAATGTGGCTTTTTAAATTAAATACTGTGTCAAATATATGATACCATACGTCGTAGGAAGAGAACACTTGGTGCAGTGGCTGACGTGCTAGACTGTGAGATTGCTGTAAGCAAGTTCGAACCTTAGTCCTGCAATTGCATTCACTTTAGGATTAATGCCCTTGGGAAAGGAATGAACTTCCTTAAACTCAAGCTATGGGTTAGATAATACCCCTGCTGTTCTTCTACAAGAATGGATTTGATATTTAATAACTCATGAAATTCGATGTATCAGTAAATAACGAAACCCAATCAATTCTTAATAAATACCGTTGATTTTGCTACAATCCCCTGAAGTACTTATATTTCGTTGTATTTTGGGGACACAATTTTTTTAGAGGCAATCTATCTATAAAATCTCCCCTTCGCTTTTTAGTCCCTTTCTTAGAAGTTGGCTGATATCAAGAGTCACATCCAGATAATGTGATCCGTAAAAAATGTAAGGACGATTCTTATTGGAGAAAATATATTTGAATTTGCCCATATACCTATTTGTCTGTCTTACTTGAACTCTAACGCAACTCTTAAAAAAAATTCTTGATGGGAACTGCTCAAAGATGCTGGGTTCAATTTGGCATTGATCCCGAACGCAGAAACCAACAAAACAACAACTTTACGGGCACTAACCTCTCATCACACTAACAATTAATTAAAATAATTAGACATGCTTGGCACTGCTTGTGAATTTAAAACTAACTCATAAGTGTTATTCTCCCATCGACTAATGCACATAGGCTCACCTGTGTTAAAGGATCAGCAAAAACATATTTATCAGCTCAGTGCAGACACAGGATGCAGACTAGAGGACTTACAAAGAACAATGGCCGATAGAGATTGGTGAAAGAGAGTGCTTTGATGATAATAATATCTTAAATGAAGACTGTGTTTAATGTATGTATTTATCCAAAACACGATCAAGATGCAATACAATGCCAAATTTTAAGCGGGATATAATAATTGTCGACCCGAATTCAATTCCTACACGAGGTTGTCTGCGTTTCATTTCACCGAAATACCACTTGGAAAGACACAAACCTTTATTTTGGTGAAGCTATTTTATAATTGAAAGAGAATATTATTACTTTGCAAAGTTACAAGCAGACATTTTTATAATAACTGCGCGTCTTTTCAAAGCATTTTGCTAAAGTGATTATAGAAAATATTCTTTCCCAAAAAGAAACTTATCCATGTAACCACATTCACATTGCAGTTTGAATTGACATATGATTTTTTCATTTATTTGTACAAAAGTTAATCTATATCAGAGTGTTCCTTCTCGTAGATTATTTGAATGCTAAGATTTAATCTTGTGAGAACAACAGTTGTTTAGAGAAGGAAAACTCTGAATTTAAATCTATTAATCACTACTAAAAATTGCCTTTGTATCTTACCTGGTTCTTCGGAGTGTTTGGGTAAATACAAATCACTGTTCCTCCACAAGGATAAATTTGGCATTGAAAAACCCACAAAGATAGATTCGCTATAAAAGAAAGAAAGAAAGAAAGAAAGAAAGAAAGAAAGAAATGACAAGAAAAGAAAGAAATAAAGAAAGATGAAGAAAGAAAGAAAGAAAGAAAGAAAGGACGTGATTCAGTGTGAGATTGTCCATATGATATAATCACATTGCCAAAATCAAAGTAAATTCTATTGCTTCTATAATGTTTTCCATTCTAAATTTTTCCACTTTTTACCCTTTGCGTCATGATAAGCTAAAGTAAATACCCAGAGAACATCACCATGAGATATGGCTGAAAACTAATAGAACACACCATTATTATTTTGTCGGCTGTTCTATTCTCAGTGGCACTGAGGAAGACGAAACTAATATTAATCAATACATCATATAAAAATTCCATGCACGAAGAAAATGGTTTATAAGTATTACTAAACATAGTCTGATACATTGTAACAATTGTAGCGGTCGATAAAACACAGGGGGTGTCCTCGTGGTGTAATGGTTAAAGCGATGGACTGCGGAATCGAAGTACGCGAGTTCGTACTCCAGTCGCGCTATTACGTTCACTTTCGGGCAAATACCCTTGGGAAAGGTATGAGCCCCCTTATCCTCCCAGCTATGGGTTAAATAGTACCACTACTGTTCTTCTAGGAGAATGGCTTTGGCATTAAATAACCTAAAAAGAGTTGATATGCCATGAAACAAAGAAACCAAACCAAACTTATAAAACACTGACGACACTCTAGCAACAATTAAATTGAGTAGTTC
Organism: Sepioteuthis lessoniana; assembly: GCA_963585895.1. Lineage (NCBI taxonomy): Eukaryota > Metazoa > Mollusca > Cephalopoda > Myopsida > Loliginidae > Sepioteuthis > Sepioteuthis lessoniana. Next base: position 149,437,101 of record OY757904.1, read on the forward strand.
TTTAACCCTTGCACCAGGACAAGCCATCTTTTAGCATTTTCTTAGTTTAATTGACAATGACATAAACCTGCGAGTGATGAACATTCAATATGAACTAAATAAGTACAGAGCATTAATTACTGAGTCAGGAGGCTTATAAACAATTTATTTGTGGTCGAGTATCCTTTACGATTTAGGTTTGTTTAGTCTAGCACAAGTGCACCATACCCATGATACGGATATGTGAAACGTTCATAGAATGTTCATAACATATATACATAGAACATAGGGATCTCGAAACACGAAAAACCCTTGCGACTTCTTAGTTCAGGTATGAAACTTTTTATTACCTTTGAGTTTAAAGGTTCTTCGACATAAGGAGAGAGATAAATATTCTTTCTATTCTGGCTTTTCTATCTGCACCCCCACTATCTCGTGCGGCGCCCGTAGCGCGCAAATTAGTCTGGCCTCTGCGAGCCCCGAAAGTCGACCCTTGTCTGGTGTCTAGTTCTCAACTCAACTAACTGACTTTTTCAAAATCCCCCAAATCCTCCGCGAGCTTCCGGTGCGTGACGTCACCCGCACTCTTTAGCCTCGTTTCCCATCTGGGCTATTGTGACATCTCTGAGTGACACGTCCGCTCCGCGCGCGCGTAATCACCTGCGTTAATCCTATTTACCAACCCCTCCGCTCGGGCAGGATATGACACAAAGTCAATTTTTAAGCGGAGTTTAACAGGTTTTAATTCAGAGTTTTCCTTCTCCTAGACTAGTTGCCTAACCAAAGCTGAAGAACCTAGTCTGTCCTACTATTTACCCATAGCTGGAAGGAGAATAATTGGATTCATACCTTTCCCAAGGGTATTAGTGCTATGCGTTAATGTTTCACCTTGGTAACCCATGCACTGAGCCGAAAGGTTCTCAGCCTAACTAAACTCAAAGGCATAAAATCAAATCCCTCGGCCATTATATTACACAAGGTCATGATAAATGGATTCTCAGAGACGATCACTACATAATAACTTCCTTGTGAACCATTACTTGACAACCAGACGCCCGTCACTATTTTGATTAGTTTAGTCTGGTGGATAGGGTGAAGGCACTGAACGAGAATATGGATATACAGATCATAAGCTCTTCCAGTTTTCCCTAAGTGAACTCTTCGACTATGTTTTCTCAAAAATAAGCATCTGGTTTTGGTTTAAACTGTCGAAGCCACAGGTCAAGTCCATAAAAAAGGCACAATACGAACTCGGAAATACAAATTCATCTTTTTTTTGCAAATTTTGGCCTAGTGGGTAGAGTGTTCACCAATAGTCCGGGAGACCTGGGTTCAATCCCAGGTTGCGTCATACCAAAATCTTTAAAAATGGAACTTGATACTTCCTTGCTTAACAATCAGCAATACAAAATACGTATCAAGGGTAAAGTGGAGCAATCCAGGAAAAAGTAGTCGCGCCCTCTCCTACACCTTGGTACAAGAAATTCATATTAGTATTGGCCTTGTGGTTAGCGTTCGCCAAAGACCGGGGAGACTGGGGTTCAATCCCAGGTCGAGTCATACCAAAGACTCAAAAAATGGCGCTTGATTCCTGCTTCCTTAACACTCAGCATTATAAGGTATGGAACAAGGGTAAATTGGGCCAATCCCACGAAAGGAGTAGCGCCCTCCCCTACACCTCGGTGTAGTAGCTATTGAAAAAGGAGCCCTCTGGTCACCTTCGAAAACGGTTTCCAGCTATACTTCCTTTATTCTTTTCAATACAATCCTGGGAGCGGTGTTTCTTAGACTATGCTCTTCAGCTAAAGTCGAGTAGACCCTAACTATAGCGATATCCACGAGAGGAACTGAGGAAAAGCCCGCCAAAAAAGTAGTATTAACTCCACAAAATCCCAAGTAAGTAACATACAATTTAAGTATATTCAACTTTATCCTGCTGCATTCACACTGAAATGATTAACTTGAGATTTGGAGCATGAGCTCTGCCATTACATCCCATAGTCCGAAGGAAAGCTGACTGTGTCTACCGTTGTTGAACTACCTTTTCACCTTCCGCCATTAACAGATATTTTATGAGGGGCTTAGTCCAGGATACGGATATTTAAGTGGAGATTTCTCCGGGACACAGAAAGACTTTCTCGCTCCTGACTTTTACCTGAATTATTTTGTTTTCTTTATTTGTTTATTTTATGCAATAAAAGAATATTTTTATTAATCCTGTTAACTCAAACAGAGGCAGTTCAGAGTCCTTATTTTCTTGTGGAAGAATTGTTTATCGAATACCTTATATTTGAGGGAGAAAGCTACCAGTTTGCTGTGTTGACTTTTAATAATTCACCTAGAACTCGACCCGTAGCTTTAAAATATGGTTCTGCTTGGGAGTTGGTGATATCTGTGACATTAAACAGCGTTCGGCAAACCACAGCCAACGTCTGTGTCCGGTTTAACTGGTGGACTTGACACCCTGCAAGCCCGCTGAGCTCATGGCAGCGTAGCAGTCATAAATCATAAGTAATAAATAGCAATAATCGAAACAATGTAACTATACGTAAACAATAAATAGCATCACTTGAAACCATTTAGCTGTTTGCAAGCAAACGAACCTTAACTCATTTAAAAAATAAATTTATTGGCAAGCTATTAACTTAAAATCATTATATATATATATATATATATATATATATAGGGTGGAACGATAAAATTGTCTCCCAAGAAAAAAACGACATGATTCCACTCCCGTTTAATGAAAACCGGTTTTCCTTTTTTGTTGCAGACCATCTAGTAGTCGGCCAGTTGTGTACACATCCCAAGAGTGATATCATCATATCTAAAAGTGATACAATGTTCAACAAGCGAGATCGGACATGCACCGCTGTACAACTCATGCTCTCTACCGATCCAAGTTATGACAACAGGACCATTGCTTGTATCCTGAAAATGCAAATCTGGATTGCCACGAATAACAGGGACATGCCCAAGGTGATGAAAACAAAGTTTCCGTTACGGTTATAGTCTTTGGTGTGCTTTCAAGTGAGGGCCACATGACGCCACCTCACATCTTCGAAGTCGGCTTTAAAGTCAACACCAAAGTGGGCCTGGATCTACTGAAGAGTGTGTTGATCCCCTGTGCAATCAGGCGGCCAGTGGCAGACCCTGGGTGATGCGGCAGGACTCGGCGCCGGCCCACAAGTCCAAAGAGACCCAGGCTTGGCTTCAGAAGGAGTGCTACGACTTTGTACCCTTCTCTCACTGGCCCCCTCCTCCCCCGACCTGAACCCACTGGGCTACTTTGTTTGGTCATTCGTCGAGCACATCATTAACATGACCTCCCACAAAACCAAAGACAGCCTGATCGCCGCCATCAGCTGAGTATTCGCCGAGCTCCCGTCGGCGTTTGTGGAAAAGGCATGCTCCAAGTTCCGCATCCGTATCGAGAGTGGGATTGAGGCTGAAGGCGGCTACATTGAATGGATGTTATCTCTACAACAAAATCAAGTTACCTGAATTGATTTTTTCAATAAAAGTTTTAAAATAAAGCTGTAGTGTTATTTTCTTTAGGACGACATTGTTCTCGTTCCACCCTATATATATATATATATATATGTGTGTGTGTGTGTGTGTGTGTGTCAAATAAGCATAACGGTTGAATATGCATTTAAACCAAATAATCTAACCTAACCATTACCCAAAGATAGGTGACTTCTTTCTTTGAGAATTTTCTTAACTTTTGTACTCATGGGTTGGTTTGTTTTGGGTTGATTTTATGGCATATCAACCATTGTAGGTTATTTAATGTCAAATCCATGTTTATACATATAAACAGTTCTATTCTAAACAACTCAGTTTACTATAAGTACGCTGTTTGAATGTCAGAAGAGTTTTATTTCAAGCAATCAAGTTTAGCATAAGTACAGTTTAGTTCTATTTGACCCATAGATAGGAGCCTTTTCAGGTGCTACCAATCCGGGGCTGAATGAACCTAGGAGCGATGGCAATGAAAAGGTACTCCGCGTCCCCTAAAGCTCCAGTATTTCTGGAACTTCACCATCAGATTCTTTTGTATCATATAGAGGACAGTCGTTGGGGGAGTTTACCCGTTTGCAGTAGTGCAGTCGGTGTATTGTGTATCCCCAGCAAACTTGGCCAGTGTATTCATGGAATTCTTTTATAGGTATTCTAACTAGTCTCATGTAATTAATATAGAAAATTAACATAGAAAATTAATAATCTTTCAATATATCTGTAATATAATTGCGGTGGGATTTTTTTTTATATTATCAATTTTCGTTTTGTATATCTTATCTTTCTGTTTAGTTAGGCTGAGAACCTTTCGGCTTAGTGCATGGGTTAGTTAGGTGCACATATTTAGAGGTGTTCATGCGCGCGTGGGGCGGATGTGACAATCACAGATGTCACAATAAAAACCCCAGATAGAAAAAAGTTACCGGGGATGTGAATGACGTCATGCCCGGAAGCGATGGGCAGAGGATTTTGGAATTTGAAAAAAAACAGTTAGTTGAGAGTCGAGTCTAGAGGAAGGTAGTCGATATTTGGTCTAGCTGAGTCGAGACCAGTTGGGGTCTACGAAATGTGTCGCGCGTTTGTTTAGTCAGTGAGTCGAGAGCTGACGATGTACAAACAGTCAGCATAGTAAGAAATTGTTTCTCTCTCTCCTCATGTCGAAAAACCTTAAACTCAAAAAAGGTAATAAAAAGTTTCGTACCTGAACCAAAAAAGAGAGTCGTCAAGTGTTTCGAGTGTTTTCGAATTCCTATACGCGTATGAACATTCTATGTTTATGAACATTTGTAAACGTTTTCCGTATCCGTATGAATATATCTATTTCACATGCTCATATCTGGCTATGTAACATATCTTGCTCATAAAAAAATTCGATCGTAAATAATTGGTACCTTAGCTTCACGACACTTCAAGTTAAACCCGGAAAACCTTTTCGTAATTTACGTAGCATTTTCGCTTAGATGTGGCACGGGGCCATATGAATAGAGTGCCCAGTGAGACTCTACTTACTCCTGAAATTTTCTGAGTAATAGTTTGCGAAACATTACACCACTCAAGGCGCCCAACGAAAAATTGTTTACCAAAAATGTCTATGCACAAGACTAACGTTCTTTGCATAGTTACCTCTATACTCCACCTTCTTTCCAAGTATTTTGTTAAACTAATTATTAATATTTCCAACGAATCAGAAACTTATCTATGAAACCATTTTCTAAGATGTGTTGATATATTTATCATCTCATTTCTGTTTGCCAAAAGTTCTCTTCATTATTTATCTCACCTTGTGAAACCAATGTTCAACACAGTTTTCTTTTATAATTATACTTGTATGTTTTTCAAGAACAAAAGGTCTATTTCTTCATTGCTTTCCTCTCAGACGTTCATTTTCTTAGAATCACACAGTTCTTTTCAGCGTCTCGTGTAAGAAATCGGCAACAAAATTGTTCCTTGCAAAAATGTAGACAGGATTTGATAAATAACTTTTATACTTTTCCTCCTTAAACTCGTTTGCTTTCCTCATATTCTTAGATTTTTTTTGATTTTGAGATTTTTTCCCCAAAAGCTTTGTCTTTAGATTCTTTCAACTATGTCTAATTGTTTTCAAAACTTTCATGAAATTACAATATAAGATTTTATATAGACAAGCGTGTGTGTCTATAAATCTGAACGACTGAGAAAACGTTCAGTGGGGGAGTTGTTTATCTACACATCTTTAAAATCATTCGTATTTTATTTTATAGCTTCCTGCCAGATTTAAGACCATATTTTAAATCTCTTTTCGGAAACTGTGGTACATAGCTTTATTGCGTTTCTTGAAGGCATTCATATTAAAAATCAATTCGGCCAATTTACGTTAACATTACCGATATATTTGTGGGGTCTAAAAATAAATTAATTTATTAATCAAATAAAATGAATTATTTCACAACTAACACTTTCCAATAAGGTCTGTGACAGAAATTTAAATCTGCACATGCCTAAAAAGAGGGGCTTTCTGGCACCAAAGAAAAATTCTTTCTCTGTAAGTAGTGACCACTTCAAATGGAAGGACCTGTTTCTCTCTGCTGTTAGTGGGAAAGAACACGTATCTGCTGATTGATGGCTTAAAGGTACACTGGCTCTCCCACCAATTGCAGCCAGTGCTGAACACACTTACTAGACACACGATAGAACTTCAAGCATTCGACTCACCAAAAATGACTATAATATATTTCAACGGCTTGTAAGGAAGATGCAACTATTTCTTTTGGTTCAAGAAAATATTCATCCCTCAGAAGATTCGTTGAACACCAAAATAAAGCTTGAGTAAAAAAGTATCTTTGTCTCTTTCCTTTATTCCCTAATTCTCTTACAGCTTCCAAAAATAAAAAAGAAGACAACAAGCAAATGGAGTAAGAAGTAAAAAGAGTTAAATACGTAACTCAGAATCGTCCCAATGAAACACAACAATTCACTGACAACCGACAACCTACGAATAAATAAAAACCTTCTCAGTCCTATATATTAAAAGTCAAATATTATAAATTTGATCGCAAAGAATCACAAATTTTAAAAAGCATTCATCAATAGTTAGCAGTCTCATTAGTCTTCAGATATGCAATAAGTTCCTTCTACAAAAAAGTGAGATTGCCCAGTTGGTGGGCCTTAGAATACACTGTCTTTATCTCTAGCAGTGGCGTAGACCAACCCACCAAAAGGTGGCTTTCTGAGTATGACACTAAACTGCATCTGAGGGTGAGAATCCAGTTTTTGGTATCTGGGGAGTGAAGAGTACTTCTTCGTTACCATTACTCCCAGGTCTACTCAGACCGGCGTGGTTGTAGCAATTAGGGTCCAATCTATGAGCCAAATAGAGAGTTGAAAATTATTCGTACTTAACAAGACCGAGTAAAAAAAAAAATTTAGAACCTCCTACAACAGTAATGTCAATATGAATGCGATTCCCAAACCCGTAGGCATAGAATAACCCTAGACAGGTTGACAAGCCGGTAAAGTGGAGCAATACAGGGAATGGAGTAGCGCCCCACCGTACACCTTAGTGTACTAGCTATTTAAAAAGAAGCCTTCTTGTCACCCTCGACTAAGGTCACCAGCTTTACTTTTTTTTTCTCCTTGGTGATTCCGAAGTCATTTTTTCTTAGGGATGTAGCCTATTATTTATTCCTCTGTTGTGTTTGTTTATAAACAGCGTTGCATAATCGAACAAGTTTGTCATCATATCTTCTTTTCTTTTTTACTTCTAGGGGTATTTCGTTGAGCTTACAACTTTTCTACTTTTGATTTTTGGTCTTACTCAGTAAATTGTTCTAGTTGAGTATCTACTTGCCTATTTTTAATTTTTGGAACGTTTATTAGTGATTTCAGATGACTGAAATTTCGGAAAGAATTAACACATACAAAAAAGAACTATAATCATACACTCAAGGGCGAATAAAAAAACTTAGAAATTCAGTTGAAAATTGAATATAACGATTAGCTTGGCAGACATAGATATAGTGACAAAAGGAAAAACACTTCGAATGCTAAACTATCAACTGCCAGCCAACAAGAAAGACTTCGAAAATCGAAAGAGCATTTCCAGTATCAGCTCGACCCCACCTGAAATTACAAAAAAATTGTTATTAGTTAAGAATAGGAGGTACCCGTGGTGTAATGGTTATTATCGTAGGAAATGGACATGGCAACACGAGTTCAAATCCTGGACGAGGCTGATTGAATTTCACATAGCTCTAATATGCTTGGGAAAGGTATGAATCCAATTATTCTCCCTCCAGCTATGGGTAAATATTAGGGCAGACTGAGTTGTTCAGCCTTGATGCGGCAATTAATCTAGGAGAAGTAAAACTCTGAATTCAAACCTGTTAAAGCATGCTTAAAAAATTGACCTTGTGTCATATCCTGCCCGAGCGGAGGGGTTGGTAAATATGGATTAGGTAAGACTTTTAAATACTATATAACAGTGAATTATTTTATTCAAAATAGTTATTTGAATCTGTTATTGTTTAATAAGGATTACTGTTATTTCCTTGAAACTGCATAAATGCGAGCAAAAAATGACCAATATATGATAGAGAGAATTACTTGAAATCAAATAATTGTGAATAGATTTATATTTAAGAGGAATAATTGATATCATACAACTGTGTGAAAAAGTCTTAATAAACAGCTACTTAAAAAATGTGATTAAGAACGTACAATGAGCACGTTTTTCTAACCGCCAGGTATAAAAAAGCCCAAGACAGTTTGATATACATTTAGAATTGATCAACCAATATCAATTTTTCTATTTTTGGTGCTTATATAATTATTAACAAAGCTCACATTTGAAATTATCACAACTATGTGGTACACTATATAGATCGAACTCAGAACTTCAGTTTGTGATATAAGCTAGACTTCTAACAGAGCCCCAAAGGATTACCAAGGTTAGAAGAATCAATATCAACATAGACAGTTGTTAGCCTTCGGATTCAACTGTTGTCTAGTAAATAATAATCTTGATGATAGAGAGAATGAGGATAGAAGTGATTACATTTATCTGTCCTTTTTCATAATTTTCTGTCTATTATAAATGGATCTGGTCGAAATTAGAAGGAACAAATAACTTAAATTGCCACATAATTCTTAAAAGAAATATTTTCTTTATAGTTATAAAAATGATTTTCCTTTTATTACATCTTTAAAAAAATTAATATCTAAATGTTTCCCTTAATACTTTTGTCTTTGCATAATTGATACATTTTTTTCTTCTTTATTTAGCTTTGCTATTTATGATTTTAGCTTGTACGTACTGAAAAACAGTTTCGTTTAAATTTGAATCATTATTTCTGGCCCAATACTTGAGACGAATTCTCCTCATGTTTTTATTTTGTTTATCTTGTAACAATATACAATATCGTCACCGGATACTGGCCTTTTAGGGTGAACTTGAATAAACTATTGTGTTTATGATCAAAAATCCTTAAACTGTACAAAACTGCTTACCCCCTTGATCATCACGGTCAACAACATTAGTTTATCCTATGCGTTTTGGGTGACAGGTTCAAAAGGTGATTTATTGGTACACAAGCTCGTGTTTACCACCCATTAGGTTTTGGGGCAGCGTCAACACCTCTTTTCTTTGGGCCGAAGATGAATGCTGAAAAAATTCAGAGAACCAAAGTATCAGCTCCAAGAAACCGGGCAAGAAAACCGCGTTTCCCATTCGAAAATTTCACAACCCATCTCTACTGATGTAACTCTTGCTTCTTCATCATCGCAAACCATTTCATGCCATAAATCAAGGAGTCACTTAGCAGAGAAAACCAAGTTTCATTTATTTTCGATCTTTTCTAATCTATTTTTCAACGTGCGGGCTACTTTGACCACAGCAGGCAATTTGGCGAAACGCTCTGATTTTAAATTCCTGCTGGTCAGAAGAAAAACAATTCACATTTACTATTGGTGTCGAATCAACAGCGTGAAAACTAGAAAAGAATTAACAATTTTAAACTAAAACGAAACAGCAAATCATTTTAGACACAAACGAAAAGAAACGACGTGTCTTCTATAAGCAAAAAATCTGTGTCTTCTCAGCCTAGTCAGCAGCGGCTGAAGATTACGCTGACTGTATCTCTGCCGGGGGATAAGACTCTCGCCAACGAGCGTCCTGGCTATGTCTCGACACTGTATCTGATGGTGAGGCTTCAATCCCGGAGGTTTAAGAAATGTGGAGTATTTCTTCGTTGGCATTACTCCTAGGACAATTCTTACCCGAAGTGGTAATACCTAATAGTGTCTCATCTATGGGTCAAATATAACGATTTAAGCATTTACTATACTTGAAATCAATTAGGCGGGTGCAGAAAATGGTTAATGTTAAATTGAACCATTCGTATTACATAGCCATACCTGAAAAAAGCTAAGTTTAATTTGATGATTTTGAATCGAATTATTAGTATTACATAGCAATACTTAACAATATTTAGTAGAACTGGAAACTGTTTAACTCTGGCCAAACAAATGATTAACATTAAATTGAATAGGAATACTTGGTAAATTGAATTAATAATGTTAAATAGCAATACTTGAAAACATTCAACTGTGTGAAAATAGAATTATTAATGATAGATAGCAATACTTGAAACCATTCAATTATGTGCAAATAGAATTATTAATGATTGATAGCAATACTTGAAACCATTCATCTGTGTGCAAATATAAGTATCAATTTTACATAGCAATATTTGAAAACGTTTAACTGTATGAAAACAAATGATTGATATTAAACAAACATATACGAGTTAGTTTACAATACGTAAAACAATTTACCTATGTGTTCTATCTCGTTACCTCCAAACTATTCACTTAAATATCCAAATATATACAGGATGATCAAAAAAAAACAGACCCATATATTTTTGTAGAAGTATTAATGGGTTCTGTTTGTTTTTTTTTTGGTCACCGTGTGTATATATATATATACATGTATGTATGTATGTATGTATTTATGTGTGTTTATATATACACATATATATATATATAGATATATAAACACACACATACACATATATATGTGTTTATATATATATATATATATATATATATATACGTATGTATTTGGAATTAAACATCAAAGATTGTCATGCCGTAAAACACAATTCAAAATACGACAGAAATCAATACCATTTTTGTCTGGTAGAGAATCTGCAAAAGATGGACGTTTTAAATGTTTACTGTTTTGCTTCTACTATTTACTGTCTCATTCAGATTTTGGTATTATTTCTGGTTTATAAGTCACTCAGTAAAAAACAAGACAACTTAATCTTCTAATTATAATGGCGATTATGTATCTATTTTTCTGTAGCCGGGAATACGTCACTCCCAACGTCCCACATCACTAAATTAGTTACGGGATATTCTCAATGACTAGTTAATGATAAATAACATCTTATAAATCAACTATGTCTATTTAAGTCTAGCAGAGTTAAGTTTGCCTCAAAATAACTCGTGTTATTTACTGGTATTTAACTGACTTTCCACCAAGCGAGGATGTGACTGAATGTCATTTCAAGTCGGGGGCTATGCACAAATCGAGTCATGCATGCAATTTAAAAATTCTTGGTCTCATCACTATTACCACAACTGAGACGCCAACGGATAAACTCAACCCTCCAAATCAGTTATTACCAGAATATAAAGTTTCTTAAAACCAGGTAACCCAGTTTAATAACACCCACCAAGTTCCAACACCAAGACTCCCAGAAAACCAAGATCGGGAAAATGTATTATTAGCACGGCACAAACAGAAGGTTGTAACGCTACGGTTCTCAAATGGACGTTTGTACTACTACTATACCACATAAACATTTGCACCACCACGTGTCTAACGGGTCCCCACGTGTGGCACTATGCTGAAAATAGCAGTCAGACACTCGTTATAACCACCATGGTGATGAAAAGAAAAAGAAGTGATGAATACACAAAAATACCGTCTTACTTCGCTAATACAAAGTGTATTCGCTACTACACCTCTAAGTTGTCGTCGAGAAGAGAGAAACAGCGTTAAAAAAATGACTCGACATCTTTAGCTAGACAAAGAGAAATAAGATGTCGTGAAGAAAGAGAGGGTAGACGCAGACCATAATATTAGATTTCTCGTTCTCTGTTGTTATTCACACAACTGCTTGTTTGCAGGGTTCATTCGCACAGCTTCGCATCTGGGTTCCAACGGCTGTTTTTACATCGTCCTATCTCGTACGCGACTGGCCCTTTTCCTCTTTTCTATCCTGTTTCCACTCCCCTAACAGTCTTTCCGTTTGAGTTTTTTCCTGCCAATCAGAACCCGTCGTCGAATCGCTGCTGATACGTTTCTATTTTTAATCCTGGCGTATGTTAATATTCTGGTCTAGACTTTCCACTTCTTTTCTGCCTTATATCCTTTCTCATTCTCAGTCAATTTGCTTGCCTCGATTCTCTTTTTCATTTATGTTCCTTTCTTTTCCCCCGTCCTATGATCAACTATTAAAACAATTAAACGGAATACCTAATTATTTTCAAAAGGTCCTGGCTGGATTTCACACAAGGTCATTTTATTGTTGGGGGGCCTTGGACAAGTGTGCTGCCATCACAAAAATGCTTGATCCTTCCTGCATTCCACATTTATTGAGCGTCTTAGACGCCAAACCATGAACTCACCCTGCAAAGCAGGTACTGCCAGGGAGGAAGGCTCCCTAGGATATGACGATTCAAATTAAAAACACATACCCGGCGAGAACGTGAGGTAGGCCCCCAGAAAACCAGGAGTTAGACAAGCCCGTATTTAACTTGGTTTTTTTTACTTAGACGTACTGCAAAGCCGTACGAGTGGTGCACCCAGTGAGAATCTATCTCTTGTGAATGTTTGTTACTCTAGCTTACGAACTGTTACACTACTCGGGGCGCTCTCAAGACCAGTGTATTAGATATTTAGATATTTTCCGTCAGATTTGGCACAAGGACATTTTATTGACTAGGCTAGGCACAAATCTAGACTCATGCACCACTGTCATAAAAAGTGCTTAACCCCGTCTGTATCCCCCATTTTAGAGGCGCCTCATGCACCAAGTAACTATCTCAACACAGCAAGGCAGCTATGGTGGGAAGGGACGATACCCTGGAACCGGGCGATTCAGCTTAAAAACACCAACCTGACGTAAACGCTAGATGGATCCCGGATATCTGGGAGGACGAGCCCGTCGTATTGATATTTATCCAGACCTCCTCCAGGAAGAATTTGACACAAGGTCTTTTTTAAAGGGAGGATTAGAGGAGGGGTGGTCTCACACGAGAGGAGATATGCGCAGATGATTATAGATTCGACAGGTTCGAAGGTCAGGTTCAATGGGGGTCATTGCTTCTAATTGATTCACTAAGTCCAATGTTAGTCTATGCTTGTCAATGCTTGTCAGTAATTCACTTGGTCAAAAGGCTAATCATTGCTGGTCATTGCTCCCCGCCCACCTGGCTCGAATGCAGCACCTGGGAAGCATGGGAAGGGCTAGCCCGTCGTATTATTGAGTTGAAAAACAGTGCAGTATGTATGATATTTCAAAAATAAAAATTTTATGTCGATTATTTGCATTCTGGTTTTGTTATATAATTAAGGAATGATTTTTTTTATATTAATCATTTTTCGTTAATTATATTTTATCATTCAGTTTGGTTGGGCTTTGAACTATTCGGATCTTAGTTCAGGTGCACAGTCATTGGGTACAGTTTTACGCTCGTGCGCAAAAGAAAAGAACAATCACTATTGTCATGATAAAACCGAGACAGAAAATTAGGCTAGAGTGTGAATGACATCATGTCCGGAAGAGATGGTCCTGAGAATTTGAGGATTTTGAAAAAGAGTCAGTTGAAAGTTGACATTGGACTATGGAGGCAGATAGTTGAGTTCTCTGTCATTGGGGTAGAGAGTTGAGTTTTCTACCGTTACGGTGGTTAAGATTTTCGGATCTCAGTTGTGATTGGAATGTTTATGGCTATACAGCAGTTTTAACAAAAACGGATATAATAAATAATTACTTGCTGTAATTGATATCTAATACTATTGTTTTATTCTCAAAACTATCAAAATAAATAACGTAGATTTTTTAAAAAGAAATCAATTAAAATAAGATAGAAATACCCGTAATATCTATATGATCGTTACTATTTTCTTTCGTAATATTTTTTTCAATTTCTATAAATCTAATTTGTTTTATCTTATTGAATTTTTATTAAATGATTATAATTCTTGCATTTATGTTTTTTATTTGGCATCAATATATAATTTAGTTTATATTTTTCTTCTATAAATATAATTTGGAAAATTATCGAATGAAATTCCATATAGTGTTTCATTTTAAAACAATATGGGCATTTTTAATAGTATACCTGGCAAACCAAGGTAATTATCATAAGAAAAATCTGTTGTAGACTTAGTAAAAAAATTAATTACAAATCATCATTCACGAAAAGAAAAAAAACAGAAAACTGAAATCCGATTCTTTAAGATGCTGCTAATCATTACATTCTTATCGGCTATTCTTTAAACAAAGTTAAAAGTTAAATATGTTCTACTTCCTTTGTAAAAAGGAAATAAAAATCGCCATGTCTTCTTCATCTTCTTTGATTCTAATTCCTTGACTTTTAATCTTTGAAGATGTAAATTATTTTATAAATTACAGTGAGTCATCTTTTTTTAACATTAAGAGAGGCGTTATCATCTTATTTTATGTTTCTTGTTTGATTTCGAGATAGAAATTAAATATTCTTTCTTTTGCTTTGTTTTTACATTTATTACGTGGTCTTCAATCCTATATACTTTTCTTTATTAATATTGGTTTCTTTCTTTAGAATCCTGGACGAGATTGATTGCATTTCACATAGAACTAATACCCTTGGGAATTATTCTCCCTCCAGCTATGGGTAAATAGTAGGACAGACTGGGTTCTCCAGCCTTGGTTCGGTAGCTAGTCTAGGAGAAGGAAAACTCTGCAGTCAAACCTGTTAAACTCCACTTAAAAATTGACCTTGTGTCATATCCTGCCCGAGCGGAGGGGTTGGTAAATAGGATTAATATTGCTTTCTTTGGTAAGTTTACAGATGTAAAGGATATATAAGTGCCTAATATGATGTATTTTGAGATACCAAGTTTTATATATCGAAAAAAATTCTTAGGTTGCGTATGCATTAATAGTAAAAGGTAGGAATACTTGAAGTCATATAAGTGGGTGTAAATCATTAGTGTTAATATTTATTTTCCTTACAAATCATTCTCTTTAGTTATTTGGAAACATAATTGTTTACAAATAAAAGACCAACTTTGTCTTTTGATAACGCAACAAATGTAGTAATGCCACAAAACGAGGAGCTATTAATAGAATATAATAATACCTATTTTCTGTAAAGGAGAATACTCTATGTAAATGAATTTCAAATATGTTTTAAATTTAATTTGTTTTTCCTCACGTCTGCTTTAGGCTTAAAAAGTCTGTAAATGATTCTTGGAATATTAGATGTTTGATATTCACAGAATTATTTGGGGAAATTATGTGAGATCTTTTTAAACAAAGTAATATAAATATAATTAAAAATTAAAGGAAAAAAATAACAAAAATATTATATAGATTTTTTTTTTTACGTTGCTTTATTTCGGAAAATAGATTATATCTTAAGTTTATCTATCAATTCATTAAATATAAACGAAGAGTGGCACTTTTTTCAGGAAATATCGACAGCCTCTACTTAAAAAAGCAAATTAAAAATGTCGTTATTTTTCTGTGTTTTTCTTTTACATTTTTTTCTCTGAAAACAATCCCAAATTTATGTCTACAAGAATGGAAAACTACTTCTTGTAATAAAACGGAAAATAACTTATTAATTCATCAATTTCTTGATTTTTTTATATAACTTCAGTGATCCATTTGCTTACACAGTAAATTATAGTAAGTTAGCGATGGTTGACGAGGGCGACCAGAAGGCTCCCTTTTCAATAGCTACTACACCGATGTTTTGGGGATGGCATTACTACTTTCCTAGGTTTGCTCTACTTTACCCTTGATACATACGTTATATTGCTGAGTGTTAAGCAGGGGGGTATCAAGTACCATTTTTAAAGTATTTGGTATGGCGCAACCTGGGATTGAACCCAGATCCCCTGGACTATTGGCGAACACTCGACCCATACTTTTACATATTTTAAAGTTTAATTATCTAAATTGATGCAAAATATTTGCAACGTGAAGAAAGAAGGGAAGACTTTAAAAATAACATATTTTTACGGATTGATAATTTATTTGATCGGCTATATTCGCAAATCTTTAGGTTGGAGCAGAAAGTTGTATGGATTCATAAGGTACATTTGGCAGTACTAAAAATGTCGAGAGATGATTTCAAAAACGGAGGTGTGTTGTGTTTTGGAGTGCCAGATGTATTTGACTGTCTAGCATAGGCTCAAAACAAGAGTCTTTGCAGATGCAAATACGGTCAATACTCTTTTTAAAAAGAGGGGAAAAAATCGAAACTTTTTCTTTAAATAGTGTCGTCTCTTTAAATACCCCAAAAGAAGATAAATGGATATCTTCTAAGAAACAATATCTTACATCATTCAGAAAACATTTAAAAAAAAAAATTTGAGAATTCTGCATAATATGCCCCCCCAAAAAAAGGAAGAAAAAATACTTATTTCCACTGTTACATATATTTCCTTTGACTGAACGTTGTCTTTTAACAAACTATTGGCTGCACTTCCATTGAGTATTTTATATTATACTCACGAACATTTCATTATATAATATGATTTTCATTTATTCAAACACACAGCTGCACACTAGCAAAATAGATTGCATTCCAAGTGGAGAATCTGCCCATGTGTCAATGTTTTATATTATATACTATCAAAAGTAAATCAACTTATTTTTCATATGTTTATTATCAATATCAAGTCGACACAAGGTTTTGTAAGAATTCAGGAAAGTTTACACATGTTGCAACAAAATAGTGGCTTCTCCAATCTTCCCTGTTGACTTTATATTTTATCACTTTTCAGATTATTTCTGAAACATTGTTAACATGTTCATATATTTAACCAAATATAGCAAAATCTGGCCTTAGATGATGGAGCAAAAAGTCTTTTGTGTGGAAACATAGAAAATTATGTTTTTCAAGATCGTTTCATCAAGATACGGAATGAAGTTCAATTTTAATACATTTCCAATCAGGAGTCAGATTTTCAAGTTCGTTTAGAACTTTGAAACTCATGGCACTTGTGAAAATCGTAAGGCAATGGGTCCCTTGCCATCTGGGCCTCTGATAACAATCCGAAAACCCTGGAGAAATGTTCACGCTCGATCAACAACTTCGCACGCCGCATTCAACACTGCCTTCAACTGAACAGCGAATATTTGGAGCATAAACTCTATGACTCTGCATGATATTTTTCGTTCATGTTTCCGACTAAATGGTTATATAACATGAAATGTTATCCTTTTTATTTTCAATAAATGTAATGTTTATGAATCTATCACTTTTGCTTCTTGATTTATGAAAGAACATTTTCTTTTTAAAAAATAATGAAATGCATTTCTTGTTAATTGACTGTTTGATTTTTTTTTTTAATTTAAGCTTAGTGGTTAGAGAATCGAGTACATTGTACGATTATATTTACATTTTTTGTAGTTATTTCTTAAGGACTTTTTGCATCGAGTTATATTTCAAGTATTCCTCACTAATACAAATAATTTGCGCACACTTATGAGATATAAGGCATTCCTCACTAATACAAATAACTTGTGTGTTGTTAAATGGTTCCAGGTTTCTTTTGTTATTTGGGATATTTGAGTTAACGGCATATCAACACTTGGTTATTTAATGCCAAATCTCATTCATACTTATGATTTTCAAGTGAATGATTTGTAGGTAACTTTTTAAACAATTTTGTTCATTTGTTTTGTTTGGATAATTTTTTTTATCAATCCTTGTTGGATATCTTATTCTAGATACTGCTTAAACATGTATATTATATATATATTATTTGTAAGCTCATTGCTTATAGGTAACAATTTCAAACAAGCAAGAGCTCATTTGTTTCCACGCAGTTAAATGGATTCAAGTGTTCTAATAAAATACTCACAACCCTTTATCAGTCATTGCTTTGCAAAAATTTAAAGGTTAAACAGTCCTATTTGACCCATGAATTATGACCCTATTCACAACTATTAGTGGACTTGGAAGTAATGGCAATGACGGAGTACTCAAAGCTACCAAGATGTATTGGAATTCCGTCTCATCATTAAATAGTTTAGTGTCATATTCAAGACACTCCTCGAGTGGGGCGAGGTCTTACTCCTCTGTAAACAGGCAGTCAGCGTATTTTTCTACCCCAGCCGACTAGACTGAATTCTTTTCTGATATTCTTATGAAATACAAATTATTTACTGAGTATTTGTTTACAAATAGCTATATAATATCAAGTAATCTTATCAATACAAATAATTTCCAGACATTTACATGGTTTCATGTATTTCTATCTAATACAAATAAGTAATACACGATTTTATGACATTAAGTTACAATTTTTATTTGTTCGCAAACATTTATTCAATATCAAGTATTTTTGTATAATACAAATAATTGGTAGACTTTTATGTCGTTTGAAGTGTCCCGATCTCATTCTAAAAATTATTCACAATTCTGAAATTTCGAGTAACTATTTCTATTTAAAAAACATTTAAAAACTAGCAGACAAATTCACCTACCTCGGAAGCAGTGTCTCATCAACCGAGAAAGACATCGACACACGACTAGCTATTGATAAGCTATCGGTCATCTGGAAGTCAGACCTGACCGATGAAATAAAACACAAATTTTCCAAGTAGCAGTCGCTTCGACACTGCTTTATTGATGCACTACATGGACGCTTACAAAGCGTATTGAGAAAAAAACTTGACGGAAATCACACAAGAACGCTGCAACCAATATTGAACAAATTCTGGAGTAATCACTCGATAAGGCAGCAGCTGTGCGGCCACCTACCACCCATCACGAAAACTATCAAAGTTAGACGAACCAGACATGCGGGACACTGCTGGAGAAGTAGGTACGAACTCATAAGCGATATACTCCTGTGGAACCCATCACATAGACAAGCAAAAGCAGGGAGGAAGTGTTAAGACTTCAAGAGGAACTAGGTTAAAAATAAACCTCATTATGTCACATGACATTAAAAAATTTTGGTCATCCAATGAACTTTACATCCGCCTCGTATAGAAGCAAAAGTATGAAACTAACAAAAGTATTATATATAGCGTTTGTCTCGAGTGCTTTTGGGCAGTAACGCATAAATGAAAGAAAACGAATCGAAAAGATAACGGATATAGAAAGGATTTCAACACGAATGTTATACACGTGTAACCACCATTCTCGTGTAATTACGCAAAGTCAAGAAACGGTTGCTATGACATCTAACGGCCGTAAGTAAACGCTTTTTTAAATCACAAACTGCACCAAAATGAAGATGAACGAACGTCTAATGTAATGTCCGCTTTTAGTTGATCTTATGTATACATAGGTTTGTTTTTTTTTAAATACCCTAGCCGGTGGCAAAAGCTGCTCGGTAGCGCCAGGTGTGGCAGTACCGCCTTAAGCTACCGAAACTGTGTTATCACCCTGGATGGCGGCTGATGAGGCTAGGGTATCGCACGTGCTTCCACACGTTGTATGATGAAAAAAAAAAAAAAATAGAAGCAAAAGTATGAAACGCCTTTAACGGAAATAACTGAAAACTTCTCAATGTGGATATGGAATAAAAGAAACGTCCCGTGGAACATTTCAAAATAAGCACGTCATAGCATCACCTGCTCGTGAATGCGCAACAATAATTACGCAGCAAATTTGAAAATGTTTACATTTCGCCGTGTGACGTTGATTTGTCAGGATGCTTCAATAGGGCCTCATGTCAGTGAGGAGCGGGATGGAGCGATGTGCAAATAAAACCGTCGAGAGGAAACGGTGCACATTCTTTCCTGATGACCCCAAAACAAGCATGGAGGTAAAACTGCACGGTGGAAATAAGGATGGGTAAAGGAGCGTTTTCTATCCGCTCACTTTTTGCTGAGTTTCTGTTACGTGGGAAGTAACTTCCTTCTACATCCATTCATACGCTTTTATATCGATCACAAAGTCAAAATCTACCGCTTAACATATATAACAACCAAGTTTGATTCATACGAGAATAATAAGGGTTCTAATAAAATCTTGCAAAATAACTATTACTGATGCACACGAAGCTGCTCATCCTACGTTTTTTTTTTTTTTTTTTTTTTTTTTTGCAAATAACCCTTCACAGGCCAAATATTTTCTGAATAGTGTGGATTAGGCAGTAAGAGTTATTATTGTTCTCTACGTGTACAAAAACTATGGGTTTGTTCAACTTCGTACCCTCTCCTCATTTAATGGAAAACCTTGGTAGGAATATCTCATCAACAGAAAGCAATTCCAACTTATCCATTGTTAATGAATTTCATTGCTATTCCCAGGTTTCTATAATATGAGAATACGATATCTCAAACAAAATAAAGCGAGGAAATATTCCAAGCAGTACCACGTGTATGCCTGAACCACTCTCACTCAAACCAGGCGATTAGAGAAAAATCTAGAAATAAACTTCAGAGTGATGCTGTGTGATATTTTGAACAAATAATCGAAATTGTAAAATACGAAAAAGACAGTTGTACAGACACTTACTTCCCATCACACAAACCATCCAGGTAAAACATGTTGGGCACAGCTGAAGAAATAATTCCCTATGGTGTAATGGCTATAGAGCTGGACTGCAGCCCTAAAGTAAGCGAGTTCGTATTCCAGTCTTGTTAATACGTTCACTTTCGGATTAAGGCCCTTGGGAAAGATCTAAAAAAGACCCTTATCCTCTCCAGTTTAAACGTTTCCCAATGGACTTGTATATATGGACACACCAATGTTGGCCAACCAGCAAAAGTTTACTTTCACCAGCTCTGTGTGGACACTGGATGAGAACTGTACGACTTGACAAGAGCCATGACCAATAGGGACAGGTGGCAAGAGAGAGTCAAGGAAAACTGTGCTGTGAAACATCTTGTTGAGGATGATGATAATTCGAATGTTGCCAGTATTTTATATCGTAGCTGCTTCAAGTCCTGATAACAATAAATAATAACAAATGCAATCACCCTTAGTTGAAATTCGAACACTGCATGCCAACTTTGTTTTCCGTGTTAACAAGAGCTATCCTATCGTACACATAGCTTCGTTGGGGATACCTCACTCTGCACACTTACATACTTATTAATGGCTTTGTGTTATATCCTACTCGTGTGGGGGGAGTAAATCAATACATACTTACAACTGCAGTTGTTCCTACGACTGAACTATTTTAGTGAAGATGAACAGTGCCGAGAGAAACTATCAGAATTTTAGATTCGTTCGTTCTTTCCAATTAAAATTTACTGATTCGTTAAATCCAGTTATTTTCCTTTTAAAGAAATCAGAAGAAAGATGAGGATCGAAGTAGAATAGTGGGCCTTTTCCGATGAGGGAATCTTTTTACTGAAACAAAAATGTAGGTATATTGATGCGTAAAATATTGCCCAAAATAACAACACCAGGATTTAGGGCGTCAAATAGAATTGTCCACTCTCTGAGCACAAATAATAGGGATTACTGAAGATTAACAAACACATGCGGTACATTTCACGATTTAACTGATACGTTGGTAAAAGTTTTCGAAAAGTTTCTAGAATAATTAAAATTATCTCAAATTATAAGTTTAAATAGCTGACAAGAAAAGTTTGCTTTGTTATATTAGAAATCTGGTTTAATGACTATTTCAGTTGAAATATTCCTGATGAAACAATCATCAAATTATCAATTGAGAAAAGAAAGATCACTAAGAAAAAAACAACAACAGACAAACAACAGACTGCAGTCATGGTATTTCAATGTCGGAAGCAAAACTGAAAAGCGATAAAAATTTAAATAAGATCAGAAATCCTAACATACATCTAGCCCAGTCGGCTGGGACTGCAGAATACTCCGACTACATCTCTGCAGAAGGGTAAGACTCCCTCAACGAATGTCCTGAATATAGCACTAAATAATCTGAAGATGGAGCTTTGGAGAATGCATAGTTTCCCTTTATTGCCATAGCTCCCAGGACTACTTTCTCTCGGCATGGTGGCACATGATAGGGTCTTATCTATGGGTACAACTGTTTGAAACAGAACTGTTTATATGTATAAAAATGGATTTGGCTAAACTGCAAAGGTTGATATGCCATAAAAAAACACACAAACCAAATAATATACGTGGTATTTCGAACAAAACATCCCACACATATCATGTAGACCTCTATTAGGCTCTGTATTCCGGAAAATAACCCACGCACATCTCACGTAGACCTTTATAAGGCTCTGTATTCCGAAAAATAAACCCCACACTTCTCACGAAGACCTCTTAATAAACTTCGGAGACTGAAACCCTTGTGTACTGACTTCTGACCGTACTAGTGGTGTTTATGATGAACATTAGGAAATTAACCCTTTCACTCCCATATCGAGAATCATTCTATTTTTATTTCGTCTTCCATTAAAATATGTCGATTCCAGACTTGTTGATTATTATACCTAAATATGTGCACCCACACTCTAAAAGTCACGTGCTTAGCAGAGGAGCAATTAAATCCAGAGAATAACAAAAGATATTTCGATTAAAAATTTAAAAAGTGATTTCTTAAATCATTACACATACTGGCCATATTGTCGTATATAGCAGTGATATTCCAAACAGGGAGTTTTAATTTCAAAATTCATAGGAATAAATCGGAATTTCACTGAGAAAAGCAAAAATCAAAGTATTTGTCGGTTAAATAGATCTGTTTAAAAATAGAAGTATTAGATCGGAATATTTGAAACCATATAACTATGTGCAAATAAATTATCATTGTAATTTTTTATTACTCCTTGTGAGTATTTCACACCAGCGTGGGCGTGTTTTTACTAAAATCTCAGTGGCAGAAACTAAGTTCCTAAGTGTTCCAATCCCTTTTCAGACACTTTTGAGACTGTTCCAAGTGCATACACTAAAATTAATAACACCATCACTACAATGTTCCACAGTTTGTTTGTTAGGGTTTTTTTTTTTTTTTTGCTTCATGGCATGGACCAAAAATTAGTATGTCTTTTTGCTTTATTGAATTTATATCTACGGTCCGCTGAAACGACAAAATCTACTAATGAAAATATTTTTTAATTAGTTTTATATCTGGTCTTCTCACTGGGAATAGATGATCTGTTTTTATTTCCAAAAACCAAAAAGAATTGTAAGGGTCGCATTATTTGGATGGATTATGTCATGAGCATAAACAATTTGCTAATATAGTTAAATTTCAATTTTTTGCACAATTCTCCAATGATCACCTTTCCAACCCACTCATGCCTAGTCTTTACTCCTCTTGTGTTTTTTTTTCTCCGTCGCTTACTGTGTGATTAATCGTTTTATCTTTTCCCCTGCATAAACTATTCTTGCTTGTTTGTTTTGTTTTTTGTTTTGTTTGTTTGTTTTATTGTTGTTGTTTAATGGCATATCAACATTCTTGGGTTATTTATGCCAAATCCATCCTTCTAGAAAAAAAGTAGCGGTGCTCTTTAACCTATAGCTGGGAGGATAAGGGAGTTCTGCCTCTCATGACTTAGTCGTCTTATTTGAATAGATAGAGAGATGCGAGACAAGTGAACGTACAACTGCTGTTTTATGGAGTGCTACTTCCAAGATTTGCTTAAAATATTACGTAGTATTTTTGTGTAGTTTCTATCTATCTATATATTTTGACAGCTTGGCCGGGTCGGAGGTCAATATGCAACACCATTAGCGAACACTCTACTTATTAGCCAATATTCCGGTAAATAATTAATATAATTGGTCTTTATGCCGTGGATTTCGGCTTCTGTTCGGATACATTCAATTTCTTTCTTGAGATTTTTCTTTCTTAGTCATTTCCAGGTTTTTACGGATGTAATATTACCATGTTTTTGCTTGAAATATCCATACAGTTGTTTTTCTCCCCATTTCTGCATACTAATTTTTGTTGTTTTTTTTTTCTGTAAATTATGTTGTCAATGTTGCCACAGGCTTCTGTAATTAGTCTTTCTTTTCTCGTTTTGATATAGTCTTCGAGTCCTCGTATCAATGTATCTACGCCATCCTCCAGGCTAGCGAGTCCTCTTCATTATTGACACATTGATTTTGCCGATATTATCTCTCAGATGTAAGGCCTTGACATAGGAACCATTTTCCTTGTTCATTAATTTATTTGTTTATTTGTTTGAGTTTCTCCCTTGCGTATTTGAAGAATAGTCCTGATTATCTTACAAAAGGGACTGCGCAAGAGATTATCTTTTTGATGAGATTTCTTATTATCGTGATTATTTCTTTTTCTCTTCCATTTTCGGTGACCGATGTGCAATAGCTGAAATACGAGGGGCTTAGGAAAAGTTTCCAGATTTTTTTTTGTACAGGTATTTAAAATAGTCGTAGACTCTTGACAATTCAGTATGTTATTGCTATACATCTTATGAGATGACCGACAAATTTTTATGATTTCAGCTTCAAAGGAACAGCTACAGAAGCAATTGGAATACACCTGACTAAAGCCTGATTGTCACAGCTGGTGAATTTCAAAAATGCAATCTGACACTTTTGAAGAATGATATGCAATAAAATTCTGTTTTAAACTTTGAAAAATGCTACAGAAACGTATGGAATGATTCAGACTGCTTTCGACCATCTTGCATGTATCGAACATCAGTTTCTGAGTGGCATAAGAGATTCAAGGAAGACAAGGAGTCTGTAAGAAATGATGAGAGGTCTAGGAGGAGTAAGGAAGTCAATACACCAAGGTTAGGGTTAGCGTTACTATGTTGAGGTTTTAAGGGAGTTCAGGAAGAGATTCCGTCGGAAGAGGCCAGCACTCTTCAAATCGGGTCAGTGGCATTTCCACCAGGACAATGCACCAGTTCACAACTCCATCCTTGTCACAGACTATTTGACCAAGATGGACATAAAGACAGTTCCTCACCCTCCCTATAGTCTAGACCTTGCTCCTTGTGACTTTTGATTATTCCTTAAGCTCAGAGGCTGTCGTTGAGACAATTGAGGAGATGAAAGAGGTTGAAGGTCATTCAGACGCTCACACAAGAGGACTTCCGAGGGGTCTTCCATAAGTTGTTGGAACGGTACCACAAGTGCATTGCAGCCGGAGGAAATTACTTCGAAGGGGACTAGATTTTTTTGTGCATACTATATATATGTATATAATGATTATTTGTATTTATGTTTTTGTCTACCTCTTATGGGTGCTATTTTTCTGTCACATTAATGTATTCGACTGAAGAGATGAACAACTCAGCAACATACGGTCAGGTATCTTGTTAATGTGTTCAAATGTAACTTTCTTTATCAAACCCAGGGTTCCCATAATTACTTTCTCGATGCGAGTTTTAAAGTGCCACATTTTTTTCAATTTCTAATTCCATTATTTATTTTTATTACCATTATTATTTTACACCTAGCGAGTTTTTCACATCATCGTCAGCTGAGGGCCTTTCATTGGGGTTCGAGTGACAGCAAGTCTCCTCAGGTCTCCAGGACTCTTCTCATCATGCTGACCGTTTTCAATAATGCTATACACGGGATGGTATCTTCCAATTTCCATCTGCTCCAGTCCCCTTTCCAAACCTTAAGGAACATTTTCAAACGCACAAACTCCCATTAGTATCACCCTTATTATTATTATTATTATTATTATTATTATTATTATTGTGTATTTTTTCTGTTTTTTGGAGTAGGACGGTTAGTGGGACTGTGTTTTTAAACGGTCATGAAATTATTGCTAACAAATTATTTTTTGGAAATATATTTAAACAACTTTCGAAACACAATTATAGACGAAACTGAGCAGCTTCAGCTCATAAATGACAACCATAACAAAAATAATCGTAGAAAGGTAAACATTTTTTTTCTCTTTTCTTTAGCAAAACTACGAAGGATGGTTTCAAGCAACATTTCTCTATAATGAACAATGTTTTTTGTTTTTTGTTGTTGTTGTTTTTTTGTTTTTTGTTTTTTTTTTTTTGTGTGTGTGTGTGTGTGCGTCTATACATGCATATGTGTGTGTGTATGTGTGTGTGTGTTTGTATTTTTGTTGCTTTTTTCCTTCTTTATGCGTGCTGTTTTGTTAAGATGAACGTATCAGCGGTACATTTGAATAAGTAAATATATAACAAAAAATACAATTGTAAAAAAAGAAAATTCAATATAAAGATGTGAAGATTCAATATATTTTTTAATATAATCTAAATTATTAATATATCAATAAAGTAAGTAAGGTTGGCGACTGTAGTCGATGGCTGGTACGAAGGCTTCATTTTCAATAGCTACTATACCGAGGGGTAAGGAAAGGCGCTACTCCTTTCCCGAGATTGATCCAGTTTACCCTTGTTCCATACCTTATAATGCTGAGTGTTTAGGCAGGAGGAATCAAGTGCCATTTTTTGAGTCTTTGGTATGACTCGACCTGGGATTGAATCCCAGTCTCCCAGGCCTATGCCGAACGCTAACCGCTAGGCCAATACTAGTATGAATTTCTTGTATTTATTTTTGAGGAAGCTTGATTTGATTTGGTTTCTTTGTTTGATTGCATATCAATCTCCGTAGCTTATTTATATGAGAAAACTACCTTTGTTAATTGCTCAGGCAGATAGGCCTGTAGAATACACCGACTGCTTCTCTGCAGAAGGGTAAGACCCCTCCCCCAAAGAGAGTCCTGGATATGATAATAAACAGTCTAATGGTGTGGATCAAGTAATCCTGATGCTTTGAGAAATGAGGAGTACCTCTCATTGCCATCGCTCCCAGGTCAACTCTTACTGGGGTGGTAGCACCTGATAAGGGTCCTATCTATGGGTTAAATGAAACTAAACTGCGTACTTATGCTAAACTGAATTGTTTGAATTAGAACTGTTGAACTAAACTGATTAGCTTTAAATAGAATTGTTTTTGACAATTAAACTGTGTACTTACATTTAAACTGCGTACTTATTCTAAACTGAATTGCTTGAAATAAAACTGTTTTGACTTTGAAACTGTACTTACGTTTATCTGAATTGTTTAACATAGAACTGTTTTGATGTTTAACTGTGTTATGACAAAGCTATACTGATGCTAAACTGAATTGTTATAATCGGAACTGTTTGAATAAACTTAAATGCTTGAAATAGAAATATTTTGACAATTAAACTGTGTACTCATGCTAAACTGAATTGTTTGAAATAGTACTGACTATTTATATAAAAATGGATTTGGCGTTAAATAACCGACAAAGATTGATATTCCATAAAACCCAACCAACCAACCAAACACGCTTATTAAATAATTGTAATGGTACTATTCAACCCGTAGCTGTAAGGATCAATAGTTTCATGCCTTTATCAGAGTATTAGTCTGAAAGTGAACATAATTGTTTGATTGGAGTTTCAACCTTTAGGGAAAAAGATGATATCTATTTTCTTCTACACATTTGACATATTATCATTTAAAAATCTGATATTTCAATGGATACAGACTCTACACACAGATTTTCGACAAATGTTCTAGATTGTGATCCTAAGATCCAGAGCAGAGGGCACGGGTTCATCATTCAGATCTTCGGTAAAAGTACAAAACTCCATCCAGCTATGGGTAAATAGTAGGGCAGACTAGGTTCTTTGGCCTTGGTGAGGTAACTAGTCTAGGAGAAGGAAAACTCTGAATTCAAACCTGTTAAACTCCGCTTAAAATGATTGACCTTGTGTCATACCTTGCCCGAACGAAGGGGTTGGGTAGATATGGTAAAAGTACAAAACTATATGTAAATAACCATCATCATATCCCACAGCCTGCATGGATCTCCTTGACCCTCTCTTGCCAACCGTCTCTATCGTCCATCGCTCCCGGGAGGTCTTCCAGACTAGATCCTGTATCGGCACAGAGCTTCTGTATATAGGTTCTAGCTGGTCATCCTGCCATTGGTCGTTCACGTGAAGAGGCCGGCAGGAGTATATCGCTTATGAGTTCTTCCTTACTTCTTCAGCAGTGTCCATCATGTCTGGTTCGTCTAACTTGGATAGTTTTCGTGATGGGTGGTAGGTGACCGTACAGCTGCTGCTTTGTGGGGTGCTGCCCCCAGAACTTGTTAAGTACAGCTCGCAGCATCTTTGTGTAATAGCCGTCAAGCTTTTTCTCCCTACATTTAGTTAACGTCCATGTGGTGCATCCATATAGCAATATCGACACGACTGTTGCTTGTAAAAAAAACTGCGTTTTATTATATCCGTCAGGTCTGACTTCTATCTGACCGATTGTCTATTGGTAGTTGTCTATGTCTTTACTTGTCGCGTGTTGATGTCTTTCCTACATTTTTACAGCAACGTGCTTGCAAATTATATTTCTTGAGCCAAAATAAGATATATCATACAACTGAATTAAAAAAAATCACCGAGGGTTTCACTGTCATAGTGGTTAACGCGCTGGACTGTAACATCGTGGTAAGATAGTTCAAACTACATTCACGCTATTTCATTCACTTTCGGACTAATACCTTTGGGAACAGTATGAACCCCGTAACTCCTTAGTTATGGGTTAAATAACACTCTTACTCATCTTATACGGGGATGGATTTGGTATTGAATAACCCACAAAGATTTGCATGCCATTAAACAAAGTAACCACGAAAAAGCTTAAGCTCTTAAGGATATGGAGGTGACAGTGATACAAATCCTTATCAGAACACTTGGAACCAACCAAAGATTAAGAAATAGACAATGAAAACTGGAGATCTGTGGAATTATTGAAACCCTTGAAACTGCAAATTTATTTCAATCACGTAGAATACTGAGAAACGTCGAAGAAAAAAAATCAGGAAATTTGCTGTCATTTGGACTTCAGGTAAGGCAACCAACCGAAAGGCCCCCAGTTTCGGCAGGGCCACCTTCGGGTGGGTTAGCTGCTTTTATGAATCCTATGCACTCCTTGTATAGCACTAGACCACACGGTCTATATTCCGGCATAATGCCTTGATCTAGATTTGGGTCCGTGATTCTGCTTGACTCATTAGACCCACATTGCACCAAGTGGGTCAATGACTAGCAGGGTTCGAGTCTCGGCTCGTTCCCTACCTTCTTTTTCCATTTTATCCCCACTTTAATTGGCCTTTGGGCTTTTGACCTTGTTTCAAGTCCTGTCTGGTGGGAGGCAGCGACAAATATCATACTTACCTGGCCTTATCTGGGCCGTGTAGCATTCGTTCCAGATGGGATATCGATATTAATGGCAGATTCGATGCCGAAAGGCAACTAACTTTGGCTGGTACACCTTCGGGTGGGCGAGCTGCAACATTGATACCTTTTTGCCCCTTGTATAGCCCTGGACCTTGCTGTCCAGTTTAAGCTATAAGCAGGCATACGTGCCTAGACCCAAATCTGGGTCCAAGACCAGCAAGGCTCATCAGGCCTATATTGCACTAAGTGGATCGGTGAACAGCATAGATCAGCAGGATTCGAGCCTCGGCTCGTGCCCGACCTTCTCCTTCCCTAAATCCCCACTATAATCAGGCCCTGTCAGTTAGGAGGCAGCGACAAATATCATAAAATAAGAATATATGGCATTTGAAGAATGTTTACTCGATATGAGTCTTCCTCTTCTACCAGTAATTATTTTGTTTTTCAGTGAGTTAAGTATCAATCCTTTTCTTCTAAAAGAAGAGATTAGGCATTAGATAACCCACAAATTTTGATATGTCATTTAAAAAACAAAGCAAGCAAAACTAATCCGCGTTCATCAAACGGGGTGTTACAGATATACCTCCCATTTTTTAAAAGTGTCACTTGTGTCGTACAAGTGAACTTAAACAAATGGCAATGGTAGTTCTATGTATTTAATATCTGATTATTTTTTCTCATACAATCCGTTATGATTATAGTTTGCGGCCATGTGTTTAAAGGTTTACAAAAAGGGCAAGACAACAGATATTAAAAAAATATTATTCACTTTTATTTAATTAAAGATCTCCAGCTATCATTTTATCGAGGAACTTGTTCTTCTGAAATTGTCAACCCTTTTTCTATCCGGAACAACATCATTCCGACGTAGCATGAAATGAGCATGAAAAGCTCTCTAATAGTCATTTATTGAACCGCTGGACAAACAAGGAAAAACTCGTAAACAATAAAAATATAATTTCTATTTTTATTCTTCGACGGCGACGATTGTATGTCGTAGGAATACAGTCAGGGAGAGAGTTTGCACATATCTTTCTTCTGTGGCGGGGGACCCTTTTTGTGAAGTAGTAAGACGGCCGGAGAACACACACGAGGAGCTGACAGGTGTACTTGAGTGACCAGCGGCTTTCTACCTTCGCTTGAGAGACCCGCGGATCTCTGCCTTCAGTCCAACATTACAGACCTTATATTGTCTTTTCAAGTCCCATGAGGAAGTATGAACATCCTCTTCGCCAGATGTATTTTCTGTTTATGGCTTGTTATCGGAACTTACATACTTCCATTTTTATTTTCCGGTAATTTATTGATCTTATCTGTTACTCTATCCACAGGCAATAAAGCATATTCTTCGTCATCCTCCTTTATCTTCTCTTTCCTGTGACCCACTTTGCTGATATAATCTTGCGACCGCATTGAATCTTGCCAGCTAAGCTAATATATTACATAATAAACAATTAGAGATTTTTCAGTTTAACAAAGAAAAATAACGCTTAAACAGCAAACGTACCGTGTGCACCAGACCAAGTCGTAATTGTGACTAATCGTATCTGAAAAAAATGGTAATACATTAGATTGATGGAGATACTATTTCTACTTGCCTATGTTCCTTTACGCTATTTAGGAGACAGTTTAAAATCGAGGACGTATTTCTGTTGTACCCTTAAGCACTAAATATTCATGGATTATTCCTGTGATTTTTAAAACGAAACTATGCAAACTCTAAGAAATTGTTTTCTGGCCAGAAATTTCTGACCTTAAAAAAAATTTTTGTATAAATAATACACGTATAAAGAAATATAATTAAGTGTATCAAAATAGAAGCAACCCATAAATATGAAATGATTTTTACTGAGAAAAGAAATTAAAAAAAGATTGAAAACTGATACAATAACAATAAAAATATTGCTTTATGGCCTCTAGCTCAAAGGATGAATTTTTTTCAGGACGGGTTCCAAATGATCGCCAATACGCTGATGGCACACTTAAATTCGTCGAGCGAAGTTGTCACTCACTCTGACGCACTCATTTTTCGGTATGGCACGAATCTTCTGATTGAAAGCCGTTTTAAGTTCAGCAATGGGTTGTGTATTGTTCTCATACACTTTGTCCTTCAAGAAACCCCACTGATAAAAAATTTGGAGGTTTCAGCTCGGATTTATGTGGAGATCAATCGCGTTCAAGGTGCCCTGCTGATCAACCGATCAGGGAAACGTTGGCTGTGCCACTCCATCATGATGTTGACTGGATCTAGAATCGCACCAAGTTTTTGTGTAATATATTAACGTTCTACAGCCGTTTTGTTAGCGTCCATGTAGTGCACCCGTATAGCAGTATCGATGTGACCATTGCCTGGAAGAAACTGCATTTCATTTTATCGGTTAGGTCTGATTTCCATATAATCGAGACGGCAATTACACAAGAATGCTGCGTGCAATCTTGAG
This sequence comes from Sepioteuthis lessoniana, assembly GCA_963585895.1. Classification (NCBI taxonomy): domain Eukaryota; kingdom Metazoa; phylum Mollusca; class Cephalopoda; order Myopsida; family Loliginidae; genus Sepioteuthis; species Sepioteuthis lessoniana. The sequence goes on from OY757904.1 coordinate 149,468,392, forward strand.
CAAGTCCTGGCGGCAACACCCAACAAGACACCAACTGTATGGCCACCTGCCTTCTATTACGAAAAATATTCAAGTTAGACGAACCAGACATGCAGGACACTGCTGGAGAAGCAGGGACGAACTCGTAAGAGATGTACTCTTATGGACCCCCGCTCATGGCCGTGCAAAAGCAGGACGACCAGCACGAACATACATTCAGCAGCTATGTGAGGATACGGGATGTTGTCCTGAAGACCTGCCTAGGGCGATGGACGATAGGGAGGAGTGGCGAGAGAGGGTCAGGGATATCTGTGCTACCAGCGCGACATGATGATGATGATATTAACGTGACCTGCGGGTGTGAATACGGCGGATGATGTTGACAGATAGATTGATAAGACCGGTGTGATCACCGAAATGTCATCATGTCCACAGGTACTGTGTATCAATGGATGGTGAGACAGCTTCATCCGCAAAAGGATAATATCAACCAGGTTATTGCCGAAGTGTCACCTTGCCGACAGGTGCTGTGAATACGGTGGATGTTGAAACAGGTGCATCCAATTGAAGATATCGGAATATCACCTTGACCTGTAGACGTCGTTGAATTCGGTGATGGTGGCAGATGCGTTCGCCCACAGAACCAGGCTTGGGCAATTAGCCAAAGGGAAGCAGACAACATAACCAATAGAAAGCAAAAAAGTTAGACGTGGGCGTAACCATAGTTAACAAAAAAAAAAAAAACGAATTGCTGTAGGTCACGTGAGAGTTGTAGACTATATAAGTTCCCGAATTTCGGCTAAAGTCAATAGTTCACTTGCTCTTCCGTCTTCCGACAACTCCTTCGTGTGTGTGAACTATCTGCGATTGCTTTTCTGCTCCACACAAGTATCATCGCCAAAAATAAAAATATAATCTAATATTTTTATATACATACGTGTTCCTCGTTGTTTATAACGACACAATGTACTATTCAACATTTGTAACCACTGCACATCTTGATTTGCACAAGACCGAGTTCCAAGTACTCTCTAGACATTGATCAACACACCAATACAACGCTGATTTGTGACAGTGACTGCCTCCTTGTCCGATTATTCCATGTTTTGAGATGACCACTCAGACGGTGCATTTCCCTGTGTTCAAGAGCCTCCGAAGCATCTCGTCCGGGGTTTCTGTGTCCCAGTATACACAGTTATTGTTATTGACATGTCCACAGAGCCAAAATTATGCCTCCTTGCTGAAGCAAAATTAATCAAGGAAGTTACGATTCTCTTCAGTCTTGTTCTCGAAACACCGGCACATCACTAAACGTTTTCCCGTGTCACCTGGTATGATTTTATGCTTAATCTGGATTCTGTATGGATACAAATAAAGATCCTTCTTTAAGATTCTTTACAGTGATGCACATGAAAGACCAAGTTCTTGGGAACGTCTTCGGAAGGACTTTTTCGGACAACTTCCAACAAAATTTTTATCTGCATTCACACTGTCAAGACATCATGCAGTCAACATCCTGCTAGATAAGTGATTTTCTGCATTCTTAGTGAGGTTGTTTACTGACCCCGTGACTTTAGATTTGTGTGCCCAAGGATAAATTTAGTTTTCGGGAGATAAATGGTAAAGTTAAACTTCCTGAAAAATTTTGCTTGTACAGTTTTGAATAATTTTGTTTCAAAAGAAGTGACGCAAAATATTTTCCCTCTCCTGTCCAAGGCATTGTGATCGAGAATTAATAACTTTTATAGTATACTATTTTCGAATCTGAAACAAAAAATGAACTCTATGTTTTTATTGGTAGAGTTATTAGCAGTCACATGGCTCCTATATATATTAAGACACCCTATTTGATGCAGTGATATCAGTATTTTATCAGGGCAACGAATTTCTCGTTCGGTCGACAAGGCTCAGGCACACTAATTGTATACCCTGCAGAGGTGCAATACCTTCTTTAAAAGGGGATTCTTGGATAGGACACTAAACCTCATCAGATGACGAGACTCCTGTTCAAGAGAGACATGGACAACAACTTTCTTGTCATTGTTGCGAGGGACACACTTTTAGGTATGCACCTATCTGCCAAATTGATATGTTTAAATGGAAATATTAATTTTCGATTGGAGCGTGCACAAAAAAATCTTCAACCAAAAACAAGTTAATACGAACACACACTAAACGTGATTCTTTAACCTCGAGATATGAAATAACCTTAAACGGATTTATAAGCCATGAAAATCAAGCAAGCAATAAAAAAAAATCGTATTCACAAATGTTGACTGTGTCACTGCATTTCAAGAAGGCAATAATCTGTACTTTTTCACAGGCATATGTAGACTCGTTGAACAGGCATAAAAATACAGAATGTTTCAAAAAGTGTTATCATATCTATAAGAGTTACCTAGCGATATTTAAATCTGAAATCATATCATGAAGGAATTCCCATTGAAAATATGTTTTTGTCAAATAGCATTGTTTGTATCAAAATCAAAGAACATTTTTAGAATTTTAAGCATTTCATTTTTTAAAAGAGTTTCTGGTTTGTGCATATACTATTATAGCAGTATGGTCAAGTTTTAATTTTTGCATTCTTCCCAGCGGATCTTCTTTCTCATACAGTCGCGACTCGTCTTCATTCTTTTTGTACGGGTTTGTTGTATTAACTTATCATGTGATTAACAGTTTTATCACCGTTGCCATATAAACTGTACTCGATATTCTTCAGTTTGTAAGTTATTTGAAAAGTCCTTATTTCATCGAAAGCAATTTAAATACTGTTTTTTTTTTTCAGATTAGTTAATGCAGATGTGTCTCAAATAAAGCGAAATGAAGTGTATTTTTAAAAAAATTCATTTAGGCTGTGGCTCCAGGGTATCTTGTTAATGTGTTTATATGCTTCTTGATTGATTAGCCCCAGTGATCTTGCTATTACCGATACGGTGGTAATGTTATTAGTGCCAATTTCCCCCCCCCCCAATTATCATCTTTTTTACACCTTGGAGAGTTTTTTCACACGAGCGTAAGCAGATCGTTTTTCACTGGAGTTTGAGTAACAACAAGTCTCCTCAAATCTCCAAGACTCTTCTCAGATTTCTGACTGATCTTCGTAATACTGTTGTTTGGTTTGTCTCCACTTAGCATCTTATTTCCCAGTCATATTATTATCATAATTATTATTTCGTCTTTTTAGTATTACCACAAATGTTGTTCTTTCTTAATTATCTAGAATTTCAGTTAATATTCAACACATTTAAAACGAAAGCATTTTTGGTATCTTCTGCAGATGGCCTCTATAGTACTGTTGCATATTGACATCCGACCCGGCCAAGCTGTCAAAATAGGAAATGCACCCGTGTAAATAACAGGTGCATCCGGTCGCGGAATATCAGGATATTATAACCTTGACCGTGAACGGGTTGAATGAGTGTGAAACTGTGATGCTCGCAGGAAGAAGAGTGGACGTCAAATTATTATATAACCCGGGTGAAGATAGGAAGTCAGTCAGTTGGAGATCAGATGAGTTTGGTATCAGACGAGTTGAGGACAAGATGCGGTAGAGAAAACCAGCACCCAGCAGAGTGGGCCCTCAGGACCCCAATTAAGCAGTTGCAGTTGGGGAGAAGATGCGGTAGAGAAAGCCAGCACCAAGTAGAGTGGGCCCCAGGCCCCCGATTGAGCAGTTACAGATAAGATGAGGTAGAGAAAACTAATACCCAGGAGAGTGGGCCCCAGGCCCTCGATTGAGCAGCCCAGAAGAACAGGAAAGAAACGCGGTTATGGCCAATAGAGTGGGGGTCAATATGTTGCAGTTCTGTTCCATCTCCAACTCCCTCTCACACACAACCCTTTCAAATAAAGTGAGATGTATATTTTTCTAGAGAACTGTGTCGCGCGTCCTTATTGTGTCGTCGTTATAATTCTTCATGCATTTGCATATGAGTATACAACAGTACCAGTTCTGATTTTCTAAAAAAGATACTCCCTAAGAATTTTTTTAAAAATTATCTGAGAGAGTTTCAAAGAATATATTGTCAGTGATGGTAAAAGGTAGAGACTGAAATTATATCATAACATTACTCCAACAAGGGTATAAACGTTTTTAATCACCCTGTATATCAGTTTTTCTGAAAGATCTCAACAGTATATATTCCTATAATATCTATTCTTCCACAAACAACGCCATCGGACAAAAACACATTTTTTTAATTAATCAGTTACATTGTTTTCCTGTATACACTCGTTTGATAAAAAAAAATGTGACAAGAAGTAATAGGTACTCAGCAATGGTAAAACTAATTTTTGCCGTTAGCTACAAGCACAGTCATCACATAAGCCTCAGGTTTACGTTGTGACGACTCTACTCGACGTTTCTTGAGATTAGATGAAGTCGAGATTTGTTTTTTTTTATGCTTTGTTTTTATTGGGGGGGTTGAGTGGGGAGGTATATATTTGTTTTGTTTTGTTTTGTTTTTTTTGTTTTTTTCGTAAATCTTCCTCGTGGTTTTATAAAGCTATTTTTTATATTTTCTGCCAGGATATTATTAGTGGCTCACTGGCCGAATACATTTGTAAGCTAATTCCTTCATCCCCCAAAAGCACTGGCTTAATACAAGTATGAACTAATTCCTTCACCCAATTGATTTATTGATTATTTTTTTATCATGTGTCAACCAATCTAAGTTAATATTATGCCTAGAGGTTAGGGGATCGTTTTCATGTATATTTACATTTTACTGTTGTTCTTTGGAGATATTTTGCACACTGATATATGATATGAAATATTCGTATCAAATACAAATAAATTTCACACAGTTGTATGGTTTCAAGTATTCCTATCAAATAACAATAAGTACATGGTTTTAAGTAACTATTTCTCTTTTGTAAAAATCATTTGTATAACACATTATATGTTTCCAAGTAACTAATACAAAACCTTACTAGACAATTATTACTTCAATTAACTATTCATAATGTTATATATTAACCTTTAGCAGGTCATGTTAGTTAACGAATATAAAAAAAAAGATGCAGTTGTGTCTTAAGGTAAGCAAAAGACCACGGAAATGCCATGTGAATTGCGTGGGTGGCATACCAGGAAGAGGCGTCTGAAAAACATAAAACGACGGAAGTTTTCAACCCCGAATACAGAGCAGAATGGACACAGAGCAAAGAGTAGAGATATCATACGTCACATCATTTAGGGCGTTGTTCTGATGTGGACTCCCGGATTGAAAGGTGGGGAAAAGCCTAAACGTACAAGACTTGCTAATATCAAAAACGAGTATGATCCAAGGACGAATAAGAAATGAAGATGATTAAATGTTTTAAGTCGGCCCTGAGCAAGCCTCGTGTACGCAAAGCGAAGACATTAGGCTCTGAAAATATCATATCTCAACCAGGTGTAAATCTTAGCAGTTCCTGAATCTCTCTCTCTCTCTATCTATCTATCTATCTATCTCTCACCTCATGCAACCATTTTGTGCCTTTCGTAATAAACAAAAGAGATGAATATTTTTACAAATAAGTGTTGTCACCTTCTTCTCTGCTATGCAACAATAATACTTATAATATATGTTTATAAGACATCATTTAATCCTACTGAATACGAATAATTTTTGAACATAATCAATTGACCCATAGTTGAGACCCTAAAAGAGCAAAGTGGACCTGGGAGTAATGGAAGTGAAGGGCTACTCTACTTTTGCCATATATCCAGAACTGAAGTATCTTCATCAGATGCCATTTAGAGTCATATACAGGAGAATAGTTTTGAGAAGAGAGGGTCGTAATCTCCTACAAAGTATACATTCAGCGAAATGAAAGTTCACTGGAAGAAATTGCTATTCACAAATGGCGAATATAATTTTTACCACGAGCAAAAATATCACATAAGCCTCAGGTTCATGTTGTGGCGAATTTACTTCGTTAATCTATTCCGTAGCTTACTGGACTGATTTTCCCATAAAATGCCGAGATATTGTTAGCTGAATAATGGCTAAGCTAATTCTTTCGTTCAAAATAAAAAAAGCATAATATCAAAAAAATTTTTTCTGACGTAAATCACATGAAAACATTTTTTCTAACCGATATTTCTTGTCTCTGTTTTCGATTATTTTTCCCCTTATTTAACCACTAGCCCTGTCAACTGGGGGTGTAGAATAAACCGACTGGACCTCTACAGAGGGGTAATCTCCCCTAACCAAGGAGGTTATCAGTTAACCGTGGGTGGCGACTCGGAATACATGTAGACGGAATTATAGAGGCTTGGACGGGGGGCTAGACAGGTGGTCAGAAAGGCCCGGTCCAATCTATCACTTAATCATGTCCAGCCTTAGCACCAATAGGAATATCCTGATTATATACTTCAAATTGCTTTTGTGGCAAACATGTGCCGAAATCTTTTTTTTTTTTGTCTTTAAAATGCAAGGCGACAGACGAGGATCAGTTGCACTGTGATAGCAAATAGTAAAACCATTTTAACTGTTTTTGAAAATGATAAATATTACATAAAATTCAGTGTTAGATAACGATACTTGTTAAATGTGTTAAAATGACTGATATTATTAACTATGCGCAAACAAATGATCAATATTAGATAATATTCATATAGTCGATAAACAAAATTACTAATGTTAAATATCAATACTAAAAAAAGTTAAATCTGCACAAAAAATGAGTTCTGACTCATGTAATAATAATCTTACCTACAAACAATTCAATTACAAATCATATATATACATATATATATATATTGTGTCATCCACAGGCAATTTCGTTGTGTCATAACACTTCAGTGTTGCTAGACACGAGCTACTTAATGCTGGGATCGAAACTCGACTGAGTTTATGTTGCTCGGGAATCTTACGTTAGATTTCATCATTACCTGATTTAGCGATGGAATTTTTGCATATCTTTTTCATATACGTTATTGGCTACTGGGACTGTTCAATTAATAAGAACAGCTATTGTGTTTCAGCTTATATAGTAGCAAGCAAATTCCACTCTGAGTGCTCAACCCTTGAGGTGAAAGAACAAATATATATATATATATATATATATATATATATATTGTGACGAGGAAATATTACACCCTGATGCATTCTCCGTGTTATGGGAGAAGGAGGTGCGACTCGCTGGCCCAGACGACTATAATAGTAAGCTGAATATTGAAAAGAGAGGCTGTCTCTCTCTTCACCCCCCTATCATTACAAGGTGATATGGGCATGGGAGAACCTCACTCTCTGTTAGCCATGTATGCGTCACCGGAGAAGCAAATCTGCGACCATGAGTGGTACTGAGGAAGAAACTATCAAAAGCCAACACGCGGTGAATTTTCAAACCACGGAAACTAATTAGTTGCCATTTAGTCGTCAAAAGGGGAAGACACATAATGAGTTGCCGTTTCTTCGTCGGAGATTGAAGACACGTAATTTGGGATATGAAAGAAACCCAATTTCCAAAATAATGCCGCACAGAGAACCTCGAGAGAAAAGAAAGAGCTTCTCCTTTGAATGAACCAACACTCCGAGGTATGGTGATCCTCGTTAAACGAATACCCAAAGAAAAGACTTATCTACGAGAAAAGAGACAATTATTAATCTTAGTCTTATCTGAAATAAGACGTGTAACCTTCAACCAACGCGTTATGGAAACCCAATAACGAGGGAGAAATAAGTGAACATATAAATCAAGTATATTCTAATTTATCTTGCTGCATTCACGCTGATGTGAACAAAAGACAAATTACGGGAGGAAAGAATAGCTCCGATAAGATAGAGGTGAAAAGAGGGAAAATTTCCCCAATGATAAACTTGAGATTTAGAGTACGAGCTATACCATTAAATCTCAAAGTCTAAAAGAAAGCGAAATGAGTCTTTTACTGACGAACTACATTCTCACCTTCCGCCAATTACAGATATTAAATGGGGACCTCGTACGGGATACAGATATTTTAGTGGAGGCTCCTCCGAGATACAGAAAGACTTTCTCGCTCCTGACTTTTGCCTGAATTGTTTTTTTTCTTTGTTTCTTTCATTTATTCACTAAAAGAATATTGTTATTAATCCTGTTAACCCAAACACAGCAGTTCGGAGACGGTTTTTTTTTTTTATTCGTGGAACAATTGTATTTGTCGAAGACCTTGTATTTGAGGGGGAAAGCTAACCAGTTAGCTGAGTTGACTTTTAATAATTCACCTATAAATCGCCTAGTGGCTTTAAAATGTGGTTCCGCTAGGGATTTGATGATATCTGTAACATTAATTAGCGTTCAGCAAACAACAGCCAACGCGTGTGCCCTGCGTAAACTGGTGGACTTGGCGAGAACGAAAAGCACTCTGCAAGCCCGCTGGACACATGGCAGCGTAACAATATCATCAAGTCGTATTGGCAACAAGCACTTCTGTTAATCTCTCTCATCATTTATCCGTATCATCCATCAGGCCGGTCTTCTAGATAGTAGCTTGTTCCGCTCAATACTGATGCAAGTCCTTCACGTTCGGACAATCCTGGCACGTCCATGTGCAGAAGTCCATAAGAGAACCTTGCTTATTAATTCCTCATCGCTTTTCGGGCAATGTTCCACATGTCTTGTTCGTTTTGCTTTAACGGTTTGTGAGATGAGGGGTAAGTGGCCGTACAGTCAATATTGATAGGGATGTTGTTTCGATGAGCAATTCAGGAGAGCACACAGCATTTCCTATACTTCCCCTCAAGTTTTTTCTCAATGCGTTTTGTTGGCGTCTATATAGGGCATCCATATAGAAGTATGGATACAGATACATCATGGAAAAAATCTTGTTTTATTTTACCGAAGAGATTAGAGAGAAAAACAGCGAAAAGTATTCCAAACCTTCCGTTAGCGTATGTTGACATAATATTTGTTAGATATGTTACTACTAAGTATACTGGTCCACTAATTTTAGAGGATTACCTCTTTGAGTCAAGATGGCTCCTTTTGTTTAAAATATATGTACTCTGTTTTATTTGCATTATTGTTTCCAGCTGCTACTTGCTCTCGGATATTCAGTAGGTATTCGGCTTGGGCTGGTGTATTTACGAGAAGCGCTCAGTCGTTTTCGTAATCTGTAACTGCCATACTTTCTGCGGGGTATCGTCTATTTCTTGCCTTTTTTATGTGAAAACATTTTCTTATATTACATTTATTGACGTATGAAGTATGAATTCTAGGTCGATTTTAAACAAATATGGTACTAATGTATCTCTTTGCAAGACTTCAGTCTATGTCACTGAATTCGGTGTCTCCATCAGGTAAGTAGGTGCCGTGGTGTAATGGTTATCGTCGCAGAAAATGGACACGGCGACACGAGTTCAAATCTTAGACGAGACTTATTGAATTTCACATAGCACTAATACCCTTGGGAAAGGTATGAATCCAATTATTCTCCCTCCAGCTATGGATAAATAGGGCGGACTGGGTTCTTCAGCCTTGGTGAGGTAACTAGTCTAGGAGAAGGAAAACTCTGAATTCAAACCTATTAAACTCCGCCTTAAAAAATTGTCCTTGTGGTATATCCTGCCCGAGCGGAGTGGTTGGTAAATATGATCAGGTATGTACGTAAATAAGTTAGCGACCATAGTCGAGGGTGACCCGAAGGCTCCCTTTTCAATAGCTACTACACCAAGGTACCTGACCAAGCCGAAACACTTCTGCATAGTTTGGAACGAGCAGCAGCAAGCATAGGCCTCCATGTTAATGCACACAAAACGGAATATATGTGCTATAACCAAACGGGGGACATCTCCACTCTAGAAGGAACCCCTCTTAAACTAGTAGACAAATTCACGTACCTAGGAAGCAGCGTCGAATCAACCGAAAAGGACATCGAAACGAGGTTAACGAACACATGGACAGCTATCAATAGGCTATCGACTATATGGAAATCAGACCTAACCGATAAAATGAAACGCAGTTTCTTCCAGGCAGCGGTCACATCGATACTGCTATATGGATGCACTACATGGACGCTAACAAAACGGCTGGAGAAGAAACTAGATGGCAATTACACAAGAATGCTGCGTGCAGTCCTGAACAAGTCCTGGCAGCAACACCCCACAAGACACCAACTGTACGGCCACCTGCCTCCTATCACGAAAGCTATTCAAGTTAGACGAACCAGACATGCAGGACACTGTTGGAGAAGCAGAGATGAACTCATAAGAGATGTACTCTTATGGATCCCCACACACGGCCGCGCAAAAGCAGGACGACCAGCACGAACGTACATTCAGCAGCTATGTGAGGATACAGGTTGTTGTCCTGAAGACCTGCCTAGGGCGATGAACGATAGGGAGGAGTGGCGAGAGAGGGTCAGGGATATCCGTGCTGCCAGCACGATATGATGATGATGATGATGTACGTAAATCATTGCTTTCGCGTTTTTGTAAAACTTCATTATAGCGGTAGTTTCTTCAGGAGGACAATATGCCAGTAGTATTTTCTCTACCTCTCCTCTGTGTATTGAATTGAATGTTTTGGAGAAGTCTAAGAACAGTAGTATTTCCCCGATAATCTTTGCTTATACTTCGATGATTCGACGGACTCTCAGAATCTTAGAGATTGTGGAGCGATTTCTTTGTAAGCCGTTCTGATTTTTTCTCAGAATCTTTTCAATTTCTGGCGGGGCATTATAAACCTTAGCAGTTATTGCAGTTAGTGTCATTCCTCTATTGTTCTTAATGATTCTGAGGTAGCATATGTTGGGGAAAAGAAAGGATGCAATATTTTGTCCATTTCTTTAAAGACTGCTTTGCATGATCGTTGAATTTGGTCGACTCATTTTATTGTCTTAGAAATTTCATGGAGTATTTCCATTTTTAAACAGCATTTGGCATTAAATAACCATCAGGGTTCATATGCCATTAAACCAAATTTAACGGACTCTCAGAATCTTAGAGATTGTAGAGCGATTTCTTTGTAAGCCGTTCTGATTTTTTCTCAGAATCTTTTCAATTTCTTGCGGGGCATTATAAACCTTAGCAGTTATTGCAGTTAGTGTCATTCCTCTATTGTTCTTAATGATTCTGAGGTAGCATATGTTGGGGAAAAGAAAGGATGCAATATTTTGTCCATTTCTTTAAAGACTGCTTTGCATGATCGTTGAATTTGGTCGACTCATTTTATTGTCTTAGAAATTTCATGGAGTATTTCCATTTTTAAACAGCATTTGGCATTAAATAACCATCAGGGTTCATATGCCATTAAACCAAATTCTTATATCTATTACTTCAACTATGAATAAAATTTGACTTATCAAAATTCAGCCCAATCAGTTGGTTGGTTGAGTTTTATAGCATATCAACCTCTCTAGGTTATTTAACGCTAAATCCATTTTTATACAAATAGTTAGCTCTATTTCAAATAATTCAGTTTAGCATGAGTACACAGTTTAATTGTTAAAACAGATCTAATTTAGCTAATTCAGTTTAGAATAAGTACAGATTTTGTTAACGCACAGTGAGATGTCCAAACAGTTCTACATTAAACAATTCAGTTTCGTGTAAGTACAGTTTCGATGTCCAAAACAGTTCCATTTGAAACAATTCAGTTTAGCATAAGCAGTTTAAATGTAAGTACAGTTTAATTGTCAAAAACATTTCTATTTAAACTGTTCAATATAGTCAAACAGTGCTTATTCAAATAATTCAGTTTAGTATAAGTATGCAGTTAGTTCTATTTCATCCATAGATAGGGCCCTATGAGGTGCTATAATTCCGGGCTAGAGTGGACCTGAGAGGAATGGCCATGTAGAGGTGCTCTGCATTCCCCAAAGCTCCAGCATCACTGGAATCTCAACATTAGATTGTTTCGTCATAACCAGGATACTCGTTGAGGGGTCTTACCCTTCTGCAGAGGTGCAGTCAGTGTATTTTACAGTCCAAGTCGACTCGGCAATATTTGTTTGTAAACAGTTGAATGTTTTCAAGTGCTGCTACTTAACACTAATTACTAAATTTAATATTAACCATTTGTTTGCATGCAATAAAATGGTTTCAAGTATTGCAATCAAACGCAACTAATTTTGTTTACTGTTCACATTTTCTTCATATTTAGTTAAATAGTTTCAAGTATTGCTAATTAATACTAATAATTCTTTTCAAGATTGATCCTTTGCTTCCACATAGTTAAGTGGTTCCAAGTATTGCTATTTACCATTGATAATTCCATTTATCAAGTATACGAATGACTTACACACCGCTGCGTTTTTTAAATGGCTAAAAAATTTAATTCTCATTTAATGATCAAAGAATTCTCTTTGACCCAGAGATTAGACCCTAATACGTACTAACACTCCGAGTCAGAATGGACTTGAGATTAATGGTAATCAACAGGTATTCCACGTTCTTCAAACACGAGGATTGGAACCTCACTATCAGATGAGGTATAGGGAAAAACATGTGACACTCTAACACATCAAATACAACATTTGGTTTATCCTGAGACCAGAGTTTGATAGAGCATACATCCTTTGAAATAAAGTTTGGATTAAGTTTGTTAAAAAATTGTCAACAACAAAACTTACTATCTAAACTTTACACTTGGATGCTTTTTTCCCACACGATATGCTGAAAGCACACGACGTCTCAGATGATTGCAACAAACCCCGATTTTCTGCTATCTTATACAATTGACAAAAGTGTAGCAAAAATGAAAAGAAAAAAATTGGAATCATATTTTCCTGGAAGCAGAGGGAGGAGCTTTAGGCCAGTGGGAAAATGATGATGTTTGGAGAATGAATGAAACGCTTTACTGCCTCCAAATAAATCAAATGGTCATTGGAAGAATTCCTTAGAATTCAACCAACTCGGAACGTGTCGATAATCATTCAAGCTGAAAATCTATACATACTTAGTTTACAGTTGATTAATATCAGATCAATATTACACATACTTACATGACTGCAGTACCTGAGGGAGTCACTATATATATATACCAATCTATGTATCTTCACGTTTGTGTACAGGAATACACATGTGTATGTATTTGCTTAGATTATTTAATTAAACACCAACATTTTTCTTTCTTTCTTTCTCAAATGTGCAATCTAACACATTCTTTTTCTCTTACACTTTCTTTATTAGTTTCGTATATATATATATATATATATATATATATATTGTTCGTGTGTAAGAGAGAGAGAGAAAAATATGAATACATCATTATATATATATATATATATATATATATATATATATATATATATATATATATATATTATTGTTTGTTTGTAAGAGAAAAAGATATAAATACATCATGATGTTACATAGCAGAGAAAGACAACAACGCTAATGGATAAAAATATAATCTACTTCTTTTCTTTTCCTTTTATTAGCAATAAAGTAATGCCGTGTAACAGTGAGAGAGAGAGAGAGAGAGAGAGAGAGAGAGATTTAGAGACAGCTGAAATGCATACATACAGGGGCGGTTCTACGGTACTTCCGATAAACCGCTTCCTCTTCGTTCCCTTGGGTCGAAATCTCTCCTGGTTAATATAGTTTTCCGGACGCCCACACAAATTATGCACCATTTCTACTTGAGAATAACCTGCGTCTGTTTACTTTGGGAAACAGGTGAACTTCCTGTTATCCCACCTGTGCAACGTATATGACATGTCAAAAGAAATTTTCCAAGTAATGTCTACCAATAATAATACATACTGATGATTGAAATTCATATTGGTCGGAATGTTTTCCTGTAGAGATATTTCGATTTGATAGATCTAAAAGCACTTGGTTACAAATTTCCAGTAACCATGCACCGTTAACTCTGTGTCTACGCTATCCTAACCAAGATCTATGCCTGTTCTATCACCGATATTAGGCACTCTGCATAATTATAGCAAACAAATGCCCATGGTTATCGTCGTAGGAAATGGATACGGAGACACGAGTTCAAAATCCTGGACGAGACTGATTGCATTTCACATAGCACTAATACCCTCGGGAAAAGTATGAATCCAATTATTCTCCCTCCAGCTATGGGTAAATAGTAGGGCAGACTAGGTTCTTCAGCCTTGGTGAAGCAACTATTCTAGGAGAAGGAAAGCTCTGAATTCAGACCTGTTAAACTCCGCTTAAAAATTGACCTTGTGTCATTTCCTGCCTGAGTGGAGGTGTTGGGTAAATATGATAATTATAGCAAACAACTTCTGTTGATCAATGAAATCACCAAGCGTTTCTTCTACCTTCCTCGACTTTGCACATCTCTCAAAATTATTCTAAGAGAAATTCTGAAACTTCTTTCCTATCAAATTTATATTAGCAAAACATTCCCAGCTTATATATATATCATCATCATCATCATCTTCATCATGTCGACGATACTGATTGCATTTCACGTAGCACTAATACCCTTGGGAAAGGTATGAATCCAATTTTTCTCCCTCCAGCTATGGGTAAATAGTAGGACAGACTAGGTTCTTCAGCCTTGGTGAAGCAACTAGTCTAGGAGAAAGAAAGCTATGAATTCAAACCTGTTAAACTCCGCTTAAAAATTGACCTTGTGTCATATCCTGCCCGAGCGAAGGGGTTGGTAAATAGTATCATCTTGTCGTGCCACTAGCACGGATACCCCTGACCCTCTCTCGCCACTTCTCCCTATCGTTCATTGCCTTCCGGTAGGTCTTCAGGGCTACATCCCGTATCCTCACATAGCTGATGAATATATATTCGAGCGGATCGTCCTGCTTTTGCCCGGCCATATGTGGGGGTCCATAGGAGTACATCACTTATGAGCTCATCTCTGCTTCTCCAGCAGTGTCCTGCATGTCTGGTTTGTCTAACTTGGATAGTTTTCGTGATGGGAGGAAGGTGACCGTATAGTTGGTCCATTGTGGGGTGTTGCCACCAGGACTTGGTCAATATTGCTCGCAATATTCTTGTGTAATCGCCATCTAGCTTCTTCTCCAGGCGTTTAGTTAGCGTCCAAGTAGTCCATCCACACAGCAGTATCGATACGACCGCTGCCTGGAAGAAACTGCGTTTTATTTTATCAGTCAGGTCTGATGTAGTTCAATATTTTTATAAGGAGTCTTCCCAATGGTTGAGAGATTATATGTAGATGAAAATTAGGAAAGCTTAAAGTCAACCGTAGTTGGTGACTTTCCGATTCTCACTTGTGCTATCATCAGTCCAAGACCTCTTGAAATGAGTTGATTGAATAGTCACTTCAATTTCGAGGAAGCTTTGGTAGCATTACGACAACATACATTTTTTGTTTATAATATGGTCGAGGGTGACCCAAAGGCTCCCTTTTTAATAGCTACTACACCGAGGTATAGGTAGGCGCTATAACTTTCCCTGTATTGCTCTTCTTACCTTGGTCTTACCAAAGAGGTATCAAGTACCAATTTTGGAGTCTTTCGTATGACTCGACCTATGATAGAACCCCAGTGTCTCGGACCATTAGTGAACACACTAACCATTATGTTTATAGATATGTTTATATAGTAGAAACTGAAACATTTCACTGCACTCCATTATTTGTGAATTTCAACTCAAGATATGGTAATTTTTGTCAGAATGTGTTTCCATGTTAAATTATAAGCCTCTGGTTGTCGATAACCCTTTGGGACGTTCGAACCAAACCCTTTATCCAATAAAGGAACGTCGTTCTCTTTTCCTTCCAGCCTGAAGAGCAGAATGAGGCAAACTTATACCCGTAGGTTAAATAAAGAGCTCGGCTCCAAATTCCAATAAGGCTACAATATATATATATATATATATATAATGCAAGAAACGGAACGTTGATATGAGAATTTCCCACAACACTCCTTGTAAGTGGCTGAAAGCTCAAGGAACGATCAACCTTTTGGACAGTCCCTTTATACACTCATTTCCCAAAAGATTTTAGTTATGTGTGTACAAAGATAAAGTTGCAAAATTATGACTCTCTACTTGTCAGTCATTTTCAGTGAAATATGTATCTGAGAATGATTACTTCCCAAATATATATATATATATATATATATATATATTGTAAGGGGGAATATTTCCTCTTCAAGAAAGATGGAAGTTCAACGAAAGACATAAAAGATACAAACTAGACGAGGTAAGCAGTTGTAGCCCGTTCAATCAGTAGTAGCTAGTCCTGCCTCCTTTGGCTTCAGATAACCGTTCCCATAGTCTCACACCAGTTCCGACAGGGCTTGGTTTATCGCCTGGTGCTTGTCGCGCCCTTTTCTAGGGAAATGGTGATGGAGGTCCAGGAATTTTTGGAGTCACTTGGCGTGTCTGGACCCCGGCACTGTGCCTGGCTCCCACATTTAAAAGGCCTTGAGCAGTGAGATAGACAAATAAATAGTAGAGAGTATTCATTACTCTTGTTGAAAACTGCGAATTTGATTCTATTATTATATTCCTTCGTATAATACGGTAACAAACCTATTAGTTAACCTTCCCCAGATTCAGTATTGTTTATTGATAAACTCAGTTTAAACAACATAAATATACGTAACATTTAATAAGTTTCCAGACTTTATTTGTACAGGCATTTAAAATTGTCGTAAACTCTTGAAAATTGAGCATGTTATTGCTATACATCTAATAACATGACAGATCAATTTTTATGATTTCAGCCTCAAATGAACTGCTACAACAGGAATTGGAATACACCCTACTAAAGCCTGATTGTCACAGCTGGTGAATTTCAAATATGCAATCTGGACGTGAGCACACTTTAGAAGAACGATATGCAATAAAATTCTGTTTTAAACTTGGAAAAAATGCTGCCACAGAAACGTATGGAATGCTTCAGACTGCTTTTCGACCATCTTGCATGAATCGAGCACCAGTTTCTGAGTAACATAAGAGATTCAAGAAAGGCAGGGAGTCTGTAAGGGATGATGAGAGTTGTGGGTGGAGTAAGAAAGTCAATACACCAGAGTTGATGGGCCAAAGGGTTAGCGTTGGGGTTATCAAGTTTGAGGTTTTAAGGGAGTTCAGAAAGAGATTCCGTCGGCAGAGGTCAGCACTCTTCAAATCGGGTCAGTGGCATTTCCACCAGGAAAATGCACCAGTCCTCAACTCCATCCTTGTCGTATTTGATCAAGATGGGCATCAATACAGTTCCTCAGCCTCCCTATAGTCCAGACCTTACTCCCTGCGACTTTTGGTTATTCCCTAAGCTCAGAGGCTGTCGTTATAAGACAATTGAGGAGATGAAAGAGGCTGTGACGAAGGTCATCTACACGCTCATACAAGAGGACTTCCATGGGACCTTCCAGAAGTTGTTTTAACGGTAGAACAAGTGTATTGCAACCGGAGGAGATTACTTTGCAGGGGGCTAGAGTTTCAAGTGTGTACTATCAATAAAAGTGCCCAGATGAAAAAAGTCTGGAAACTTATTTAATGATCCTTGTATATATATATATATTGACAGAGAGACAGAGACAGAGACAGAGACGGAGAAAATACAAAATATACCATAAATTGCAAGATATTTAATTTCTCAGAAAGTAGATCACACCTTCCATCATGCTCCACACAACAGTATATAGAGTTATACCCATCAAATGCAAACCAACTTGCCACAAAAATCACATTTTGATTTAATTGCTTCCGCTATTGAAATATATATATATATATATATATATATATATATATATATGCAAATTTCATTAAACATAATAGACATTTTATGTCTACATATTTGCTTCTGGATCCGTTCGAATTCCCGTATTACTTTTATCGTATTCTGGGGGAATTGATTTATGTATTGTTCATAGTTGTGTGTATCCCTAGTATTTTCTGCCCGACTTTGGGCCATCATCAGGGGAGGATCTATTACAAAAGTGATGTAACTTTTGTTTTAGCATATTACTACTCTGTAAAGGCGTCTTTGCCGTTGAAGATTATGGCGTTTGCTTTTAAATGTAATTCTATAATTAGTGCCGGTAGCTAAAGACATTTAAGTACATGAGCAGTGGTTTGAAAATTGATTCTATTAAGTGTTGGGTGCAGGTTTCTAATATGTAGTGCTTCGAGAATCTGAAGTTTTTGTTTATTATTTTGATGTTCTAATATTGTTGTGTTTTCGGTGAGAATTTTTCGTAGTTGTGTTGTTGGGCATGAATGTTTTTTTAAATGCTGAGCTATTGAACTTGTGTCAGAAAGGTGCATTGTAAGTCTCCTCGACAGGGTAGTTGAGGTTAAACTAACGTATATATATACTATTATTATCAGAAAATACAACATAAAATCTACACGTGAATTCATTCAAGTTCTTCATACAATTAAACCCAATAATGGTATATTAGCCTCACTCGATGTAGAAAATTTATTTACTAATGTACCTGTTAATGAAACAATTGATATTATTATAAATAATATTTATAATAACCCATCTCTTCCTCCTCTTAAAATCAACCCATATATACTTCGAAAACTACTCCTGTTTGACTAAACTGAATAGCTTGAAATGGAAATGTTTTTGACAATTAAACAGAGTACTTGTTCGTCGATGGCCCGGGAAACCTGGGTTCAATCCCAGGTCGAGTCATACCAAAGACCAAAAAAAATGGTACTTTATGCTACCTTGTTTAACACTCAGCATTATAAAGTAAGGATCAAGGTAAAGTGGAGCAATCCTGGGAAAGGAGTATCGCTCTTCTCTAGCTATCAAAAACGGAGCCTTTGGATCACCCTCGACTACGGTCGCTAACTTTACTTACTACATTTAAACTGCGTATTTATGCTAAACTGAATTGTTTGACATGAAACTATTTTTGACATTGAAATTGTACTTATGCTAAACTGAATTGTTTAATATAGAACTGTTTTGACATTTATCTGTGTGTAAACAAAATCTATGATTTTCCGAAATTGAATTAGCCGAATGAGAACTCTTTGAATAAACCGGATAGCTGGAAATAGAAATGTTTTTGACGATTAAACTTTGTACTCATGCTAAATTGAAAGGTTTGAAACAGAACTGGCTATTTGTATAATTATGGATTTTGCGTTAAATAACCTACAAAAGTTGATATGCCATAAAACCAAACTAGCGAAACAACGATCAGCTTTTTTGAAAGTGAATGTCTCCACTTAAGATTTTAATTCATTGGATTTTTTTTTTCTGTTTTTCTTCCCTTCTAATGCTAACTTAGTACAACTATCGTTTTTAATTGTCTTTTAATTGGAATCATTTTGAGATGAGGCTTCTTAATCTGATAATTAATTTTCATTTATTACGGACTTTTTCTTGGTAGGTTTTTTTTTTGTGTTGTTTCTTCTTTCACTACGTTTCGGCCAAATTTCACCTCTGGCCTTCTTCAGGTGATTTACCACGACCTCGGATAGGAATGCTGAGTCTTGTAACCGTATCCCCAGTAATTACTGCCTTCCATAGTTGTTGTCTATCGCACCACGTTTTTGACCAAGTAAACCTCTGGCCGGCTTGGGTAGGATTTGAAACTGCTATCTTCTGACAATGCTCACCTGGAACCGTAGAGACGTTTTTTAATGTCCCTTCGCGTTAAACCAAGATTGTGTGACATTTTAACCCCATTGAGAACCAGATGAATACCGTACATGATTACCTGTATTTCTGTTTATTAATTCTTTTTGGTCAGATCATATCAAATTACAGAATTCTAGAAAAATAGGGATTTTTTACATGTAATATTTGTTGAATATTTGACGATCATTTACCTATTTTAATATCAGCAGTGAAGTTTTCCTAGATTTTTTTAAGTTGACAACCTGAATTTTGGAGCAGTCATTTGATAATATCAACTTATTCTTGTCTCCTAATGAATCTTTGTCGATGTCTCACGTGTCTTGTTCTTGACTTTATCATCACTTTTCAATTTTGCTTCCTTGACAGTACAAGCCGAAATATACAAACAATATCCAAATCAAAGAAAATTGTTGGCTGATTGAGAAAACTTTCAACGGCTAATTGTTTTTCACACTTAGATAGAAATATTCATATATCTAAACAGATTGCTGCGCAACGATGTGAAAATCGGGCGACAATACGAATAATCAAACTGACATGTTTGCAATCCGGATAAGTCTCGTCAAAACGAATTCCGTCCAGCAAAAATGAAATTAGCACTTGAAAAAGGGCGAGAAACGTGTAACATTTTAAAAATGTTCATATATATTGTAGGGTTTAATATTTTGGATCTCTTTTTATGTATTTATTTTTTTTAATTTTCTTGACTCTTATCTTTTATTAT
The DNA here is from genome assembly GCA_963585895.1 of Sepioteuthis lessoniana. NCBI lineage: Eukaryota > Metazoa > Mollusca > Cephalopoda > Myopsida > Loliginidae > Sepioteuthis > Sepioteuthis lessoniana. The sequence continues at coordinate 149,488,568 of OY757904.1, forward strand.
CCTATGTTTATTGAATAATAACTTGGTTAGGATAGAGGATATATTGTAGGAACCAGGTTTCATACAAATTCTATACAACTTCATTCTATTTTCCCTTTATTCGAGGCGCAGTACTTTTGTCAAATTTGTTATCTTAGATGTTTGGATGCTATGTAATTGCATTAAGTGTGTTGTACATTAACAAGGGTTGTTTTTTTTTCAGGATCTTTTCTTGATATTTTATAATGTTTTGTGATACATTTTGGGGTGTTAAGTCCATTTTAGTTTTTATCATATTTTTTGTTCTGAGTGTGTTAACGACTATAATGTTTTTCAGTGGTTATGTTCTTCGTTTAGAGTATTATCTTGTGTGTTTGGGGGGGGATGTACATATTCCCTTTTACGTTTGTTTATCTTGAACGCTTTTCTTTTTACATTGTGTATGAAGTGTTAAGGATAATTTGAAGTTTGGAATGAATTTTTATTATACTTTCTTTTCAACCATACGAATACTAAGATAAAGGTAAAGATACCAATTCAATAATAATAATAATAATAATAATAATAATAATAATACATGGCTAACAAAGGGAAACCATAAGAGAGAAAATGAATCTCTTCTGACAGCAGTACAGAACGCCATAAGGACAAACTATGTCAAAGCAAGAATAGACAAGATGCAACAAAATAAATCGATATGGATTATGAGATGATAGAGATGAAGTGATAAATCACATAATAAACGAATGCAGTAAACTAGCGCAAAGAGGATATAAGACCAAACATGACTGCTTAGGGAAGGTAATCCACTGGAAATAGTGCAAGAATTTTGAATTTGACCATACGAACAAATGGTATATGCCCAACCCAGAATCCGTCTTGGAAAATGAGACGCAGAAACTTCTTTTGAGAAACAAACAGATCATCTAATCTCATCCAGTGATTAAAATGGTTTATGTCCAAGCAGAATCAGTCCCACAGAATTATACGCATAAGATTTCTGGGATTTAGAGAGTCACATGGATCATCTGCTCCGGGTCATATTACCTGACTCTATGTTATTTAAGAAAAAGTTTGTAGTTTAATGGATTCTGCCTTTCGAGCGGTCTACAAAGTGAAAACAAAGAAAAATCGATAGGATATGCGATTATTTGGATCTTGCCAGAGAACTAAAAACTGAAGAAACTTGAATTTCAATATGCCATTAAAAAATGAAAAGAGGATATGTATAAAATTCTCTGTGAATTTGAGATACAAAGGGATCGTTATAGGAGCGATATATATATATATATATATATATATATATATATATATATATATTGAGAGAGAGAGAGTGAGAGAAAGAGCGGATAAGTGTGAAATGATTTGTATAACATGCTAATCTGCAAATTTATGAATTCTATTTTTCTAAACCGAGTGATATATATATATATATATATATATATATATATATATATATATATATATATATATATATATGATTGTGGGTGAATATACTATACCATATTGCGAGTAAATAGAAGGGAAACTATCTTATGGTTGATATCTATAAATCATAGTTTAGACAAAATGACTATTATTTATTTACGTGTATTGTAATAAATAGAAAATTTGATGTAGTGATTTAAAATGCAAAGATGTATAAGAAGATTCATTAACAAAAGATTTGAAACTTTTTCTTTAGCAGATTAATTGATTATGTTTCCTTTCCGTTTAATGATGTCTACGGTTTGTTGTTTGATTATTTTTCAGAAAAATGTTTATCTTCTTTGATTTTTTTACTATGGTTTTTTTAAACCTGAAATTAATTTTTCTTATCCCTATTGAGCATCCATAATAATGTTAGCTCGCTGATTTGCTTTTTTTTTTTTTTAATGAAATCAAAAAATAGCGATGAAAGTTTTTAATCGATAGCAGAAGATAGATTTTTTTCTCTAGAACTTCGAGAAAAAAATATTTTGCTTGCGAAGAAACTCAGTGTGCTAGGGAATTAAAAAAAATAGTCACTGACGCACTGACTCTTAATTCTGACACTAAGAGAAACAGAACGAAAATATTTATACAAAAAAATAATATTGTTTCACAGAACCCTGATTATATGAGGCAAGTTTAAATTCTTCAATGACAGGGGGGGGAAATATTGATTTTTTAATTGACTGATTGATTTTAAAGGTATGTCAAGTGTTTTTATCCACAACGTTCTATGATATTAAGTATTCTTATATCATACATTTATTTGCAAACAAATTATGCCTTGAAAGGTTATTAGCTAATGATACTACTAAAAAACGGTAGCCGAGTCGGCTGAGGCAGTAGAATACACTGACTGCATCCCGGCAGAGGGTAAATACTCCCCCCCACAACGCATATCCTGATATGACTCTAAGTAATCTGAACACGAGGGTCCAATAATGCTGGAGCTTTGGAAAATGCGGAGTAACCCTTTATTTACATTGCACTCGGGTCCACACTGGTCCAGAGTGGTAACACCTGACAGGGTCCTATCTATAGGTCGAATAGAACTGTTTGACATTTAAACTGAGTGCAAAGAAATGACTTATGCTAAATTGAATTGTTTGAAATAGAACTGTTTGATCAGTTAACTGTGTGTAAACAAATTGTTTTTGTTGTTGTTGGTGACCTTTGTCGAGGGTGACGCGAAGGCCCCCTTTTCGATAGCTACTATACCGATGTGTAGGGAAGGGCATTACTCCATTCCTGGATTGATCCCCTTTGCCCTTGATCCTTACTTTATATTGTTGAGTGTTAAGCAAGAGGTATGAAGTACCATTTTTTAAATCTTTGGTATGACTCGACCAGGGATTGAACCCCGGTCTCCTGGACTATTTAGGAACACTCTAACCATCATGCCAATATCCGGTATTGGTGATAGAGATCAATACTTTGAATCTTTTCACTTTGTTGACTAATGCTAAATTGAATTGATTATTTAACTGTGTGTATCTACTAATGTGTTTAGTCGGTAGTGTTCGCCAATAGTCCGAGAGACCAGGGTTCAATTCTAGGTCGCGTATAACCATAGCCATATACATGAATATACGAAATGTACATGGGATGTTCATAACATATATACATAGAAAATAGGAATCTCGAAATTCGAAAACACGTAATGACTTCACAGTTCAGGTACGAAACTTTTTATTACCTTTGAGTTTAAAGGTTCTTCGACATAAGGAGAGAGATACACATTCTTTCTATTCTGGCTTTTTCATCTGCCTCCCCTGCATCTAGTGCGACACCTGCCCAAGGCCTCCGCGAGCAAGCGAAAGTTAACCGTCTTCTCCCGAGGCAGGTCTCAACTCCACTCTACTAACTGACTTTTTCAAAATCCTAAAATCGTCCGCGCGCTTCCGGTGCGTGATGTCATTCGCACTTGCTAGACCCGTTTCCCATTTGGGCTATTGTGACATCTCTGAGTGACTCGTCTGCTCCGCGCGCGCGCGTAAACACCTGTGTTAATGTTGCAGCTAAGTACTCCATGCACTGAGCCGAAAGGGTCTCAGCCTAACTAAATCCAAAGGCATAAAACGAAATACCTCGCCCTTTATATGACAGCGTCATACCAAAGATTATAAAAATGGTACTTGATACCACCTTGCTTAACACTCAGCAATATAATGTACGTATCAAGGGTAAATTGAAGCAATCCTGTAAAAGGAATAGTCCCTCCCCTACACCTCGGTGTTGCAGCTATGGAAAAGGGAGCTTTTTGGTCGCCCTCGACTAAGGTCGCGATCTTTACTTTATAAAAAGGATTTAGCATTAAATATATGGTTGATATGCTATAAAACTCAACCAAACTAAATTAGATAGATAGATAGATAGATAGATATAAAAGATTTGATATCAAACAACCACCAAAGTAAATGTCTGTTCTTCGGATAGAGACACAGAGTACTTTGACATTGTAGCAGGTGTAATGCAAGGAGATATATTAGCCCCATAGCACATCATCTGTATAGACTACGTGCTTAGAATATCTATCAATAAAATCAAAGAAAACGGTTTTAAGCTAATAAAAGAGAGAAGAAGAAGGTACCCTGCAAAAACAATTACCGAAACCGACTAGGCTGATGATATAACGCTTCTGGCAAATGCACCCTAGTACTAAGTTTAGAACGAGCCGCCGCAGGCATTGACCCCCATTTCAATGCACACAAGACGGAATATATGTATTTTAATCAAACAGGTGACATTTCCACATTAAACGGTAGCTCTCTGAAATTGGTTGACAAATTTACCAACCAAGGAAGCAGTGTCTCATGAACCGAAAAAGACATCAATACCCGGCTAACGAAGGCATGGACAGCTATGGATAACCTATCGGTCATATGGAAGTCAGACCTGACCGATAAAATAAAACGCAGTTTCTTGCAAGCAGCAATCGTGTTGATACTGCTTAACGGATACTCTATATGGAAGCTAACTAAACGTATGGAGAAAAGCTTGACAGCAACTACAGAAGAATGCTGCGAGCAATATTGAACCAGTCCTGAAGGCAGAACCCCACAAAGCAGCAGCTGTACAGCTACCGACCACTCATCACGAAAACTATCAAAATTATACGAACTAGACATGCGGGACCTTGCTGGAGAAGTAGGGACGAGCTCATAAGTGATGTACTCCTATGGACCCCTTCACATGGACGGGCAAAGGCATGACGACCAGCTCGAACCTACATACAGCAGCTCTGTGCCGATACGAGATGTATCCCTGAAGACCTGCAGGAAGCAATGGACGATAGGGATGGTTAGAGAGAGAGGGTCAGGGATATCTATGCTGACAGCGTGACATGATTATGATGATGATGATTAAATAACCAGAAATGGTTAATGTGCCATAAAAATAACCCAACCCAAACAAAACAAAACAGAATTGGTTTCAAGTAAGTATTTCTATTTAAAAATTTTCATTTCTTCTCACAGACAATTAAGTAATATTAATCCTTAATAAACAATCGCACCTTCAAGTATTTAGTTTTATACAAATAAGTTACTACCCGTTATATGCTACCAAATAGTCCAATTTAATACAAACAATTTACAAACAGATCTATTTGACCAGTAGATTACCCTACCGGGTACTACCATATGTGGTCAAAGTTGAACTGGAAGTAATGGCTATAAGGAACTTACTTCACGCTCCCCAGGGTTTCAGACCTAGAGCCTCACCAAAATCAGAACATCCATGTGCAGATTAGTTTCCTAACTGTTGTACTCCCTACATAATAGACTTGTCCTCCATCATAAATACATGTCAACGGAGTTTCAGAGGAGTTAACTAGACCCTCGTGATACAATCACGTGTGATACCACTAGCGTAGTGGACGGTAAGTCACAACCCCACAGGACTCTCAGTTTCCAATCAACTAAGTGGTGGTTAACCAGGTTCACTTGTATCTTGTCTCTGTTACTTGAATATATGTTTTTCTCTCGAACCTTTTGTGTTCTCCGTGTCTTTCTTTTGTCAGCATCACAACACGAACCAGTATGATATTTGTCGCTGCCTCCCACCAGACAGGACTTGACACAAGGTCAAAAGCCCAAAGGCCGATTAAAATGGGGATAAATGGGAGGGGAGGGGAGGGAACGAGCTGAGACTCTAACCCAGCTGGTCTGTGCTGCTCATCGACCCACTAAGTGCAATGTGGGTCTAATGAGGCAAGCAGTTTCACGAATCCAAATTTGGACCCGGCACGTATACCGGGTTATAGCTTAAACTAGACAACAAGGTCTAGTGCTATACATAGGGGATAAAGGTTGCAGCTCGCCCACCCGAAGGTGGCATCGAATCTGCCATTTTTTGATGCCCCATCCGACACGAATACCAGACGGCCCAGCCAAAAGGCCAGGTAAGTATCAACACGAACCAGTATAATTTCCTTTGTATGTTCTTTTTTAGCCCTCAATAGTAGTGATTATCTGCCCCACTGGCATAAAAGCGAGTTGACTGTATTTTCGTAATTATATTTACCAGTTTATAAATATAATTTATTAATGCTTTAAAATCTTGTTAAAAGTGATATAATGTTCAAGATTCATTTCTTTATTATGTTCCGAGACTCTATTGCATCTTTTATTTATCAAGTGATATAATTGAAAACCCTCTTATTTGTTTTCACTTCAATCGAAATATAAATGAAGCCCAGTTTTAAATTATGAACTTCGATTGATGTAGATGGGCCGTTGATTGCTTTCAGTAAATTGAAATAATTTCTAAAATCGGTTTTAATCACAGTATTGTTACAAGAGAAATCCGAGTAACACGTTTTCTCATATTTCCTCTAACTTCTTTGAAATGGAAGGAAAAACTAACGAAAAATCAGTGAAATGATATAGTATATTGCTAAAATAAATTCTGTAAACCCACTTTTGTTGATATCAGTGCATATCACCCGTATCCATATGGTCCGTAGTTAGTCTCAATAAGATTTAGGTGGGGTTTCACTTGAACAAAATAGTAAACACTATGTCCATGATCGTATTTTAATGGTCAATTAAAAACTTTTGCTTTAGACATATCTATTGCAAGAAATAACAAGGTTATTTCGTTAAAACTTAAAACAAGCGCAGTCGACTTGAGCAGTAGAATACACCATCTGTATCTCTGCAGATCAATAAGATGCCCCCTAATGAGTGTTCAAAGTATGGCACAAAACAAACTAAATGCGAAACTCTAGAAATGCTGAAACTTTGGGAAATGCGGAGTAACACTTCATTCTCATCGCTTCCAAATCCGCACTGGCCCGAAATGGTCCCACCTGATAGAGTCCTATTAATAGGTCAAACAGAACTGTTTGACATTTAAATTGAGCGCAAACAAATGACTTATGCTAAACCGAATCGTTTGAAATAGAACTGTTTGATCATTCATCTGTAAGTAAACAAATGCCTGTGGTTACATAGTAATTCTTTGAACCATTTAAGTGTGTGCAAACAAATGATTAATAATAAATAGAATTATTCGTGTTTGATAGAATTACTTGGAAGTATTTAATGGTGAACAAAAGAATGAACTTAGGTTCGTGTAAAACTGCATCCTCAAAATATGTCTACAAATCATATATATTTTATACATTTGTAAAATAAGGATTTGGCATTAAATAAGCTACAATGGTTGATATGCCATTAAACCCAACCGAACCAAATCATATATATCTGATATGTATGCATGTATAAATATGGTTTGCTTTGGTTTTATGGTATATCAACCATTGCAGGTTATCTAATGCCAAATCCATTTTTATACATATAAATAGTTCTATTTCAAACAATTCAGTTTAGTTTAAGAACACGGTCGAAATGTCAAAACAGTTCTATATCAAGCATTTCAATTAAGCATAAGTACAAAGTTTAGTTTTACTCGACCCATAGATAAGACCCTATCAGGTGCTACAACACCGACCCAGAATGGACCTGGGAGCGATGGCAATGAAGGGGTACTCCGTATTTCCCAAAGCTCCAGCATCACTGAAGCCTCCCCATCAGCTTGTTTAGTGTCATATCGAGAGACTCGTTAGGGGAGTATTTCCCTCTGTAGAGATGCAGTTGGTGTATTCTAAAACCCTAATTGACTGGGTCATATGTATAAAGAGTATTTGACATTAAATAACCTGCAATAGTTGATAAGCCATAAAACCCAACCAAACCAAATCATATATATTCAATATATATGTATAAAGATGATTTGGCATTGAATAACCTAATATGGTTGATATGCCATAAAACGAAACCAAACAAAATCCTATATATTTAATATATATGTATAAAGAAGATTTGGCATTAAATAACCTACAATGGTTGATATGCCATAAAACTTAACCAAACCAAACAAAATCCTATATATTTAATATATATGTATAAAGAGGATTTGGCATTAAATAACCTGCAATGGTTAATATGTCATAAAATAAATGCATACCAAACCAATACAATGAGTTTACAATACATTCAGTGCATTCCCTTCATATAATAAAAACCCTCCACAAAGATAGTATCTTGGGTATGACACGATTGCATCTGATGATGTGTCTCCAGTTCTTGTGGTCTGGGAAACGTAAGTACTTCTTCAGTCTTTTGACAACCACGTGGTTGGTTGTTTTGGGGTTTTATGGCATATCAACCTTTGTAGGTTATTTAACGCCAAATCCATTTTTACACAAATTATCAGTTCTCTTTCAAGCAATTCAGTTTAGCATAAGTACACAGTTTAATTGTCAAAAACTGTTCTATTTCATGCTATTCAGTTTATTCCAACAGTTCTAAATCAGCAAATTCAGTTTAGTATAAGTACAAATTTTGTTTACACACAGTTAAATGTCAAAACAGTTCTATATTAAACAATTCAGTTTAGTGTAAGTAGAGTTTCAATGTCAAAACTGCTCCATTTCATACAATTTAGTTGTGCATGACCACGCGGTTTAAATGTAAATATAGTTTAATTGTCAAAACCATATATATTTCAAGCTATTTAGTTTAGTCAAACAGTTCTAATTCAAACAATTCAGTTTAGCATAAGTATGCTGTTTAGTTCTATATAACCTATTGATAGGGCCCTATCAGGTGATAACATTCTGGGCCAGAGTAAATCTGGGAGAAATGGTAATAAGGGATACTCTGCATTCTCCAAAGCTCCAGCATCAGTGGAGCTGCACCATGAGATTGTTTAGTGCCCTATCCAGGACACACATTGCTGGGGTCTTACCCTTCTGCAGAGCAATCGGTGTATTCTACAGCCCCAGCTGACTGGGCAAATTTCAGCAACGTACCGATTGTTAAGAAATAGTTTCATATCAAAGTATTCAGCAGCAAATCAACCATTATAGTATAACAGAAATTAGTGATGTTTTTTTCATACTACCGATGTGAACAATTTCAAGGAAAAAATATTGATTACAGAATGGATCTGTAAATCTACTGAATATTATTCTATTTCATCGCGTTTTTAGATGTTTGTGGCCGGCTTGAAATTAGATAGAAAAGTTGATGATTTTTCTATGATTCTAATTGGTTAAAAATATATATTTTAACCAATCTTGAAAAGAAAATATTACTTAGATTATTGTCTGTGTTGATCCCTCAATTTTTTCGCAGTAAGTCAAATATTTTCGTCTCTGAAATCTTAAAGAAGTTTTGAAACGGGTGAGAAAGCATCGATTGGTCAATGAATGCAAAAATACTGATAGAAATATTATAGCTTCTCAAGACTACTTTTGCCGAAAGATTAACACTTTGGTTTGGTTTCTTTGTTTAATGGTATATCAACCTTTGTAGGTTATTTTATGCCAAAGCCATTCTCGTAGAAGAAGAGTAGTCGTCCTATTTAACCCATAGCTGGGAGGATAAGGGAGTTCTTACCTTTCCCAAGGGTATTTGACCGGACTACGATTCCGCAATCCAACGCTTTAACCATTACACCACGAGGCCACCTCCAGATTAACACAATATATATAAATGTATGTGTGTGTGTGTGTGTGTGTGTGTGTGTGATCTTTAATCATAGAAAGACTATTACTGGAAAATACTACTTTAGATGAGTTAAATATGATTTTTGGTCTTGCAACTTTTATGAGAAGTTTACAACAATCACAGCATAAAAGTATTTGTTTTTCTTCAGAATATCTGCCTATTGTTGAAATCTTTCACCAATCCTTACAAATCATCAAAAACCCATAAGTAATTCCTTACTTGAAAAACTGTGTGAAAACCAGACATGCAGGACACTGCTGGAGAAGCAAGGACGAACTCATGAGATGTACTCTTATGGATCCCCACACATGTCCGTGCAAAAGCAGGACGACCAGCACGAACATACATTCAGCAGCTATGTGAGGATACGGGATGTTGTCCTGAAGACCTACCTAGGGCTATGAACGATAGGGAGGAGTGGCGAGAGAGGGTCAGGGATGTCCGTGCTACCAGCGCGATATGATGATGATGATGATGAAAAGCTGTATAGATTCCTATTTACGAATGGAATTGACCAACTCAGCTTCACTGTGACAGACACGATTAGAGTTCACACAAGTAAGGTTTTCATAGTTTTCTTCCGAAAGTGGAAGTTATACCTGTTTACCTTTGTGAAGATACCGTTTCAAATCTTTGCTATACACATGTCTCTTCGAAAATAGTATAGATTCACATCTTGTATTTCTAATAGAGCGCTATTATTTATATACATATGATTTGGTTTCTCTATTAAATAGCTTATCAACCGTTATGGGTTATTTAATGCCAAAGCCTTTAATGTAGAGGAACAGCAGTGATACTCTCTTACCCAAAGCTGGCGGGGTGAAAGATGTTCACTACCTTCACCTGGGGAATTTGTCTAAAAATGAATGTAATGGTGCGACTGGAATTTGAACTCACACAAGTCGAGGCCGCAGTAAAGCCCTTTAGCCATTACATCACGGACACACACATACATCCATACACACACACGCTTGCTCTCTCTCTCTCTCTCTCTCTCTCTCTCTCATTATATATATATATATATATATATATATATATATATATATTTATATGTACGACACTGAATGTAATCGTCATCAAAAAAGAGTTTTATCATCCTCCAAAGAAATCGTTCGTAAACTAAAACAGATGAACCGAAATAATATCGCCAGGGTTTTAGCTGAAAATATGATGTATACAACAAGGGGAGAGCACACCTATCATTGAGGGGACCCAATATCATTTGATAAAATTTTGAAATAATGAAATCAATTGGGAAAATCTTCCACTTTTTTTAAATTTAAGAATCAATGGAATAGCAGTCATATCTATTCTAATAAAAACCAGGAATGACCACATAATCCGTTGGAAAAACACGAGCAGCTAAGAGGAGGAATTCCATCCAGTGTCTGGGGTATGACTGAAGTGATAGGATTTCTCTTTACCGCTCGAAAGGCCTTTTCTTCCGACATCCGTCGTTCTTGCTTCCTGTCAGAGGCTTCTGTGAATAGCTACATTTTTTTAATTTTTTATTTTTTGTAGCAGGAGTACTACAAGGGGACACGCTAGCTTCATACCTCTTTATCATTTGTCCAGACTACGTACTTAGAACATCGATTGACAAAATCAGAGAGAACGGCTTCGAGCTGACAAAGAAAAGGAGCAGAAGATACCCCGCAAAAACATTTACCGACGCAGACTACGCCGATGACATAGCGATACTGGCAAGTACACCCAACCAAGCCGAAACACTACTGCATAGTTTGGAATGAGCAGCACAAAACGGAATATATGTGCTATAATCAAAAGGGGGACATCTCCACTCTAGACGGAACCCCTCTTAAACTAGTAGACAAATTCACCTACCTAGGATGCAGCGTCGAATCAACCGAAAAGGACATCGAAACGAGGCTAACGAAAGCATGGACAGCTATCAATAGGCTATCGATTATATGGAAATCAGACCTAACCGATAAAATGAAACGCAGTTGCTTCCAGGCAGCGGTCGCATCGATGCTGTTATATGGATGCACTACATGGACTCTAACAAAACGGCTGGAGAAGAAGCTAGACGGCAATTACACAAGAATGCTGCGGCAATCTTGAACAAGTCCTGGCGGCAACACCCCACAAGACACCAACTGTACGGCCACCTGCCTCCTATCACGAAAGCTATTCAAGTTAGACGAACCAGACATGCAGGACACTGTTGGAGAAGCAGGGACGAACTCATAAGTGATGTACTCTTGTGGACCCCCACACATGTCCGTGCAAAAGCAGGACGACCAGCACGAACATACATTCAGCAACTACGTGAGGATACGGGATGTTGTCCAGAAGACCTGCCTGAGGCGATGAACGATAGGGAAAAGTGGCGAGAGAGGGTCAAGGATATCCGTGCTACCAGCACGACATGATGATGATGATGATGTGATTACTAATGATAAATAATACGTTTAAAGATGATTTAGCATTGAATAACCAACAGTGTTTGATATAACATAAAACCCAAACAAACAAACCAGTCTAGTAACCGTGTTCACTCTGACTTCACTAAACAAAAATATAACATAAAAGACTGTTGTTTTGTAAACGGCCTTGTGCCATTCGCTGGTTTGGTGGTTAGCCAAAGAAATACCGACAATACACAAGTCTTCCAATGTAAGATCTTGCTTTTCTGGCATTCGACAGCACGCACGTACCAGCCGTGGCTTTTTGTCTTTGCTGTAGATAGATATTAAAGAACACAAAGAAATGTTTTATCTGTTGTAAACATTCAGAGATACATTGCAAGACATTATACTTCGTGTATTTTCAAGAGTTTAAAACTCCTACTCTCAATGTACAGAATAGGTATAGCAACATATGACCCTACACAAACATATCTGTCCCCTTACACATTTAGACATATATAACAATTTTTACATTTATTCACGAATTTCCTTCCTCAAAACAGTTTCCCCAATTTTTATAGATCTACAAATATTTCTTTATACTATTTTCTTTCTTCATTATTTGCCTGACTACTGGCCATTATCCTCGTAGACCAAATGACATTTTCGTATCATAAATCTCTAACTTTCATTCTAGTTGAATGTATACAAAATGTAGGCAGTGTTAGTCTTTTCGAGGATGTCGGATTCTTTTATACGATTCGCCAATAGTGGAGGTGCAATAAATTACTTCGGAAATAAATATCCTCGACTTTAATACTGTCCATAGAACTAATGTTCAAATAAATATTCTTTTTTACAACTACTAATACCCCTTCTTCTGCTACTACTACTTATAAAACTACAAGTTACATTTATCATAGATAATATGACAGTTAAACAACAATTACTCGGAAAAATGGAAGAATTTAAGAAAACAGACTGTCCTTTTGAAAATAAAACACCGAACATAATCGTCAGCAAAATAAAATAAAATAAAATAAAAAAAGCTTTACAAGATTCTTCAAGAGAATTTTTCTAAACTAAAAACAGATATATTGAAAGAAATATACCCGAATTTTTTAGGAGGAATCTAAAGTAGAGAAAAATAGGGTGACACTTGTATCCATGAGCTGATCAATAATATTACAAAAAAATAATGAACTAAGGAAACGATAAGAGAAATCTATGATATTTATTTAAATTTCAGAGTTAATGAATATAAAAATGGCAGATAAGCCCAAACGATCTAAAATAGCAGGAATAGTCACAAATTCACATTGTGTAATCTTGCAAATTGATAAACGCCTTAAAAAAACAAACACTAAGATTAACACAAAACGGAAGTCACAAATCCCCAGGGGAAAAACATTAAACCTCTCTCTCTCTCTCCCTTTCTCTCTTTTCCAACTTTGCTCAATCTCTCACTAAAACTTTCCCTTCAGTCTTCTTTTATGATTTTTTTTCTTTTTTCTCCCTGACGATAATTTTCAAATGACTTTCGCTCAAACATTTCCTTCCTCTTTCACAAGAATTTTCTCTTTCCCTCTTATGACTTTTTCCTATTTTACAAAAATATCATTTCCTCCCTCTGTCACGATTCTTTCTTTTTCTCGATTTAAATTTATTCTTCTCTTCTTACTATAACATTTACCAATGCTCTCCCACTAGTATCTTCCTTCTATATTATAACTTCCCTCTTCAACACAGAAACATCAGTAGAAATCAAAGACATTAAAATTTCAGAAATTATAGTCTGGGAGACCTGGGTTCAATCACAGGTCTCGTCAAACCAAAGACTTTAAAAATGGTATTTGATACTTTCTTGCTGACCACTCAGCAATATAAGGTACGTATCAAAGGTAAAGTGGAGTAAACCAGGGAAAGGAGTAGGGCCCTCCCCTACATCTCGGTGTACTATCAATTGAAAAGGGAGCCTTCTGGTCGCCCTCGATTACGGTCGCCAACTTCATTTACTTTATGGAAACCATGCTTATTCTAATTAAACTTTTGAATGCTAACAGTATCGCCAGATGTAATCCTGCAAATTGAATAAACCTCTAAAAAAGAATACCAATATTAACTCAATAAACTGAACCTGCAGTAAAAATCAGATGAGATATCTTAGTGATTCTGAAAGGAATTGTTGAATTAAAGTAAAGAGACTAACAAGTAGCATCAACCACACGTGACTAATTATATGCCTAATATAAGCAGAGACAATAACCGAAATAGCTGATCTTAATGGATGTATTAACATTGAAGCATATAGAACTGTCATATATCTCAGAAAAATTATAACAAATAGAAAAGTGAAAAAAAATAAAAACATACCAAATTATATATAACAGGACATCGTCATCTGTGAAAGCGCCAATGTCGATAACATTAACCCATAGTTAGGTCATTTAGCAAGATTAGCAGTACTTACCCATATTACAGCTTTTAATACGGCCACGTTTGACGTAGGATAAACAAAGTGAACCCCCACCCCCAAAAATATTAGCATAAATCTCTTAAAGTTTTACACACATGAAACATATATATCCACAAAACTTCAAAGATTTTTCACGGAAGAATATCAATGATATCTATCACATAAAATCCATTATTTTTATTGTCACTTCTGTTTGTAACAATAAGTTTCATGAGAAATTTTATTTGACAAATGACAAAACTCCCAAATAAAAAAAGGATAGGATTATTTACTAGACTAAAATAATGTCCACATCTAATTAAACATAACTGCGAGCAATTTTGAACAAGTCCTGGTGGCAACACCCCACAAAGCAGTAGCTGTACGGCCACCTTCCTCCCATCACAAAAACTATCAAAGTTAGACGAACCAGATATGCAGGACACTGCTGGAGAAGAAGAGACGAGCTCATAAGTGATGTTCTCCTATGGACCCCTTCACGTGGCCGAACAAAAGCAGGGCGACCAGCTCGACCCTACATACAGCAGCTATGTGAGGATACGGGATGTAGCCCTGGGGACCTGCCAGAAGCGATGAACGATTAGGGGGAGTGGCGAACGATGGTTAGGGATATCCATACTGGTGGCATCACAAGATGATGATGATGATGATATAGATTGATCTTCTAATTACACTTTTTTAAAACTATATTATTTTTATATCTGTTTATATTTTCATGTTCAGGTTTCGATGAATTTAGTTCTCATGATAAAAAAAAAAAAGAATTATGAATCAAATTGATTCGTTTATTAATGTAGAAATGGGATTTTTTAAAGAAATCAATATCTAATAACATCGGCATGTCATAAAGATTTAATGTGTTTTTATATTTACGATCATTTTACTATCGAAAGTGTATTTAACTTGTTTAAAAGAATGCGCAGCGTCTATTCTAAAATAATAAGCAGCTTTTTCTCAAATGCCTTAGAATTTGTCCAAAAGTGTTATTATTTTTTATCACACGTAAAACTAATTTTCAGATTAAAAAAAAATTTTGACGCTTAGATTGTTTTAAAGAGAAAATCACGAAGGTATATATGTACTCATCGTTTTCATCATTTCCTCCAGATAGCGCGGAGGCCTTTGATTCCTTCTCTTTCTCTCTCTCTCTCTCTCTCTCTCTCTCTCTCTCTCTCTCTCGTCACATCTTTCAGGTCCTCTAGACTGCATCTTATGTCCATACAAACTCGATGAAAGTAAGTTTTGCTTGTCAGCCGATGCTTTTATGCTCATGTGCATCAGTCTATATGTAACATAACGGTAGCAAATAGACATTTCAATGGCTCTATCACTACATCTTAAGTTGTGGTCGGACCCTGTTGTAACCTCACCTCTATCTCCCGACGACTACTTAAAAAGTGTCGTCGAAGTGAATAAACTTTTGCGTTAGTGAACTAAGACAGAGTTTTTTTTGGTTTGGTTTGGTTTCTTTGTTTAATGGCATATCAACCTTTATAGGTTATTTAATGCCAAAGCTATTCTCCTAGAAGAACAGTAGTACTATTTAACCCATAGCTGGGAGGATAAGGGGGTTCATACTTTTCCCAAGGGTATTTGCCCGAAAGTGAACGTAATAGCGCGACTGGAGTACGAACTCGCTTACTACGATTCCGCAGTCCATCGCTGTAACCATTACACCACGAGGACACCCCCACGGAGTTTTGTGTGTTCGTCGACGAACACACAAAACTCTGTCTTAGTTCACTAACACAAAAGTTTATTCACTACGTAGTCGTCAGGAGAAAGAAACAGGGTATGAAAATTGAGTCAACCGCGTTAGGTGGACACAGAGAAAGACGTCATTAGGAGAAATAGAGCTGAGACAGAATTTAAATTTTCTTCTTGGTTTTCTGTTGTTGTTCTAACATGCCTGTTTACGTGTTTCATCTTCACAGGTTCACGTCTGGTATGAGACCATTCTTGGACCTCACCCTAAAATGGGGGCCGCAACTTTCGACTATCTTCACATTATCCTGACTAGTCTCATTATTGTCTTTACCTCGTTATGTCTCTGAGCAAACTCACTTTCACACCCGAGTAGTGCCCTTACTTCCACGTAGTGTCAGAGGGCGGAACATCCTTTTTCACCTGCGCATAACATAGGTGTAGGCGGAGTGCTACTCCTTCCCCTGTATTGCTCCACTTTACCCTTGATACGTACCTTATTTTGCTGAGGGTAAAGGAAGGAGGTATCAAGTACCATTTTTAAAGTCTTTCGTATGACGCGACCTGGGACTGAACCCAGGTCTCCCGGACCATTGGTAAACACTCTAACCACGAGGCCAATGAGCCTGTTAATAGGTTTCTCTAAGGCATTCGATTCCATTCACAGAGGAAAGATAGAGCAAATACTAATGGCATATGATCTCCACTAAGAAACGGTTTAGCTAATTATACTTACCTAAAGCACGAATGCGTTGATTAACGCGATGATGACACCATACAACTTATTTGACGTAGTCGATGAAGTTTTCCAAAGATATACATTAGCAGCATATCAATTTAAAATCTGCCTAGATTAGGTACTATGAACGTCATTAGATCGAATTGAAGAAATACTTTTGTTAGGTTGAATTTTATTGTATTTTGTCAATACATGTGGGTTATTTGGTGCCAAACTCTGTTATTCATATAGATCATTTGAACGCATCTAGCTCTTCGGTAAAATTTTAAAACCAGTTAGAGCTCATTTAGATTACGGTCATTTGGCTAAATGGCATATCAACCCTTAATGGTTTTTAAATTTCAAATCCTATATATATATATATATATATATTCATGAATTTATTGGCTAACTGTTTGTAGGTAACTTTATTCTTAAACGAGCAAGAGTTGATTTGTTTGCACACAGTTCAATGGTTTCAAGTATTGCGTTTTATCATTGAGTAACTCTATCAAGTATTCTTATCTTAAACAGTTTCGTTGTGTTTTCAGGAATATCAACTCTTGTATGCGAGTTAATGCCAAATCCTAGTTTTGCATGCATACATTACGTGTGTGTGTGTGTGTGTGTGTGTGTGTGTGTGTAAATGTTAAATTTCAGTAAATGAAAGTTTACATACTAGTTTTTTAAGATAAATCTATTCATATAAATAATGGAGAAATATAATAGATAAATAATCAATTTTCTATTATTAAAGGAATAGTCCTTTCCTTAAAGCTAAGAAAATGAAGTCAGTTCTCATTAAATATCAAACGTCTTAACTAGTTGGCTTGCAAATCATAGCTACCTTGTAATAACTTAACATTTGGTCGGTATATGTTCTAGTTCCAGCTTAAAGAGTAATAATCAAATCATTTACAGTTTTAAATCTTTTCAAGGATTACTTTAACAAATTAAAAAAAAAGGTTTGTAAAACTCCGATCAAAAATTATTATTAGTATTATACGGACATAATTTTGTGCAATTTTAATATTTTGCCATGAAATTTTCCTGATAACTTTAAAAACAAGATTTGTAAAATATATTTGAAAAGATTAAAATATGCTTTTGTTTTGGTTTGCTTTTATGGCATATCAACCTTTGTAGGTTATTTAACGCCAAATCCATTTTTTTGTAAATAATCAGTTTTATTTCAAACAATTCAGTTTAGCATGAGTGCACAGTTTGTCAAAAACGTTTCTATTTCAAACTATTCAGTTTATTCAAGCAGTTATACATAACAATTCAGTTTAGTGTAAGTACAGTTTCAATGTCAAAAACAGTTAAATTTCAAATAATTCAGTTTAGCATTAGCACGCAGTTTAAATGTAAGTACAGTTTAATTGTGAAAAACATTCCGATATCGAGCTATTCAGTTTAGTCAAGCAGTTCTAATTCAGCTAAGTATAAGTACATGTTTTGTTTACAACAACAGTAGTGGTACTATCTAACCCATAACTGGGAGGATAAGGGGGTTCATACCTTTTCCAAGGGTATTTGCCCGAAAATGAACGTAATAGCGCGACTGGAGTACGAACTTGCTTACTACGATTCCGCATCCCATCGCGTTAACCATTACGCCATGAGGACAACCCCAAAACATGTTTTTACAAAACTATTTATCAACTATTTCTTTCTCAAATGATTTGGTTGTGTTTTCTGGAATATCACCGTTTGAATGCTACCGAATGCCAAATCCTGTTTATGCATACATAGTAAGTAAAGTCGATGACCTAAGTCGAAGGCGATCAGAAGGCTTCATTTTTCCATAGCTACTGCACTGAGGTGTAGGGGAGGGTGCTACTCTTTTCCCAGGATTGCTCCACTTTACCCTTGATACATACCTTATATTGCTGAGTGTTAAACAGGGAGGTATCAAGTACCATTTTTAAAGTCTTTGGTATGATGCAACCTGGTATTGAACGCAGGTCTCCCGGACCATTGGCGCACACTCTCTCTCACTCACTCTCTCTCTCTCTCTCTCTCTATATATATATATATATAAATTAAATCGCGAGTCAGGACTATCCTACTACAGTTTCGCCTAAAACGGCTCCTCAGTGTACCTAGCACCGACTGATTCGAGATTTGTTATCTCTGAATCTGCCGGGGTTTTTTCTTTGTCACCGTGAATGCTGGTAGATAGTAAATTAGTATATATATATATATATATATATAGGTGTGTGTGTGTGTGAGTATGATGTTTTTATTTATTCTTATTTTTATTTTATCTCTTTTTTTTTTAATTGGATGATAATATATTTTAAACATTTTTAGTTTAAATGACATGAAAGTTATCAATTACTGAATGATAAAGCTGAAATTAATGATTTAAAAAGTCTTTCATTGATTATTAAAATATTTTTATCTGGTGCATTTCATTACATTTTTTACAGCTGAATTGCAATGTAAGTAATTTTTTTTTTCTGGAAAAGAAAGATAAGAAACTTTGCAGGAACTTTATAAAATTTGTTAAAAAAAAACAAAAAAAGAAAAAACAATAAACGATTTGTATTTCAATGTTTTGTTTTAGTTTTTGCTCTCTCTCTCTCTCTCTCTCTCTCTCTCTCTCTCTCCCTTCTCTGTGTCTATTTCTTCCCCCTTCCTCCCCTCGCTCACAACTCTGTACTCCCTCCTCTCTCTCTCTCTCTCTCTCTCTCTCTCTCTCTCTCTCTCTCTCTCTCTCTTTACCTTTTTTCTCTTTTTATAACGTTAAAGATGAAACGATTTCCTATTACAATGTTTTTAGTTTTGTTTCTCTCTAACTGTCTTTCTCTCTTCCTCCCTCCCCTCTCTTTCTCACACTTCCTCCTCCCCCTCTCTCTTTTTGTTTACCTTTTTCTCTTTTTATAATGTTACCGATGAAATTTTAAATACCAAGTAGTGTAAACAATTTTAATTTCATTTTGAATATTTAATTACATATGATCATGTCTGTTGTATTTCTTACTGATCATTGATTACATAGAATTTAGGGATTTGCGTATATTGCATATTTATATTCGTGAATTCAAGTCACGGTAATCATTCGATGGCCTTTTCTCATCAACGGGCACCACGCTTATAGACTGAACAATTTGGTTTTGGCCGTTGACATACGAGGTTCTTCTATAGAATACCCATTTTTTTGCCTTAAAATAATCAACTCCAAAAACACAGAATGAGAACATTCTAGAAATTTCGGATCAAAATCGCATTAGCTTTGAAGTAACACTTTTTTTCATTTTTCAACCAATCAGGTAAAAATCCAAAGCAAGAACATTCTTGAAATTCCGGCTCAGAAACTAATTAACAGAAAAATATTCAGCCTCCCAAATAAATATATAATCATACGAATCTGATTGGTCAAGAAATGCCAGTGCGCTTGAATTTTAGGACCCGCAATAAAACTAAACAAAATCCTATTTTCGATTCACTTTAGTGACCCCAAAAATATAAATAACGAAGACTCTAATTAACTAAGGCATTTTACTACGAGAAGCCAGGACGAACAGCAGAAGGCAACGCCACAATACTCAAAGCAAAGAAGCATGCGACTTTCTTTTGGCGACTACTAGAACTCGAAACATTGTCGCCAAAGATCATAAGAAAAAACGCACGTGTGTACTAACAAAAACAAAAGGCCCATACTTACGGTCCTTCACATATATACACTCACGCATACACAAGTATGTAAGTAAAGTCAATTTTTTATCCTCTTTATTTCGACCGACTATGGACATATTGATTCATTAGATTTTCCTAACATGTACACACGTACACACGTACAAACAAATCATATTTTTATTCAACTGGCCATAGCTGTATTTTTTACATACACACACACACGCACATAAAATGAACATTGTATTTTTAATTATTTTTATCCTGTTTGTTATGATTATTAAATTGCTTGTTTCTTAATGTTTGTTGTTATCATATTCCATTTGTTTACGCGTTTGTAAGATTTGTGTTGTATTCTTGGAAACTAAACCTAAAAGTGTCTCTCGTAAATTACCGAAAATACTTAGAACCTCCACCTAGCATCAGGTGAAACGCACCGTTGAGCCGTAATTGTGCTCAGGTACCTTGCTTCACATCCACCATGCTGCATCCAACCGTTTACAATGCAACACAATTGTTATAAATCGCATAACAAACTCTCCTCTTCTAAAATCTGATATCCAGTGATAAATCAGGACAATATGACAGGATGATTATCGAGATCGCACCTTTATCGCAGTGTTTGATTTATCCGTTTTGATAATAGTTTCATTGTCACGGAGTTGTATGTATCCGATAGTATGCTTGTTGGGTTTCGATACGGTGAATTTTCCTTAAAAAGAACTGTTATTTTTAAATTGAATTTCGAAAACTTCGTTTTATTCTAATCAAGTATTGTTGGTTCCGTTTATATCTTCATTTCTCGAGCAATCATTGTTTTACGATATGATGGAGAAAAATCTAAATGGGAATTGCAATAGGATTCTGCGTACTGTTTTGAACAAATCCTTGAAACAACACCCCAGAAAAGAAAAGGTGCACAGCTAATTGCCTCCAATCACACAAACTATTCAAGTTTGACGAACAAGACATACGGGTTCTACTAGAGAAGAAAAAACAAAATAATAAGCGATGTTCTCCTTTGGACACCTTTACAATAACACAGACAAACATAAATCAGCTCAGTGTGGACATTGGTTATCGTTTAGATGACCTACCAAGACAGATGACCAGTAGGCACAAAGTGCGGGAGAGTGAAACTTTTTCTTCTATAGTGTCTCAAAATAGATGCAACTCATTATTATGATAATGATTCATAACTGAGACTAAGGCAATGACGGTCATTTAAAATACGCCCTTTAAAAAATACATCCTTTGAGTTAGAGACAATAAATGAATTTTTTTTTTAAATGTTGTTATATCAGCTTCCAGGACATGCAATTCTTAAAATTTCTTGTCTCAGTAATGAATCATTATCATATAAGCAGATCGTATCTATTTTGAGACAGATGATTTTGCCTCCAAATAAGTAGTGGCAAAAATATTTTTCCTCTCATGTCTTTATTTTTACTATTAATTCTTATAGTTGATTATTTTTCATTTCTCGTTTAAACACTTTTTATTTTAATGTTACCACCGTGAATAATATCATTAACAAAAGATACCGAGACCAGCCCAAACAATATGGATAAAAAAGGACGTTCCAACACAACGAAAAAAATTCTACCAAGAATTAGGGGAAGAATGGGCGAAGCCATATCAACAGCTGGATTCTAGAGAGGCAAGAATATTTTGGGACAAAATATGTGAACGGAAAGATCATAACAAAAAAGCCGAATGGATAAACAACATGGAAACAGAGTTGTGGATTCTCGAAGAAGACTCTCAGGAAAACTTACACCCCAACGGGGTCAAGGCAACGCTTAAAAAGATAACAAACTGGAAAACCCTTGGCCTAGATGGTATATACGGATTTTGGTTTGAAAAATTCACCTCCATACACGACAGACTTGCCACTAAAATGAATAAATGCATGCAAAAAAACTGAGATATCCGAATCGATGACCGAAGGGGAGATCACTCTAATCCAAAAAGACCCACTCAAAAGAAATTCCCCAACCAACTATAGACTCATAAAATACTTACTGATGATGCGAAACATACTTACGGCACAAACTTGGGAGAAGATTACTACTCATTGATAAGCCGCGAAATCTTCCCCGACTAACAGAAAGGATGCCGTACGAGAACCAAAGGCATTGAGGAACTGTTATATATAGATCAACACATCTTCAATGAAAGTAAAACCTGACGGAAAAAATCTAACTAGGGCCTGGATCAATTACAAAAAAGCTTACGATATATTCCCCCAGAGCTGGATACTACACTGTCACAAGATTTATAAAATACCCGACCAAGTCGTACAGTTCATTGGGAAGACCACGCAAACCTGGAGAGTGAAATTAATAGCAGGAGGAAAAAGCTTAGCAGACGTAAAGATACAAAGAAGCATATTCCATTGAGGTGCACAATCACCATTACTATCTGTGATAATCATGATATCACTCAACCACATCCATAAGAAATGCACAGCCGGTTACAAACTCAATAAATCACTGGAAAAGATCAGCCACTTGATGTACGAGGACGACATCAAACTTTTTTTTTTACCAAAAACGAAAAAGAATTGGAAACCCAAATACAAACTATAAGAATATACAGTCAAGATATGGGAATGGAACTTAGCATAAAAAAGTGCACCATGCTAGGAATGAAAAGTGGCAAACGACACATGACGGATTGAGTCGAACTACCAAATAAAGTAGTAATCAGAACACTCGGAGAAAAGGAATCCTACAAATACTTGGGGATTTAGGAAGTTGACGCTATCAAACAAGTGGATAGGAAAGAAAAATAAAAAAAAGAGTATCTCAGAAGAGCCAGAAAATTACCTGAGACAAAATTCTAAAGCAGGAACCTGAGCAAAGGGATAAATATCTGTGCTGTCCCCTTGTAAGATACTCGGGACCATTCTTGAAGTGAAACAGAGAAGAACTTAAAAAAATGGACCAGGGAAGTAGAAAAATAATGACCATACATAAGGCATTGCATCACAGAGATGACGTTGACTGACTATATCTGTCAATAAGTATGGGCGCTATAGGACTTGCCCCCATTGAAAACAACGTTGATACATTGATACAAATACTACATAGAAAAGTGCGGAGGAAGACTGATTATAGCCATCAGAAACAATAATAACGACACGAGGACCAGCAGAACGACAATAACCAGAAAACAAATATGAAAAGAAAAACAACTTTATGGACTTTTTAAGCGACTGACAAGTGACATCTCCCACAAGAAAACGAGGACGTGCCTAAGAAAAGGAAACCTTAAGAGAGAAACTGAATCTCTTCTAATATCAGGACAAAACAACGGTATAAAGACTAACCATATCAAAGCAAGAATAGATAAGTCGCAACAAAACAGCAGATGTAGATTAAGTGGTGAAAGAGACGAAACGATCAATCACCTAATAACTGAATGCAGTAAATTAGCACAGAAAGAGTATGAGACTAGGTAAGACTGGGTGGGAAAGGTGATCCACTAGGAATTGTGCAAGAAGTTGAAGTTGTAATTTACTAAGCTTTTTGTTTAGATGTGGCACAAGGCCATATGAAAGGGGCACCAAGTGAGACAAGAAGTTGAAGTTTGACCATACGAACAAATGGTATATGCACAACCCAGAATCTTTCCTATAGAATGAGACACACAAACTCCAAAGGGATTTTAAGATACAAACGGATCACCAAATCTCCTCCAGACGACCAGATCTTATAATAACCATAAAAGAGAGAACTTGCAGAATTGTGGACTTTGATTCCCAGCGGACCACAGAGTCAAATTGAAAGAACATGGAAATAGGGATAAGTACCTCGACCTTGGTAGGGAATTGAGAAAGCAGTAGAATATGAAAGTGACGATTATACTAATTGTAATTGGTACTCTTGGTACAATCACCAAAGGCTTGGTACAAGGACTTGGAAATAACGGGATGGGTCGAGACTGTCCAAACAATAGAATGGTTGAGATCGGCCAGAATACTGAGAAGAGTCCTGGAGACTTAATGAGACGTTGTCACTCAAACTCCAATGAGAAACTATTAGCCTACGCTTGTTTGAAAAACACGAAAAAGAGTTAATAATAATTATATCTGACTCTGATCTCTTTGATAGCTAATATAGAAGTTTCTAGAAAAAGCTCCAAGCGCCCTGTGTTACATAGTCACAATTAACGCTAGATATGCCATGTGCGAAACGGGTGAAATGGACATATAATGTTCATAACGATAGAACATAAGAATTTCGAAATTCGAAAACACGTAACGACTTCTTGTTCAGGTACGAAACCTTTTTATTAACTTTGAGTTAGAGGTTTCAAAATAATAAGGAGAGACACAATCTTCCATGCTGTCTTATTCATTTGGCCTCCATCTCGAGCGGCCCCCATAGGGCGCAAGTTCACCTCGCGTCAGCGAGCTCGCAAAAGTCGAACCTCCTCGTTTGGCGTCTAGTATTCAACTCTCTAACTTTTTTCAATTCTCCACAAACCTCTGCGCGCTTCCGGTGCGTGACGTCACTCACACTCCGTCACCCGTTTCGTCTCGGACTATTGTGACATCTGAGTGACACCTCCATCCGCCCGCGCGCGCCCGCGTTAACACCTGCCTCAATTTTACACCTAACTAACCCATCTGCTGAGACGAAAGGTTCTCAGCCTAACTAAACTAAAAGGAATGAACCAAAATCCCTCGGCCATTACGTTACACATGCCATAGTATACCTCTACAGCTGGAAGGCAAAATATAGTGCAGGGGTGACGCTAGAGAAGAACCATGAGGTGAATGACCTTAATAAAATCATCGATCAGTGTTGACATTCTCTTACAACAACAACCTCGTGTACACAAACCAAGGTGATCCACTTCGTAAGAGGACGTCGCCTATGGTAAGTCTCGGAGATGAATGGGCGCCGACAAGCTTTCCTGTCCAAGATACACTACAAATTTACCACATTAGATGGCGAGGCCTTGTCAGTCATCAGTGGTGACTCTACAACCGCTACACGTGGGTTTACGGGAATCATGATATTTCATCAGTGTTATTCATTGTGATCAGTGGATTTTTTGCTAATCATTTTTATTAACCCAGAGAAAAATCCTCGTAGTGCCAGATAGCGACATCGTAGTTAGTGAGTACGAACAATAAATTGGCGACCGTAGTCGAGGGTGAACCGAAGTCTCTCTTTTCAATAGCTACTACACCGATGTGTAGGGAAAGGTACACTACCTTCCTTGAATTCCTGCACTTTACCCTTGATCCGTACCTTATAATGCTGAGTGTTAAACAAGGAGATATCAAGTAACCTTTTTTGAGTCTTTGGTATGACTCGACCTGGGATCGAACCCCGGTCACCATGGCCATTGGCGAACACTCTACCCAAGAGGCCAACGGGCCGAACAATACTCGCTGTATAACGTTCACTTTCAGATTGATATACTTGAGAACCCATTTAACCTCCTAGCTATGTGTTTACTAGTACTGCAACTATTCTTCTACAAGGGAAGCTCGGGCATTGAAAAACCTGAGAGGCTTTCGTGGAGTAACAGTTATCTTCGTAAAAAATAATCATGAGGGTCTGAGTTCATTTCCTGTACTCGGCTCATTGCATTTCACATTGCACTAAACTCATTGAGAAAGGCATGAATCCGACTATTGCCCCTCCAGTTATAGGAAAATAGTAGGACAGCCTGGATTCTTTAACCCAGATATGGCAACCGGTCTTAGAGAAGGAAATCTCTGAATTCAAACCCGTTAAACTCCACTAAAAATTCACTTTGTGTCGCATCCTGCATGCACGGAGGCATTGATAAATATATGAATAACCCACGAAGTTTGATATGCCATTAAAAACAAAATTAATCACTCTTCTGATGAAATAAATTTCTGTATTTTATGAAATCATTTCTGATTATAAATTTTAATGTGGCTGCTTACAGTAACTGCTGTTGGTAAGTGGTTACTCACCTAAGCACTAAGTAGGACAATAGTTGCTTAACTTCGCTGATCTATTGGAAACTGATGTTCAGAATGGCCTGACCTTAATTTAAGAAACATATACTACTCGGTGAATAATTTCTAAGAAAATAATGAAACAAATATATTTTTGAAGTAAATAGCCACGTTGACCAACTTCCATGATAATTGCCAGACGATCACAGGTAATATCCGGCCCTACATTCAGAATGAGTTGTGCAAGGTTCTAACGGATATTAAATGAGAAATCAGTGTTAGTTAACGATTTCAGAATGTTCCACATGACAGGTGGAATTTGCCCGAAGTACTTTTATTATTTTCTCTTGCCAGATAATGCATCTGAAGCGAATTCTACAGCATTTACTCCTTCTAAATACAGCCCTGGGCTAAAATGACAAATTTGAACATTAATTGTAACCTTGATGAAACTCCATGGACGACAACCAGGCTTTAATATCAGGAAATATTGTCCTCAGCGGGATTATGGATGCGAGGTAATATCTAACGAGTCTGAAGGTATCTACTTACTCAGCTCGAACATCCTAGTTCTCGAAGTTTAATCTCTTGATTGTTATAACTGAAAATTAATATTATATATATATATATATATATATATATATGTGTGTGTGTGTGTGTGTGTGTGTATGTATATATATATATATATAATTAGTATAGTAGAGAAAAATGCACTTGGAGACTATTAGTTTCTCTCTTATGCTATCATCAAACCAATTATTTTGTGATAGTAAAGTAAATTTGGCGACCGCAGTCGAGGGCGACCAGAAGGCTCCTTTTTCAATAACTACTACACCGTAGTGTAGGGGAGGGCGTT
Source organism: Sepioteuthis lessoniana (assembly GCA_963585895.1). Taxonomy (NCBI): domain Eukaryota; kingdom Metazoa; phylum Mollusca; class Cephalopoda; order Myopsida; family Loliginidae; genus Sepioteuthis; species Sepioteuthis lessoniana. The sequence continues at coordinate 149,515,759 of OY757904.1, forward strand.
ACTCATTTCCCTGGATTGCCCCACTTTACCCTTGATACGTACCTTATATTGGTGAGTGTAAAACAAGGAGGTATCAAGTGCCATTTTAAAAGTTTTTGGTATGACCCAACCTGGGATTGAACCCCGGTCTCCCGGACCATTGGTGAAGACTCTATCCACTAGGCCAATGATAGGTATCCCTAAATATTCTGTTTTGTTGGATATCAGGGAAATGACAATCTAGTTTGTGAGGAACTGACGACCCTAAAAATCTAAAATCCAAATTTAGCGAAAATCAACAAGAAAAATAGAACCTACCGCATATAGATTTGTAGTCCCGGCGAACTATAGAGTGAAATTCACAGAAAATAAAATTAAAGACAACTACTTCGACCTAGCCAGAGAACTTAAATAGCTATGGAATATGAAAATAATGGTGATGCCTGCAATAATTGGTGCCCTTGGAATGATCCCAAAAGATTGGTAAGGTACTGGGAGAGTTTGAAATTGGGGGACGAACAAGAACGATATAAACAACACGATTCACTAAGATCTGCCAGAACATTTAAAATAGTCCTGGAGATTTGAGGGGACTTGCTGTCACTCTGCCTCCAATGAAAGACCATCACTTATGGCTGGTGGGAACAATTCGCAAATTTTATATCTAAAAATCAGAATCTGTAGTTTAAAATTAAAGAAATAAAATTCTGGATTTTGGAATACGAACGGATCACCAATGATCCGACATCATATTAATTCATAATTAATTTAGGAAACAAGAACTTGTCATCTTTTAAATTTTGCTGCTTCAGTAGACCACAGTGAAAATTATAGAAAACTAAAAAAACAGAGAAACACTTGGATCTTTCCAAACAGTTGAAAAATCATGGAACATAATGGTGACAATGACAACAAGCGTAGTGCGTGCACTTGGAATGACCCCAAAGGAATTGGCAAAAAAGCTGTGAGGAAGTGCCCGTGGTGTAATGGTTATCGTCGCAGGATATAGACCCGGTGACACGAGTTCAAATCCTCGACCTGACTGATTGCATTTCACATAGCACTACTACCCTGGGGAAAGGTATGAATCCAAATATTCTCCCTCCAGCTATGGGTAAATAGTAGGGCAGACTAGGTTCTTCAGCCTTGTTGAGGCAACTAATCTAGGAGATGGAAAACTCTGAATTCAAACCTGTTAAACTCCGCTTAAAACTCCGCGGAGGGGTTGGTAAATATGGATAAAAAAGCTGGCGTAGTGGAGTTGAGAGGAAGAATCAAGGCCATCCAGACCGGAGCGCGGTTAAGATCATCTAGAATAAATAGAAAAATCCTAGAAAACTGGGAAACTTGTATTCACTCTGGAATTCAGTGCACCCTCCAGTACAAAACACGGAAGGTGTAAAAGTATTAATAATAATTAATTCATCGACAAACTATCCTGATTCGAAAAATTCCTCGGGAGTTGACAACGAAGATTATTCATCGGCGTTCATTTTTGTGACTCTCGCCGGTATCTTCACATTTTCTTTCCGATGTTTTCGAAACTTGTTGCTCATATTTTTGTATATTGAACCGTTGGACAAACAACGAAGGACTCGTAGTTATATAAAAATATAATTTATATTTTTATTCTCCGACGGCGACGATTGTGTGTAGTAGGAATACAGTTAGAAAGAGTTTGCACATATCTTTCTTCTATGTAAAGTAGTGCGACAGCCGTAGAACGCACACAACATTTTTTGCTTGAGTGACCAGAGGGTCTCTCCCTTCGCTTGAGAGACAAGTGGATCTCTCCCCTTCACTTGAGTGACCAGCGGATCTCTATCCCTCGCTTGAGTGACCAGCAGATCTCTGCCTTCAGTCCAAACTTACAGTCCTTATATTGTCTTTTCAAGTCCCATGCGGATATGGGAATATCTTCTTCACCCACTTATTTTTTTTCCTGTTTATGGCTGGTTATCGGAACTTACATACTTCCGTTTTCTTTCCGGTAATTTGTTGATCTTATCTGCGAACGAAAATATCTGTCCCTCTATCCATAGGCAATATTGTGTTTCCGCCATTATCTTTTATATTTCTCTTTCCAATGAAAACCACTTTGTTGATGTTATCTTGCGACCGCATTGAATCTGCTAAGTTTATCCACGACACTCTGTCGTTATATAAGCTAGTATATTACAATTTCTACGTTTTTTCTAAGTATGATGTCGATTTTGGGTTCTATTCGGTTTCGTAGTAGGGCATTGTAGATTTTGGCAGCTATGGATGTAAGTGTTATGCCTCGGTAGTTTTTGGCTAATCCGAGGTCCCCCTTTTTAGGGAAGGGGAGTATGCAAAATGGCTTCCGAAGAAATAGATCCACGACCTCACAAATATTAACCATCCGCAGAATCCTTGAAGGTGTACGGGCAAAGAACCTACAAGCGACATTAATATTTGTCGACTTTACCAAGGCTTTCGACTCCATTCACAGAGGAAAGATGGAACAAATCCTACTAGCGTACGGCATACCTAAAGAAACCGTAGCGGCAATAACGATTCTCTATAGAAACACTAAAGTAAAAGTACGATCACCGGATGGAGACACAGAATACTTTGACATTGTAGCAGGAGTACTACAAGGGGACACGCTGGCCCCGTACCTCTTTATCATTTGTCTAGACTACGTACTTAGAACATCGATTGACAAAATCAAAGAGAATGGCTTCGAACTGACGAAGAAAAGAAGCAGAAGATACCCCGCAACAACAATTACCGACGCCGACTACGCCGATGACATAGCGATACTGGCAAATACACCTGACCAAGCCGAAACACTTCTGCGTAGTTTGGAACGAGCAGCAGCAAGCATAGGCCTCCATGTTAATGCACACAAAACGGAATATATGTGCTATAACCAAACGGGGGACATCTCCACTCTAGAAGGAACCCCACTTAAACTAGTAGACAAATTCACGTACCTAGGAAGCAGCGTCGAATCAAGCGAAAAGGACATCGAAACGAGGTTAACAAAAGCATGGACAGCTATCAATAGGCTATCGATTATATGAAAATCAGACCTAACCGATAAAATGAAACGCAGCTTCTTCCAGGCAGCGGTCACATCGATACTGCTATATGGATGCACTACATGGACGCTAACAAAACGGCTGGAGAAGAAACTAGATGGCAATTACACAAGAATGCTGCGTGCAATCCTCAACAAGTCCTGGCAGCAACACCCCACAAGACACCAACTGTACGGCCACCTGCCCCCTATCACGAAAACTATTCAAGTTAGACGAACCAGACATGCAGGACACTGCTGGAGAAGCAGAGATGAACTCATAAGAGATGTACTCTTATGGATCCCCACACATGGCCGCGCAAAAGCAGGACGACCAGCTCGAACGTACATTCAGCAGCTATGTGAGGATACAGGCTGTTGTCCTGAAGACCTACCTAGGGCGATGAACGATAGGGAGGAGTGGCGAGAGAGGGTCATGGATATCCATGCTACCAGCGCGATATGATGATGATGATGATATTACAATATTTTATATCAAAACGTTATGCAGAGATGAATTTTATAGTAAAAAAAAATAAAATGCACAAGTATTCAACAGCTTTCTCTATTATGCTTTTCTTTTTCAATATATGAGATATTTTGCTATTTCACAATTTTTACACTTTTCTACCTTTAACTCTATTCATTATAACTTGATTTCTATACAGAAAGCCTTCTCTCAAATCTTCCCAAATTGTGATATCTATATTTCTTTCTTTCTCTCGGTGACCCGAGTTCAATTCCTGTACGCTGCTGTTTGTATTTCACATAACGCTAACACTCTTGGGAAAGGCGTGAATCAAATTATTTTCCCTCTAGTTATGGTTAAGTAGTTAGTCAGACTGAACTCTTTAACCTTGATATGGTAAATGGTTGAGAAGGAAAACCCTGAATTCACACCTGTTAAACTCCGTTTAAAATTGACCTTATGTCACATCCTACTGGTACGGAGGGGACACTAATGCAGGTTTCTTGCAAATGATTATCTGTTCCTTTAACATCCCATCATCCTTTCTTCATATCACCTTTTTTCCACTCCTCCAAAATATTCTCACATGATTACTATATTGATAACTGATCGTTTCGTGGTATAGAAGCAGAATAAAACACAATTCATTTAAAATATAGAATCTTTACTTGTTTATTTGGCTTACTTCATTTAGTTACTGATACCATTAAAATATGAGGAATTCGGAGATGATCCCTGGCTCTTTGAGCCCAGGTATACGAGTCTATCAGATTTGAAGCGAGTCTTTCTTCGCTTCAGGGTTAGCAAACTTGATTGTGTCATTGAGGTTTTCTCAGTCCTCGCTACGATCCCTCTTGATCGACTTTCTCTCTCCCTCTCTCTCCCTCTCTCTCTGATTTAATTTGGGCAACCCTATCATAATTGATGTTTTACGTTAGCCTGTCATATATGGCATATAGGTTGTAATTGGAATTTTCAGTCAGACTTTTAACAACTGGCATTTTTATGTAACAATTCGCACCTTACGTACAATTTATTTTAACGATCGATGTAGTCCAAAGTACTTGCTTACAATACCGTCGATTTTCTTAAATCCTGCCTAACGTAAATTTTGATATGAACTATTTTTAGAGTAATTTTATCATATTTTTAAAATTAAATATATTTTTAAAGATTTTTTTGTTGAGTGTCTTTGTTTAATAGCAAATCAATATTGGTGGGTTATTTAATTTTAAAGCCATCCAAGTAGAGATAGAGTAGCGGTAGTATTTAACACATTGCTGAGGAATAAGTCGGTTCAAAACTTTCCCGAGGATATTAGTCCGAAAGTGAACACTCTAACGTGACTGGAATTCGATCATTAATCCGTGGGAATTTCTCCTGGTTTTTCGCATACCTGTATCTTGCAATCGTCATCATCATCATCATCATCGTGTCGTACCGCTAGCACGAATATTCTTGACCCTCTCTCGCCACTTCTCCCGATTTCATCGCCTCTGGTAGGTCTTCAGGGCTACATCTCATATCCTCACATAGCTGCTGTATGTATATTCGAGCTGGTCGTCCTGCCCTTGCTCAGCCATATGTGGGGGTCCATAGGAGTACATCACTTATGAGCTCGTCCCTGCTTCTCCAGCAGTGTCCTGCATGTCTGGTTCATCTAACTTGGATAGTTTTCGTGATGGGAGGCAGGTGGCCGTATAGCTGGTGCTTTGTGGGGTGTTGCTGCCAGGACTTATTCAATATTGTTCGCAATATTCTTGTGTAATTGCCGTCTAGCTTCTTCTCCAGCCGTTTTGTTAGCGTCCGAGTGGTGCATCCATACAGCAGTATCGATATGACTGCTGCCTGGAAGAAACTGCGTTTCATTTTATCGGTCAGGTCTGATTTCCATATGATCGATAGCTTATCGATAGCTGTCCATGCCTTCGTTAGCCGTGTGTCGATGTCTTTTTCGGTTGATGAGACACTGCTTCCTATGTAGGTGAATTTGTCTACCAGTTTCAGACATGTGGAAATGTCATCTACACATCCAAATACAACACAGCGGTTTAGTTGGTTGGGTTTTATGGCATATCAACCCTTTTAGGTTATTTAACTCCAAATCAATTTTTATGTAAATAATCAGTTCTATTCCAAATAATTCAGTTTAGCATGAGTACACAGTTTATATGTCAAAAACATTTCTATTTCAAACTATTCATTTTATTCAAACAGTTCTAATTCAGCTAATTCAGTTTAGCGTAAGTATAGATCTTGTTTACACACAGATGAATGTCAAAATAGTTCTATATATAACAATTTGGTTTTGTGTAAGTAGAGTTTCAATGTAAAAAACAGTTCAATTTCAAAGAGTTCAGTTTAGCATGAGCAGGCACTTCAAATATAAGTGCAGTTTAATTGTTAAAAACATTTCTATTTCAAGCTATTCAGTTTAGTCTAGCAGTTTTGATTCAGCTAATTCAGTTTAGTACATGTTTTTTTTACACACAGTTAAATGTAAAAACAGTTCTATGTTAAACAATTCAACATAGTGTAAATACAGTTTCAATATAAAAAAAACACTTCCATTTCAAATAATTCAGTTTAGCATACGCACGCAGTTTAAATGTAATTACGGTTTAATTGTCAAAAACGTTTCTATTTCAAGCCATTCAGTTTAGTCAAACAATTCAGTTTAGCATAAGTGTGCCGTTAGTTCTATTTATCCCATAAACAACGCCCTATCAGGAGCTACCACGCCGAGCCATTATGAACCTGGAAGTAATGGCAATGAAGGGGTGCTCCGTGTTTCCCAAAGCCCCAGCATAACAGGAACCTCAACATCATCTTGTTTAGTGTCATATCTAGGACCTTCATTGGGGGTGGGGTTTACCCCTCTGCAGAGGTGCAGTCAGTGTATTCTACAGCCCCAGCCGACTGGGCAATATAGAATACATCGATAACCCTGTTTGTGTAATAGCGTTAAAATGCACCAGATTAGAGAAAAAAGCAATATTTTTCTATCTAATTTCAAAGTTAATAATAAATGTATGAGACTCGCATTCACACTCATTTAATCGTTATAACTTCAAAAGGTAGATACAATGAAATGTTAATTATAGAATCCTCGACATCTACTCTTATGTATCTTAAATTTGTATATATATATATATAGAGAGAGAGAGATGTGTGTGTGTGTGTGTGTGTGTGTGTGTGTGTGTGTGTGTGTGTGTGTGTGTGTGTGTGATTGAACATCGAGATTAGTAGCCACAAAAGTCGATCTTTTACGAACTTGACAATTACTAATCCCTCACATGAGCCTACTTTTAGACGTAAAGAGAAAATACATCTTTATGCAGATTTTAAGTGAAATATACTCAATTAATAGTCAACCTTGTCCGTTGGGTTCAGTGTATGCTAGCTGCATCCCTTACAGAAATATTAGACACTTCCATATGGAAAAAGAAAACTGATGTCCTGGGTGGGACACTAAACTGCATCCGATGGTATCTCTGTAATTCTTATGATCTGGATTGGGCAGAGTAGTTTTTTCTTGATATTCCTCAGAGACCCACGGGGTGTCCCGTGGTGTAATGGTTAAAGCGATGGTCTGCGAAATCGTTGCACGTGAGTTCGAACTCCAGTCGCGCTATTACGTTCACTTTCGGACAAATACCCTTGGTATGAACCCCCTTATCCTCCCAGACATGGGTTAAATAGCACCACCACTGTTCTTCTAGGAGAATGGCTTTGGCATTAAATAACCACAGAGGTTGATATGCCATTAAACCAAAGAAACTGTCCGAGACCCACTGTTATTCGTATTCGATAGACGAACTGTAAATTATTTGAATAAAGAATCATCCTCATCATCATGTCGTGCTGGTAGCACGGATATCCCTGACCCTCTCTCGCCACTTTTCCCTATCGTTCATCGCGTCAGGCAGGTCTTCTGGACAACATCCTGTATCCTCACATAGTTGCTGAATGTAGGTTCGTGCTGGTCGTCCTGCTTTTGCACGGCCATGTGTGGGGGTCCATAAGAGTATATCACTTATGAGTTCGTCCCTGCTTCTCCATCAGTGCCCTGCATGTCTGGTTCGTCTAACTTGAATAGTTTTCGTGTTGCCGACAGGACTTGTTCAAGATTGCTCGCAGCATTCTTGTGTAATTGCAGTCTAGCTTCTTCTCCAGCCGTCTAGCTTCTTCTCCATGTAGTGCATCCATATAGCAGTATCGATGTGACCGCTGCCTGGAAGAAACGGCGTTTCATTTTATCGGTTAGGTCTGATTTCCATATAATCGATAGCCTATTGATAGCTGTCCATGCTTTTGTTAACCTTGGGTCGATGTTACTTAAAACTATAAGCGTTCAATAAGGATTATTATTGATTATTTGAAAGCATATAACCGTGATAACATATTATCATTGTTAAATATGAATAATTACTTAAAACCTTGTAATTTGTAGAAAGGAATTTTTGAAAAAACACATCTGTGTGCAAATTATTTGTATTAAATAGAAATACTTGATACCATATGACTGTAAATTATCCATATTGATAAAAGATACTAAAAGCAATAATTATTTACAAAGGATAATTGTTAATTACTTGAAACCGTAACACTGGAAATAAAAGTAAAAAGTAATGTTTGCTACCGTAGTCGAGGGCAACTAGACGGCTCCTTTTTCAGTAGCTACTACACCAAGGTGTAGAGGAGGGCACTACACCTTTCCTTGGGTTACTCCACTTTACCCCTGATACGCTCCTTATATTGCCGAGTGTTAAGCAAGGAGGTATCAAGTTCCATTTTAAAGTCTTTGGTATGACGCGACCTGGGATTGAACGCAGGTCTCCCGGACCATTGGCGAACACTCTACCCACTAGACCAATGAGCCGGTGTCATTGGAAATAAATGACTATTATTAAATAGAAATAGTAACTTGAAACCGTATAATTCTTAGAATGAGATAAGAATATTTGAAACCAAACAATGGCAAAAATTGTTTGTACAAAATATGAATGCTTGACATCATGTGACTGTGTACGAAATGTTTAAGAAATAATTATAATATAAACATACAATGACGATTCTCTAACCTCTCCGCATAAAATAAGTCTAGACCTTTTGATATGCCATTAAATTCAATTAATCATTAGGACAATCATATTTTTACTTATTGTTACATTTGAGGTATTTTCTTTTTCTTTTTTTGGGGGGGGTCTTTTTAATATTCAAGCACAGTGTTTCAACTACTCCATTTTACGGAAGTTTTTTTTAGATATTTGCCGCTAATTAAGTACTTAGCCTGTTGCATTTCCTTAGAAGAAAGACCCTGAATTTATGGATTGAAATGAATATAACTGAAAGAAAACAGCGTCTTTATTCATCAAGTAATATCACAAAGAGAGCTCTCACGCTAAAATAGTTTAACCCTAAATAGCAGCGTAAAAGTCGACCTTTTAAACCTGAAAAAAAATCTAGGAAACTAGGAGTCGACTTATGCGGTAGGGCAAAAATCCAAATTTTTTCCACTGCGTGGTCAACCAATTCAAAAAGTTTGGATTTTAGCACTTTTAAACTGCAATTAACGGTAGAATTTATCAGAAATGTTTAACGTTTTCATTAAGCAAGAGACTCATTTCTTTTTCTTTTCTAGGAATATGACTGGTTCCAATATTTCAAATTAGCATCAACTGACTTTCTTATTTAAATTCCAGAACGTTTTATGCGGTCAAAATTACTTCAATCGTGCATTTTTTACTTTACACCGATAAATACCCCCCACCAAAACATTACCGGTTGCTTTGACGTATTTTAAACTCTTGGCCACTCCCACAAGTATTGTTTGATTTTATTACTATAGATTATCATAGTGTTTATCGATTTGCACTAGAGGCCCGGCCTTAAAGCAAAACCGTTAACAATTCAGTCAGTCGTAGCTAAGAAGATTAACACACGAAGATCGACGTGAAATAAATTGGATGTTTGCTTGGCAGATGCCAATGTTCGCTGATCAAACTAAGAAATGTTCGCCAGACAGTTTCCATCTTTCTGTTTTTTTTTTTTTTTTTTTTTTTTTGCTTTGCTTTTTGATATTTCTGATATTTTACTGTTTTTTTGATTTTTCTACTCCAGCTGTTTTTGGTGGTGTTGGTTCTCGCTACTAGTTTTATTTTTTGCTTTGTTTAAATTGAATGTTAATGTCTTAAACGAGTAATTTTTTATTCGTTCGGAATAATTCTCTCAAGTTCGACTTTTAACCAAAATGTTTGCTTTTGTTCCAAAGCCTTTTTATTCAGTGTATATATATATATATATATATATATATATATATGTTTACTTGCATCATAAATATCATTGTTCAAATTCTAACTTTTATTGCTAAAACGTATGAATATTTGTTGAGTCAAAAGTTTTAGCAATATATTCGTACGTGCTAGTTTATGACGCATATATCAAATGACTGAAGCCGTTGAAGCCGTGTTTTTTCCCCTCTGCGATTGGTAGTATCGTGGTAGTTGGTGTGCTGACAAGTTGTGCATTGGTTCACCCCCTGTGTGATTCGAAAGCTGCATATAGTTGTTTTGGTTTGGATTTGGTTTTAGGGTACATCAACCATTGTAGGTTATTCAATGACAAATCTATTTTATACATATAAACAGTTCTATTTCAAACAATTTTGTTTAGCATAAGGACGCAGTTTAAATGTAAAAACAGTTCTTTTTCAAATAATTCAGTTTAGTATAAGTACAGTTTTTTTTGTTTAAAAACAGTTAAATGTAAAAACAGTCTTATTTCAAAGAGTTCAGTTAAGTATAAGGACGCAGTTTAAATGTCAAAACGCTTCTATTTCTAACAATTTAGTTTAGCGTAAGTACACCGTTTAGTTCTATTTAACTCATGGATAGGACCCTATCAGGAGCAACCACTCCGTGCCAGAGTGAACCTGGGAGCGATGGCAATGAGGGGGTACTGCACAATCCCCAAAGCTCCAGCATTACTGAAACCTCACCATCAGATTTTTTAATGTCATATCCAATACACTCATTGGTCGAGAGATGCAGTCGGTGTATTCTTCAAGCCTAGCCAACTGGATTAGCTGCATAGATGAATGTGCAGCGCAATCTTTTTCGGAATGTTATGCTTCACTTTTTCGAACTGGACCACAGCACCGCGGAATCCAGCAAAAACATTTTTGTACAAAAAGTATTGGCGCATTTATTCACAGTAAAGTAATCAGACGGTAGGAAAAATTTCAAGTGGGATGCAAAAATGTTGATGATCAGACAAAATTAGGTTGATCTAAAAAATGGTGTTTCCAACCAAATAAGTGTAGCGTTACGGCACTAAATAGACGTGTGTAATGTTGCCTCACCGACACAGCACTAACTTGAACATCAATTGGATCTACACTCCTCAAATACAAGACAGATCCATTGCTTCAAATACAAAAAGTTTATAACCAAAACTTTTTTCTAGTAGTCAGACACGAAACGAGAGAGGGAGATAGAATGGAAGATATACTTTTGTTACATAGAAACACTATAAGATTTAGGATGGTACACGAACAAAAACACTGAATTCGATTCCTTCGGTCCACTCGTCCCTTCGCCACAGAGGGTTCTGAACACAACTGACTGTCTCTGCCTCTGAACTCTGAACACAACTGCCCAACTCACTTCCCAAACTTTCTAGCATGTATAATATCTCTTAATTATTCCATTCACTAATCATATAAAAACAAGTGTCATTAACTTTAATTTAATCTAAATTAATCTTATCCTAAGTTAGACGACAGTGATCCCATATTTAGAGCCAAACCTCTTTGACTGGGATGATAAATACCATTTCATAAAGTGATGCCAATTGTCTCCCTAGGGTTGGGCCCAAGTGGGCTTCCGCTCTGACTGCTCGAAACTGATGATTGACTGCCTGTCCTGTAGGGATTGAAACTGTGGGCCTTTACAATATTCATAACGCCCACGCATCCTCCTTCTGGTTCCCAATTCACGTGATTCATATCCGCAGTCACCGTGATTACATAGGTGGAATATCCTGTTTAGAAATCCACAACTAAGATGCCGTCAAAGGTCAATATGAAACATACGTAAGACTCCACAAAAAACGGTGACCAAAATCGGAAACTAAACTGCATCTGATGAGTCGTGTCCGATTCTGGATATATGGAGAGTGTGGATTACCACTTCTTTGCAATTACTCTTATGTCCATTCTGACCTGTGAAGACCTGGTCAGGTTCGATTTATGGGTTCAAAAGATTAATAGAAGAATTATTCGAATTTTCTTGAATGCAAATAATTTTTGTGCTAAAAATTCCACCCTCAATCAATTACTGATATATATATATATATATATATATATATATATATATATATATATATATATATATAAGTAAATGGAATTCCATAACCTTCAAGCCCAAAAAAATCCAAGATGGGTCGACATGCCGTTAAAATCAATAAATCTAAATAATAACCGGGAACGGCATCTAGCTTAATGACTGGTTTTTAATTTATTGTTCGTATTGCGTCTGTCTGAATATATCTGTCTGCAGATGTACGTATTAAATATTTAAATGGTTTAAAGGATCGTGATTATGTGAATATATTTCCTTTGAAATTGTTTCCTCTTCACTGCACAATATTTTCACAGGGTTAGGATACATTCACGTCAAATTGTAAACACATATCAAACGGAACTGATAACAGTTGTGTTAATCATTTTTTATGAGTAAATAGAAAGTTGTTTTGTTCGATAAAAAATCTATCAAGCAAAGTAATTTAAAGTGAAAAATGCTTAGAAGAAATGACGCCCTTCTAACTAATCTTCATATATAAAAACTGATTTTAGACCCAAATCAAAATACAAATGAAATTAGATTTTGGGCAAATTAGAGAATTAATCAGAACCGATAGATCAGCAAGTTCCACAACGAAAATATCTACGAATATGTCGAATTTTAAGTTCCTTTGAGTTCAATATAATTTAAGCCTTATTTCTCAAATCTCTTCTGATCATTCGATTCATTTTTGAATTCTTTTGGGTTCATTGAAGCAGTTTCTTTTGTGAGATGAACAGTTAATTCAATAAAACTAAACCTCAACTGAACCAGTTCCTTCTGTCAGAAATGGTTGACCAGTTAAATGTTCTGTGTACGTACGAAGCTGTTGATCCTTTTCATCAAAATATGAGGTTGGTTCAAAAATATGCATGAATGATTGAAAAATTCTTTCAACAAAGTTATGTACTTGTAGATGTAACAAGTATATGTGAAATATTTTGCCATTGTGTTAACCTTTAAGTTTCAAATTCTAAATGAAAAAACGTTTTAAATGAAATACTGTTCGCAAGAAAATGTATATATATATATATATATATATATATATATATATATTATTTTTTTCTATTCATTTATAGTTATATATCATCATTATCATCATCATGTCGTGCCTCCAGCACGGATATCCCTGACCCTCTCTCGCCACTTTTCCCAATCGTTCATCGCCTCTGGCAGGTCTTCTAGGCTACATCCCGTATCCTCACACAGCTGATTTATGTATGTTCTATCTGGTTGTTATATATATATATATATATATATATATATATATATATATATATATCCCTCCAACTCCACTGTATATTCCAGATGTGATACAAGGTTAATTTCTTAACGGAATTTGACATGTTTTATTCAGTTTTCTACCAGACCTGATGTCATGCCATGGTTAATGAGCCAGTGGGGAGTACTATTTACTGATAGCCAGAGGGAAGTTAGTTGGATTCATATCTTTGCAAAAGGTATTGACGGTATGTGAAATGCAAACACCCTCGTCCACGACTTGAACTAGGGTCACCATGTCGATTTTCTATGTAAATGTTACCCAATGGCAGAGAACTTAACCGAATAAATGTATTAACAAGAAAAATAAGAATTGACTGATTTGGATTTTAGAAGGAGAAAGTCAGTAGATTACGAAAGTGAAAATTAATGGGAAAAGATTTTTTTTTTTAAATGCGTCGAGGTTACATTCTTTTTGGGGTTTTAGTGGGAAGTGGAAAAATATATTGTTATTATTCGGCTAGAAGCTGACTGAAACATAAGAAAATTGTTTTGTTGACAGAAATTCGAAGTGTATCATTATTTCGATTGTCCACTGATGAAGAAGCGAAATCGATGGCAGATTTGACTCTGGGGGTCAGGGAAAGTCAGCCGGATGAGTACAATTGTCCGTTTGAAACGAAAATATTTTGAATATTTTTTTTAAATCCAAGTGTAGAAAATTTTGATAAACCGCTAAGATTTGATATTTACTGACGTAATCAGAAGAGAAAAAAAACCTGCTCTTTTTGTTTTTTGTGGAATTAAGAGGAAAGCAAGCACTCAAAGTGGAAGGAATAGAATTAATTAATAGAATCCAAGGAGGAAACCGAGTATTAAAAGTGCATCAAGTCGAAGGGGCACAATTGAATACTGAAATCCAAATTAGGTGAAAAATTTTTTTATCAATAGCTTCGTGAACCACCAACCCTCGGAAGAGAAAAAAGGTATATAAACTAGGGGTTTCGTCCTGCGACAGAGACCAGCGGAGACCGGGGGAAAGACATCTGTTAGACTCCATGTCTCTCGGGCTCTGGCCTTGCACCAGCCTGCCCAAGGTGGAGCGAGGAAGAGAAAGCCTAATATGACGCTTTGAGAGAGAGAGAGAGAGAGAGAGAGAGAGAGAGATGGTGAGGGCCTGAGATGATATGTTATTTCCAGACGTCTTTGCACCAGACTGCCCAGGGTGGAGAAGTATAGAGAAAGTGAGGTATCACAATGATTCTAGACGCCCTTGTGCCAGACTCACGAAAGTTAAGAAGTGAGGAAAAACTGAGATATAATACATTGAGATGACCCTGTAGCAGGCTCGTGAAAGTTGAGCGAAGAGAAACCAAGATAATATGATACTTAAAGAGCCGTTCAGACCAGCTTAGAGACTCTATGATACTAAGAATCTTGACCTTGAAATCACCTCGTACCAGACTATCAAGAAATCAAGAGAAATGGAGAGCCAGAGATTGAATAAAGGCCAACATAACTGCCACTCGTGATTGCCTTACACCAGACTTTAGAAAGCAAGAAGATAAAAGCCCAAAACTAACACGATAATTTCTAAAGGCTTTGTACTCGACTTTGAATAAAATTGACTGCTTAATCGTGAATTATCTCTCCGAGAAGGATGGATATATGTATTATCTTTAAAGACACTGTTTGGCAAAAATATTATTGTTACAAATCCATGTCCTGTTCTCTGATGGCTTTCGAATTATTGCTACTTTCTTAATTGTGCGGTCTCATCCGTCTACTGCTATATATATTGAACCTCGACCGAGCCGTCAATCAAGAGGTGCACCTGTGTAAATAAGCAGAAGAACAGCGGAAGCAGGTGTACGATAGACAATAATATAACCAGGTGCCCGGACGGTTCGAGTCAGTCAGAGACAGGATGCCAGCTTGAGAACCAGCTCGCAGACTGAGGGATTTGCGGCCCTCAGTGACCCACGGTTGAGCAACCTAACCAAGATGAGACAGAAATGCTGCTATGGTCGAGAGGAGAACTTGGGGCAATATAGCAGTCCGTCCTTGTCTCCTCTCATTTATCACACACAACACACATCACCTTTTCGAGAATAAAGTGTAAGAGATTTATATAAAGAAGTGTGTTTGTTCGTTTGTTGAAGTCCTCATTACAGTGATTATGTTTTTGTAATATAGTATACAACACTACTCATCGACTGGCGTTTCCGATTAGTGATTTATCTGCTTCTTGGATAAAATCAGGTAAGTGGATCGGTTGTGTTATCCAAGGATATAACCAGCCAAGCGGGACGGTCATCGGATTAAAAGCGGAATCACTCAGTGCTTGGGGAAGGTGGGTGCACTACCACACCCCCCCACACACACACACATCTCTCTCTATATATATATATATGTATATGTATATTAGTGCTTTATGTACCGGACATTGGCCTAGCGGTTAGAGTGTTCGCCAATGGCCCGGGAGACCTGGGTTCAATCCCAGGTCGAGTCATACCAAAGATTCAAAAAATGGTACTTGATGCCTCCTTGCTTAACAGCATTATAAGGTACGGATCAAGGGTAAAGTGGAGCAATCGAGGGAAGGAGTAGCGCCCTCCCCTACACCTTGGTGTAGTAGCTATCGAAAAGGGAGCCTTCGGGTCACCCTCGACTATGGTCGCCAACTTTACTTACTTAGTGCTTTATGACTATGAGCAGATGACGAAAAATTGATCAGTTTGGAAACAAATCATCAAGGATATTTGTAAAACAAGAATGTAGAATCAAAATCCCTTTTGATAACGAGCACCTCCGAAACAGGAATTCATCTCTGTACTGAATACTTTTTAATCTGAAAATGTTAGTAAAATCTGATGTTAGCTCTATTTATAGAAAGAAGAACTTGCTAATCATATAATGTCTTACGAGAGCCAACAGTCGCAGGTTAATCTTTCACAGCCTACGGAAAATTTGTCTGAAATCTCAAACAAAATATGAGGGGTGTGATTTGCTTTGGTTTGCTGTGGCCCTACGACATACCAACCATTGTATGTCATTCAATACAAAATATTTTATAAATATCATAAATATCCGATTTCGAAACATATTTTTAAGATAACATTTTAAACAAGCCAGAGCTCTTTTTTTGTACACGGTTAAATGGTTTCACTAAATTTCAAAAAGTAAGTTTAGTAGGAGTAGAGTCTTTATTTACTCACAGTTAGTCATGGGGATTTTTTTGCACACAGTTGAATGATCAAACAGATCTATTGCAAACAATTCAGTTTAGCATGTCAACAAAGTTAAATGGTTATAAGTATTGCGATGTATCCTGATCAATTCAATTAAACATCGCTCATTTGTTCACACACATAAATCATCGAACAGTTCTATTTCAAACAACTCATTTTATTATATGTGTAGCTTTTTTATTCATATACAGTTAAATTTAAAATTTCAAACAATTCAATTTACGGTAATTACACAGTTTAGTTCCATTTGATCCATAGATAGGACCCTCTCAGATGCTACCACTCTGAGGTAGAGTGGACATGGGAGCGATGACAATAAAGGGGTTCTCGGCATTCCCCAAATCTCCAGTATCACTGAAGCCTCACCATCACATTGCTTCGTGTTATAACTAGTACACTCGATGGGAAAGGCTTACCCCTCTGCAGATATGCAGTCGGTGTCTTCTACAGCCCTAGCCGACTGGGCCACCGGACACTCGGTGGAGAGTTCTTACCCCCTCTGCAGAGAATTCAGTCGGTGTATTCGAAACCCCCAGCTTACAGGGCTGAAAAACGAAGAGAAAGTCTACAGGAGTTCTGAGAAGCCATAGGAATGTGCGCCAGGTTCATATCAATGCAAAATCCTGTATTTTGCTTTGTCACATATGAGTCACGTGAATACAATTGTTTTTTATCGTATTGAAGAGATGCCATTCTGTAAAAAATCGTTGGTCTCACACACACACACACACACACACATATATATATATATATATATATATATATATATATATATATATATATATATAAACGTTTAAAATTATGTAAAGCCAAATAAAAATAGAATCCGAATTGCTACAGGAAGCAATAGGTGAAAGGATAAAAGGCTTTTTGTAAAACGATGGAATTAGGAATATATGTGGAACTCTCAGGTTCATCTACTTGTTCAGCGAAAAGTGAGGTTATATTACAAAGGAAAAAAATCTTAGTGAATCAATGGATAAGAGATACTGCAAGGCATTCTCAGTGGATTTTCAAAGAGCATTAGTCCGAATGAAAACGGAAACAGCTTCGTCCAGGATTTGAACTTGGCTTTCCGAACCCATTTCCTAAGCTGATGGCCATTACGCAGTGTAAATCAATTAAAGTATGATCATTGAATATCAATGCATTTCTGCCATCGATTAACAAGCTTGTTTAAGCCTGTATGTTAATGCCTTTAGGCAAGGGCACATGGGGCAGTAGATAAGGCGTTTGGTGAGGAGGTGCTTCTAAGTGAAATCAGCTGGTGGTTGCAGGTTCAATCCCAACAACTGGTAAGAATAAAAAGGAATACTTAACTCTTATACTCAGTCATGGTTAACAGACTTGAAACAGTCTACCCCTGTGTTTCAAAAAAGGGTTCAGTTTGAGATTCTGTGTGGACTCCCGAATTTGGCATGAAACGCCTGAGGAAGGCCGAAGGATATATCAGCCAAAACATTATGAGTTTACCAATGAAATATAGGAGATTCCCGTAGTGTAATGGGTATCGTCGTAGAAAATGGACACGGCGACACGAGTTCAAATCCTGGACGAGACTGATTGCATTTTACATAGCACAAATACCCTTGGGAAAGGTATGAATCCAATTATTCTCCCTCCAGCTATGGGTAAATAGTAGGGTAGACGGGTTCTTCAGCCTTCGTGAGGCAACTAGTCTAGGAGAAGGAAAACTCTGAATTCAAACCTGTTAAATTCCGCTTAGAAATTGACCGTGTGTCATATCCTGCCCGAGCGGAGGGGTTGGGTAACTAAGAACTTTGAAGAATAGTTCTATTATCCGAATATTATGGGTTATAATAAAGCTCTAAAATTTTTGATAGCAATAAATCTTCGAATGCAATTTTTACTTTCCTTTGGAATGGAATTTGTTTTTGCGTAAAAATGTGCCCAGGTGTTTGAGAAAATAATAGTCGGTTGGTGAGAGATCAGGAGAATATGGTGAATTTGGCAAAGTCTAAGATCTCAAGTCAGTGAGATTCTGGAGTGTCATCCTAGCAACAATTGGCCGATTAGTGTCACCCTTGCAAAATGTTGCCGATCAGTGTATCCTGGCAAAATGTGGTCGAACTTTTTCATGAAGTATTGACAAGTTATTTAAGATTTAGAAAATATTCAGATTCAATTTCTGTTTCATTGTTAGACAAATATGAATTCAAATTTAATCCTCATTTAAATTCTTTATCACAAGCAGCAGAATTCCCTAAATTTCTTTAAGCCATCACCACTACCAAATGGAAGTAAAAGTCTATGGCACCAGTAAATCATAGACACTCTGCTGCGGCACATGGTTATCATTATTCCACTCAATAACGGTATATATATATATATATATATATATATATATATATGTGTGTGTGTGTGTGTGTGTGTGTGTGTGTGACTGTATTCTTAGAGTATAGCAACTGTTAGCACCTCTGCCAAGCGGTAAAATTTCCTAATTTTGTTCTTCGAATTGTCACAGTCGGTTAGTGTCAGACTGAGCTAAACTTAATAAGAACAGGAATCTAAACCTGAAACCATGGATAACAAGCTATTCTTCGTTGCTATTAAATCTGTATAGTAAGTTTAGTTCTAAGTGGTTATCTACACAATTGTTCCCTTGTTGTCATATGAGTTTTACACAATTTTTACAGTTTTATTCATAAGGTATATATATCTAAGTCAGGAGAACGTAGACATAGTCAAAGATGCTTGGTGACTGTCACTCTCTCACCTATGCTATAATCATATCAAATATATATCATCATCATCATCATCATCATATCGCGCTGGTAGCACGGATATCCCTGACCCTCTCTCGCCACTCCTCCCTATCGTTCATCGCCCTAAGTAGGTCTTCAGGACAACATCCCGTATCCTCACATAGCTGCTGAATGTACGTTCGAGCTGGTCGTCCTGCTTTTGCGCTGCCATGCGTGGGGATCCATAAGAGTACATCACTTATGAGCTCGTCCTTGCTTCTCCAGCAGTGTCCTGCATGTCTGGTTCGTCTAACTTGAATAGCTTTCGTGATAGGAGGCAGGTGGCCATACAGTTGGTGTCTTGTGGGGTGTTGCCGCCAGGACTTGTTCAAGATTGCTCGCTGCATTCTTGTGTAATTGCCATCTAGCTTCTTCTCCAGCCGTTTTGTTAGCGTCCATGTAGTGCATCCATATAGCAGTATCGATGTGACCGCTGCCTGGAAGAAGCTGCGTTTAATTTTATCGGTTAGGTCTGATTTCAATATAATCGATAGCCTATTGATAGCTGTCCATGCTTTCGTTAGCCTCGTTTCGATGTCCTTTTCGGTTGATTCGACGCTGCTTCCTAGGTACGTGAATTTGTCTACTAGTTTAAGAGGGGTTCCTTCTCGAGTGGAGATGTCCCCCGTTTGGTTATAGCGCATATATTCCGTTTTGTGTGCATTAACATAGAGGCCTATGCTTGCTGCTGCTCGTTCCAAACTATGCAGAAGTGTTTCGGCTTGGTCAGGTGTATTTGCCAGTATCGCTATGTCATCGGCGTAGTCGGCGTCGGTAATTGTTGTTGCGGGGTATCTTCTGCTTCTTTTCTTCGTCAGTTCGAAGCCATTCTCTTTGATTTTGTCAATCGATGTTCTAAGTACGTAGTCTAGACAAATGATAAAGAGGTACGGGGCCAGCGTGTCCCCTTGTAGTACTCCTGCTACAATGTCAAAGTATTCTGTGTCTCCATCCGGTGATCGTACTTTTACTTTAGTGTTTCTATAGAGAATCGTTATTGCCGCTACGGTTTCTTTAGGTATGCCGTACGCTAGTAGGATTTGTTCCATCTTTCCTCTGTGAATGGAATCGAAAGCCTTAGTAAAGTCGACAAATATTAATGTCGCTTGTAGGTTCTTTGCCCGTACACCTTCAAGGATTCTGCGGATGGTTAATATTTGTGAGGTCGTGGATCTATTTCTTCGGAAGCCATTTTGGTTTTTTCTAAGTATGTTGTCGATTTTGGGTTCTATTCGGTTTCGTAGTAGGGCATTGTAGATTTTGGCAGCTATGGATGTAAGTGTTATGCCTCGGTAGTTTTTGGCTAATCCGAGGTCCCCCTTTTTAGGGAAGGGGAGTATGCATCCCTTCATCCATCTATCTATCGGATTTTGATTGTATACTGCGTTGCAGTGGCGGAGCAGTATGTCGTCGAATTGTCTGGTCTTCCATACTTCCGGGTGAATTTCGTCCAGCCCTGCAGCTTTCCTATTTTTAATTTTTCTGAGAAACGAGTCGAGGTCTTCTTGTGTGAACGGTCCTAGTTTAATGTCTAATTGTTTGCTAATTATTCTGGTGATTGGTTCATGTGTTATTTTTGGTGGGTTTCCAAGTAAGTTTTCGAAGTGCTGTTTCCACAGTTTTATTCTTTCTTGTTGGCTTGCTGCTTTAAGTTTTGCTTTGGCTGTGTTCTTTCTTCTCCTCACTTCGTTTATTGTTTGCCAGGCTATTCTAGATTGTCTATCTTCCACCGAGTCTCTAATCTTATCTATCTGATTTTGAATGTATTCTGTCTGTTCCGTTTTTCCCGATTTGGGCATTCATGTCTCCGCCAATGACTAACATATTGTGTTTCACGATGCTACGCACTAATGAGGATAACTCATCGTAGAAGGTGACTAGTTCAGTTTCTTCACTAACATTGGTGGGGCTGTAGCATGAGATGATTGTTGCTCTGGGGTTTCCGTTAAATGTAGCTGCCATCATTCTAGGTAGTATTTTCTCAACGCTATTAAGCGTTTTTAATGCTCTAGGTCCTATAAGTAATCCTACCCCTCCTACTGCGGCGTTGACAGAGTTTTTCCATGCGGATACAGTGGCGAGCGACCAGCCATTGCCAGTTTCGTGATATTTGTTATCTTCGGTGTGCGTGTATCTGTGTTCTTGTATGCATATTATGTCTATCTTATGTTCTTCGGCCGATGCGATTAGCTCTGGGTGTTGTCCTATTCTATTTAAGGTTCTTACGTTAAATGTGGCTATTTGTAGTGTTTGCTTGCATTTTAGTAGTTTTGATTGTTTGAGCTCTGTAGCTGATTTTTCGAACACTGAGGCCAGGGCTCCAACCTCAGCAGGACGCGCCCCTTTTTTACCCGCGCGAAGAGCGATGCGGTTTGTGTATGTGGTTTGAGTGTGGGTCATGGTTATCTTTCGATGGCTGTTTTATTCTCTTCTATAGAAGCCACTCTTATGGAGGAGCAGCAGTAGTTCCCCGATCGAACTAACGATCCTGAGCGTAAAGTCGTCAAACTCACGTCCAGGACATGTTTAGGTATTGAGTTTGGTCGTCCATGGGTTTATTCAAATACCTTTACGTACATCATGCTGTTTCCCATGTGTAAAAAAAAAGGGGGTGGGTGGGAGAGATAGAGAGAGAAATATGCTGAGCTAAAAGGAAAATATTTAGTATATATATATATATATATCATCATCATCATCATCATGTCATGCCACTAGCACGGATATCCCAGACCCTCTCTCGCCATTTCTCCCTATCATTCATCGTCTCTGGCACTTTTTCAGGGCTACATCCCGTATCCTCACATAGCTGCTGTATGTATGTTCGAGCTGGTCGTCCTGCTTTTGCTTGGCCATATGCTGGGGTCCGTAGGAGTACATCATTTTTAAGCTCACTCTTTTTTTCTCCAGCACTGTCCCGCATGTTTGGTTCGTCTAACTTGGATAGTTTTCGTGATGGGAGGCAGATGGCCGCATAGTTGGTGCCTTGTCAGGTGTTGCCGCCAGGACTTGTTCAATATTGCTCGCAACATTCTTGTGTAATTGCCGTATATCTTCTTCTCCAGCCGTTTAGTTAGCGTCCAAGTAGTGCATCCATATAGCAGTATCGACACGACCACTGCCTGGAAGAAACTGCGTTTCATTTTATCGGTCAGGTCTGATTTCCCAATATATATATATATATATATATATATATATATGTATATATATTTCCCAATATATATATATATATATATATATATATATATATATATATATATATATTGAGATCGATTTTGATTGTTAAAAACGAAGGATATGAACAAATAATGATAGATGGAAATACCTATTGTTGGTAGCATTCTATGATTACAACGGATAAAATGAGAGAGGTGGGTAGTTATGAGAAGAATGAGATAGCTAGCTAGCTAGATAGATATGAACTGATTAAGATATATACGAACAGGTTGAGATATATACGAACATGTCAGTACCTGCATATATAAACCAAGGTACATAGATATGAACAAAATGATATAAGCAGATATTAAAATAAGTAAAATTATGAGGTAAGTAGATCTATGGCATTCAATCTGATACCAGCAAGCCTATCAACCTGAATATAGAAATCTTATTTTCTAACGTGTAGCTAAATGTCCTTATTAAAACCGATTAAAACAAAGAAACCTTGCAATAGTAACTCTGGACACGTCGTCGGCAGGGGAAGCTGCACGATATTCAACGTAGATAATTCATATCTACGATAAATCTTCCTGATAATATAATTCTTCCCTTTTCAGACGATGAACATACGATTTCATCAAATATGACGCTCATAATATTGCTGGATTTCAAATAGTCCGTGACTAGGAAGAAATGACATTCCTTAAACTTTTGGCGTCTGTGCGTTGCTGAAGTAGCAGAAGGATTTATCGCCCAGTCAGTCAGAGCTGTAGAATACACTGACTGCTTCTCTTCAGAAGGGTAAGAAGCCCCCACCTCTAAAGAGTGTCCTGGATATTACACCAAGCAATTTGATGATGAGGTTCCATTAATGCTGGAACTTTGAGGAATGCTGAGTACCCCTTCAATGCTATCGCTCCCAGGTCCACTCTGGCCTGGAGTGGTAGCACCTGATAGGGTCGTATCTCTGGGTCACATAGAACTTAACAGTGTACTACAGCTAAACTGAATTGTTTGAAATAGAACTGCTTTGACATTTAAACTACCTACTTTTGGTAGACAGGTTTGTTTGAAACAGAACTGATTTTTTTATATTGAATCTATATTCATACTAAACTGAACTGTGTGAAATAAAACTGTTTTTGACATTGAACCTGTGTGCTAATGCTAAACTGAATTGTTTGAAATAGAACTGTTTTGACATTTAACTGTCCATAGACAAAAAAAAACTGTACTTATACTAAACTAAATAGAACTGTGTGGTTGATTAAAAATGGATTTGACATTAATAACCTAAAATGGTTTATGTGCCATAAAACCAAACCAAATCTATCTATCTATCTATCTATCTCAGTCTGCTTATGTATGTATATATGAAAGTCTGTATGTATTTATGAAATAATTATTTCTGGGAGTGTTGAATCCCTTATTCTTTGTTAGGGGCTGTCCATCTAGGAGAAGGACAACTCTGATATATGTGTGAGTGTTTATATATATATATATATATATATGGGGGGTGACAGATAAACCTAAAATGGTTTATGTGCCATAAAACCAAGCCAAAAAAAAACCTGGAGGATTTCAAATGATGTTCGTTAATGGCTGTAAAATAATTCTTTAGGAAGTGAATTTTTTTTTTCGAGAGACCAAAAAATATAATTAAGTGGGGCGCTAAATGTTTTTGAGTCCATTGCTTTTCAGATCAGAGATGCCTATGAAAATATCCGACAACTGAACCAGATTCATACACTGTTATATAAGGGAAGCCATGTAAAAAGCTACGTGTTGTACAAGTAAGGGGATCAGTTGCATAGAACTGTCTGCTGAGTGCAAAAATGAAAAATTGCAGTCTATATTTACAGAGTGTTTCAAAAGATTTGAGATGTACAGGCTGGTTCAAAAAATAGACACCATTTCCTTATCTAATAATTTGACCAGTTCTCGTTGAAATGTGTACAACCAACTAAAATTATCCCTCACGTTTAATTGGCTTTTCTTTTCCAGTGAATGGAATTTCTATCCGCGAAAAGAAAAAAAAAAAAGAAATATTAAACGTGTAATTTTGATTTGTTTATACACCGACTGTGAGAATTGGAGATCATTTGTACGATAATTTTTCAAGTTATTAGATTGCGAAATGATATCAATCATATATATATATATATATATATATATTGTGTGTTTGTGTGTGCGTGTGTTTGAATGGATAAATATGAAAAACAAGGTATTCAAAAGAGTATATTTCATATTTGTATGTATACATACAGATTTACTTCCATTTCATATATATATATATATATATATATATATATATATATATATATATGAATGTTTGATTGATCCAATAAGAAAAAAGTAAATACTTTATTAATGAATAGGTCCACAAGGGCATTTTTTAATTCATTTATTTTTCTTCAACACGTGTTACTGGCGTTTTACGCTGTTTTCAGGAAGTAAATCAGCTTGTTTTTTTGTTCCTTTCCTTTATATAGTCGTGACTCTTTTGATAAGGCTGTGATTCTTTCTTATTCTAATATTTGTGTCTGCAAATTTTCAGTTCAAATTAATTATCCGCAACAATTTATCGTCCATGCAAGTGTGTTTTTTTTATTTCTTTCACTTTCTTTAAAGAAAAAATATATTACTTAAAAACAAATGCCCTTGTCGACCTGTTCATTTTAATATATATATATATATATATATATATATATACATTGAAAATCTTTTTTAATTATGTATAGTTTTAAAACAGAGCTGATTTAAAACTAAAATATTTAAAATGACAACCTCCTATACTCCTCACGTATTCTGCGTTTCACGTATCATCAGGTCAAAAAAGAAATCTTCAGTTATTCAACTTCCATATTTATTTAAACTATTGTTTCCATTATACAACGAATGTATACTTTCCATTTTTTAAAATTTTCTTTTGACAAAATCTACAAGTGGATAGAGTGTTCGCCAAAGGTCAGTGAGACTGGGGTTCATTCCCAGGTCGACTCATACCGAAGACTCAAAAAATGGTACCTGATGGCTCCTTGCTTAGCACTCAACATTATGAGGCACGGACCAAGAGTGAGTGAAGCTATCTAGGGAAAAGAGAAGCGTCCCCCCCTACACATCGGTGTTGTAGCTATTGAAACGGAGCCTTCGGGTCACCCACAACTTCGGTCGGCTAACTTACAACTATTTGTCCCAAGATGTAAACTTTTTAAATTCCGAATTTGTCCAAAATTAAGAAAAATCATTTTTTTCACGGTTACACATTTTTGTATCTCGTCATTAATTTTTTAAATAGATAAGGTAGACAAGCGACAGTAACCTTTCATTTTCACTCGAATGAATATAGTAAAGTGTTACTTGAGGATGGCCACATTGGCTGCTTGATAGTTTGTTGATTGGTTGTTTGCATTTTATGGCGTATCAACCTTTATAGGTTATTTAACGCCAAATCCATTTTAAGAAAATAGTTCTATTTCAAACAAGTCAGTTTAACATAAGCGGTAGAAATAACTCGTCTACCACAAGCGATTTCAATAAACGCATGGGAAATGCTTGGACTGCTATCGACAGGTAATTACTGATTAGAAAAATTGATCTCTGTGATAAAAAAAAAAGAGTTATCCTTCCAAGCTGTAGCTGAGGCAGTACTGTTGTATGGCCCCACCACTCAGATGTTAACAAAAAGTTAGATGAGATCTACACAAGAAAGCTACGTTCTGTTTTAAACAAATCCAGGACGCTGCGCCCTCCCAAAACAGCAGTTGTTCGGCTACTTACCTCCCCTCTCACAAACATCCAAATAAGACAGACAGGCACTACTGGAGAGGCAGGATCAAGCTAGCAATTGAGTGAAAGGAATTCATCCTGACATCCCGACTTCATGATATATATATATATATATATATATATATATAAAATTGTTGCCCAAAAGTAATTATTTTGAAATAGATAGGTCTGTAAATGAATCTGAATTTGATATTTAGGTTTTTTGTTTCATATACGTGTGCTTTCAATGGTAATATCCCCATGAATTTGGAAAACAGGCCATTTTATATTGGACGGAAAAATACTCAGAAAGATTTCGCGTAAGATTGAACAATAAATTTAACACAGATGGTCGAGAACTAATCCTAAACAATAACTATTTCCAATTCAACAATATAGTTTACGGGCAGAACCTAGGAACAATTATGGTAAATAAAATGTCACCAATATACGTCATCCTAGAAAATTTTTTATGGAATCATAGGTAAAAAAAAAAAAACAGATTAAAATCATGGAAAAGATACCTTGATGACTCTTTTATATTTATATATACATAGGGCAACATTAACGATTTACGTAACTTATTCCAAAAATAACAGCGTAAAATAAAATTCACAGTAGAACACTGCTTTAAAGAACTAGACATCCTCATCAAAAAGCCAAAATGGCTAAATTATCACATACATTTACCAAAAACTGAAAGACAGTCAACAATACCTACATTTCAAAAGATATCAACCTAAAACTGCATAAAGTCTATCCCTTACACCGTATCACGTAAAATATGCCCTATTGTCACGAATAAAAACTTCAGACAAACTTGCCAAGAGCAATCACGCGTTACTCTCTATCAAAGGGGATATTCAGCAACACTTATAAATAAGGGAATTGAATTAGAAGAACAAATACCATTAAAAGAACTATGAAACCCTAAACAGCATAGCAACGAAGAACCTTTAACATATGTCTTGATAAACAACAAAAATAAGGGTGAACTATACACAGAAGAAACAAATACTATAGAACAACTTAAAAACTATGATAGAATTTAAACATACTTGATACAACAAAAGTAATTATAAGTAAATGACAATCAAAAACCTTAAAACACACTAACCACATCTACATTTAGGGAATACACAACACATAGAGTCTAAATATGCAAAAATAAAAGATGTGTTGTATGTGATATCATAGAAGGAAAATCCTATACCAACATTCAAAATAAATAAAAATCTCAGCTGCAATTCAAAAAACAGTCTGCATCATTTAATATTGCAACTGCAAAAAGGTATACACGGGTTGGACTTTGGTTCTTACGTATAGACCTTTTACATAAAACCAACATTTAAATTACAAGAAAATCGAAAGCACCATGTCTCAATGTACGTTTATGAATGCAGCAATGAAACCTTTGAGATAATGCCAATATTCCAAACTGATGACAACTCATTACTCCAAATAAAAGAAAAGATTTGAATTCACACACACACACACACACACACACACACACACACACACACACACACACACAGAGGCTCAAGATCAGACTTCACACGCATATATATATATATATATATATATATATATAAGAGAGACAGACAGACAGACAGACAGAGAGAGAGACAGACAGACAGAGAGACATTCCCCGCTTTTGTGGAGCTCGCAATCGTCAGACGAAAAGAGGAGAAAACATTGTTCGTTAACCATATTTTATGGTATGAGAATTATGTCACGTAATACGATGTTCACACACGGGTCACAAAAGGTTTATTTTTTATTGATTTTTACAATCTTTACAGTCCAAAATTCTTAAGAATGTTAAGAAAATACATCTCGAAGTCAATCTGATGCCAAGTAACAAAAAAACATGAATTTTTCAGACATAGTCGTAATGTTTTTTTTCAAATTATCCCATTTTATTTTCGAATATACACATTTTTATTTTTAATCAGGCATACTTATTTCAATAATGCAATACTAGAAACCTATTTTTGTTAGTGACTGCAACGTTTGGATTATACATCATATTTTTTATTTAATTGTGTAGTAACAATGAATATATCATTATAAGCATTCTTATTTCCGCCCAGTCAGCTGTCGGTGGAGAATAATACACTGACTGCATCTCTGCAGAGGAGTAAGAAGGCCACCATCGAGACTTCCCGTTGGCAGTAATAAGTGAGAATATAAGCCCAGTGGCTGAGTAGTCTGTAACGCGGCAACTGAAGAGGTCACTTGAATTGCAACATCCCGTTTTTACTGGATTAGACAGTTGGTCGTAGAGACCCGATCTGATCAGACGGCGCTTCATATCAAGCTCTAGCAACTATAAGATTGTCCTGAACTTTTTCTTCAAATTGCTCAAGTGGTAAAAGCGTATCTAAGCTAATTTTATTTTAAAGGAGCGAAAAGGCAGCTGCGGAGGACAAATTTTACTGAGATAACAATACTTGAAACAATAGAAAATAGTGTGTAAAAAAAGATTTGTATAAAGTAAAATTATTCGTGTTACAAAAAATACTTGAAAGTAAATGTGTGCAAAAAATTATTAATATTAAATACAATATGATGTATTTTCGGGGACCTGGATGATAGATACGGATAGAGAGAGAGAGAGAGAGAGAGAGAGAGAGAGTAAGGGAAATCTGTGCAGTCAGCGTGACTTGATTTTAAATATATATAATCAGAGACACTGACTGTGCGGAGTTCTCTCTCTCTCTCTATATATATATATATATATATATATACGCGTGTGTGTGTGTGTGTGTGTGTGTGTGTGTGTGTGTGTGTGTGTGTGGACTCAGAATCAAATATATGGATTCCACCTAACTAATACCGGAAGAATAATATTTCTACTCTACTCTAATGATCATGTCCTTTAAAGAAATGCAAAGTTCAACCTTATAAAAAAAAATAAAAAGCACATTTACAATATCACAGCGAAAATAAAACACGCCGGTGAGTAGATTAAGATTCTTGAAACACTAGCCCCACTCAAATTCAACATCAAACTGAGGGATCCTCAAAGTACATTGTTTTTATAGGATGAGCAGATTGAGATGACACATGAGCTCCTATATAAAAAATGCCTGACCAAATAGGCAGGGCTAATTTGAAACAGCCCAGCCCATGCCTAACAGATATCTCCCAAATGACAAGCTGAGTGTCAGGTGATAGCAGATATATAATGATCAGCTAAAGGCACTTTAATAAAAATCATTTTTAGGCAACGAATTCAGATGCAGTTTTTCAGTTTTGTCTCTTCTTCAGCAAATCAACTTTTTGAAAACTTTTTTTTTTTATTTCTAGATAAATTATTTTTTGCAAAAACCTTTTCCGAGAGCCCAAGAAACTGATTAGGAACATTTCAAAAATAACACAAAACCAATATTTATATTTGTCTTCTTACTTTTTCATCTTATATATATATATATATATATATATATATATCATCATCATGTAGTGCCGCCAGCATGGATATCCCTGACCCTCTTTTGCCACTTCTCCCTATCGCTCTGGCAGGTCTTCAGGGCGACATACCGTATCCTCATGGAGCTGCTGTATATATGTTCGAACTGGTCGTCCTACTTTTGTTCAGCCATTATATATATATATATATATATATATATATATATATATATATATAATGTACGTGTGTGAAGATATTAAAAATACACTCACACAGATTAGTTTGGTAGAAGGTCATAAATATGCCGATGCTTACCGGTTGAATTCACTACAGCAGTTATTCCCTACGTGACTCCTTTTCGAACAATGATTTCATGACAACGAGATAATCAAAATATACATCTGTTCTCTCTTTCTCTCTCTAAATATATATATATATATATATATATATATATATATATATATACATATATATATAAAGTAAGTTGGCTACCGGATTCGAGGACGAAGGCACCCCTTTCAATAGCTACCACACATAGGTGTAGGGGAGGGCGCTACTCTTTTCCCTGGATTGCTTCAGTTTACCCTCGATAAGTACCTTATATTACTGAATGTTGAGCTAGGAGAAATCAAGTACCATTTTTAAAGTCTTTGGTATGACGCGATCTGGGATTGAACCCAGGTCTCCCGGATCATTGGTAAACACTCTATCCACTGGATAATTGACCCGGTTATATATATATATATATATATATATATATATATATATATATATATATATATATATATATATATATATATATATATATATATATATATATATATATATATATATATATATATATATATATATATATATATATATATATATATATATATATATATATATATATATATATATATATATATATATATATATATATATATATATATATATATATAAAACTGGGTCAATTGTCGATATATATATATATATATATATATATATATATATATATATATATATATATATATATATATATATATATAACCGGCTCAATTTATTGTTTATGTTAGTTTTCCTCATAATTTACATAATTATCTGTACAGGTATAGCTTCGGAGACAAGTGCGTGAAGAATTACCCTACCAAAACACCAAAATCACAATATTTGCTTAATGATGGGAATTTGATGGGAAAACAAAAATTCTACCCCATGCTCTATATTATTAAATTTTGTAAATGGCTTTGCCGTTATAGCAAAAGTTCCTGTTTATTTTAATAAAAAGGGTGTCTAGATGTCACATTATTTTTATTCTTCCAATAAAAATATTTTCACAAGTACCTTGGATATGTAATATTTAGCAAAACGAAACTTCACTTTTAATCGTATAATCTCCATGGGGAAATTTGTCTCTGTATGCACGCAGCCTTTCGGAAACACCAGTGAAATGTGTAAGAATTTTGATTTAGTTGAAATCACCCAATATTAT
The DNA here is from genome assembly GCA_963585895.1 of Sepioteuthis lessoniana. Lineage (NCBI taxonomy): Eukaryota > Metazoa > Mollusca > Cephalopoda > Myopsida > Loliginidae > Sepioteuthis > Sepioteuthis lessoniana. The sequence continues at coordinate 149,546,645 of OY757904.1, forward strand.
TTGCGGTATTGCAGTACAAATGCAATCAGGTTAATATAAATCTTTAAAAATCAAAACCTCTCACGACACTTGGCCTCACAGTTGTGAAATATTTCTGAACCTGTAAAATAAATTGATCAGTTACTAAACCACTTTACAGGATGTTAAATAACATATCATACCGTTTCAGAGATAAGGCGCCTCTGGTGGTGTAATGGTTAGCAAGCTCGACTAGCAAATCTACACGAGTGAGTTCGAGTCTCATTGGGTGCCCCTTTCATATGGCCTTGTGCCACATCTAAGCAAAAAGCTTAGTAAATTTCCATACCGTTTCAGAGATAATTTTAAACATGTTTAGAAAAAGCATTTATTTATAAAATTGCAACATTTTACTGGCAGTAGCAATGAGGAGCTGGGGAATTCTTAGCCTAAATTCCGACCAAATAGGTTTAAGTTTTTGTTAGCAACACAAATATCGGTTGATTACGTTCCAAGAGTTTATCAACTCAGACTATATATTAATATTATTTATTCTAACAGGTGTTCTTGTAATTCATGACTAAAATACACATTGTGTTGTAAAGCCAAATGGGAAAGGATATTGAGTAGTGCCAGAGTTGATGAAGACAGATCATTTCTATATGAAGATTGTGTTGCTCCAATCTAACTTATGTGGTTATGATTGCCTTTAATCTACACATATTTACCTAATGTCAAATGACTAAGTCCCCTATTTGTTAGAAATTGATTCTTCTTATCAATTATACAAACTAGCATTACTTAACCAGATTACCGGTGACTTGTAAGATGATCATTATTAAAAAAAAGGAAGAGACGTAGAATTATTTTTATCAACGCTCACAATATTCATTCATATTTAAAGGAGACTTTATTTCTTTCAATCGCTTTTTACGACAGATTAATGTCTTGTTTACACCAAGCAGGGAGTACGGAAAACGAGCTTTGTTTTGTTTGGATATTTTACATAGCCTCAAAATCCAATAAAAATGATGAATATATTGACTATAAATCTAGTTTTATTATCTTTCCAACTCAATGAGTAGGATTAACATAAATTATTATATCGTTTCCTAAAACTTTTTTTAGGCCAGGCAACAAGTTTAGATGAAATTAATTTTTTCTTATCTGCTAAACAATGGATTGCATTGCAATGGCTAGTGAACTGAAGCATCCGCCACTTGTAACAATTACCAAAAGAGTAGGTATGGTTTGTAAGATGTATTCCTTTTTACAAGGCGGGAGAAAATAAAGCACATCGGATGAAAAACAAATCGCCTTAAAAGATTGTCTGAGCTAGATATTCAAGTAAAGTTTTCAGTTTCTTTCCATGCTTCTCACAACTCAACAAAGCTTGCTTAAAATCTAGCAAGACATAGCGGAGCCTTATCTGTACGGACGGAGGGACAGTAGATGAAATATAAAAAGATTAACATGAGTTAAAATAAAAGCATTGTTTGAAAATAGTTGGGTAATTAATGTCTTGGAGTATTGTTTATTGGTTGTTTTTTATGACATATCAACCCTTGTTGGGTTATTTGAAGCCTGTTTATTAAAACCCAGATATGCTTTCAAGCAACTATATATATTTAATAATCATTTGTTTGTACACTATTTTTTGATTTCAATATTCACATCTAATACCAATAAGTTCCACACCATTTTATGTTTCAATATATTTCAAGTATTCAATTGAATAATAATAATAATCTTTTGTAAATATTTATAGCTTCAAGTAACTATATCTAATACAAATACTTTACGCACAGATATATGGTTTGAAATTATTAATGATAATAATTATTTTTTTTTATAAAGTATAGATTTAAATGATTATTTTTAATGTTAAATAATGTGCTCACAGTAACCTATATACTTGAAATTATTTCCATGTAATATTAATTATTTACACAATAATCTATTTGACACCTTGGAAGTCGAACATGTAAGGGTCAGAATATGTATTGGCCTAATTCCTCGGCCAGAAACCGGGTGTGACACGTGGTTCATTATTTAGCGGAGTCATAGTTTTCATTCTCCTAGACAGGTTTCCATATAAGATTTTAAGTACCAGGCCTGTCCGATTTAGCCAGAGAATTAATCTGGACTGAGGAAAATAAAGAAGTGACAACACACTTCCTAGAGCTCCAGAATTGACCCATTCCCTACCATCAGATGCAATTTACCTAGGAAAGCCTTTTTGGGAGTCTTATATCTTAGCAGGAGATGCAATAAAAAATATCATTTGTCCCTGTTACAGGGCAGAGTATGAGTATTGTAAACTGTCCTTAATAAAAATTGCTGTTTTATTCAACATGATACAATAATGTATAAATTACGTGGTGCATTCAATAAGTTTTCAGACTTTTTGTACAGGCATTTAAAATTGTCGTAGACTCTTGAAAATTCAGTATGTTATTGCTATACAGATTATGAGATGACAGATCATTTTTTATGATTTCAGGTTCAAAGGAACAGCTACAGCAGCAATTGGAATATACCCTAATAAAGCCTGATTGTCACAGCTAGTGAATTTCAAAAATGCAATCTGGAAGTGAGAAAGAACGATATCAATAAAATTCTGTTTTAAACTTGGAAAAAAGGCCATAGAAACGTATGGGATTTTTCAGACTGCTTTTCGACCGTCTTGCATGAATCGAGCATCAGTTTTTGAGTGGCATAAGAGATTCAAGGATGGCTGGGAATCTGTGAGGGATGATGAGAGGTGTGGGAGGAGTAAGGAAGTCAAAAGACCAGAGTTTATTGGCCAGAGTGACTATATTGAGGTTTTAAGGGAGTTCAGAAAGAGATTCAATCAGAAGAGGCCAGCACTCTTCAAATCGGGTCAGTGAAATTTCCACCAGGACAATACATCAGTCCACAACTCCATCCTTTTCACAGACTATTTGACCAAGACGGGCATCAAGACAGTTCATCATCAACCCAATAGTCCAGATCTTGCTCCCTGTGACTTTTGGTTATTCGCCAAGCTCAGAGGCTGTCGTTATGAGACTATTGAGGAGATGAAAGAGGCTGTGACGAAGATCATTGACACGCTCACACAAGAGGTCTTCCATGGGGCCTTCCAGAATTTGTTGTAACGGTACAACAAGTGCATTGCAGCCGGAGGAGATTAGATCGAAGGGGACTAGATTTTCATGTGTGTACTATCAATAAAAGTGGCCATACGAAAAAAGTCTTGTAACTTATTTAATGATACTCGTACGTGTCACAAGTAATGAGGAATCTGAATGATAAATTAAGCAACCACAATTTAATTAAAAGTATTCATTTTCGAATTAATTATTTAATAGGTAACATATTGTTTTGAATTGTATTACTCGATAAACCATTAGGACGTAATTGAAAAAGAAAAAAGAAAATTAGCAATACAAATTTGAGCTTCGAATACAAGAAAATATGTATATAAAAATCATAGTCTAGATTTACTAAACAACCAGAAACCAAAATATTAGTAAGAAAAGCACAGAGTTAAATAATTTTGGCGAGTAAATAAATTCCAATAAAGATTTTTCGAAATTAAGATCTTTTATCAAATGTTCTGTATTTTTGACAAGTGTTGTTTTTTTTATGCAGGTTTTTTACGCAGGTTTTTTTTTTCAACAGCTTGGATTCGATCTTTAAAGAGAAGACATTGGGAAAGACGGATTATGCTTACTTTTTTGTAAATCTTAGAAAATCCATGGCTCAGACATGTTATCACTGTTCGAAACACTTGCACGATATTTGTCCCCGTGGTCATTAATTCTAATGCTCTTTAACGATACGATAAACAACAGTACTTAGCAAAATCTATACACATACCCACACAGCTTCCTACATATTCAGACAATCGCACAAACAGATATTACGCCGATGATAAATCATATATATCTGGGTTCAGTTGTATATATTTGTATTGCCTATATACATACGCAGATGTGATTTTCCCGAATACGTATAAGAATATTAAAATTAATTTTACTGCGTCTACATTTGTGTATTCGCATGCGTGTATCTTAATCTAAAGTTCAATATTTGTTATCCCCTTTATCGTTCACATTTCAAAAAAACCACATCCACTTTCCCATTCATATATATATATATATATACTTAATTTTTTCAATAATTACTTTAGTAGCCAGGTATATATATATAATTGTAATGTTCCAATTGTTGTATGTTTGAGTGTTACCGCAGAAAGAAAAAATGACACAGCGTAGCGAGATTTTGTTAGTGCAAAAGATTAAGACGTTCTAAATTAGTAAGAAACAATTCCAAATCCAATTTTCAAGGTGATACTATTGTGAGGCATGAATTAGCTCTCCCTACAATCTTTATAAAAGGAATAATAGTTGGATTCATAAATTCATTAACACCTAAAATAAATTAATATATCCCATCTTCCTGTTGGTTTCAGAACTAACTGTTCCATGTATTAAAGATATTATCATCAGACCTGATATATATATATATATATATATATATATATTGTCATCCACAGACAGACTGTTTCGTTGTATCACAACTCTTCAGTATGGCTAGACACGTAGGACGCTTGAAGCTGGGATCGAAACCCGCACAACATTACCTTAGACTTAGTATCAGACTGATCGACTAACAAGCGTACTAAATCAGCAAAGGAATTATAAGGTATTAAGTAGTAGCGTTCGTTTGTTTATGTTTTATTCCTTACCGGATACCAGAGTGCTCAATTCGTTCGAAGAGCTTTGCATTATTCGAGCGACAGATGTAAATTCCTTCGCCAGAGTTCCTCAACCCCCATGAGGGAGCGTATATATTGTTATCCACAGACAGATCGTTTCGTTGTATCACAACTCTTCATTGAAGAGTCGCCATTTGTATATTTGCTTATATAAAGAAAATTTGATAACAACGTAATCCAAGTTGGGGAGATTTATTGAGAAGCAAAGTCGACACTATAGCGTTTCGGTTCTAATGAACCATCATCAGGACTATGAGTGATGATATTAGTGATGTTGAATCAATGATGGAAGACATCGAAATGGTTCCTAGATGTAAACACCTATTCATCACTGTCCACTCCTTCAAAAACAGGAGGACTTTTCTAACCAACTATTTACAAGAAACATCATACCTACCAGTAATTCCAGCGTTCTTCATCCATCCCAGCATATTTTCCCGGATTATATACATCTATACTTTGAAATTTCTATTCGTGATTTAAAATTTTCCGAGGCACATACATTTAAAAGCCAGACTTATAGGATTAGAACCTCGTCGAAATCAAGCAATGGTTCGAAATCTTTCCCGATAAACAGACGGAACATAAACTCTACACAATATTTCTAATAAGTAAAATGACGTGAATTGAATTACCATGACCAGAAAATCCGCCGAACACCTACGCATGATATACGGGAACATTGAACGGCTGTTTTGACCTTATTAGGTCTCATCAGCAGAGTATACCATAATCTCCACCACTGGAGATTGAAACACCGACCACAGATTGGAAAGAGTATGGATGTAACTTGCAAGACACATTTAGGTTATTTGGCCGCGCAGTTACCATGACTAGTTGATTTGGCTTCACCCGTGTGCAATAGGAACTGGTGGCTCAGTCGTAGGATTTCGGCACTGAAATCTGTGGTCGCTGGTTCGATTTCCAGTTGTGGAGATTATTGTATACACTGCTGATTAGACCTAATAAGGTCGAAACAGCAGTTCAGTGTTCCCGTATATCTTGCGTAGATGTTCTGCGGATTTTCGGGCGGTGGTAATTCAATTCATAATATTAATTCATCTACGTAAAAAATAAAAATATGTAAGTCAAATGACGTAATTTAAAACAACAAACGCTGATTCATTAATCAAACGGCCAACTTCTTCTTGTTATACATTATATTCGAGGTTTTATGTAGGTCTTTTCACAGAGCAAATGTGGTATTTTGGTGCTTGCAGCGCGTATGGTGATGTATGACTGTCTTTATATTGTATTGTTTAGGGGGTGCCCGTGGTGTAATGGTTATCGTCGTAGGAAATGGACACGAGTTCAAATCCTGAACGAGGCTAATTGCATTTCACATAGCACTAATACCCTTGGGAAAGGTATCAATCCAATTATTTTCCCTCCAGCTATGGGTAAATAGTAGGGCAGACTAGGTTCTTCAGCCTTGGTGAGGTAACTAGTCTAGGAGAAGGAAAACTCTGAATTCAAACCTGTTAAACTCCGCTTAAAAACTGACCTTGTGTCATATCCTGCCCGAGCAGAGGGGTTGGTAAATATGATATATTGTACTGTTGAATGGGTCGGTGAATGTGGTTAGCTAGGTTCCCTTATTATATATAGAAACAGCATGACAGGTCCCTTCCCCTCTCCCCGAAATTTTAAGGCCTTGTGCCTTCCTTATTGTAAAAATAAGGGAATAAAGCCAACTTTTTCTTGTTATAAATGGCCAACTTTTTCTTCTTATACAAATTTTCCCTAGGTTTTTATATTTTGCACTTTTCTTACACATCCATCGTTAATTCAACATTACTCATACCATCCCTCATAGTCCTGATGATTTTTCATTAGAATCTAAACGCTATAATGTTGACTTTGCTTCTCAATAAATCTCTCCTTCTACTTGGATTACCTTGTTATCAATTTTTCTTTATATATTGTCGAATTACAATCAATTTTTTACTTCCATATTTGCTTATCCAAGGATTGAAATCTGTGGCTTTCTGTGGTCTGTTCGGTCTTAGAATTGGTTAAAGTTATTTAGAAATGAAGCTAAGCACCCCCAAAACTTCGACAACTATATTTTAGACGTTTGTTTTTAGCATAGATTCTATTCAGGAATTCACTTTAATTAATGTCTACATAATAAAATTTAAATCGAAGTTTTGTTTATTCCACAATTTAATAATTAAATAATGTTTAAGTGTGTGTGAAGTTACGCAAACCCGTCCCCACGAGAAGAATGCGAAGCAAGGTAATTTTTTAGTTATTTAGAAATGAAGCTAAGCACCCCCAAAACTTCGACAACTATATTTTAGACGTTTGTTTTTAGCATAGATTCTATTCAGGAATTCACTTTAATTAATGTCTACATAATAAAATTTAAATCGAAGTTTTGTTTATTCCACAATTTAATAATTAAATAATGTTTAAGTGTGTGTGAAGTTACGCAAACCCGTCCCCACGAGAAGAATGCGAAGCAAGGTAATTTTTTAGGTGGATTGCACTAAGTATGAATTCTCCTAGACTGGGTACCAACCAAAGACTAAAAGATCCTGTTTCCTCTACTCTTTCCCCACAGACGACTTGATGTCTTTTTCAATGTGTGTGTGTGTGTGTGTGTGAGTGTGTGTGTGTGTGTGCGCGCGAGCACTAACACGTCTGTGTACAAAATGTATTCAGATGTAAATTTACGAAAGAACAATGCCGTAAATTTTATATTTTTGACCTGAGAGCAAAGAAATGCATTGCTTTGGTTGGGTATTCAGTGCTACTAATTGCATATCCTCTTCAAATGACTAGTTAAATAAGAACGGGCTAAGTATTGATTATTGATTTTATTTTCTTCAGTGACATGCGCATTATTTCTTTATTAGATAAAGAAATTATTTTTGCTCAATTAAACATGAATGTACCAAGTTTACATACTTTTGATCGTCATTATGTTCATTGGATGTGGTGTAATGGTTATCGTCGTAGGAAATGGACACGGCGACACGAGTTCAAATCCTGGACGAGACTGATTGCATTTCACATAGCACTAATACCCTTGGGAAAGGTATTAATCCAATTATTCTCCCTCTAGGTATGGGTAAAATAGTAGGACAGACTGAATTCTTCAGCCTTAGTTAGGCAACTAGTCTAGGAGAAGGAAAACTCTGAATTCAAACCTGTTAAACTACGCTTAAAAATTGACCTTGTGTCATATCCTGCCCGAGATGAGGGGTTGGTAAATAGGATTATGTTCATTGGAAGTTTGGATATTTGGCAAAAGTTTGAATTGTAACACAACTAATTGAGGATCATCAAGCATGTTTTTTAAATTCTAGAACACAAGTTAACAGCCTGGACTTGCTTTTTTTTTTTTTTACTGCGATTTGTTCTCAAAATACAAAGACTCACTGACTGAGAGAAAAATCAGAAGAGAAAAATATTACAAATAGGGAACGAGGGCAAATTGTATACCATATGCTAAATTACAAAACATTATATATACGAGGTGCATACGCTAAATCTCGAGACTTTTTTTGTACATGCATTTAAAATTGGCGTAGACTCTTGAAAATTCAATATGTTATTGCTATACATCTTATGAGATGACTGACCAATTTGTATGATTTCAAGTTCTAATGAACTGCCATAGCAGGAATTGGAATACACCCTACTAAAGCCTGATTGTCACAGCTGGTGAATTTCAAAAATGCAATCTCGACGTGGGGACACTTTAGAAGAACGATACATTCTGTTTTAAACTAGGAAAAATTGCCACAGAAACGTATTGAATGCTGTACACTGATTTTGGATTATCTTGCATGAATCGAGCATCAGTTTTTAGTGGCATAGGAGATTCAAGGAAGGCAAGGAGTCTGTGAGGAATGATGGGAGGTGTGAGAGGAGTAAGGAAGTCAATACACCAGAGGTGATTGGTCAAAGGGTTAGGGTTAGGGTTACTATATTGTGGTTTTAAGGGAGTTCAGAAACAGATTCCGTCGGAAGAGGCAAGCACTCTTCAAATCGGCTCAGTAGCATTTCCAGCTGGACAATGCACCAGTTCACCAGACCTTGCTCCCTGTGACTTTGGTTATTCCCTAAGCTCAGAGGCTGTCGTTCGTTATGTGACAATTGAGGAGATGAAGGAGGCTGTGACGAAGGTCATTGACACGCTCACACAAGACCACTTTTATGGGACTTCCAGAAGTTTTTTGAACGGTACAACAAGTGCATTGCAGACGGAGGAGATTACTTCGAAGGGGAGTAGAGTTTCATGTGTGTACTATGAATAAACGTTTCCATACGAAAAATGTCTGTAAACGTTTTTATTGATCCTCGTAAGTATTTTACAAAACATTATATATATATATATATATATATAAGGAGTTACATTTCTGTATGTATTCTATTGTCTCGGTTTGGCACAAGGTCAAATAGAGATTATAAGGGTTCAGGTTTTAACTATGATTTGAGATAGACAAACGTCCTTGCTTGAAAAATCACAAAGATAGAAAAAGACTTTTTAAGGAAAAGAAGACTGAATAAAAATCGAAAAGAAGGCTTTTAAACTGCTCTCGTTACCGTGATTAAAACAGATCCCACAACGTCAATAAAAAAGCACGCTAATAAATTATAAGTCAACAAGAAAACTGTAAAGACAGCATTTAAACAAGATTTAAGCCAGGACCTTAACACCCTTGATTACTTTATATGAATCGTTTTAAAAAAACAAAACAAATACAACTTCTCATCCAAATATTGGTTTGCTTAAGACTGCTATTGAGGAGGAATAGAATAAAATATCTGAAGAATCTATTTTGTGTGTTGTGAACTTGCGTTGATTAAATAATAGAAAAAAATGGTGCCCATATTGAGTAAATTTACTGTTTTGTGTCAATCTTCGTATTTTGTTTATATTCAATTAGATTTAATCTTGTTTTATAATAAAGTCGTTTATTATAACACTAGAATATTCCTAATAGATAGATAGATAGATATGAACCGAATGAGAAAGATTGATAGAGATGCAAAGAATGTTATTATCAATTAAATATATTATCATTTGGCAGAAAAACTTTCAGAAAATTATAATTAACCGTAGAATAATGATGAATTTGTATCGTAAATTAAAATTATGAAATTCAAAGTCAACAATAAAAAGAAATACAGAAAATAATTCAAGCTGCTCATTACCCCTGCAGGCGTTATCATACAAAAAAGGAAAAGATATAGCAATTCAAATCTTCATTAGAAATATTTTTATTCAATCAATTACCACCCGCATGTATTTTAAAAGTAATTAAGAACTTATCTCAAAGCTAATTTCAATGTTCTCAATTAGTAACGTATTATAATTAATCACATCTGTTTAAAGAGTGTTTCTTTCCGAAAACTCTCCGCTTTTGTTCATTATCAGATCATTAATTTTAAAGTAACTTAAAATGGTTTCTCTTCAGCCTTCGAGGCCAACTGGCTATTCCCAAGCTCTCCTGCGTTTAAGTAACACAAATAAATCAATTATATATATATATATATATAAAGAAAATTATTCCTACATGGAATGATATAGATAATATTAGCTCTATCTCATTTATTGAGCACTATTACGTTCTAGCTTCTGTAATCTTTCTCGGTGTTTTTTTTCTTTTGATTAGACATACGTGCTACTTGAAATTTAAAAGTAGCACATGTGTTTTTCGTCTTTTCTTATTTTACTGAAATTTTTTCTAAGATATCAGTTTCTAGAATTTGCAAATTTTACAATCAGTTTTTTTTCTCTCACACCAACAGAATTATAGATTTGATATAAAAATTAATATATATATATATATATATATATATATATATATATATACTAATCTACTATCTACCAGCATTCACGGTTACCAAAAAAAAAGAAAAGAAAAAAGACCGTCAGGAACAAGAAACAAAAATATCTAGAGTCACCGCCCAGGGGAAAAAAGAAAGATTGTCATAGGACAAAAAGAAAGAAAAGGCCAACCCCGTCACACCAGTCATACAATGACACAGTTTTAGGCAAATTCTCCCAGTGCCTACAACAGAATCTGAAGTACTGATGATAATTATACTACTCACCCACTCACTACCCAAAGAAACTGTCACAACCATAATGATGCTATATAAAAACAAGAAAGTAAAAGTTCGCTCCCCGGATGGAGACACAGACTACTTCGACATTGTAGCAGGTGTGCAGCAAGGAGACATATCAGCCATAGACCTGTTTATCATCTGCCAAGACTACGTGCTTAGAAGGTCTATTGATATAATGAAAGATAACGGTTTCAAGTTGGTAAAGGAAAGAAGCAAAAAATACCCCGCACAAACAATTACGGACGCAGACTACACTGATGATGTAGCGCTTCTGGCAAATACACACTTCGTAGCCGAAACCCAGCAACATAGTCTGGAACGAGCAGCTGCTGACATAGGCTTCCATGTCAACTCAGATAAGACGGAATACATGTGCTTTAATCAAAGAGGTGAATATCTCCACACTCAATGGTAGTTCTCTGAAACTAGTGGACAAGTTCATCTACCTTGGGACCAGTGTCTCATCAACCGCGACAGACATCAACACGCAAGTAGCAAAGGCATGGAGAGCTATCAATAGACTATCGGTCATATGAAAGACAGACCTGAACGATAAAATAAAATGCAATTTTTTCCAAGCAGCTGTCGTGTCGATACTGCTATATGGATGCACTACATGGGCACTAACTAAACGTATGGTGAAAAACCTTGACAGCAACTACAAACGAATGCTACCAGCAATATTTAAGAAATCCTGGAGGCAGCACCTGACAAAGCAGCAGCTGTACGGCCCCCTACCACCCATCATGAAAAACTATACAAGTTAGACGAACCAGTCTAGTGAGACACAGCTTGAGAAATAAGGACGAACTCATAAAAGTATACTCGAGTGGACCCCGTCATATGAACGAGCAAAGGCAGGACGAGCAGCTAAAACCTATAGACAGCAGCTCGGTTGGATACAGGTTGTAGCCTTGGTGACCTATCCGGAGCGATTGACGATTGAGACGGGTGGCAAGAGAGGGTCAAAGAGATCCATGCTAGCAACATGATGATGATGATGATGATGTTAAAGATATACATTTGGCAGAAGAAAAACGTATTTATTGGAATTCATCACCTTCACGTTCTCTACCAGCAAAATGCGAATCTAAAATAAAGAAATTCAACCCGCAAAAAATCGTTTACTTCTCATAAAAAAGGCAACGCTAAAACTGAAAGTCTGCATATAACCATCAATTTATATATATATATATATATATATATATATATATATATATATCTTGGTCTCTCTCTCTCTCTCTCTCTCTCTCTTTAAGTCTCCGTATATATCTCGGTTTCTCGAAATCTCTCTGTATGCTCTCTCTCTTTCTCTCTATGTCTCTCTATATCTCTCATTCTCTCTCTCTCTCTCTCTCTCTCTCTCTGCGGAGCTTAGAAGACGTCAAATGTATCCTTTGCACTGGGGCAAGATTCATCCATAAAGAGGTTTCCTGGGCATGTTTCAAAACAGCATCTGCTTATGATGCTCCAGTTCTGGATATCTGAGGAATGTGGTGTAACCCTTTATTGCCATGTACACTCAAACCAAGAATAGTGGTACCATCTAATCGGTGGAATAGATTATTGAAAATTATCCGAATTCTATAGGAATAAGATTACCATAACTGTAAAAACCATTTATTATAAAGAGAAAAAACTGCTTTAAATGTAGTTTGGATTAAAATCTGGCATTTACAAATCAATCAAATTTTGGCAATCGATAACAAATAAAAAGTTAGTATACCATTGAACTAAACCAATCTCTGTCTCTCTGTCTCTCTGTCTCTCTCTCTCTCTCTGTGTCTCTCTCTCTCTCTGTCTCTCTGTCTCTCTCTCTCTCTCTCTCTCTCTGAGATCGTGTTTGGTTGCATGTGTACGGATATATTATCTCCTAGCCTAATATCTAATCTTATATATATATATATATATATATATATATATATATATATATATATATATGCCGCTTTGAATATAAGTCTTTTATCCATTCTTAATCTTTTTTATAATATTGACTTTTCCTTTATATTTTTCTATTCATCTCTAACAATATATTTCTTAAAATTATTTTTCATATAGATAAGGCGTTACTTTTTTTAAAATAGTCTTTCTTACTGAAAATGTCCAAGTTTATATCAATACAATGGTCTGCTCCTTCCGAAGACGTGCTTCATTTCTTTAGGTGGGCGTTAAAGGGAGGTAACTTCTTGAGAGATGTCAGATTTCCGTTAACGTCTTTTTTGTCCGTATTTTTTCTACCTCTACTCTTGGGTCTTCATGATATCCAGCAATTCTATGATAAAATTCGACTTGATGTCGACTCTTCTCAAAATATTTTATCAAATACAATATTTTTTATGTACTGACTGCTTTTCAAATACAGTGTACAAATGTTGTTAAAATTTTCGTATAATATTAACCTTAACGAAGTTGTTGATACTGACAGTCGGGAGAAGCAACTAAACACTAGGTTTGATGGTTTGGTTCGATTTCTTTGTTTAATGGCACATCAACCTTTGTAGGTTATTTAATGCCAAAGTTATTCTCATAGAAGAACAGTAGTGATACTAGTAAACCCATACCTGGGAGGATAAGGGGGTTCATACCTTTCCTAAGGGTATTTGCCCTAGAGTGAACGTAATAGCGCGACTGGAGTACGAACTTGCTTTCTACGATTCCGCAGTCCATCACTATAACCAATACACCACATGGACACCCCCACTAGGTTTGAATTTTAACGGCATATAAACCAGTCCCGGATTAATTTATGTCTAAACGTAAGGGAATCGCGTTAATTTTACATTTATATATAAGTAAGTAAAGTTGGTGACTGTAGTCGAGGACGACCCGAAGGCTCCCTGTTCAGTAGCTACTACACCGAGGCGTAATGGAGAGTGCTACACATTTCCCTGGATTGTTCCACTTTACCCTTGATACATACCTTATAATGCTGAGTGTTAAGCAAGGAGGTATCAAGTATCTTGTTTTAAGTCTTTGGTATGACTCAACCTGGGACTGAACCCCGGTCTCCCGGATCATTGGCAAACACTCTCACGTTTATATATATATATATATATATATATAATGATGGGTAATAATCCAGTAAATCCGGGTTATGGAATAATTCCTATCAGGACCAATAAAATATTCAAAAACAGAATATATTAAATTTGTATAATCCCGGTCAATTGCTCAATGCAGATTAAATTCCACCGAACAAATAATTTTCTCATTAAAAAAAAACAAAAAAAAACAATCGATCACATTAAGATAATAAATTTATTTCCATCATGTTAAAAGCATTGATATAAATCAAAGCTCTAAAAAATTTACTTGATATCTTCAGATCAAACATGAAATTAATTAAAATAATTTTTTCACTTTCACGACCAGACTAGAAAAAAAACAAAAACTTTTATCCTCTATCATAAATGAAGCCTAAACCTTCCAGTATCAATAAATATCAACTTATTATGGCATGTAAAATAACATCCGGTTTCATCATACTTCAAATTTAACGGAAGCGAAATTTACAGTTACAATAATACATGTAAAAAATTCAAACATTTATACATAAAAAAAAGATTAATTTATTCAGACATTAGTTGTCTAAATTTTTGAGATGAAGCTTGTTGGTTTTTATCATTAAGGGTTTTCGGACTATTGTCTTCATCTTTATTGTTATTTCCACAACGTTTCGGCTTATATGTCCTCCAGCCTTCTTCAGGTGTTTGTTGAACTCGGGAACCTTCACAGAACTTCGAACTACGTCTTTTATTGTCCAGCAGGACACATGGCGTAACGGTTAAAGGCGTTGGTTCCCTGAGCTTCTTAAGAGACAATCATCTGAAGGTTGCAGGTTCAATCCTCACTACAGGCGAGTAACAATACAGGAATACTTAACACTTGTACCCGGTTATGGCTAACGGAATCAGAACAGGTGACCCCCGTGGTTTCATCAAAGTACGTAGTTCGAAGTTCCGTGAAGTTTCCCGAGTTCAACAAACACCTGAAGAAGGTCGTAGGACATATCGGCCGAAATAAAGATGAAGACAATAGTCCGAAAAATCTTAATGATAAAAATTATTCAGACATATCTCATTTTAGTGCATCAATTTTTAATTTCAGTTCATCAATGTTAATCTTTAAAATGACTTTAAAAGTCTAAAACTAATGTTAATTATGATAATCATCATCATCATGTCGCGCCGCCAGCGCGGATATCCCTGACCGTCTCTCGCCATTTCTCCCTATCATTCATCGCCTCCGGCATGTCTTCAGGGTTACATCCCGTGTCCTCACACAGCTGCTGTATGTAGGTTCGTGCTGGTCGTCCCACTCTTGCACATCCATGTGCGGGGGTCCACAGGAGTACATCGCTTATGAGCTCGTCCTTGCTTCTCCAGCAGTGTCCTGCGTGTCTGGTTCGTCGAACTTGTATGGTTTTTGTGATGGGGGGCAAGTGTCCGTATAGTTGGAGTCTCGTGGGGTGTTGTCGCCAGGACTTGTTTAATACTGCTCTCAACATTCTTGTATAATTTCCGTCCAGCCTCCTTTCCAGCCGCTTCGTAAGCGTCCCCAAATTACAATAATAGAGTAAAAATCTCTAATATAAATTCAAATTCTAATTCATTTACCAATATAATAAAATATCGTTATTCATTTTCTAATTATTTATTAATTTATCCATTTATTTTTTTAAAATAGTCTGAATTTATTTTTATGCCTACATCTAGCAATTAACTCACATCTCTGATTGTTATGGTACCCAACCTGCGGACTGTTATTAATACTGGGAGAATATTCATCTCGGTGGAGAAGTTTATTCCAGCCTAACACTTTGGCAGGCAGGCAGACTGACGTTCAACACCATTTTACCTATGTTGTATTATACTTTCGTTAACATACTTTGTTCTACGTAAACCCGAGTTCGTGTCTTTCTTCCAGGCCTTTTACTTGTCCACAACGCTGATTCAATAGGTTAACAGGATCAAGTAAGTAAGAAAAAGTAAAGTTGGCGACCAGAAGGATCCCTTTTCAATAGCTACTACACTGAAGTGTAGGGGAGGACATTACTCCTTTTCTCTGGATTGCTCCACTTTACCCTTGATACATACCTTATCATGCTGAGAGTAAAGCAGGGAGATATCAAGTACCATTTTTAGTCTTTGGTAGGACTCGACCTGGGATTGAATCTTTGTCTCCCGGATCGTTGGCGAACACTCTACCCACGAGGCCAATGAGCCGTTAACAAGATCAAAAAATAATATAATTTGTATCTTATCTTCCAGTATTATATTAATGTAACAGACTGTTGGGTTTTTTAACGAGAAAAAATAAATATATATATATGAATGGAGATACTGATATTTTAATTTAGAAATTATCATGAATAGAAAATCACGCACACACCTCAACGGAGCAATGAACAGCTGTTTCGACCTTATTAGGTCGCATCAGCAGTGCACATCGTGATCTCCACAGTTGGAGATCGAACCAACAATCACAGTATGCAGAAGCTGAAACTCTACCACTGAGCCACTGGTTCACACAGCGTATAAGCGATGCCGCATTAACAAGTTATCGTAAATTGCGCAACCACTTGACTTAATATGTCTTTTTTATAGATACGTATTCCCAAAAGCGGACACGGCCACCTCCGGGGTTATGTCTCCCCAGGTCGGAGTTACAAGTCCTCATAACATTAGCCTTATGGGCAGGAAATATGATTATAATTATAAATGGAGGAATTGATATATTAAGTTAGAAATTACCATGACAAGAAAATCCGGCACACACCGACACGTGACATACGGAGCACTGAACAGCTGTTTCGACCTTATTATAATTATACACACACACACATACATACATACACACACACGCGCGCGCGCACACACACACACACACACACACATATATATATATATATATATTGTAGTTGGGTCTTACGAGATTTTTTGTTGATATTTTTATTATAATTCATAATTGATTTTTTTTTTGTTCACAGCTCACTCGAATATGGATAGTTTTCAAAGTGAACTATTTCACCCATATATCGCCAGATAAAGTCGTTCTACTTCTCCGAGTCAGATTAGACCTGGAAGTTATGCCAATGAAGCGGTACTCCATATTTCTGAAATCTCGAGAACTGGAGTCTGACCGTCAGATACAGTTTAGAGTCATGCATAGCACATCTCTTTTT
Source organism: Sepioteuthis lessoniana (assembly GCA_963585895.1). NCBI lineage: Eukaryota > Metazoa > Mollusca > Cephalopoda > Myopsida > Loliginidae > Sepioteuthis > Sepioteuthis lessoniana. Next base: position 149,563,639 of record OY757904.1, read on the forward strand.
AAAGAACTCTCATTAATCTAAAGTGGATATATATTCTAAGCCCCGATGACAGGGTGACCAAATAGTGGTGATGGTCATCTGGCGAGAGAAACCAATCGATACGAATTACATTGAAAATTTTTTTTTAATTTCCTTTGCATTCGATTGAAATGGTCATACTAGTGTTACATTCATTTTTAATTGACCGTGTGAAGGAACATTCTTATCGGGTTATTCTTATTTTTAGATCTTCTTTGACAATCACACTGACTATGTCTTCTTACTATGCCTCATCCGAAATATCCTCCCGTCTGCTACTCTCTCCAGTTTGCTACGACTAAATCTGTAAACCAACATAAATACATATCTGCCGTTGATACACCATTTTTCAATAGATATTTGTTGATAATTACTGATATTTAACATTCTTTCAGCAGGATTTAGAAAAAGCTGACTGCATTTCCCGCATCTGATTGTGAGGCTCCAGTCCTGGAGATCTGGAGAATATTGAGTACCTCTTCATTGCCATCACTCCCCGATTCTCGTGAATCTGTGGATCAAATAAATCTATACAAAAATCATTCGTATTTCATAGAAATTACTTTGTGGTATATAACTGTAAATTAGTCGTGGGAAGAGTGTTCGCCTATGGTCTGGGAGACCTGGGTTCAATCCCTCGTCGGGTCATACCAAAGACTTTAAAATTTGTACTTGATAACTCATAGCTTAACACTCAGCGATATAAGGTATGCATCAAGGGTAAAGTGGAGCAATCCAGTGAAAGGAGTAGCGCCCTCTCCTACACCTTGGTGTAGTAGCTATTGAAAAAGGAGCCTTTTAGTCGCCCTCGACGAAGGGAGACAACTTTACAACTTTTACTTTACAATGAATAATTATTTGTTATTATTATCAAACAGAAACTATTACTTGAAGCCATAATTATTGGTATTGAAAAAGAATACTTAAAACCATTAAACTATGGGCAGATTATTTGTATTAGATAGGAATACTTGGTATAAAATAACTAAGTTCAAATAAATCTTAAAAAACAACTAAACAAAAATGTAACAATAGATATACAATGAACGCGATTCCCTAACCTCCAGGGATTACATAACTCTTGATGGTTTTACATGCCGTTTAAATCAATCAATCGATCAATCAATCAATCAATATTGATATTTAAAAAACCAATTCTGAACCACGCCACTTGCGTTTTACTTAGAGCTCATACTCTTGAGAAAGGCATGAATCCATCCCTGCTTTTACTCGGGTCAGGAAAAATACTCGGTCAGATTAGATTCCTTTGCCTTATTAAAGCAACTAGTCTGGGAAAAAGAAAACTCTGAATTCAAACCTACTTTGCTCCACTGAAAAATTGACCTTATGTCTCATCCTTTCTGTGACGGTGGTTTTAGGTAAATACTTACTGATATTCTCATTTTTTTTAATTTTGAGTCACAAAATACCTTTGAAATATAACCATTCCTGTTTATTCCATTAACTCTCATCAGGTATTTTGATATCCATGTTTTCCAAAATATGATAATTATTCGTATCTTTTAATTTTTCTTTCATAATACTGCTTAAGAATGGAAATTATTATTATATATTCGGCTCTCTTGAATAAAGTCATTCGCATTTACAAAATTTAGTCACCCTAAATAAAAACTGATCAATGATCCCTTAGTGGATAATGGATCCCATCAGTGAGACAAATTTTATCCATATTCCAAACACCAAAACTAAAATGTTCAAATGATTCGTTGAAAATCATTTGCATCAGTTTGGCTACGCTAATCTCTTTAATGTGTGACAAAACTGTTTTGGTTTGGTTTGGTTTGTTTAATGATATATCAACCTTTGTAGGTTATTCAATGCCAAAGCTATTCTCCTAGAACAGTAGTGGCACTATTTAACCCATAGCTGGGAGGATAAGGGGGTTCATACCTTTCCCAAGGGTATTTGCCCGAAAGTGAATGTAATAGTGCGACTGGAGTACGAACTCGCTTACAACGATTCCGCAGTCCATCGCTTCAACCATTACACCACGAGGACACCCCACTAAACTGTTTTGAAATTACATGTTAAAACCTAGATCCTATACAATAAAAAGAATACAGAAGATCGTGGTACCCTAAAGCTTCTATTTTATTAACAAAAGAAGAACACCATGATAGAATAAGAAACATGATTTTATTCAATTCTGACTTAAACTTGGGTGAAGTCGGGGGAAGAGAAAAGCGATTCAGAAAACATTTCCCAACGAAAAAATTAAACAACAAACTCCGAAAAATCCATAATCCGCCAATGAATGTAGTAAATATCGAATGCGTATTTAGCCATATTTTAGATAAGAGCGTTCAATACTATCACACCATTTTACTAGTGAAAATGGAACGAGCTCTGTCTTAATTATCTACTGTCTGGTAGACGGTTACGAGATATCGGATTAAATAAGATTACATCAGATTATTTCCAGACAGAGATTAGTTCCGTTTCAGATCTTATCAGATGTAACGGATGTAAATTATTACATCTTTATGTTCTGGAGTGTGTTAACCAATATTAACAATTATTCCATTCAACTAACAACTGTATAGGACTTCCATTATCTAACTAAAAGTTCTAATGCAAACTAACAGCGAATTATCGCAGGTGCAGCTAAAGTCACCTTTATAAAATCGCAAACAAATAGGCAATATCTACAAAGACATCACGATGTAGAGAGAATTCAATCAAGATAACATGACAACAGTGATAGGGAAAGACTAGCCTGAATCATTAGGAATAAGCCTTTCCAATAATTTGATATTGTTTAAATTCATTAGATTTATCTAGAAACTACAAAAGTTATATATATATATATATATATAGAATTTTTAAATGGAGGAATTGATGTTATCTTAAAATTGCCATGAAAACCACAGTATTCAGAAACCGAAACTCTACCACTAGGCCACTGGTTCTTTCCACATATAAGCAATGCCGAATTAACAAGTCATGGGGTTTCGGCTTCTACAGACTGGTTGTTGGTTCGATCTCCAGTGGTTGAGATTATGGTGTGCACTGCTGATGAGACCGAATAAAGTCGAAACAGCTGTTCAGTGCTCCGTATGTCGCATGTAGGTGTTTGCCGGATTTTCTGGTCATGGTAATTCTAAGATAAATATATATATATATATATATATATATATATATATACTCATTGACTGGATTTAATGATATTCTTAAATTTTGGTGTTTTGTTTTTGTTAAACAATAACGACATTCTGATGATGATACACCCATAGTAATACACGTCAATCTGTCTATACTGTCTTACTTTGTCTTATATATATATATATATATATATATATATATATATATATATATTTCTTATATATATATATATATATATATATATATATATATTATGATCAATTTGTAAACAAAATATTGCACACACTGATAACTAGGAAAAGACAACAAATATTCGTATAGGTAAAAATAATCAGCTGTAATGTAATGTCTACTCAAAAGAAAAAACACCGACAGAATATCTTATGCTTAAATGTAAGAGTGCTTAATACACTAAGTTGAGCGAAATTTAATATCTACATAGTCAGAAGTAATTTACCAAGGTTTCATAGAACAGTATCGTCAGCATAATTCAGAATTATACGGATGATCCAGTTAGGCCAAACTTCGGTAGATTACTTTTAACTCTATAGGTGTTCGTATATATATATATATATATATATATGCACACACTCATAAAATAATATATATATGCACACACACGCACATACACACACACATATATATACATATATATTGCACATCTCGTATATATATATACGTGGGGTATTTAATACGTTTACAGCCTTTTTTCGTATAGGCACTTTTATTGATAGTATACACATGAAACTCTTGTCCCCTTCGAATTAAGCTCCTCCGGCTACAATGCACTTGTACCGTTCTAACAACTCTGGAAGGTCCCTTGGAAGTCCTCTTGCGTGAGCGTGTCAATTACCTTCGTCCCAGCCTCTTTCATCTCCTCAATTGTCTCATAACAACAGTCTCTAAGTTTTTCCTTGGGCTTAGGGAATAAGCAAAAGTCACTGGGAGCTAGGTCTCGACTATAGGGACGCTGAGGAAGTGTCTTGATGCACATCTTGGTTAAATAGTCTGTGACAAGGATGGAGTTGTGGACTGGTGCATTGTCCTGGTTGAAATGCCACTGAGCCGATTTCAAGAGTGCTAGCTTCTTCCTGAACTCCCTTAAAACCTCAACATAGTATTCCTTGTTGACTGTCTGTCCAGTGGGAACCCAGTGCATGTAGATCATGCCAGTGCTGTCAAAAAAGGGATCATCAAAAGTTTGTGGGTTGATTTGTTCTGTCTGGCCTTCTTGGGTCTTGAAGAGCCGGTATGCTTCCACTGGTCTCTGGGTCATAGCAGTGGATCCATCTTTCATCGCAGGTCACCAGAGCATCAAGAACTGCGGGATATGAATCGATCAGCTCGACCATCTCCCTGCTGTCATGACAAAGTCCTTCTTTTTTATCTTCTCTGAGAACTCTTCAGACAAACTTCACGCAAATATTCCGCATCTTCAGTTCCTCACGAATAATTGTGTGTACAGTTCGCACACTGACATCAAACTGTGCACTTATTGTCTATATAGACACACAACGGTCCTTATTCATGAAATTCTTTATTTGGCCAACCAACTCTGGTGTTCTGACTTCTTTACTCCTCCCACACCTCTCATCATCCCTCACAGACATCCTTGAATCTCTTATGCCACGCAAACACTGATGCTCAATTCATACAAGATGGTCAAAAAGCAGACTGAAGCATTCATAACGTTTCTGTGGCATTTTCCCAAGTTTAAAACAGAATTTTATTGCATATCGTTCTTCTAAAGTGTCCTCATGTTCAGATTGCATTTTTGAAATTCACCAGCTGTGATAATCAGGTTTTAGTAGGGTGTATTCCAATTGCTGCTGTAGCTGTTCCTTTGAATGTGTAATTATAAAAATTGGTCAGTTATCTCATAAGGTGTATAGCAATAACATACTGAATTTTCAAGAGTGTACGACAATTTTAAATGCCTTTATAAAAAAACGTCTGGAAACCTATTTAATGCACTCGTGTACAGGTATACGAGATGAATCAGTAAAGTCAAGTGATGTGTGTCACAAACAATTCATTTTAATTCCAAGCAATAAACTACATAGTTTTTTTTTCAAAGTTATCGTTCTCAGTTCCAATGCACTTTACAATTCTTCTCTGTCCCATTTCTAGGCACTGCTGGAACTATTCTTCTGGGATGTCCTTAGCTCCGTTGTTATGGCTTCCTTGATAACCTCCACGCCTTCAAACCGAAACCCTTTGATTATCCCTTTGAGCTTTGAAAAAAATTCCTGCGGAGCAGAACGGCGATTAGGGATATTGTTACAATATGACGATGTTCTTCTCAACCAGGAACTGACTGCTGCTTAAGCCAACCAGTCCCGTTACTTTTCAGATATATAAGAATATTCGGTGATACTCCTGCTTTTTTTTATTTTAAGCACACTTGTGATGAGTCTAACTGTCAACCAGCAATCACCACAAACCAACAGCTTGGTGTTGACCTTATTCCTGTTTGCTGAATGTCTCCCGCTTCTGGTATCATCTTTCACTTCTTCATAACCCTTTTGGAAATTCTTCTGCCGGTTTGGTTTGGTTTGGTTTTATGGCACATCAACCATTGTAGGTTATTTAATGTCAAATCCATTTTTATACATATAAACAGTTCTATTTTAAACAATTCAATTTCGCATAAGTATAGTTTTTGTTTTGTTTTGTTTTGTTTTGTTTTTTGCTTACACCCAGTTAGATGTCAAAAAAGTTCTATTTCAGACAATTCAGTTTAGCATGAGTACAGTTTCAATGTCAAAAAACAGTTCTATTTCTTACTATTCAGTTTAGCATAAGTACACAGTTTAGTTCTTTTTGACTAATAGATAAGACCCTATCAGGTGCTCCAATTCAAAGCCAGAGTGGACCTGACAGCGATGGCAATGAAGGGGTACTCCTATTCCCCAAAGCTCCATGATTACTGGAACCTCATGAGCAGATTATTTAGTTTCATATCCAGGACACGTGTTGGGTTGGTTCGAAACCCTCTGGAGAGAAGCAGTCGGTATATTGTACAGCTCCAGTCAACTTGGCCATCTTGTGCTGGTGTAAAACACGTATATATGTCATGATGTTATCTCCATACACTTGCTGAAGCCTTTTAAGTGTCTGTGACGAAGTTCTTAACCAGACTAAAATTTTTCGATTTAATTTTTCTTCGGGGTTCATAGCTGAATGACTTTAAAAGAAGAGGTATTAAAAAATGTATGTAAAAAAATGTAATGTTTGCAGAGAGCTACGATTACTATAATATACACGCCTTCTGGAACAGCTTACCCGATCTTGCTAATTTTTGACAGGCATTATATATATAGTTAAATAACGTAGATTGCCCAGTCTGTTGGGCTGTAGAATACACCGACTGCACATCTGTAGAGGGGTAACCCCCCCAATCAGAATCCTAGTTATGACACTAAGCAATCTGATGGTGGAGCTTAGGGAATGCAGAGCACCCCTTCATTGCCACTGCTCCCAGGTCCACTCTGGCCCGGAATGGTAGCCACTGATAGAGCCCTATCTATGGGTTAAATAAAACTAACTACATACTTATGCTAAACTCATTTGTTTGAATTAGAACTGTTTGACTAAACTGAATAGCTTGAAATAGAAGTGTTTTTGACAAATAATCTGTACTTACATTTAAATTGATTGCTTATGCTAAACTGAATTGTTTGAAATGGAACTGTTTTTGACATTGAAACTGTACCTACTCAAAACTGAATTGTTCAATATAAAACAATTTTGTCATTTAACCATGTAAACAAAATCTGTATTTATACTAAACTGAATTAGCTGAAATAGAACTGTTTGAATAAACTGAAAAACATGAAATAGAAGCGCTTTTAACATATAAACAGTGTACTCATGCTAAACTGAATTTTTGAAATAGAACTATTTGCATAAAAATGGATTAGGCGTTAAATAACCAACAAAGGTTGATATGCAATAAAATCCAACCAACCAACATAAATAACGTAGACTAAGCTTCATAGACCATGTCTACACTATCATAACAGAAATATATACTCTATATATGATATTGAGCCCACTTTCGGCACGTTTGTATAGTGGGTAGACCATCACCAATAGTGTGGGAGACCAGGGTTCAATCCCAGCCCGAGTCATACCAAAGACGCAAAAAATAGTACTCGACGCCTTCTTGCTTAACACTCAGCATTATAAGGTACGGATCAAGAATAAGTATAGCATTACGGGGAAAGGATTTACGCAGTCCCCTACACATCGGCATGGAAGTTATTGAAAAAGGAACCTTCGGGTCAACCTCGATTATGCTGGGCTAACTTATATATATATATATATATATTGATGTGTTTTATTATAACATTAGTTTGAAATTAAGAGTAAGCAAGATTTCAGTAGGGTTCTACGCTCTTCTAACTTACATCCATGGTATTAAGCTCTATTTATTCATTAATATACCAAATTATATATATATATATATATACATCGACATCGACACACGACTGACGAAGGCATGGACGGCTATCGAAAGGCTCTCGATCATATGGAAATCAGACCTAACCGATAAAATGAAACGCAGTTTCTTCCAGGCAGCGGTTGTATCGATACTACTATATGGATGCACTACATGGACGCTAACTAAACGGCTGGAGAAGAAACTAGACGGAAATTACACAAGAATGTTGAGAGCAGTATTGAACGATTCCTGGCGACAACACCTCACGAGACTCCAACTATACGGACACTTGCCTCCCATCACGAAAACTATACAAGTAAGACGAACCAGACACGCGGGACACTGCTGGAGAAGCAAGGACGAGCTCATAAGTGATGTACTCCTATGGACCCCCACATATGGTCGTGCAAAAGCAGGACGACCAGCTCGAACTTACATACAGCAACGATGTGAGGACACAGGATGTAACCCTGAAGACCTGCCGGAGGCGATGAATGATAGGGAGAAGTGGTGAGACAGGGTCAGGGATATCCGTGCTGGCGGCACGACATGATGATGAAGATGATATATATATATATATTCTAACTTGGATAGTTTTCGTGATGGGGGACAGGTGGCCGTATAGTTGGTGTCTTGTAGGGTGTTGCCGCCAGGACTTGTTCAATATTGCTCGTTGCATTCTTGTGTAATTGCCGTGTAGCTTCTTTTTTAGCCGTTTTGTTAGCGTCCATGTAGTGGATCCATACAGCAGTATCGATACGACAGCTACCTGGAAGAAACTGCGCTTCATTTTATCGGTTAGGTCTGATTTCCATATGATCGATAGCCAATTGATAGCTGCCCTTCCTTCGTTAGCCGCGTGTAGACGAACCAGACATGCAGGATACTGCTGGAGAAGCAGGGACGAGCTCATAAGTGATGTACTCCTATGGACCCCCACATATGTCCGTGCAAAAGCAGGACGACCAGTACGAACATACATTCAGCAGCTATGTAAGGATACAGGATGTAGCCCTGAAGACCTGCCAGAGGCGATGAACGAAAGGTAAAAGTGGTGAGACAGGGCCAGGGATATCCGTGCTTGTGGCATGATATGATGATGATGATATATATATATATATATATATATATATATATATATATATATATATATGTTCCTTTTTCAACAGCAATAGGTTCCTTTTTCAATATATAGGTTCCTTTTTCAATAGCTTCCATGCCGAGGTGTAGGGGATTGCGTAAAACCTTTCCCCGTAATGCTATACTTATTCTTGATCCCTACCTTATAATACTGAGTGTTAAGCAAGTAGGCGTCGAGTACTATTTTTTGCGTCTTTGGTATGACTCGGCCTGGGATTGAACCCTGGTCTCCCACACCATTGGTGATGGTCTACCCACTATAGGCATGGACAGCTATCAAAATCATTTCTATTTGATAATAGATACCTGCTTGTACATTTACATGCTTCACTTCATTAGTAAACAATTAAAGCTTCCGGAAAATAATCCTAATTCAATTATTAGCAGTTATATGACATCACGTATTTCTATCGAATCATTTTAAACCGACTGATATCACACAATCCCATACCTTTAACAGATACTGCCATTTTGAGTCAAGGCAACTCTGGTGTTGTAATGGTTAGCAAGCCCGACTAGCAAACCTACACTAGTGAGTTCGAATCTCATTAGGTGCCCCTTTCATATTCTTTGAGCTACATCTAAACAAAAAGCTCAGTAAATTACTACTGCCATTTTAAGTCAAATTGGAACCGAGGCAATTAAGTGAAAGTCCACGCTACCAAGAGTTCCAGACCAGGAACTTTATCAATGGATGCAGTTTAGTGGGTAGAGTATTCGCTTATGGTCCGGGAGACCTAGGTTCAATCCCTGGTCGCGTCATACCAAAGACTTTAAAAATGGTAATTGATACCTCCTAGTTTAACACTCAGCAAAATAAGGTACGCATTGAGGGTAAAGTGGAGCAATCCAGGGAAAGGAGTAACGCCCTCCCTTACCCGTCAGTGTTGTAGCTATTGAGAAGGGAGCTTTCCGGTCGCCCTCGACTACGGTCCCCAACTTTACTTTTATTTAGTGTCATAGCTAGGATACTGCTTTTTGTGGGAGAGGGTGCTTTACTGCTATCCAGAAGATCCCGTCAGCATATTCTAAACCCGACTGACGAATTTTTCAGTTTGTTTTGGTTTTCGTTTGTTTTAGTTTTTTTCTGTGGGGGGTGATTTTTTTTGTTTTCACATCCATTGGCTATTTAAACAAATGTTTATTGATGAACTAATAAAACTTTTTTTCTTTCGTCAAATGTGGTTGACTACTAAACAGCTTAACCCAGAGAGAAGCTACAGCAAATTCACTGAATATCTTTCCAATCGTCTGAATGCAACAGCCTCAAAGAGAAAAGCAAGAATTAATGTTATCTTTCTTCATTAAGGGTTTCCCCAATTAAAAAAGCAAAACAAAAGGAAAATCTCTTACGTAACTCAATATAATCCGCTTTTTATAACCAAATCAGTTTGTTTTCGAGCCATTCAGTCTGCTAGTTTATTCGTTTAAATAATTCAACGTGTTTCTCTTGACAAAAGCATTTTTTTTGCGAAAAAAAAAAATCTGAGACAAGTCCACGTATTTTAGAAATACAGAGTCTTGTCAAAATCTAAAATAGTATGTAGTTTTAGTTTTGTTATTTAATGGCATATCAACATTCGTGGATTATTCATCGCCAAAGCCATACGCGTCAAGGAACAGTAACGGTGCAAGTTAACCCAGAGCTGGGGAAATAAGAGAATCTATATTTTTCCAAATGGTATTTGTACGAAAGTGAATGGAATAGAGTGAGTGAAGTTCTAACTCACTACGATATCCTTGACCAGCATGCCAGCCAATGCATCCTAGAGTCTCCACCCAGCGTCTACTTTAATATGAGAAATATTGCAATGTAGTAACAAGCATCTTTCCCACTACCAATGAGATTTATAACAGCCTTCCTACCTCCGGTGAACTTTGTGACACACCACTCTTCGGTCACCTTATGATAGACTTCCTACACCCAGTTAACTTAGTACCATTTTCCCATAACCGGTCCACCTTGTGACTTTCTTCCAACTCCTGGTCAACCTTGTGACTTTCTTCCCACACTGGTCAACCTAGTGACTTTATTCCCACTCCTTGTCATCCTTGTGACTTTCTTCGCACACCCAGTCAACCTTGTAACATTTTTCCCACATCCGGTCAACCTTGTGACTTTCTTCCCACACCTGGTCAACCTTGTGACTTTATTCCCACTCCTTGTCATCCTTGTGACTTTCTTCGCACACCCAGTCAACCTTGTAACATTTTTCCCACATCCGGTCAACCTTGTGACTTTCTTCCCACACCTGGTCAACCTTGTGACTTTCTTCCCACACCCGGTCAACCTTGTGACTTTCGCCCACACCCGATCAACCAGGTGACTTTATTTGCACGCCCAGTTAACCTTGTAACATTTTTCCCACACCCTGTCAACTTCGAGAGAAACTTCGCTCTCCCAGCGAAATCTGTTATAGCTTTCGGTCAACATTACGACAGTCTTCCAGCATTCAGCCCACTGTTTGATGGCCTTCCTACTCTCGGTCAACATCGTAACAGTATCCCTCTTTCCCTTCCACGGTTAAATTGATATATTAACTGAAGGATCGTATCAGACAAGAGATGATTTGACAGCCTACTCTTCACATGATTCATTTTGAAGAACAACTATTCACAACGATGTGTAATGCAAAATATGGTCACAACTTGATGGCTGCAGATTTTGCATACATATTTACCAACCCCTCCGCTCGGGTAGGATATGACAAAAGGTCAATTTTTAAGCGGAGTTTAACAGGTTTGAATTCAGAGTTTTCCTTCTCCTAGACTAATTGCCTCACCAAGGCTGAAGAACCCAGTCTGCACTACTATTTACCCATAGCTAGAGGGAGAATAATTGGATTCATACCTTTCCCAAGGTTATTAGTGCTATGTGAAATGCAATAATCGCGTCTAGGCTGTAGATTAGTCGTTTTTAATAGATTTTTGTTTGCACACTGTTGTATCGAATACCTTTATAACATATCTATTTTTCCCATTAATGGGACCCTTGCAGGTACAACCGCTCTCGATCAGAATTATAACAATGAAAGAATACTCCACACTCCTAACAGCTCTAGAACTGGAGCCTCACCATCATATCTGATGTCATAACACTCCTTTTGAGGATTTAGGTCTTATTCCTCAGCTAGGGATAGAGTCAGCATCCTTCCAAAAGGGTGATCAAAAGATATGAGAATTTTGAAAGGCAAGGAGTTGCATGGATGGGCCTCAAGAGCCGAACTAATGGGCATGCTTGAAATATTAAATTGATTTTAAAAACAGTTTAGTCATAAGTAAATGTGTTATGTATGTCGTTTTTTTTTCTCGATGGGTCGGTTATCTTCTGCGTTTTTGGTCCTAAGTCAATTCTGCCTCTTTGAGGCACACACAGTTCTGCGGTTGTAACACAGATACATTTGTAGAGAATAATAACAAACCAATCTTCTTCACGGATATAATTTACTTTGAATGCCACACTTCCTGTGAATTCCTTTTACTTACTTCTCAATTTCAGAGGTAGCCGTTAAGATTTTCCATCCATTGTTCTTTTTTTCAGACAGTTGTCTCCAGCTAAAAGTCTCGTTTTCATAACATACATATTTTAATCGACAATATTTACAATAAAAATTGCAATGTCAACCAGAATAATTTAGAAATTTCACAAAAATATCAAACATTCCGTCGATTTAGTAAAAATCCTGGTCTTGGCTCCAATTATGGATTTTTCCCAGGTCGAGTCATACCAAAGACGCCAAAAAATGGTACTTGATGTCGCCTTGCTTCATTCTCAGCATTATAAGGTACGGATCAAGGGTAAAGTGGAGCAATCCAGGGAAAGTAATAGCACCCTCCCCTACACCTCGATGTAGTAGCAATGGAAAAGAGAGACTTTGTTACATATTCACCAAAATAGGACCAAGATATGAATATGTGTAATATACATAGGGAATCCCGAAACACTGACGACTTTCTTTAGTTCAGGTACGAAACTTTTATTATCTTCTTGACTTTTAGGTTTTCAACACGAGGAGAGAGAGACACAATTTGTACTATACTGACGGTTCCATCTGACCCCACCCCGCGCGGAACATCTCGTAGACCCAACTGGACTGGCCTCGCCCAGCTCAAAAATCAATCCTCTTCGTCTAGCTTCAAATCTCAACTAACAGCTTTTTTTCAAAATACACCCCAAATCCTCAGCCCATCGCTTCCAGTCATGACGTCATTCACATCCCCAGTCCAGTTTTCAATCCGGAGTTTTTATTATGACATCTGTGATTGTAACATCCTCCCCGCGTGAGCGTGAACACCTGTGCTCAATGTGTGCCGAATAGTTCTAAGCCGAATAGTTCTAAGCCTAACTAAACCGAAAGATAAGATATAACCAACGAAAAATATTAATATAAAAAACATCCTTCCGTAATTATATAACACCTTCGGGTCACCCTCGACTGCAGTCGAAAACTTTACTTTATATAGAGGTCTCTTTTTTCTTGCTGTATCGTTTAACTTGTTCTTCTTCGGCTCCAGATCCTCTCTCTGTCTCTCTCTGTCTGTGTGTGTGTGAGTGTGTGTGACTCTCTCTCTCTCTCTCTCTCTCTCTCTCTCTCTCTCTCTCTCTCAATCACTGAAAACTGCATGCAGTTCTGCTCTTATAACATATCTCTAGTTGGTAAGAATAACAAATCATCATTTCTAACTCCGAAAGCTAAACTATCAATAACAGATTTCGCCACTTTATTATGTAACAAATAATTGATTAAATTCTATTCTATATTTAATATTGATTCATTTATTAACTTTCTATGGGTCGTGATATCTGCATCACTCAGTAAATTGTGCCGGTATTATTAGGCGTATCTATTGCAACATTATTTTTATTTTAATAAATAGACGACGTGTTTTTCATGTCTAATGGGCAAAGACACGAGTAGAATATGAGAAAATTGGATTTTTATAGAAACCTATCTTTACACACACATATGAGAATATTGTCACGCAATTAAAAATCTGCATTTGCGAAGTTTACTTAGTGGAGATTACATGAGAGTTAAGCCATAAAATGTTGTCACTTTGTCAACGGGGTTAAGAATATGCTGACTGTATACACTGCAGCTCCCCACAAAGAATCCTGATTATATCACTAAACTCTATCTGATGGTGAATCTCCAATTCAAAATATCTACAGAGTGTCAGGGATCCTTCCATTACAAATAATCCCTTATCAACTCTGATACTATTTGGATTCCATTGATTGTGTATTGAAGGTGATATACCTTAATCTGCGATAAACACGGTGGATGTTGTTGAAAAATTCATCCAGCTGTAGATCAACTCAACAAAATGATTACCGGAAATAAGGAATACGTGGGTGTAAGCTGTGACCAATAGAAAACAAGCATTGTCTTGGTGTACACCATGGATAATGAAAAACAAACATTGCATGGATGTTGGGTGTTACCATAAAAACCAAGCGTCGCGTGGGTGTAAGCTCTGGACCAGTAGAAAGCAAGTCTTGCGTGTAGGTCATGCGGGAGTTTTAAGACTATATAAGGTGAATAATTTGGGCTGAGGTCGGTTCCCGCTGGCAGTTCCGACTCCCGATGACTCCTCCGTGAGAGCTAACTCTCTCTCTCTCTCTCTCTCTCTCTCTCTCTCCGATTATTCTCCGGCTCCACAAAAGCGTCACCGTCGAAAAATGAAAATATAAGATTATATATATATATGTTCCTCGTTGCTGTTAAGACCCAGCGTTAATATACAACAAAGGGTCAAATCAATAGGTTTATAAATCATTTGTATTCAATAGAACTACGTAAAAATAAAACTCCTCGGAAACTCTATAACATTGTAAATATAAACGTGCCAGGAACGCAATTACCGAAACTCTTGGCTTTAAATAACCCTAAATGGATGATATGCCGTTACAACCAGTCTATCAATCAATCGAACATGATTATGTGAGATATGTAAAATATTTCGATTGTTATTTTTTAAAAATCAGAGACCGAATACATTGTTAAATATTTTTTCTACCAATTTAATGAATCAATGTTAAAAGGGAGTGATTTAAATTTTGTTTGATACAATATCGATTAAAACAGTATTGATATTTTTTCTCACAGACAATGCATGATTCATACCCTTGATAAAATATCATTTAAATCACATTACCGAGTCAATTCATTTTTCATAATTTTTATACGATTAGAAAAATATTTTCGCAATGTCATATATATACTGAGGCACACGCAGTTCTGCGGTTATAACACAGATACATTTGTAGAGAATAATAACAAACCAATCTTTCTAACGGATATTATTTACTTTGAATGCCACACTACCTGTGAATTCCTTTTACTTACTTTTCAATTTCAGAGGTAGCCGTTAATTAAGATTTTCCATTCAATGTTCTTTTTTTCAGACGGTTGTCTCCAGCTAAAAGTTTCGTTTTCATAACATACATATATTTAATCGACAATATTTACAAAAAAAATTACAATGTCAACCAGAATAATTTGAAAATTTCACAAAAATATTAAACATTCCGTTGATTTAGTCGAAATCC
This sequence comes from Sepioteuthis lessoniana, assembly GCA_963585895.1. Taxonomy (NCBI): domain Eukaryota; kingdom Metazoa; phylum Mollusca; class Cephalopoda; order Myopsida; family Loliginidae; genus Sepioteuthis; species Sepioteuthis lessoniana. The sequence continues at coordinate 149,578,920 of OY757904.1, forward strand.
TGGTCTTGGCTCCAATTATGGATTATTCCCAAGTCGAGTCATACCAAAGACTCCAAATAATGGTACTTGATGCCGCCTGGCTTAATTCTCAGCGTTATAAGGTACGGATCAAGGGTAAAGTGAAGCAATCCAGGGAAAGTAATAGCACCATCCCCTACACCTCGATGTAATAGCAATGGAAAGGGGACCGTTTGTAATATATTTATATATATGTATATATTGTAATTTTTCTTAATAAACTTTACTAAAAAGGTTAAAAGTAATATCAAGATTAGCTGTTGACAGATGATACTATGTAAACAAAGATGTTTATGATTCAAAATGAAAATATTAGAGGCTTCTGGTAATATTAATGGCGTTACAGAAAAATGATTGATCCAAAGACGAATTTTATCAGTATATAAACTCATCAAGGGGTATTTTATTACTAGAAGTTAAGGAATCACGTATATTGTATATTCATATTTGCATTTGTGTGAAGTTTTTTAACATTTTTTACACACTCTTACTTGATAACATGTAAGAGACATATTTGTTTGGTTATAAAAAAGGCGCTGGGTAACGTCATCAGTTATGTATTCTTGCGGGGTCTTTGGGGAGTTTCAGGTCTTTCAACATAATACCCACCTGGCTAGGTAGATCACACCTGGGTTGATCATACTCGGTCGGTCACCCCAAAATTATACACACCACGAGTTCTGCTTGCTTTGTAAAGGGACAAGACATAGTCGACCCTGGTTTTCAAGCATTTGATTGGTTAATGCTTTAGCCAACCAGTTTGCCGGCCAAATGTTTTAACCTGGTCTACGTGGCTGTGACACTTTTCCTTTTTCTTCCTTTGACACGAAAAGGATGCAGCGAAAAAGTTCAGTAATTAATTCTATTTTTTTTTATCTTTACAAAATGGACAAAAAAAAAAAACAACAACACCATATATACTCGCACAAGCTAACACTTCCCCTCTCATATTCATGGTCCTGGCAAAAAAAATTACTTAATACATATATTCATATATATACAAATATACACGCACATATATACACATATATACATACATACATGCATACATATATATACGTGGTGCATTCAATAAGTTTACAGACTTTTTTTTGTTCAGGCATTTAAACTCCCCCCTCAGAAAGGGAAAAAGGAAAGAGAAAAAAAAAAAAACAACAAAAACGAATTGTCCCCTTCACCCCACTAGACCGCCCCCAAAGCTACCTAAAATATCAGTAGTAAATAAAAGTCCAAACGAAGAAGAGCATTTGAACTCAGGAGCCAAGTGGAAGAAATATGTCAATATTGGTCAGTATGTCTTTAATTCCAATTTAAAATGCTGAATTTTACAAAATGTTATGCTGTATTTTGTTTGTAAAATAATGCTTAAACTATGCGTTTTAAATGTAAAGGCACGCTTACTCTACTATAAAGCCAATTTGATATTAAGCCTATCCACATGTCAGCGAACAAGGCAGAATGTTTTTAAATATCTTCTATCGAATAATTTAAAAATTCGTAAAGAAAGCCCTAACAGTAGTTTAGAAGAAAAAGCCTAGAACGCCTAATGCTATCACAGAGCTCTATAATTCCTGAAGCCTGCTAGGTCCCCAACTGTAGGATGGAGAAAAAAAAAAAAAAACCCTTGGAAAAGTCCCAATACAGCAAAAAAGTATAAGACAGTACTAGTGAAAGTCATAAGAAAGTACCTTAATGTTGGACTTTAAGTAAGTTAAAACTTAAAACAAATTCCCCCCCCCCTTTTTATTTATTTTTTTTATTTTTTTACTTTTTTTTTATTTTATTTTATTTTTTTTTTTTTTTTATTTATTTATTTTATTTTTTATTTTTATTTTTTATTTTATTTTTTTTTTTTTTTATTTTATGATGTACACATGGGAAGCAGCATGATGTACGTTAAGGTATTTGAATAAACCAATGGACGACCAAACTCAATACCCAAATGGGTCCTGGACGTGAGTTTGACGACAGTTCGATCGGGGAACTACTGCTGCTCCTCTATAAGAGTGGCTTCTATAGAAGAGAATAAAACGGCCATCGAAAGATAACCATGACCCACACTCAAACCACTTACACAAACCGCATCGCTCTTCGCGCGGGTAAAAAAGGGGCGCGTCCTGCTGAGGTTGGAGCCCTGGCCTCGGTGTTCGAAAAATCAGCTACAGAGCTCAAACAATAAAAACTACTAAAATGCAAGCAAACACTACAAATAGCCACATTCAACGTAAGAACCTTAAATAGAATAGGACAACTCCCAGAGCTAATCGCATCGGCCGAAGAACATAGGATAGATATAATATGCATACAAGAACACAGATACACGCACACAGAAAATATCAAATATCACGAAACTGGCAATGGCTGGTCGCTCGCCACTGTATCCGCATGGAAAAACTCTGTCAACGCCGCAGTGAGAGGGGTAGGATTGCTTATAGGACCTAGAGCACTAAAAACGCTTAATAGCATAGAGAAAATACAACCTAGAATGATGGTAGCTACATTTAACGGAAACCCCAGAGCAACAATCGTCTCATGCTACAGCCCCACCAATGTTAGTGAAGAAAATTAAATAGTCACCTTCTACGATGAGTTATCCTCATTAGTGCGTAGCATCCCGAAACACAACATGTTAGTCATTGGCGGAGACATGAATGCACAAATCGGGAAAAACGGAAACAACAAATACAGCCTCCACAACACGTCAAATAGAAATGGGCAACATCTAACAGATTTCATGATAGAAAATAGATTAGCATGCCTCAATACAAACTACCAAAAAAGAGAGGGCAAACTATGGACATACACGTACGCAAACAATACTAAAGCTCAGATAGACTACGTCCTTATAAACAAGAAATGGAAGAGTAGTGCATTGAATTGCGAGGCATACTCCTCTTTTGAGGGTGTGTCCACCGATCACCGAATAGTCACAGCGAAAATACGGTTAAGCCTACGAAAAAACGACAAACGAACAGCGACCACCAAACACTATGACTGGGCCCTATTAAACAACAAAGATGTCAGAGATAAATACGTATTAGAATTAAGAAACAGATTCGAAACACTACAAGAAAAGACGGAAAAAAGTACACCAAACGACGAATACGAAAATTTCGTCAATGCACACCTTGAGGCAGCAGCAAAATACATTCCAACAAAAATTAAAACTAAATATAGAGTCCCATGGGAAACCTTAGCGGTGAGAGAAAAACGTGCACTAGTGAAAACAGCCTCCAAAAACTATCGAAAAAACCCAACAAACACAAATGCCTTAAAACTAAAAACGGCACAATATCAATTAGCAGGCATATATATAAAGGAACAGACAGAATACATTCAAAATCAGATAGATAAGATTAGAGACTCGTTAGAAGATAGACAATCTAGAATTGCCTGGCAAACAATAAACGAAGTGAGCAGAAGAAAGAACACAACCAAAGCAAAACTTAAAGCAGCAAACCAACAAGAAAGAATAAAACTGTTGAAACAGCACTTCGAAAACTTACTTGGAAACCCACCAAAAATAACGCATGAACCAATCACCATAATAATTAGCAAACAATTAGACATTAAACTTGGACCGTTCACACAAGGAGAACTCGACTCGGTTCTCAGAAAAATTGAAAATAGGAAAGCTGCAGGACTGGACGAAATTCCCCCGGAAGTATGGAAGACCAGACAATTCGACGACATACTGCTCCGACACTGCAACGCAGTATACAATCAAAATCCGATAGATAGATGGACGAAGGGATGCATACTCCCCTTCCCTAAAAAGGGGGACCTCGGATTAGCCAAAAACTACCGAGGCATAACACTTACATCCATAGCTGCCAAAATCTACAATGCCCTACTACGAAACCGAATAGAACCCAAAATCGACAACATACTTAGAAAAAACCAAAATGGCTTCCGAAGAAATAGATCTACGACCTCACAAATACTAACCATCCGCAGAATCCTTGAAGGTGTACGGGCAAAGAACCTACAAGCGACATTAATATTTGTCGACTTTACCAAGGCTTTCGACTCCATTCACAGAGGAAAGATGGAACAAATCCTACTAGCGTACGGCATACCTAAAGAAACCGTAGCGGCAATAACGATTCTCTATAGAAACACTAAAGTAAAAGTACGATCACCAGATGGAGACACAGAATACTTCGACATTGTAGCGGGAGTACTACAAGGGGACACGCTGGCTCCGTATCTCTTTATCATTTGTCTAGACTACGTACTTAGAACATCGATTGACAAAATCAAAGAGAATGGCTGCGAACTGACGAAGAAAAGAAGCAGAAGATACCCCGCAACAACAATTACCGACGCCGACTACGCCGATGTCATAGCGATACTGGCAAATACACCTGACCAAGCCGAAACACTTCTGCATAGCTTGGAACGAGCAGCAGCAAGCATAGGCCTCCATGTTAATGCACACAAAACGGAATATATGTGCTATAACCAAACGGGGGACATCTCCACTCTAGAAGGAACCCCTTTTAAACTAGTAAACAAATTCACGTACCTAGGAAGCAGCGTCGAATCAAGCGAAAAGGACATCGAAACGAGGTTAACGAAAGCATGGACAGCTATCAATAGGCTATCGACTATATGGAAATCAGACCTAACCGATAAAATGAAACGCAGTTTCTTCCAGGCAGCGGTCACATCGATACTGCTATATGGATGCACTACATGGACACTAACAAAACGGCTGGAGAAGAAACTAGATGGCAATTACACAAGAATGCTGCGTGCAATCCTCAACAAGTCCTGGCAGCAACACCCCACAAGACACCAACTGTACGGCCACCTGCCCCCTATCACGAAAACTATTCAAGTTAGGCGAACCAGACATGCAGGACATTGCTGGAGAAGCAGAGATGAACTCATAAGAGATGTACTCTTATGGATCCCCACACACGGCCGCGCAAAAGCAGGACGACCGGCACGAACGTACATTCAGCAGCTATGTGAGGATACAGGTTGTTGTCCTGAAGACCTACCTAGGGCGATGAACGATAGGGAGGAGTGGCGAGAGAGGGTCAGGGATATCCGTGCTGCCAGCACGATATGATGATGATGATTGCTATACATCTTATGAGATGACTGACCAATTTTTATGATTTCACCTTCAAATGAACAACTACAGCAGCAATTCGAATACACCCTATTAAAGCTTGATAGTCTCAGCTGGTGAACGATATGCAAGAAAATTGTGTTTTAAACTTGATTAAATTTCTGCCACAGAAACGTATGGAATGCTTCAGACTGCTTTTGGACCACCGTGTATGAATCGATAATCAGTTTTTGAGAGGCATAAGAGATTCAAGGAAGGCAGGGAGTCTGTGAGGGTTGAAAAGAGGGGTGGGAGGAGTAAGGAAGTCCATACACCAGAGTTGATTGGCCAAAGAGTTAGGGCTAGGGTTACTCTGTTGAGGTTTTGAGAGAGATCAGGAAGAGATTCCTAGGGAAGAGGCCAGCACTCTTCAAATTGGGTCAGTGGCATTTCCACCAGGACAATATATCATCATCATCATATCGCGCTGGTAGCACGGATATCCTTGACCCTCTCTCGCCACTCCTCCCTATCGTTCATCGCTCCAGGTAAGTCTTCAGGACAACATCCCGTATCCTCACATAGCTGCTGAATGTATGTTCGTGCTGGTCGTCCTGCTTTTGCACGGCCATGTGTGGGGGTCCATAAGAGTACATCTCTTATGAGTTCGTCCCTGCTTCTCCAGCAGTGTCCTGCATGTCTGGTTCGTCTAACTTGAATAGTTTTCGTGATAGGGGGTAGGTGGCCGTACAGTTGGTGTCTTGTGGGGTGTTGCCGCCAGAACGTGTTTAAGATTGCACGTAGCATTCTTGTGTAATTGCCGTGTAGCTTCTTCTCCAGCCGTTTTGTTAGCGTCCATGTAGTGCAGCCATATAGCAGTATCGATGTGACTGCTGCCTGGAAGAAAGTGCGTTTAATTTTATCGGTTAGGTCTGATTTCCATATAATCGATAGCCTATTGATAGCTGTCCATGCTTTCCCTAACCCCGTTTCGATGTCCTTTTCGGTGGATTCGACGCTGCTTCCTAGGTAAGTGAATTTGTCTACTAGTTTAAGAGGGGTTCCTTCTATAGTGGAGATGTCCTCCATTTGATTATAGCACATATATTCCCTTTTGTGTGCATTAACGTAGAGGTCTATGCTTGCTGCTGCTCGTTCCAAACTATGCAGTAGTGTTTCGGCTTGGTCAGGTGTATTTGTCAGTATCGCTATGTCATCGGCGTAGTCGGCATCGGTAATTGTTGTTGCGGGGTATCTTCTGCTTCTTTTCTTCGTCAGTTCGAAGCCATTCTCTTTGATTTTGTCAATCGATGTTCTAAGTACATAGTCTAGACAAATGATAAAGAGGTACGGAGCCAGCGTGTCCCCTTGTAGTACTTCTGCTACAATGTCGAAGTATTCTGTGTCTCCATCTGGTGATCGTACTATTACTTTAGTGTTTCTATAGAGAATCGTTATTGCCGCTACAGTTTCTTTAGGTATGCCGTACGCGAGTAGGATTTGTTCCATCTTTCCTCTGTGAATGGAATCGAAAGCCTTGGTAAAGTCAACAAATATTAATGTCGCTTGTAGGTTTTTTGCCCGTACACCTTCAAGGATTCTACGGATGGTTAATATTTGTGAGGTCGTGGATCTATTTCTTCGGAAGCCATTTTGGTTTTTTCTGAGTATGTTGTCGATTTTGGGTTCTATGCGGTTTCGTAGTAGGGCATTGTAGATTTTGCTATGGATGCAAGTGTTATGCCTCGGTAGTTTTTGGCTAATCCGAGGTCCCCCTTTTTAGGGAAGGGGAGTATGCATCCCTTCATCCATCTATCTATCGGATTTTGATTGTATACTGCGTTGCAGTGTCGGAGAAGTATGTCGTCGAATTGTCTGGTCTTCCATACTTCCGGGGGAATTTCTTCCAGCCCTGCAGCTTTCCTATTTTTAATTTTTCTGAGAACCGAGTCGAGTTCTTCTTGTGTGAACGGTCCTAGTTTAATGTCTAATTGTTTGCTAATTATTCTGGTGATTGGTTCATGTGTTATTTTCGGTGGGTTTCCTAGTAGGTTTTCGAAGTGCTGTTTCCACAGTTTTATTCTTTCTTGTTGGTTTGCTGCTTTCAGTTTTGCTTTGGCTGTGTTCTTTCTTCTGCTCACTTCGTTTATTGTTTGCCAGGCTATCCTAGATTGTCTATCTTCCACCGAGTCTCTAATCTTATCTATCTGATTTTGAATGTATTCTGTCTGTTCCTTTATATATATGCCTGCTAATTGATATTGTGCCTTTGTTAGTTTTAAGGCATTAGTGTTTGTTGGATTTTTTCGATAGTTTTTGGAGGCTGTTTTCACTAGTGCACGTCTTTCTCTCACCGCTAAAGTTTCCCATGGGACTCTATATTTAGTTTTGAGTTTTGTTGGAATGCATTTCGCTGCCTCCTCAAGGTGTGCATTGACGAAATTTTCATATTCGTCGTTAGGTGTACTTTTTCCTTCTTTTCTTGTAGTGTTTCGAATCTGTTTCTTAATTCTAATACGTATTTATCTCTTATATCTCTGTTGTTCAATAGGGCCCAGTCATAGTGTTTGGTGGTCACTGTTCCTTTGGCGTTTTTTGGTAGGCTTAACCGTATTTTCGCCGTGACTATTCAGTGATCGGTGGACACACCCTCAAAAGAGGAGTATGCCTCGCAATTCATTGCACTATTTTTCCATTTCTTGTTTATAAGGACGTAGTCTATCTGAGCTTTCGTATTGTTTGAGTACGTGTATGTCCATAGTTTGTCCTCTCTTTTTTGGTAGTTTGTATTGAGGCATGCTAATCTATTTTCTATCATGAAATCTGTTAGATGTTGCCCATTTCTATTTGACGTGTTGTGGAGGCTGTATTTGTTGTTTCTGTTTTTCCCGATTTGGGCATTCATGTCTCCGCCAATGACTAAGATGTTGTGTTTCGGGATACTACGCACTAATGAGGATAACTCATCGTAGAAGGTGACTAGTTCAGTTTCTTCACTAACATTGGTGGGGCTGTAGCATGAGATGATTGTTGCTCTGGGGTTTCCGTTAAAAGTACCTGCCATCATTCTAGGTTGTATTTTCTCAACGCTATTTAGCTTTTTAGTGCTCTAGGTCCTATAAGTAATCCTACCCCTCCTACTGCGGCGTTGACAGAGTTTTTCCATGCGGATACAGTGACGAGTGACCACCCATTGCCAGTTTCGTGATATTTGATATCTTCGGTGTGCGTGTATCTGTGTTCTTGTATGCATATTATGTCAATCTTATGTTCTTCGGCCGATGCGATTAGCTCTGGTAGTTGTCCTATTCTATTTAAGGTTCTTACGTTAAATGTGGCTATTTGTAGTGTTTGCTTGCATTTTAGTAGTTTTAATTGTTTGAGCTCTGTAGCTGATTTTTGAACACTGAGGCCAGAGCTCCAACCTCAGCAGGACGCGCCCCTTTTTTACCCGCGCGAAGAGCGATGCGGTTTGTGTAAGTGGTTTGAGTGTGGGTCATGGTTATCTTTCGATGGCCGTTTTATTCTCTTCTATAGAAGCCACTCTTATAGAGGAGCAGCAGTAGTTCCCCGATCGAACTAACGATCCTGAGCGTAAAGTCGTCAAACTCACGTCCAGGACCCGTTTAGGTATTGAGTTTGGTCGTCCATGGGTTTATTCAAATACCTTTGCGTACATCATGCTGCTTCCCATGTGGACGTGTAAAAAAAAAAAAAATAAATAAATAAATAAAAAGTGGGGAGGGGGGGTAATTTTCATTTAGGTTTTCTTAAGTTTTAACTTAGTTAAAGTCCAAGATTAAGGTACTTTCGTCAGACTCTTACTAGTATTGAATTTTTTTTGGGGTGGGGGCGGTATTGGGACATTTTCCCAGGCTTTTTAGTTTTTCTTCTATACAACCGTTGGAAACCAAGGAGGCTTCAGGGATTAGAGCTTTTACAAATGACTTTTTTTTGGGGAGGTAGCATTGGGTGTTTTAGGCTTTTACTTTTTCTTCTAAACTACTGTTAGGGCTTTGTTTAAGAATTTTTAAATTATATTATGGAAGAGATTCAAAAACATTTTGCCATATTCGCTGACATTTGGACAGAGTCTTAAAATCAATTTGGGTTTATAATAGAGTAAGCGTGTCTTTACATTTGAAACGCATAGTTTAAGCATTATTTTACAAACAAAAATACAGCATAACATTTTGTAAAATTCAGAATTTTAAATTAATAGGACTTAAAGACATACTGACCAATATTGATACATTTGTTCCTCTGTTGGCTCGTGCGTTCAAATGCTTCTTCTTCCTTTTAACGTTTATTTACTACTGAATTTTAGGTAGTTTTGGAGACGGTCTCAGTCTACAACTCCATCCTTGTCACAGACTATTTGACCAAGATAGGCATCAAGACTGTTCCGCCGCCTCCCTATAGTCCAGACGTTGGTCCCTGTAACTTTTGCTTATTCCCTAAGCTCAGAGGCTGTCATTATGAAATAATTGAGGAGATGAAAGAGGCTGTGACGAAGGTCATTGACACGCTCACACAAGAGGACTTCCATGGGGCCTTCCAGAGGTTGTTGAAGCGGTACAACAAGTGCATTGCAACAGGAGGATATTACTTCGAAGGGAACTAGAGTTTCATGTGTGTACTATCAATAAAAGTGCCCATATGAATAAAGTCTGGAAACTTATTTAATGATCCTCATATATACAAACAATACATATCAGTATGAGGAAGAAATATAAAGGATCGTAAAAGAAGAATGTACACTTCTAAAAAGGATCTAAATAAGTCGTTTATCAAGTATGAAAAAAAATTAAAAAATAAAACTAAGCCGTATGAAAAATTTCAAAAAAATCCTACCTCGGATGAAGCTGGATTTTAAAGAAATAAATAAATAGAAATTTTAAAAATCTGTATAAATCAGAATTTTGATGTGATATGAGTGTCTAAACAAAATATACACTTCTAAAATCAAATATAATCGAAAAATATAATCCCAGTCGTTTAACTAATATTTAAAACTTTTTCACACACACGGAACAACCACTTGCTCACACGCCAACCTACATAACAATAATACGGCTTAGTTTTATTTTTTTATTTTTTTTGGGGTGTCCTCGTGGTGTAATGGTTAAAGCGATGAACTGCGGAATCGTAGTACGCGAGTTCGTACTCCAGTCGCGCTATTACGTTCACTTTCGGGCAAATACCCTTGGGAAAGGTATGAACCCCCTTATTCTCCCTCCAGCTATGGGTAAATAGTAGGACGGACTAGGTTCTTCAGCCTTGGTGAGGCAACTAGTCTAGGAGAAGGAAAACTCTGAATTCAAACCTGTTAAACTCCGCTTAAAAATTGACCTTGTGTCATATCCTGCCCGAGCGGAGGGGTTGGTAAATAGTACCTACATAACAATAATTCCTATTAAATACTAATAATATGCAAGCAGATCTATTTCCTCCACATATAAATCCCTAACAGAGATATCCATCCCGAGTTAAAGTGGACAATGAACGGGTTCTTCAGACTTTCAATACCTCCAGAACTGCGACCTTTCTGCTTTCGGTTGGGGCTGTAGAATACACTAACTGCATCTCTGCAGAAGAGTAAGCCCCCCTCTCCAATGAGTGTCATGATCAAACATGGATATGACATTATTCAATCCGATGGAGAGGTTCCAATAATCCTGGGGATTTGGGGAATGCGGAGTACATCTTCATTGGCATCGCTCCCAGATTCACTCTGGCCCAGAGTTATAGCACCTTATAGGGAACTATTTAGGGGCCAAACGAAACTGTTTGAAATTTAAACTGCAAATAAACTGTTTGAAATTTAAACTGCAAATAAAATGACTGATGATAAACTGAATCGTTTGAAATAGAAATGTTTGATCATTGCGTAAGCGAATGATTGATGTTGATTGAATTGTTAGTGATAGATTGCAATACTTACAGCCATTAATTGTTTGCAAATGAACGAGCTTAGGCTTGTTTAAAAGTATTATCTACAAAATGTGTTTACAAATCATGTATATTTAATAAATAAATAAATAAATAAATAAATAAAAAGGATTTGGCATTAAATAACCTACAAGAGTTACTTTGCCATAATACCCAAACAAGCCAAACCAAATTAACTTACTTTCATACCAAGGACGCCTCTTTTCGGGGGTCGACTCCCTCTATAGGCCAACCAACGTATTCTAATACTCACAAACAGGATGGGTTTCAGAAAAAGGATAGTCTGGATGTATAATATGATTGAAGACACAATAAAAGGGAGAGAATTTGAAGACCCTGAAACGAAAATGGAAAAAAGGGGAATTCGTAAAGTCATAGCTATAAAGATGTGATTGGGTGTCAGGCTACATATCCCACGAAGTAATTCAAGGAAATATTTAGTGAAGCGTCAATTAAAATAACACTATCTTGTTAATCTAAAAAAAATGTCCTGCCTCGTGAGTGTAAATTATTTATCTTATTCTCAAATTAGAGGAAGTTGTTGCATTTAACTCTTCCATTGACTTCTTAATCATCTAATCTACCATTCGCTACGTAATAATATTTTCATCCACTCTATAAAAATAGAAATATTTATAAATAAATTTCATTAGTTTTAAAAATATATTGTGAACGCATGACACCTCCGACTTAAAGAAAAATAAACAAGCATGAAACTGAATAAATTTCAGTAAATCTTACTTACTGAATTGGGAACTGTGTTTATTAAAAATGTTTCTGCTAAAATATCGGAAATTTTGTTTCTTTCTTTTTTTCAGGAAATTTCCTCATGTTAAATTGTTCGAAAGATACTCTAAAATATCAATTACCACAAGGTAATGTGTTTAGTACTCACTAAATGTCTCATTTTTGTATTTTCGTCTTACATCAACAACTTATTTAATTGAAATTTCATTCTGTGTCTGAAGAGAATTACCAACCCTGTTTCAAATCATGGAATTTACACTAGTCGATGATGTTGACTTAGTTTTTCTTTTATTTAACAGTAAATTAACAAATTACAATTTGGATGCAAAACATTTTTAAGTAATATCTGAATATCTGTGGAATATTTGTGGCTTCAAAAAATATTCCTTCACAAACCAGATTAAATTATTTGAGTTTGTGATATATTTTTCCACGTCATGCAAAATAAAATATTAAATAATAACACAATACTGTGGATAGAATTATTGAATTAATAATCAATAAAGGAGAATAGATACTTGGTTGATCCTACCGGAGATTTTATAACATCTTTAATAATTTTAGACATGAGTTTCATTAATCTAAAGCAATATTCCTTATCAAAGTGGATCCAACGTTTCCCAATTGTACTTAATGAAACTTCTTTGCTGAATGGAGTCACCGCGTGAACATTTTTTTTATTTCCACCTGACATTTCAACTTGAATTTAGTTCCGGACTATTTAATGGCCACATTGTTTTTTTTTTTTTTTATTTCTTTCCATAAAAAAAGCTTTAACTCTCTTTGGTCAGTTACAAGATGCCTTATCATCGGTTAGCTAATTTACATCAAAATAAAAAAAAGATAACCATGGTGAACATCCACTTTCATAATTTCTTTCAGGGGTAGTATTCACAGAACGATTATGATTATTTTTTTACGTCCAACAAAAAATGATGGCAGCACAAATCTAATTTTCTTTCATTTTTTCTTTTCGTGATTCTGTGTCAAATATTTTAATTAAACAATCAGTTTTTAATTATTGATAAAGGAAATAATTAGTCAATAAATATTGTCAGCTAATACATATACAAAACTCATGCAATGCCATAAAAGAAGTATTTTTACTTTTACAGTCGAAAATCATGTTAAAATCACATGTTAAAGAACCTTTTGCCTGATTATATCGTAACAGATATTTGTTAATGGATGTTCATTCAGACAGTTATTGCATGGGAAACATTAGCTTCGCTAGTAATTATTTACCTCTTCTAAAAATTTAATGCACAAAAAATAAGAATTTTCAGAACAAAATAAAATACGAAGAAAATTTAAAAAAAAACACTTCGTATTTTGGCAAAAATATACGACTGATTAAAATGTATCTTACAGCTGCTGTCTCCAAAATTAATCATAAGTTCAATTCCCAAGATTTTTTTTATTGTCTTTCTGCAAATAGGGCTATGAAAACTTAGATATAAACTGTGTTGTTAAAAAAAAAACTCGATTTGACACATACCCCCTCCAAACAACCCAATATCTGACAGATAACCATTTCTTTTGGTTGATCATCGAAGTTTTGGTATTCTTGTAAAAATTTATTGGAATGGATAGTTTAATTCCAAAGACTGAATGCTGCCACGTTTATCTTATGAATAAGAAACAGTATGCTTATCTTTTCTCCTCAGACAAGAAAACGGTTTGATATAAAGTTACCTTATGCTAATTTACTCGACTGGGAAGAGTGATCTAGTGATCAATCAAATTTTCTTTATAAAGAAAAAATATTATATTTCCACATCTGAAAAGAAAAAAAAAGGAATTATTTGTCTTACTAAAATGATCATTTACATTTAACAGAATATCCACATTTAATAAGATGTAAAAAGATCTAAAATTTTCACTTTTGATCAGATATTGTTGATTGTTTATCAGTAAGTTCCGCAAGATAAAGATATAAAATAAAAATACATCAATTCTTTATTCAAAAGAAAGAGCAATCCTGATCAAAAGAAAAATGTAAAAATCAATCATTCACTGGATCTATTGATTAATTTTTACTGCATGTGAACATATCTAGGAATATTTCATGCTTAAAGGATAAGAAATTGCGTTCATTGTACGTTCATACGTACGATTTAAAGTAATTCTTTCTTGATAGAATTTACTCACATGTTTATATGATATCAAGTATTCCTTTATTAAACAATTAATTTGCACAGTTGTATGGTTTGAAGTATTCCTATCTAATACCATAAATAATATGGTTTCAGGTAATTATTTCAATTTAATAATAGTCATTGGCAATAATTTGAACACAGATATATTGTTTCAGCTAACTGATAATAATTTTTAATATGAAAATTATATTAAGTAACTATTCTTCATACAAATAACTCAATTGTATATTAAGTATTCTAATGTTAATAATTATCTGTTGGAGGTGACTCACCTATGACCATAATAATGGACTTACCCAAAGGGTATATTAATCAAGAACTAAGTTGGCAGAGGGAGAACAGCAGCTGTAGGAGGCGAAATCTATAAGGAGGCGAAATCTATAGAAGATAGACTTTCCCGGGCGGTGGCTGGGGGGGGGAATCCCTAGGTGTAGAGCTAGCTAGGAGGGACCTTGAGCGTGAGAGTAGCGAGCGCTACAAGGGATCAGTAGTTAGATCTAGGCTAAAAAGAGTTCTCAACGAAGCTGTGAAATCGAACGCGACTGCGCGTGAAGAAGAAGTGCGAAGGTTCCCCGATCGGTACATCGCATCTGTCAAGACCCCGGACGGGCGTCTGCTGCGATCGAGTCGTGAGATACGTGACGCCTTTCGGGCGCACTTTCGGGATCGCTTTGCCCGCTGCACTGATCTCCCGCTCCGGGAGTTTCGTAGCTATCTCGCCGACTTCCCCCGCCTTGAGGCGGCTGAAGCGGCTAGCTGCGAGGGTGTGGTTACTGAATGCGAAGTCCGTGACGCGTTGAAGCAGGTCGGCCTCAACAACTAGATGGTTTGCCCTACGAAGTGTACTTGAGGATGTCGCACATGTTTGTACCTATTCTGACGGATATGTTCAACCATTGGTTCGCCCAGGGAGCCATCCCTGGTAGCGTTACCAAGGGCGTGATCACATTGCTGAAGAAAGGTGGCAGGCATGTTTGGGAGGGTTTAGATGATTACAGGCCCATAACTCTGCTTAACACAGAGTTAAAGATTTTGGCCCGGGTCTTAGTGAATCGTTTACAGCTTGTCATTAGCGATCTGATCGGGCCCGAACAGACCTTTGCTGTGAAGGGAAGATCGATCCAGGACAATCTGCACTTGATTCGCGAGGTCCTAGAGGGGATAAAAGACGACACCGAATCCGCGCTGATCAGTTTAGATCAGTCTAAGGCCTTCGATAGGGTTGACCATCGGTTCTTGGCGTCTGTTTTAGAGACTGCCGGATTCAAACCGGAGTTCCGAAGATGGATTAGCATGATGTACCACAACCCTCAGGCAGTGGTGCAGGTGAACGGAAGGCGTTCGGGGGTGATCGCGATCGAGCGTTCGGTCCGGCAAGGCTGCCCTCTGTCTCCTCTTCTCTATGTCCTCGCGTTGCGCAGGCTTAGGGATGAGGGGACAAGTCCGGCACTGCGCGGTATCCCATTCGTTGGCCGCCTTGCGGCTAGGGTTTCCGCGTTCGCTGATGACGTCACAGTCTTTGTATCCCGCCTCCAGGATATAGAGGCTGTGAAAGAGGCGGTTGTCGAGTATGAGCGGATTGCAGGGGCCAAGGTCAATTTTGACAAAAGCGAAGGTTTGCGGCTTGGTGCTTGGAGGGGTAGCAATACTCTTCCAGGGCCCTTCCGCTGGAGTGACGGACCCATCCGCATCCTTGGGGTGTGGTTTGGGCCCGACCTCCAACTGGAGCGAAATTGGTCGGAAGTACATGCTAAGGTGAATGCTCAGGTGGGAATCTGGCTTTCAAGGAGGTTGTCCTTAAAGGGCAGGGCTGAGGCGTGCGCCGCGTACGTCTTCCCATTGATCCTTTACCGATTGGCTGTACTTCCACATCGGTTGGCACTGCAACGATCCCTCTCCAGATTGCTCTGGGGAGGTGCAAGGCCGATGGTCCGTAGGCAGGTCTGTATCCAACGTACTCGCAACGGGGGTCTGGGTATGCCTGATCTGGAGAGCCACTGGCTTGCTGAAAGACTTGCATATCTGGGCCGTGTCTTGACGGGGGACTCAGTGTGGAGACGAAAGGCGAGTCGGACTTTTTCTCGCCTCAACTCAGACCCAAAGGCTGAAGGTCGACGTAGGCCTTTGGGCGAAGCACTGTTTGTCCGCGAGTGCCGAAAGGCCCTCCGTAACCTTCTTGGGTCCAGTGACCTTTCATGGCCTCGGAAGGAGCTGTATCGGGAATTAGTGGTGGGTTCCGCTTCTGATCCTCTCAGCGAGCGGCACACGGCGGAGGAGATCCGCTCTCACTGGAATTGGGCGCCAGGATCGAGCTTCTTGAACAACTCCGAGTTCTCGCTCACCTGGTGACTTGTTCGGAATGCGTTATCCCTTCGCGGCTTGAACTTCAAAGCGGGCCTGGCAGACATGCCTGATTGCCCTCGCTGCGGCAGTGGCTTGGAAGAAACGGTTGAGCACGCCTTCTACTACTGCGAGCGAGTACGTCCGTTTTGGGATCACGTCGGGGAGTGGACGGCTCGCATCGAACCCAAACAGCTCGTGCTGCTCGACGTTGGTTACGTCGTAGACAACGTTCTTCCTCCGTTTCATGGTGAGAAGCGTGTGGTGTTTCTCGCGATCCTAGCTGTAGCCCGAATGGTGATTTGGACGACGCGAAACAAGGGATTGTATGACGATGCAAACTTTTCTCATCGTGATCTGGTTTTGTATTTTCGGCATCAGCTGAGGGTCAAAATCAGATGCGATAGAAAATGCTTGGATCGCATAACATTCAGCAAATGGTGGGTGACTGCAGCGAGCCTGGTCGTACGAAAGGGGGCAACGTTGGAGTCATCCTTCCCTCCTCTGCCGGCCCATGGCGTCTACGGTACGGGTCCTTAGGGACCCCATCCCTGGTAAGTAGAATTGTTTTTTCCCCCTTGCAACCTAGTTAGCAGTATGTTGTGTGTCATTGTCCCCGTCATCTAGTCGTTAGTTTCTCAAGATCTTCCCCCTCCCTATTATTTTTGTACTTCAACCCGAATCCCAGCCCGCTTTTATTGAAGATCTTGAACATTCATATGTAAAAAATCATATTATCTGCTTCTATCGACCCATACCGCGCCCGACCCTTTATTTCTTTTATCTCTGTAGATAAGGATCCCCGCCCTACCTAGGGTAGGTCCGGCTTGTTTCCGGTTTCTTTCGACCCGGAAAACAGTAGGCCTCCAATTTTATAGACGGGGGGATGGGAGGGAAACCAAACGGGGGATTTTTTCCTTGTTTTCGTGTATATATGTTTTTCGGGGTTTTTTCTCCCATTCCCATCATATCCATTGTAAAAAATCATACATTGTAAATAAAATCAGGCATCACTTTCGGGTTTTAAGTAGGACTTTTTCATAGAGCAAATGCGGTATTTTGGTGGTTGCTGCGTGCATGGAGATGGACGAGTGATTATATATTGTATTGTTGAATGGGTCGGCGAATGTGGCTAGCTAGGTTCCCCATAGAAAATATAGTTAAAAGCATGACCGCTCCCTTCCCCTCCCCCAAAACCACAAGGCCTCGTGCCTTCTTGTATTTACTACAAGAAATAAAAGAACAGCAGCTGTAGTAAGGCAGACTAAAACAGTCGGCCTCCAATTTTTATAGACGGGGGGATGGGAGGGCAACCAAACGGGGGATTTTTCCTTTGTTTTTGTATATATTTCGGGTTTTTTTTCTCCCATTCCCATCACATTCATTGTAAATAAATCATACAAATAAAAATCATTCATCAATCTCGGGATTTTAAGTAGGACTTCTTCATAGAGCAAATGTGGTATTTTGGTGATTGCTGCGCATAGGGCGATGGATGAATGGTTATATATTGTAATGCTGAATGGGTCGGCAAATGTGGCTAGCTAGGTGTCCTTAGAATATATAGAAAAGAATGACCGCTCCCTTCCTCTCCCCCAAAACCTCAAGGCCTTGTGCCTTCTGTGTAATATACGCAGAAATAAAAGCGGCCGTAGTAAGGCAGACTAAAAGTTTTGATTTTTTGTCTGAGTTTTGCTACTTTTGAAAAGTGAGTTATTATTATTGTTACATTTGTTAAAATTTGTTATTGCATATTTGTTATTATTGTTAAAGCTTCGTGACCCCCCTCAAACTATTGTTGTTTGTTTGTGAGGAGGGTCAAACCGCGACTCGATTTATTGTTTTATTTTAAAAAGAAAAACGACCGCCATTTTTTTATCAAATCATTCATCGGTCTCTGTTTTAATTGAATTTTTTATATATCATTCGCGTTCATCTCCCCCTAGCTGTGTTTCACAACTATGGGGGAGCCAAACAATATCAATTATCCGCTGGACAATATTCATTCACTACTGGACATATTCGAAACACGACCTTCCCCAATGCCGGAAGAAGCTTTTGATTTGTCTACTTCTGCAAACACGATACCACCGGCCCAAAAACCAAAGGAAACAGCAGTCTCTTGGTCTTCACATTGTGTGAATAAAAAATCGCCTTGTGACTACGCAAGAGACAGGGTCGAAAAGCATGGACAATATTTCAAAGATGGAGAAATTCTCCCAATACCAGAACTCGTGGAGGCGGTCGAGCCTAAGACCCTGTCCTTCGTAGTTACCGACATAAAGACCAAGAGACTAGCAGGAATAAAAAAGGAGACCTTTGAGGACCTGCTAAAAACGGCAAACATCCCAGGGAAGTACTTTTACCGTAGAAGCTTTGCAACCTGGGATGTTTTGCTACCCTCAGAGGAAGCAGCGAAAAAACTAGCCGGTGGTAATATTACAACACGCTTCTTTCGGCTACAACCAGAATATCGAGGCAAGAGACGAATACGGGTCACCGTATGCAATGTTTCAATGCAACTAAGTGGAGACGTCCTCGCCGCCTATCTAAGCATATACGGCGGCGTGGGACAAGTCACACAGGTGACATCAACCCAAGGAACCGCCTACGGTGACTACGTCTTCGTCATGTGCCTCGATAGGGGAGGGTTCAATAACATTCCCCATAAAATTAAATATAGAGACACAACGATGACGGTGATAGTCGAGGGCAGAAAACCACTATGCTGGTCATGTAATAGGATCGGCCACTTCTCCAAAAACTGCCCTCAGAAAATGACCACCACTGCAACAACAACAACAACGACTACTACCACTAATGTTACTACTCCTTCCCCTGTCATCACAATAACAGCACCAATTGAAACAAGTGAAAACCACAAAGACAACCTCAATAAAAAAAGACGACGAAGGATGGACCCAGGTAACCAAAAAAAAGGGAAAAAAACTCTCATGAAAAAGCCATCAACAACGGAAAACAAAGTAAATTCATCAACTGATCCAACAACCGTTGCTAATATCTCTACTGCTACTACTTCTACATCGACCATTAGTACGAAACAATCATCATCAGCATCAACAACTGTAACAGAACAATCATTGACAACAATAGAACCAATGGACATGTCAATAAATCTCAAAAGAAGAAGGGATAGTGGAGATTCCCCAACTAAAGAGGGGGAGAAAAAACACCCCAAAAACCAGCACAAACCCCCCCATACCTCAACCTAAGGGGGACAAAACAACAGCAGTCCCAAATCAACGACCAGCACAATTGATCCCAGCCCCACAAAAACCAAAAACTACCCCAGTCACTCCAACTGAAATACCACTACCCCCCTCTCTTTCACCAATTACAACCCCAAAAATACTTACAAGGTCACATTCGGCGACCAGACTTTCACCCTCTCCACAAACACCGTCAACATCAACAGCATCAACATCATCAACAATACATAAAGCAAGAGCACGCTCGGCTTCTACGGAAGCCCGGCGTGCTATAAATGCATTTTACTTTTGTGAAGACACATTCGAAAATCCACACCTAGATCGCCTATTAAAACAAACATTGAAACCATTACGTTCACTTAAAAAGATTGACGAAAAGGACATAACTAACCCGTATCTGTTCAAGGAGCACCTATGTTGACCACATTCGTCCGTTCGGCTGGCAACCGGACTAAAGAACTGTGGCACTTCATTGACGAGGCCAGCCGGACGGACGTAATACTTGCCGATGTAAAAAATACCATACTTAAAAAAATGCTTCCCTTTTGTTCGGGCAGGGTCCCGATTTTAGTTCACCCGTCATTTTATAGGTCCCTAAAACTGAGGTACCCCATGGATGTCGGAGGAATTAGCAGGGACGACCGAGTGAGTACTGAGCTCGGCACCGGTTCCCTGCGTCAGGCCGTCGGAATCCTCACCCCGAAGGATTTCCGGCCCATAGTCGCCAGTGAGTAAGGTAAGTGGGATTGATGGCTCTAAACCTTGCTACTTTGAATGTGAGGGGATTGAGGGATCCGGGCAAGTGTACGCGCTTGCTTGGTGAACTCAAAACTCTCGGACCTCTTTCCTCTCTTTGACGTCCAACCATCTTTTTTTCATTGACATTAGCGCATCCATCTTGTTTTGTTTTTTTTTCCAAAACTCACAAATTGGCTTCAGTCGTCATCGAAATTCAGATATCAACTCTCAGGATTCCGAATCTCCGCCTTACGATCATTTCTCAAGTACCTATTCTCGATATCAATTGTGACACGATGGGTAGCATTCGTTTCCGTTTATGTTGATGCCACTCAGAGGATCTCTCTGTCTGGGAGCGAGACCGGAAGTGGACGAAGGAAGGAAGGTCCCAGAGAAGACAGAGAGAATTAGTTAACAAAGGATGGCAGAAGAGAACAGTCGGCTTGAGATAGCTGTCCAGAGAAGGACACAGTCGATAGGAGGCAGTTAAAAGATGGAAGCAGGGAAGACAAGACAGTAAAGAGATGAGTCAGCATTCCTAGTTGCTTAGTGGAAGTTTCACACAATTATTCGCCCACGATAACCTGCAAATGCATGAAGAGATGCACAAAAATATCACATACAATTCCCTCTTCTTGCGTTTCGGAGCTGACCCAAGTCCGTGTTTGTTCGTTTGTTCTTTTCCTCCACCCTCTCGGTCGTATTTTGCGTATCTGTAAAGAAATGTGTAATGCTCCTGGTCGGATATGAGAGAAACCACTAGACGATCTGATCTAATGGCGATTAGTTGTTTAAGGAAACTGAGATAGTGGGGGTTGCCCGGCCAGGGGTATTGGCACACAATCCTCTTTCTTCTACAGTAGAATTCAGCTAAATTAGAATAGTGGTTAAGTCAGTTTTTACTTCCAACTCCCTCAACTTCTATTTTAAAGCTAAATTTACGCCTTTTTGAACAGCATCTAATTCAGCCCAAATAATTTTGTTATCGTTTTTCTCAGCTATGCTTGCTCTTCCGCCACTAAACCACCAACTGTATCTATATCGATGCTGCTAGCATCGCCGTACACTATTCCTTTTTTTCTTTTAAGGGATAGGCAATCTCCCGCTTCAGGTAAGATCACTTGTATAAATGCGACAATTTAATCATCGACTTTACCTTTCCCAGTATATCTTACTAGTTCTTCTCTTTACGTAATTGCACGCCAGTCACAGCCACCTTGGAACCTGATAGTGCCCTAACAAGTGACCACAGAACAAGAACCATTTCCGCCTGCCCATTACTCTTGTCACCTGCAGGTCCTCGTTGCCCATTCAGTACAGCAGTTCACAAATCACATCAATCTCATTAACCTAAGCTGTAGAATACACTGACTGCATCTCTGCAGAAATATAAGACACCCCCGCAAAGATTGTCCTGTTTATGACACTAAAAAATCTAATGGTGAGGTTGTAGTAATGTTGGGGCGTTAGAGAATGCAGAGTTTCCCTTTATTATCATTACGCCCACGTCCACTCTGAACCGGAGTGGTAGTACTTGATCGCTTCTTATCTATGGATTAAATATAATTGTTTGACATTTATATTGAGTGCAAAGAAATGACTTGTGCTAAACTAAATTGTTTGAAGTAGAACTGTTTGATCATTTAATTGTGTTTAAAGAAATGACCGATGTTTTAATGAATTGTTAATCATACAGAGCAATACTTGGAACCATTTAACTGTGTGTAAAAAAAATGCGCTTCGACTCATTTAAAAACGTTAACAAAACCTGTTTACAGATCATATTTAATATAAATGCATAAAGAGGATTTGGCATTAAATAACCTACATTGGTTGATGTGCCATAAAACCAGATCAAACCAAATCCTATATATTTAATATATAAAGAGGATTTGCATTAAATAACGTACAATGGTTGATATGCCATAAAATCTAACGAAATTAATCACATCCAATCCGATGATGATGTCAATTCCATTGATAGTCTGTTCAACAATAATTGCTTCCTGTTTTTTTTCATCACTTCATATAATTTTATCTCTGCCAGTCGGGTTTCTTAACATTTCACTTCCCTGTTGTCGACTGCTTTCACAGTGTCACTCCCATCATGTCCGCTTATCAGTTTGGGATAGAGTAAAGGAGAATTGCATATGTCATCAATATATGCCACCGCTGCTGTCACACCACCTGCCGACGTTGCGTTTTACTTTTGTTGAATAATAATTATAATAATCAAACGCTAACAACATGGAATATTCTTGACTTTCTCTATCCATCCGTCCCAATTATCCATTGCTCCCGACAGGTCTTCTAAATAACATCATGTGCCTGTACAGCGCCGATGTAAGCTCTTCCTAGTCGGCCAACACGTTCATATATTAGATCAATAGAAGAATGTCACTGGCTTCTCCAGCAGTGTCCCGCATATCTTCTTGTTGTCTTACTTGGATAATTTTTTGATGGGGGGGGAAGCAGGCGTACAGCTGTTGCTTTAAAGGATGTTGTTTCCAAGATTAGTTCAAGAACCCTCGTAACATCCATGTGTTTTATATATACAGTAGTGATGTTTTTGTATATGCCTGTAGTAAATTTTAGTCCTAAGCTGAGGGCTTCGATTTCGGTGGTGGAGAATTGAAAGATGGTTAGGTTTAGGATCATTTCTAGGCGTCCGATGTGTTTCCATTTGCTTTCGTCCAGGAGGCAGGGAAGTTTGTTTGGTAGTCTGTGAGAATGGGTATTGTTTAATGTTTTTATTATCCGGTGGATATTTTGGACGATTCTGTGTGTGAAGTTGCGAAACCGCCTCTCACGTAGGCATATACTCCATCTCATTCAAAGATTACAACGAACATTACTTCGACGAAACCCAACGCAATCTAGAGAAAAGAATTTACGAATAAAAATGATCAATTAAAACAAATGACCATTGAAACGCCCTTTTGTCCCACATGTTAGAGCTTAAACACATATTCAACTTTTTTCAAGTCACCCTAAATAAATCCATACATTGCAAAATATCTCGAAGACTTCTAGAATCTGCGGTCATCTAAAAAACAAACCACCTCTCACGGAGGCATATGCGCCATCTCCTGCAAAGATTACAGCAAACTTTACGAAATCTAGAGAAAAGAATTTACGAATACAAATGATCAATTAATCTGCGGTTATCTCCAAAACAAACTACACCACACCTGGCGAACATCATACTGAATGAAAACAAAATCAAAATAGACAACGGATAGGAAAAAGTAAAAAACACATGCAGTAGTATTTACACAATTACAGCTTAGAAGAAATCCCGTTGTATTTCATCGGATAGATGGTAGAATACATAAAGGTTTACACTAGATTGTTAATTTATTTTGCTTATATAAAAAGGAATTCTGAAAATATCGATAAGTGCTTGAATGTTTTCTCTTTATTCCATTAGATGTTGAAGAAATAATTATGTTGTCTATCACAGCCAAAAGTTAGTGGTCATTCATTACACGCAATGTTAAAAAAACACTTTTTTGAAGCTAAAAAATTTAGGTTCGTTCATTACAGGAAGCCGTCCATTACTTTACAAGATACTGTATTAATTAATTGGTTGATTACTCGTTTGCAATTAGTGATATATTTTCTATAAGTGTCAGTAATATTGTAGCATACACAAAATACGAATACATAAAATATAGCCATGATACAACTATACACATATACAGATACGTAAAATGTTCACATGCATATGAATCCCGTAGACCACAACTAGACTGGCCTCGCCCAGGTCCGAATCTCAACTAGCTTTGCCCAGAGACAAATCTCAACTTACTGCTTTTTTCAAAAATCACCAAAATTCCCAGCCCATCGCTTCCAGGCTTGACGTCATTCACACACTAGTCTCATGTCCTATCTGGGGTTTTCATTATGGCATCTGTGATTGTCACACCCTCCACGCGCGAGCATGAACACCTACGCTAATAGCCGAACAGTTCTAAGCCTAACCAAACCGAATGATAAGATATAACCAACGAAAAATGATAATATAAAAAAATTCGTCCGCAATTATTTAACAATATGAATGACAAAAGATATCATATTTTATTGATTAAAAATTGATTTATAAATAAAGAACTTACTTGTCCGTGCCAGTTCTTTAATATCTTGACCATTTTATTTGCAATCCAGTTCAAGGAATGCACATGTTTTTGTTTTTTTTAATTTTCTTAATTTGAGCAAAAAGGGAAGGAATAAGCGTAATGAGTATTTATGGTATGACATTAAACTGGTTCGGATAATGTAGCTCCAATTCTTGAACTCTAATGAGTGTGAAGAATCTCTTCAATGTTATTACTCCCTGGTCCACTCTGACTAATTGTCGTAATTCGGTTAACCGTGTAAATTTTTGATTAAAGATTGTAAAACAGAATTTATACAGCGAAATACATTGTGTAGACTTGTTTTAATATTCGTCTCGGCAAAGCAGATATTTCAGTACTAATAAAAAATGAAATACTTCTACATCTGCTATATTTCTTTCTTTCTTTCTTTTTCCTTCAAATTTACATCGTATCCATTGTTGTCCTTATCTTTCCATTTCGCTGTTAGCATTGAGGAGGATTTTTTAATAACCATTTCAGCAGCAGTTTCTTCTCAAAGATTCCTGAAGTATGGCTTCATCGTTTCTTACTTTTTTAGTCTGAGATTACACATCGAATTGTTGCTGCTTTGGTTACTTATTTATGTCTCTTGGAGGCAACTTCTTGATTTCTTAGAGATTTCAATTTGTTACTGGTTCGATTACTTTTGGACTAGTTTTTTTTATCTAGGAATATTAGTCCCACATATTGAATAATACTTTTTAGAGACGGTACTGTTGTTTTAATGACTGTTTTATATGTGTTTGAAAAAAAACCCCGGAGAATCTCTTCATGTCAACTAATCCACTGACATGCGAAGTCAGCAGTTAAATATAGTAGCAGCCTTCCCATCCTCAGGGATCTGATAACCTCGTGTGTGACCGACAACAAAAGTTTAACCACGCGAACTCTTGTGAGAAGTGCAAGAAATGGTTACACATAGTAAAGGGGATTTTTTTAAAGTGTCAGTCATTTAGTAACCCACAGAGGACAGGATTGGAAAATAAATATCGGGGCAAGCAAAACTGTTCCAAATACCGCTTCATGTCTTCCTGATTTGAGACGGGTAATAAAGTGAGTGGTATTTTTTCATTGACCACTTGCCTCACTTTTTCCTTTCAATTCATTGATATCTCTTCATCTTAGCTTTCTCTCCGTCAGCTTTCGTCGATACACAACAATGTGGCAATGGCCTTTTTCAGATGTCATTCTTTTCAATGTGAAGTAGAAGAAAGAAAGAAAGAAAGAAAGAAATATTGATAAGTGTGTAGTGGAGAAGAAGAAATGAAAGAGAAGGAATAATAAGCGATGATTTAAGAGGAAAATAAGATGAATTGAGAGGAAAGAAAGGATAAGTTTTATTAAGAAGAAGAAGACGATCTAACTGCGTTGGCCTAATTGCTGGATCATTTTAAGGAAGATAACTCTTTTTTCAAAATTGCGAAGAAATTAGGGCATGTTGTTTGTCCGGTGACTGAATTTTAGGGATGGTCTTCTTTTGGAATGTCTGAAAAGGGTATTTTTCTAAAGAATATGTTGTTGTTGTTGTTGGTGGTGGTGGTGTGTGTGTATGTGTGTGTCTGTTTCTTGTTTTGTGTTCTTGATTTTCTTTGTTTTATTCTTGAATTTTATAGTTGTTTCCTGAAGATTGCAGATGTCGTTAAGGTCTTTTTAGCGGAGGGTGTATCCAAATCAATTTACGAGATTTGCAACGTTTGTAAACAGCAATGTGAATTTGTCTTTTCAATTTTCTTGATTAATTCTGAACAAGATATTTTTTCTTAAATAACTGTTTAATTCTATTTTTAAAACTTCCAAAAATTTAGGATTTCATCATCATCAAAGAAGGCTGACAACACTGAACTCTCTATCTTTCTCTCTCTCTCTCTCTCTCTCTCTCTCTCTCTCTCTCTCTCTCTCTCTCTCTCTCTGTGTGTGTGTGTGTGTGTGTACATATATATATATATATATCATTGCTGCCGGCCATCGCCTTTGGTAAATCCTCTAAACGGCATCGTGTCTTCACAGAGCTGGTGAATTTCTTTCTTGTTGTTTAAAACTGGTGTGTCCATATTTAGGACCTCATCGGAGAACATGGCCAATGAGTTCGTCCTTCCATCTCCAGTAGTGTCCTATATATCTTCTCATTTTACTTGTATGCTTTGTGAGATAGAATATGCATATTGCCTATTCATAAACCAACATATGCAACCCCCCCCCCAAAATCATCTTATATTTATATCTATATTTTTCTATAGTTGTTTCTGAAAAGTTTATTTGCGCACATTTCTCAAGTATTTCTATATAATGTAAATAATTTGTACACAATAGTTTAGTTTCAAATATTCCTATCTAATACTAATAATTTTATGGTTTCAAGTAATCATATCAGTTTGATAATGGTCATCTGTTTGCACATTGTTATATAGTTTCAAATAACTATAAATAACCCTTAGTAAACAATTATCATTAAATTATCATTATCATTAAAAATATGCTTGGTAGGGTGATGTTTCCAGGGTTTGTTGACAAAAAAAAACATACAGGATCATAGTGTAGTATCCATCAAGCTTTTTCTCGAGGTGTTTCGTTAAACTTCAAGTGGAGCATTCCTATAACACTGCTGACACGGTTACAGATTTAAGAATATTCGTTTTATTTTGTCAGAAAGATAAGAACTTCTACTATCCATGCTTTGAATCAGCGTAGACGCCACCAGTAACATTTTTTTCGGAATATCGTCTGTTTCTGGGGATTTTTTTTTATTGTGAAACCATTTGATTTCATTACGTCTATTGACGTTCGTATATCATAGACAAGGCAGATTATGAAGGGAGGGAAATGGTTCCAATAAACAAAAAAACATAACAAAATGCTTACTAGTGTATATCTATTGCAATAACATTCGGTTCCAATAAGATCCTCTTTTGGGCTGTAGTTTATATTGATTGTATCTTTGCAGAAGGACAAGACCCCCTCCCCAACGAGCCTCATGAATATAATACTAAACAGTCTGTTGGTGAGGATCCAGTCCTGGATCTCTGGGGAATGTGGAGTACCCTTCACTGCTATTGTTCCTAGCTTCACTCTGACTCGGAGTGGTAGTGCCTGATTGGGTCCTCTCTAGGGGTAACATAAAGTTGTTTTATCCTTTGAAATGTGTGCGAAAAAATTACTTACGTTAAATCGAATTGTTAGAAATAGAATTTATTCACCATTTAAATGCATGTAAACAAATTATTAATTTTTTGATGAAAATATTATTGATACATAGCAATATTTGGAACGATTTAAATATATGCAAATAAAACTATTAGTGTAGAATGCTTGGAATTATTTAACTATGCAAAAGAAAGATTAACGTCTCATAGAATTATTAGTGTTAAATAGCGATACTTGAAATTCTTTAAGTCAATGCCGAAGCCGAAATTGAATTATTGGTATTACTTTGCAGCATTTGGAACCATTTGAAAGTGTGAAAATTGATAAATACTTTTGAACAGAATAATTAGAGTTAAATATGCTATTAATTGCTCAAACAACTGAATATATGAGCTATAATCAAACAGGCGACATTTCCACCCTAGACGGAACTTCTCTGAAACTGGTAGACAAATTCATCTACCTAGGAAGCAGCATCTCATCAACCGAAAAAGTCATCGACACACGGCTAACGAAGGCATGGACAGGTATCAATAGGCTATCGATCATATGGAAATCAGATCTGACCGATAAAATGAAACGCAGTTTCTTCAAGGAAGCGGTAGAGTTGATACTGCTATATGGATGCACTACTTGGACAGTAACAAAACGGCTGGAGAAGAAGCCAGACGGCAATTACACAAGAATGTTGTGAGCAATTTTGAATAAGTCCCGGGGGCAACACCCCACAAGGCACCAACTATACGGCTACCTGCCTCCCATCACGAAAACTATCCCATCACGAAAGTTAGACGAACCAGACATGCAGGACACTGCTAGAGAAGCAAGGACGAGCTCAAAAGTAATGCACTCCTATGGACCCCCGCATATGGCCAAGAAAAAGCAGGACGATCTGCTCAAAAATACATACAGCAGCTATGTGAGGATACAGGATGTAGCCCTGAAGAACTGCCGGAGGCGATGAATGATAGGGAGACGTGGCGAGAGAGGGTCAGGGATATCCGTGCTGGCGGCACGACATGATGATGATACTGATATTAATTAATCTATTCAACGCTAATGAATCTATTCAACATATGCAACCCCTTAACTGTCTTTCTTTTCTTTACTTGTATCGGCTTTCACCCTGGTCGGGTTGAACCGGTTTCCTCCTGAGCAAGTTTCTCATTCAGGAAGATACTTTGGAATTTGATTGAAGCAAAGGGTCCCAAGTCCTACCCGGAAAAACGCTCAGTTTGCCGCAAATTTTTCCTCAGACGCATTGACAGAGCGACCCCATGCCGCTGGTTGCTGGAACAGACACCCCCTGGATTTTCACCAGAGCCCCTTTAGCCGGGTTGCGGCCCTAATACCCCTACGTGCCAGACCAATCCGGCTTGGGCGGCCCTACCAGGAACCAAAGTTTCCGACGGCATAGCTCTGGCACTACCCGTTGCCACCGCCCTGCCACGTTGAGGGGGTGTTGGACTTCACTGTCTGGAAAGAAATTGTGACGTGGTATGCTATAGAGAGAGAGAGAGAGAGTGAAGGGGAGGTCAATACCCTTACCCCTCTTTATTTGAATCAACAGGCATTAAGAAAGATTTGATAACTGGGACTGCCCATTAAAGTGGTAGGGGAGAGAAAGGGTAAGCTATCTGCACCCTATGCCCTGAAGCCTGTTGAACGGAAGAAGTCAATCAAGTGGCGTGATTCAGCAAGGTGATGGAAGAGGAAAGTCGGATGATTGGTCCACGGGCTCTTCGCGCCAAAAGGGCAATCACGCGTTAGAGAAATTTGAAGGAGAATTTTAGTTTGGACAAAGCCAGTGTTAGAACCAGATCGCTGAGGTCAACCACCTCCCGTAAAAAAAGAGAGAAAAAAGAAGATTATTGAAAATCCGCCAAAGATAAGTACAGCACAAACCGTTTTCCTTCTACAATTCTTAAGTACTGAAAAGTTGTATGTATTCAAAAAAAAAAAAAAGAGAGAAACTGTAAAGATTCTGTTTTATCAATAGTTAGATTTATTGAATGAACATTGCTACACGCCTCAGTCCGGTGGTTTAGACACTTTTACTCAAGTAAGAGAAAAAGAAAGAAAGAAAAAAGAGAAAGAACAAAAAGGATTGCTGAGAGACATTTTTTGCTTGATGTTTTCCTGTTTGCTTAATATTGCCGGTATTTTTTTAAAAAGCGATAAGAAAAAGGAACTGTTTCTTAAATCTCATCATTATTTGTTTGGTCGTTGCATATTAAAATTTTATTATATTTTAAATGCACCCTTGTATTGAAATCTTTTGGTTGTGTTATTTCCTCTGTCGATTTGGCTTCTTTGCATGTATCTTGTCTCAGCATCGTACAGCTTTCATTAATTCTCACTAACGTCTTATTGCATCCTTAAACATTACAAAAGGATTTGGAAACCTGTCTACAGCTAATATTATCTAACCTAGAAGTTCGTTCTTCCGTGATTTGAGGGGATAGCAATACAAAGGACTTGGTGGTGTATGTGAAAGTGAATTAATACCCCCTTACCAACGTCTGAGGTCAGTCCAGCCACGAATTAGCCTCCACATTATTTGTCTGTTTATCATACGCCCGAAATAGGAGTCTTGACCGAGATTTATTTTGTGGAGTTTCAAGTGCCAGACTGCCCTCGGCGATACGCATTCTACGTAACAGGCTTCTACAGAGGTCAATGCCTGAGATGATCTCTTAAGGTCAGTGTAGAATTCAACGTCACAAAATGATAAATATTGAATAGAATTATTTGTGCTTGATAGCAGTAATTGAATGTATTTGTCGCTGCCTCCCACCAGACAGGACTTGACACAAGGTCAAAAGCCCGAAGGCCAATTAAAGTGGGGATAAAGGGGAGGGGAAGGTCGGGAATGAGCCGAGACTCGAACCCTGCTAGTCATTGACCCACTAAGTGCAATGTGGGTCTAATGAGTCAAGCAGTATCATGAACCTAAATCTAGATCCGGGCACGTATACCAGAATATAGCTTGAAGTAGACCGTGAGGTCTAGTGCTATACAAGGGGTGCAGGGGGGACAAAAAAGCAGCTTTCCCACCCGAGGGTGGCCCAACCGATGTTGGAGGCTTTTTGGCCTCGAATCTGCCATTGGTTTCGATACCCCATCCGACACGAATGCCAGACGGCCCAAGAAAAAGGCCAGTAATTGAAACCATTTAACTCTGTCGAAACAACAGCATTAATAACTATCAAACAAATTAGGTTTAACTCATTTAAAAATGAAATTACCAACAAACTATTCACTTACAAATCATATATGTATATCTATTTAAATGTGAGCAAACAAATAACTGATATTGAATGAATAGTTACATAGTCATATATGAAATCATTTAACTGTGAGTAAACAAACTGTTTATGTCAATTTGAATTATTAGTATTATATAGAAATACTTGAATCCATTTAACTATGAGCCTAAAATGAGCTCAGGCTCGTTTTAAAATGCCATTAACAAAATGTGTTTACAAATCATATATATTTAATACATATATGTATAAATAGGTTTCGAGATTAAAAAACCTTCAGTGACTGATATGCATTAAAACTCAACCAAACAAACCAATTAAGTTCTTACGTGATATTCCTGTTTGAAATCTCAAAACCAAGAGATTATAAGCAAAATACTTGTTCATATACTAATATACAGACCTTTTTTTGTGTGTATGCATCAGGGCTTTTCAAACGTTTTACTTGATGCACCTGTCATAATCAAATTTAATTCCGATTCAATCCCAACACCACAAAAAAAAAAGATTGTGAGAGCCCCCGCATCAGTGAGCCTAACCTGCTGGCCAACGAAAACGAGTTCGAACTCTAGTCGAAATATAACGTTTAATATCGCTCTGGTAAAATAAACAGCTATGTGTCTAATTGTACCAAAACCTTTCTTTTACGAGGAATTGAATAATCCATCATGGTTGGTATGCCATCAAACCAATCAAACATGAGAAAAGAATTAGTAAACAATAAATGAGTACACGTCTTAAATTCTTAAATTATTTTCTAATGGAAGGGATGAGTGTGGTAGGCAGATTTGTGATGATGTATAAGTTGCAAGTGAATTTAAATGGTTTTCGAACATAAAAGCAAAACGTAATTACTGCTACACGGTGCTTGATGATATATTTACTCACTGAATGGTAAAAATTTAAAAACGCTATACTTTTTGAACAACAGCAGAATTTTACAGGAATTATATCACTGGTACCGCGAGCAATATTGAACAAGTCCTAAAGGCCACAACCCACATAGCAGCAGCTATACGGCCACCAATCACGCATCACGAAAACTATCCAAGTTAGACGAACTAGACATGCAGGACACTGCTGGAGAAGTAGGGACGAGCTCATAAGTGATGTACTCCTATGGACCCCTTCACATGGCCGTGCAAAATCAGGGCGGCCAGCTCGAACCTATATACTGCAGCTCTGTGAGGATACGGGGTGTAGCCCTGGGGACCTACCGGAAGCGATGAACGATAGGGAGGGGTGGCGAGAGAGGGTCAGGGATATCCGTACTGATGGCGCGACGAGATGAGATGATGAGATACCACAGGTAGACTCATTAATTTATCACGTCGTCTTTCTAGGATTTTATATTTGTCTTAGTTTCATGTTATATCAAAGATATAAACTAAGTTTTATATCAAAAACCGAGCAACTTTGGGGGATCAATCATATGTCTTCTTAATATGAAGTTGATTGATTGAACTTCACGTCGAGGATCATTTTATGCAAAGAAGTTAGGAAATTGCGTCCTTTAAACATTTTTTTGCAGTAGTGGCTAACGTGCTGGACTGCGACATCGTAGTAAGCGAGTTCGAATTCCAGTCGAGCTATTACGCCAATATGAAGATTTTTACTATCGGGAAAAGTATAAAGCTTCTTATCCCTCAACTATGGGTCAAACAGTACCATTACTTTTCTTCTACAAGGATGGTATTGGCCATTAAGAAACGAACATAGGTTGATATGCCACAAAAAAAAAAAAAAAAAAGCAAATAATCGTATATTTATATCTATATTTTTCTATAGTTGTTTCTGAAAAGTTTATTTGGGCACATTTCTCAAGTATTTCTTTATAATGAAAATAATTTGCACAAAATAGTTTAGTTTCAAATATTCCTATCTAATACTAATAATTTTATGGTTTCAAATAATCATATCAGTTTGATAATGGTCATGTTTGTACACTGTTATATAGTTTCAAATAACTATAAAAAAACCCTTAGTAAACAATTAGCGCTTCAAGTAAGTATTCTTTATGCGAATAATTAGCATCAAGTATTCTTATAGAAAACGAATATTTTTAACGGGTGCTCAATATTGTCATTATAATGCACCTGCTTTTAACTTTTTTATATCATTACCTGTGCGCAAAAAGCATCAGCTCTCTTTCTAAAATCCAAAGATTTTTTTATGATTTAATTCTACTTGTTTAATATTGGAAGATAGATAGATAGATATGAAGAGAACTAGAAAGAAAGAAAGAAAGAAAGAAAGAAAGAAAGAAAGAAAAGGATAGATAGATAGATAGATAAATAGGTAGTAAGTTAATACTAAAAATGAGTAGAATTATATTACTTCATCTCATCATCTCAGAGAGAAAAACTGAAATTTCAACTCGGATGCAGACACCAAAAATGTCCAGAGGTAAATTAGAGCGTCAACTGTATATTGATCATTACAGCTATAAAATTACTTACCTCTGTAACTTATGTTGTCAAATAATACAGACATTACTATATTATCCGGCAATTTCCTTCGGTAAGCGAACTACCTTATTCTGAGCTTTATTTTTTATTCCAAATCCTGAAAATTAATTTGGAAATAATATATCAGCTGGAACCGACGTTAAACAACAAAATAATATTTGAAAAAAAAAATCTCGGAAAAAATATTTATGTAACAAATATTTTGCACATTATAATATAAGCCTGAGGGGGAAAATATCAACACAAAATCCACGAAAGCTATCAAATACAAATGGAAAATACTTACTCTATGGCTTCATAAGTCTCGTAAAGTATCTAATTCCAAAACCTGTTATGAAATCTTGATCTCAATTATAGTGAATGTTCGGAGGCTAATATAAGTTCAGTTCCGACTCAACACTGTTAATAATAGCGTTTATCACACATTCAAAGTCATATATAGTATTACTATAAGTATATGGAAGCCAAAAGGAAATAGACCATGCAGCTATGTGTGTGAGTACTTTTGGAGGAAGGTTGAGTTGTCTGTATATCTGTACAGATGGGAAAATGACATCAAATATTTTGATTTTCCAGTCAGGATCGATGAGTAATTACAGAAATTACCGTGTTTTGGGGATGTTGTATTTTTCCAGACTAATAAAGTTTAGGAATATGAATAGATATCAGCATATTGAAGGTGACAGACAGATAGATAGATAGATAGATAGATAGATATAAAGAGAACTAGAATGAAAGAAAGAAAGAAAGAAAGAAAAGGATCGCTAGATACATAGATAGATAGATAGATAGAGAACTAGAAACAAAGAAACAAAGAAAAGGATAGATAGATAGATAGATAGATAGATAGATAGAAGAAAGAAACCAAGAAACAAACAGATAGATAGATTGATAGATAGATATATATATATATAGAGAGAGAGAGAAAGAGTGAGAGAGAGGGAAAGAGAGCAACACCGTAAAAGAGCAATATGTTGCATACAGAGGAATCAAGGGACACACCATTTCCAATGTTCAACTGTAACATTCTCTGGAAGCCTTTTCCAGAGGGTCTTTCAAGAGAATCAAAGGAAAAAACCAAGTGAATTTTGGACCTATATTAAAAGGGTGCATCAATGTATTCACAAGATGATAACGTAATTAATCATGGAATTTGATCAGAAACTTTCAACGTATAAAGTTTCAAGCACTAGCAGGTTGTGACACAAGTTCAATTTTAAGCGGATTTTAAAGGTTTTATTCAGGGTTTTCCTTTTCCTTGGCTGGTTGCCATACCAAGGTTAAAGAGGTCTGCTCTACTATATACGTATAGATGAAGGGAAAATGATTGCATTCATAACATTCCCGAGAGCTTCATCGCTATGAAAAAGAAAAACAGTCTTGTCAACGATTTGAACTCAAATCCTCGTGTCAATTTCCTACGATGATACCATTACACCAAAGGCACCTCCTAAAGCATGAATATATAGTGAGTAAAATACATTCTTTTTCATCGTTCGCCTATGAGGAACACGTTAATGTGCCAACGTATATATATATATATATATATATAAAGATTCATCGTAAAAAGGTACAATAGTTCAATTAAAGATATAAACCATCGAATTACCTACATAGATGATCTGTTTTTGGTGGTAAAGACCTGCGTAGAACCTGGCACACTTCCTCGATAAGCCAGAATAATGGCGATCTAATATGTTAGAGTTTTTCGAACAACACACACACACACACACACACACACACATTTATATATATACATATATATATATATATATATATATATATATATATATATATAAGCCCACGTACTCACGTATCCACACATGTGGAAACTTATACATATGTATGTGTGTGTGTGTGTGTGTGTGCACGCACATATGTGTGTGTGTGTGTGTGTGTGTGTGTGTGTGTGTGTGTGTGTGTGTGTGTGTGTGTGTGTGCCACCATAATCTCTCCGCACTTAATTTTAGATAAGTAAAAATGAGTTTTCTCCATCATTAAACCTTGGATTTACAAATGTATCGATAAACATTATATATATATATATATATATATATATATATATATATATATATATAACTTAAATCGCGAGTCGAAAATCTTCTACTAAAGTTTCACCTTATCGGATCATCAGGAAGCCTAACTTCGACTATATATATATATATATATATATATATATATATATATATATATATATGTGTGTGTGTGTGTGTGTGTGTGAATGTACATATGTATGTATCGATAAACACACATATATATATATATATGGGGCGGGGTTCATGTGTGTGTGTGTGTGTGTGTGTGCATACACTGATGAACCCGCAGTCTTATGATTCAAAACGAATTTATTTTCCATCACAAGTATTCAAATCAAAATTGAACGCATAACTCCGTAAGAGGCCGCAGACATCTTAATGTATCCTCGTATGTATGTATGGATGTATTACAATATCCTAAATGATTGAACATCTTTTTCCAGTCACACACTTCTATGCTGTTACGTATTTATGAAAACAGATATCGATTTTAGTCGCAATATTTTTTCCAAGTGGGAAGATGAAAATATATTTGGTCCATTTCTAACATGTAATGCGATGAAACTTCACGAGCTAAATATGATTTTTGTACGAAACTCAACGTTTTTACTGTTTATTCTTTTTTTCTTACAATTTTTTTTTCTTGTGCAACTTTTTATTTAGTGGCTGTAAGTCAAACGATTGTAGCGTTGGTCTCATATTGCTAATACCAGTTTTAACACCTATTTCCCAAAACTTTAACTCCGCAAGGATGAAATATTTTCCTTGGATATTTTCCAAGAAGCCACTTTACTCTCTGCCTTTCCAATCAGTTCTGAGAACATAGCGCACGATTGATCTTCGTCTGTTTAATAAAACACAATCGATCTACATCGGTAATCACAGGTCTTTGATCAGATCTAAACACATGAGACTGTGTCTCAGTCAACATCGTCACCATCTACGTCACTATGTCTGGCAATTATGGCAGCGTTGTTAGCGAAAGGTTTTCCACAGATTCAGAATTTCTGTCTCTGGACGTGGTTAGTGTTGTCCAGCGGTCGAATGAGAAAATAATTATAACAAAACAAAGAAGAGAGACAGACAGACTGACCGACCGACTAGTAGAGGGAGATAGAAAGTAAGAGAAAAAAAATCAGTCAATACTTTGTGCATTCGGTGTGACAGTTGGCAACGCTTAATATAATCTTTATGATAGTTTTTGGTTATTTATATTTTATTATCCGATGTCTGCAAAAAGCATTTTTCTGATGACTAAGAGCCGAATCAAAATTTCCTATAATCTTCGTGTATATGCAAACGTCGAAACAGGATATAAAGATGGATTGAATGAGGAGAAGCAGGAAAAAATAGATGTAAAACTTGTTTTGGAGCTTAGATATTTCCCACAGATGCCAATGGTCGGTGGTCAAATCCAGTTAGAATGCATAATCTTGAATACTGATTTTCAAGGCAGGTTAACCCTCTCTGTTTGAATGATTGGCACAAATTACACTAGAAAACAATTTATTTTACTTTGTTTTGTTCCTGGATATAAAATGTTATCTTCCAATTACTTATGGCTAAAGTAACCTAAAAATATTTTTTTCACTTCAAAATTTGGTTTTTAGAAATAAGCAAAACATTTTCAAAATATAATAAGGAGATTATATTTGAGGGTTGATACATGAAAGCTTTTTCATTAAATCACAAACCTTAAAGAGAAGGAGTCTTCGTAGTGTGATGACTTACGTCACCAGAGTAAGAGAGTTCGAACTAAAGCCGATTTATTACATAAACTTTCGGACAAATATTATTGAGAAAGGCATGAACTCTCTTATCCCATCAACAGCTATGGGTTAAATAGTAGTGCTCCTTCTGTCCTTCTACAAGGATGGTTTTAGCCTGAAATAACCTGCAAAGTTTGACATGCCATTAAAAAAAGAAACCCAAACGAAATAAATCTTAAAGAATTAAGTAAAAGTAAAGTTGGTGATTTTAATCGAGGGGGGCACGAAGGCTCCCTTTTCAAAAGCTAATAAACCAAGGGGGCGCTACTCATTCCCATGGATTGATCCACTTTTCCCTTGATACGTACCTTATAATGGTGAGCGTTAAGCAAGGTCACACTAATTACCATTCTTTGAGTCTTTGGTATGATTCGACCTGGAGATTGAACCCCGGTCTCCCGGACCATTGGCGAGCACTCTACTCATTAGTCAAATACTGATTTTTAAACCGTCCGATGCATTTTTGTATAGCTTTAATATTTGAATATCTCGATGGATTAATTGATTTAAATAGCAAGCAAACCTGTCTGGGGCAATTTTATGCTAAATGTTTAGGAAACGGGGTTCGTAATACGTTCATATTGCAATTTTTTGGCACGTGTCTCAATATAAGGCTTTTTCGTGTATATATCTCAATATATGGCTATATGTGTCTAATTTTTTGGTGCATGTGTCTCAATTTAGGGGGGGTTGTGTATGTGTTTCAATATAGGGCTTTTTGTGCCTATGTCTCAATAGAGGGCTTTTTGAGTATGTGTCTCCACATAGAGCTTCTGGGGCATTTGTCTTATTTTATGGCTTTTTTGCATACGTTCCAATTGAATATAGATATATATATATTTTTTTTTTATTCTGTTTGACCCATACATGTGATTCTAACAGATAGTACCACTCCTGGTTTGAGTGGATTTGGGTGTAACAGCCATGAATAAATACTCCACATTCCCCAGATATCCAAAACTGGAATCTTACCATCAGATTCACTTTTGTGTCATAGCAAGGACGGCCCTTCATTTGGGTGGAGGACTTACCAATCAATCAATATCTCATTTTATCACTCAAGCACTTCTTTTTAAGATTATCTTTCCTCAATTCTATCATGTTTTATTAAAAAGTATGACATTTTTTCGGTTTCACAGACATTTATTTAAAGCTTATGTCATCTATTCCTCTTAACAGTATCTATGAATGCACTATATACCGCGCCATTGGAATAGTGGTTAGAGTATTCGCCAATGAACCGGTAGACCGGGGTTCAATCCCAGGTCGAGTAATACCAAAGATTCAAAAAATGGTTCTCAATGCCTCCTTGTTTAACACTACATTTTACGGTATGGATCAAGGGTAAAGTGGAGAAACCCAAGAAAAGTGGTAGCGCTTCCCTTACACCTCAATGTGGTAGCTATTGAAAAGAGAGCCTTTGAGTCACCCTAGACTACGATCGGCCAAAATACACATGTATGTATGTCTATATATATATATTTATATTTAAACTATTATTTTGACTCACTATTCCCAGTTCTATTCAGTTTTCTGTAGATGAAGCTTCGAATATATTGACTACATCCTGTGCAGAGGAATTTGACCCTGCAAAAATGGGAGTCCTGGGTAGGATACTTAATCCGGTGATAAGGTGGCTGTTTTCCGATATCTGGGACGTTGAAAAACCTCTTTGTTGAAATTTTTCTCTGGTCAACTCTAATCTGGAGTTATTATAACCGTAAGTATTGTAGGTTCTAGGAAGTCTTGTTGGGAATATTTTGGTTAGTATAGAAATTCTTGAAAACAGATAATTGTATAAAAACTAATTATCATAACTATCAAATGTGAATGCTACTTGATACCGTATAATTTCTTGCGAATTATCAATAATTGGTAGAAATACTTGAAACCATACAATCTTTTATTTTTGTTTTTAACGGTACATCAATCTTTGTGTGTTATTAAATGCCAAAACCATCCTTCTATAAGAACAATAGTGCTACTATTCAATGCATAGCTGGGGGATAAGGAGATTTAAACCTTCCTCAAGGATATTATTCCGAAGTAAATGTAATAGCTTGACAGGAGTTCGAACTAGTTTATTACGATATTACAGTCGAAAACGTTAGCCACTACAATAAACATTTTCCAATTATTATTATTTTGAAGAGAAATTGGAAGGTATAATAATTATTCACTGATTATTATAACCAGTTACAAGAAACCAAAATTACTTGTAAAAATGCTGACTTTAGCAGTATATGACCTAAAAGGTGTCGACGTACCGTAAACCCAATCAGCCAACTATTGAACAGTAACTTTCGCTTTAAATGCTATCATGATGGACTCAAGTATTGCGATTCTGGCAATATAGAAGCATTACTTTAAATGGACTCTCAGAGTCGTTGAAGCTGCTGGCAAAATGTAGAAAATGAATTGAAATGAAATCGTTACTGGCTGTGCAGCAGTTTTATTGGTAATAGTGAGCTGTCCCCGAAGTAGATGATTATCAGTTGTCGGTAATGTTCATTTTAGAATAGATGTAGGTGATATTCAAACTCAGGATAGGAGTCGATTACCAGCACTCGAGAACTTATGAAAGGGCTAAGATCATGATTAAGAAAGAAACATAAGATTATAGACTTAAAAAGAAAAAAAAGAGGAAATGTAAGGTTTCAACATCTTACCCACTAAGATGTAACAAAATTTGCTAGATCTTGTACACGGTACGGAAAACAGCAGAGGTCAGCAGGCTCGAACGGCGAGGCTGGTCAAATAGTGTCACTCACACGTGGTGGAAGTCAAGGTTGAGTGTTCTATGAACCCCCATTTCTTGATTCGTCCACTTTCTTTTGATGGCTAGTCACGATAAAACCAGCGTTTGCGTGACCGTATACTGAAACACTTTTCAAGAGTAAGGGAACAGTCTGTTTCAATGATTAAGATGATTCTACTTTGCAAGTTGTGGTCGTTAACCATTTTTCACCTGCTTCCACGGCCTCAGAACCTGAAAGGAAAGAATAAAGACGTCGAAGTCCAAACCCTTAACACGAGTTGAGCTTTTGTATTTCTTCTTTCCCATCAAAAAATTATCAAGCACCGGTGACTATATGGTAATTAAAGTTGGCGACCGTAGTTGAGGGTGACTTGAAGGCTCCCTTTTCAATAACTACTACATCATGGTGTAGAGGAGGGTGCTACTCCTTTCCCTGGATATATATATATATATATACCGGCTCATTGGCCTAGTGGCTAGAGTGTTCGCCAATGGTCCGGGAGAGTGGGGTTCAAACCCAGGTCGCGTCATACCAAAGACTTTAATAGTGGTACTTTATACCTCCTTGCTTAACACTCAGCATTATAAGGTTAGGATCAAGGGTAAAGTGGATCAATCCAGGGAAAGGAGTAGTACCCTTACCTACACATCAGTGTAGTAGCTAGAGAAAAGGGAGCCTTTGGGTCACCCTCGACTATGGTCGCCAACTTACTTCTTGTTTTTCTGGTTAATAATATAATATAATAATATTTTATTTTTGTTGTTGCTGTTGTTGTTATTATTATTATTATTGTTGATGATGATGATGATGATGCTGTCGTTATTTCAGTCCTAACGTTGGTGTGAAGAACTCACAAAAATTGGTGAAAAGAAAACACATTTGCTTCTCTCTGTAGTCTGATTGACAGTTCGTCCTTTGTTCTCCAGAAATCTTTTGAGTATTCGAACTG
Source organism: Sepioteuthis lessoniana (assembly GCA_963585895.1). Lineage (NCBI taxonomy): Eukaryota > Metazoa > Mollusca > Cephalopoda > Myopsida > Loliginidae > Sepioteuthis > Sepioteuthis lessoniana. Next base: position 149,619,693 of record OY757904.1, read on the forward strand.
ATCTGCACAATTGTGGCTAGATGGACTCGATTTGTCCTCTGATTTACGACCCATCTAGCCACTTTCAAAGCTTGTGTGATCGTTGCAAGTAATTCAAACACAAGTGGTATTACCGACATCCTCATGTTCCACAACTTTTCTCAGTTCTCTAGCAAGCTCTAAGTACTTGTCACTTTTTCGCTTTCTTTGATTTTCTCTCCCGGGTTCACCAAGACAACAAAATCCATTATACGGCAAGTTCTCTTCACGTTTTTCTTTTCTTTTTTTTTTATCTAGGTCTGATTTCCTGGCCTGGATCAGGGGATCCTTTTGTATCTCAAAATCCCTGAGAATTTTATGTGTCTCATTCTCTAGGACGGTATCGGGTTTGGTAGTATGGTCAAATTTCAATTTCTTACACTCTTCCAAGAGGATCATATTTCCCCACCCTGTCATGCCTAGCCTTATACTACTTTAGCACGAGTGTCCTACATTCGCTTATTATGTGGTTTATTGTTTCGTCTCTGTCACCACATAATATACACTTGCTATTCTTTTGCCTATTATCGATTTTGGATTCAATATGATACGTCCTTATGGCGTTATTTTGTGTTGCTATTTGGAGAGATTCAGTTTCTCTCTTAAGGTTTCTTTTCGTAGCTAGGTCTATTTCTTTTCGAGTGAGCTTTCGCTATTTTGTAGCTTGAAATATCCATACTGTTGTTTTGCTTAGTATTTCTATTTCCCAATTTTTTTTATTGTTCTCTTAGTACTTATATTGTTAGTGCTGTTACTGGACGCTGTAGTTAGACTTTCTTTACTTTTTTAATGTTGTCCTTGATTCCTCATATTGATGTATCCACGCAATCTTCAATGTTGGCGAGTCCTCTCCCTACTTTATTTCTTCACACATAGTCTGTCTATGTCTTGTACGTCATCATCAACTTTCTTGTTCTTAGGTCCACTTGCCTCTCGTCAATTTTAAGAATGGTCTTGAGTATCTTACAAGGGTGACAGGACAGATGTTTATTCCTTTGATGAGATTTATGCTGCAGAGCCTGATTTCTTAAAGTTTTCTCATTCGGCTGAAGTGCTTTACTTCTTCTTTTTTTTTTTTTTTTTTTTTTTTTTTTTTCATCTCTGCTTGTTCAATTGTGTCTGTTTCCAATGTTACCAAGCACTTGTAATTTTCCTTATCTGCAATCGTTCTAATTCTTTCCTAATTTTACAGTTTCATTCCTTCTGTATTTATTCTTTTTTCCACTATTCATTATGAGCATGGCTCATTTTCTTTGTCAAATTTCATTGATATATTCTAATTCATATTCTTATTCTTTTCATCAAACTCAATTTCTTTTTTTAGCTATTGCATATAGTTTGATGTCGTCTATGTACAAGAGGTGATCAATCTTTTCTTGTGATTTTGTAAATTTGTAGCACTTTCCAAGTATGTAATTGAGTGTCATCGTCACTATTACGGGTAGTATTTAAACTTTTTCCAAATTTTTACATCAGTACAGGTAGGTCGCTCTCAATTAACTTCAAGAGACAGCAAGTTTTGTCGTTTCTTTGTGTCACTTCTCACAATTCTATTTGATCTCAAAAATTTTGTATGGACATTCTCAATTCTTTCAAAGATCTTCATATCTCTCGGTCACTTTCACAGGTTTTTAGGTATCTTCCCCCTGTTTCCACGATTATTATAATAACTTTCACAATCATTTGGCTTTATTTTTGTTCGTTTTTATTCATTGTTTGTTGTTTGTTTTTTCATGTTAATTGGCAAGTTCCAGATATTTATCCAGTTTTTCGCTTTCATTCAATTCAGTGATTTACCCAAACGAAGATACAAGTTAACGAGTATTTTACATTTTGTGAGTTATAACAAATTCTTAGAGGCGCGTGCCAATATGATTATCGCATTTAGCATTTCCGAAATGGCACATTTTATCTGGTGACCAAGTGAAGTTTTTGTGAGTATCTTTTCTCAGGGAGACGTGTTGTGAAATGATTATTGTCGAAAAAAATGGACACTCAACCTGAGTTTAAATTCTGGACGAAGCTCTTTGCCCTGTAGAAAGGCATGAATCAATTTTTCCTTCTCTTCCAACTGAGTGAATAGCTGGACAGACTTAGTCTTTGGTAAAGCAACCAGTTTAGGAAAAGTAAAACTCGGAAATCAATCCCAAAATACTCTGCTGAGATAATGACTTTGTATCGCATCTTACTCTTGACAGAGGTATAGGCTAAAATATAAACGAGGTCTTATCTTAAACTGCTACATCTACTTTTGTCTGAAAATTTCTGCTGATTCTGTGTGCCTCATTTTCTAGTGCAAATTCTGGTTTGATTTAATATCTTTTCTTGTTCTAGTCAATTAAGTCGTTTGCACAATTCACAGTGGATAACTTCTCTCACCTAGTCATGTTTGCTCTTGGACTACCTCCGTGTCAGTTCTCAGCATTCACAAATCATGTGGCTGATTTTCTTGTCAATTACTCCGCTTAGATTCCAATTTCTATTTTACTAAGTCTTTTTTTTTTTTCTATCGTTAACTTTTTTTCTGCAATTTGCAGCATAGTAGATATTTTTAAAAAATTATAGAATTATTTCATTTTTATTTTCATGTATATTTATTTTTACAGTATTGAACAAAAGAAAACGGACGGTGAAATAACTGAATAATTTTTTTTATTATACATATTTACCTAACCCCTCCATTCGGGCATGATATGACACAAGGTCAATTTTTAAGCGAAGTTTAACAGTTTTGAATTCAGAGTTTTCCTTCTTCTTGACTAGTCGCTTCACCAAGGCTGGAGAACCTAGTTTGTCCTATTATTTACCCATAGCTGATAGAAGAATAATTTGATTCATACCCTTCCCAAGGGTATTTGTGCTATGTGAAATGCAATCAGTCTCGTTCAGGATTTGAACTCGTGTCACTGTGTCTATTTCACACGACGGTAACCATCACACCACGGGCACAGTTTTTTTTTTATTATTATAGCTACAAATTTTACTGAGTAGAAAAATCGCCAATGGTCCGGAAGACTGGGGTTCAATCCCAGAACGAGTCATACCAAAGACTCAAAAATGGTACTTGATACATACTTGCTTAACACTCAGCATTACAATGTAAGAATCAAGGGTAAAGTGGAGCAATCCAGCGAACTGAGTTGTTCCTTTCTCTGCCCCACGGTGTAGTAAGTAATGAAAACGGGACTTTCAGGTCGTCCTCGACACAGGTTGCCAATTGCATTGTTTTTATCCTTAATCATTGTTGGCTATGTCCCCTTCGTTGATGCGAAAAGTCATTTTGCAAAGGACTAATCACAAATAACTATAACAAATCAAAGAAAATAATTTTCCTATTTTCTGGTATTTCTGAGAATTTTTCTAATATAAAATTATGAGTTTTTGTTTTATCATTATTTGGTTGGTTTGGTTTGGTTTGTTGGGTTTTATGGCATATCAACCTTTGTAGGTTATTTAACGCCAAATCCATTTTGATGTAAATAATCTGTTCTATTCAAACTAATTCAGTTTAGCATAAGTACACAGTTTAATTGTCAAAAACATTTCTATTTCAAGCTATTCAGTTTATTCAAACAATTCAGTTTAGCGTAAGTATGCTGTTAGTTCTATTTAACCCACAGATAGGACCCTTATCAGGTGCTACCACTCCGGGCCAGAGCGGACCTGGGAGCGATGGCAATAAAGGGGTACTCCGCATTCCCCAAAGCTCCAACACTGCTGGAACCTCTCCATCTGATTGTTTAGTGTCATATACAGGACACTCATTGGGTTGTGTCTTACCCCACTTCAGAGGTGATGTCAGTGTATTCTACAGCCCCAGCCGACTGGGCTATCATTGTTTATGTCTCAGCCATGGAAGTTTCGTTAAAATTTGGATCAATATTTAGATGAATATTTCAGTTTTTTACTGATTCTTTATACTAAAACTGTATTTTTTCATTGTTATATTTAAATGTTATACCTTAAAACTTTAAAATCATACTTTCACTGATACAACACATTGGTCCTAAGCAAAAATTACAATTCACACATAAATGACTTCCTCATAAATTACGACAGTTGTGTAAGTTTATTAAAATTCACTGAATAACCCCGTAGTAATATTTATTGGATTTTACTGACATTTGATTCCCTAAATAACATTTGATTAACGTATTTGGGCGCAAATGGAAATAGCATCTTCGACTGATGTCCTGGCTTACTGATAAGGCATCGTTATGTGACCTTTTACAAAACGCCGCTGAACGCTTTACATTTGAGAAAATTCCATCAGTGCTAATTCTTGAATAACTCCATCTAACCGCCTCAAGGTAATATCTTCTTTAAAATGTTAAATATATTTGCGTGAATATATATATGTATATATATGTGTATGTGTGTGTGTGTGCGTGTGTGTGTGTGCATGACAAGAATGACAGCTAGTGGCTCATAACCACTGAACATATCATTGTCTGATAAGCCGACTTGAAATACTTCATTTTTACTTAATGAGTATCATAGTAATGAAACTAGAAATATATTCGAACCATATCATAAGGGTTGGAAATTTTGGCTTATCAATTTCATAAACTTTACGGCTTATAGGGCAACCTACTTTATTTGATGTGGCCATGTGTTCACACACACGGGCAAGATGTGATATACGATCATTTTTTTAAGTTTAGTAAAATTAGTTTGGCTTCAGAGTTTTCATGCTCCTGGACTGGTTGCCTATGCAAGGCTAAAGAGACCCCGTCTACCCTACTATTTACCCATTTAGCTGGAGAAGACGATATGGATTCAAACCTTTCCCAAGACCATTAGCGCGACAGGAAAAGCAAAGAACCTCGTTCAGGATTTGAACTCAGGACACCGATTCTATTTACTATGACGATAATTGTTACGCTAAGTGTGTTTCACTTGTTGTAGGCAGCTGCCGTCGGGATAAAAACAAATCAACCGACGCCAACAAGCTTTTGTTTGTCTATTTCTTCTTGAGGGGATAAAATCAAGACTTTTTTCTGCAAAATACGGAATAAAAGAATGGTTGCTAGAGTAAAATTTACAGATAACTTTAATTTAGCTGAAGAAAGAAATACATCACAGCCCAAGAGTAAGATGACCTTTGTGGCGCATAAGGACCATTAACCAGCAAACAAGTCGGAGTACTTAAACTAACCAATTTCCATCAGCAAAAGTGTTTAAATAATCGTGTTACATGTCAAATTGGGTATTGTATCTGTATGAAAGAGTCCCCTGGTCGGATGATTCATGCATTCTTTTTAATTAGGTTGGACGGCATGGCTCGTCATTATCCTGAGAAATAGCATTCTGGGAATTCAACAAGCCTGTAGATTTAGTGCCATGTTTTAGATAGCGTTCTGCTTGAAAAGAATGGGTCTAATCGCTCATCTAAAAGGTATCTGGAGCATATTACTACCTGTAAATTGCCCAGTTGGCTAGATCTGTAGAATAAGCCGACAACAGTTTTGCCAAGCCCCTTCCTACCAATATCCTAGATATGACACTAAACTTTACCTGATGGCGAGGCTCCAGTTCTGGAACTTTGGGGAATGTGGCGAACCCCTTCATTGACATTACTTCCAGTTCCACTCTGACCTGGGGTGATAATGCCTATTAGGGTTCCATTTATGGGTGGAATAAAGCTATTTGATTATTTAATTTACTCGAACACATTTATCTGTGTGCAAACAAATGAATAATGTTGAATTAAGTTGTTAGTATTGGATTATGTATATTGACTTACTCATATTACTGTTACATACCCATAATATACGGATGTGTGAAATAGACATAGGGAATGCGAAATACACGACATTCACGAAATTGGTTCAGGTACGAAACTTTGACTTAAAGGTTAGTCGACATGAGGAGAAAGAGACACAATCTTTCTATGCAGACTGCTTTTACATCTGCCCCAAACCACGTGTTGCACTCCATCAGCACACTACTGGTCTGGCCTCGGCGGGCCCCGAAAGTCAACCTTCCCGTTCGGACGCCGGAACTCAACTCACTGCTTTTTCTCAAATCCACAAAATCCTCAGCCCACGCTTCCGGTGCATGATGTCATTCACACCCACTGGTCTTATTTCCTATCTGGGGTTTTATTTGACATCTGTGAATGACGCATTCTCCCCGTGCGGGTGTGAACATGTTTGCACCTAACTAACCCATGCACTGAGCCGAAAGGTTCTCATCCTAACTAAACCGAAAGGCAAGGTATACGAAACGAAATCCCTCCGCAATTATATTACATTATATAAAAAAACTTAAAACCATTTATCTGTATACAAACGAATGTATAACGTTAAATAAAAATATAAGTGTTGGGCATTAATAATTGAGTCTATTTAGTTTCCTGGGTATGAATCTAATGCTGAGTCTCCACTCTTGGAGTTTGGAGAACATGAAATACTCCTTCATTAGCATTACTCCCAGGTCCACTGGTAGTACCAGTTTGGGTCCCATCTATGGAGCGAGTATATCTTTTGAATCTTTACCCTGGAATTATTTTTAGTAATTGGAAACATACAGCTGCGTGCTGTTATATACTATAATGAAGGAATGAACCGGCATGATACATCATTATAAAAATATATCTCTCTTTATTTCTCTTGAAAAGGGATCGAAACTTCCGTAATGTGAGAAAGAAAGAGGGAGACAGAGAGACGAAGACACAAGGAGGCAGACTTGAAAAACTTAGACACTCTTCTATTTTGACTCATAACTTCTTTGACGAGTTATGCCATAGTTATACTCAGGGCTCCACTAAACGCTTCTTCTAAATATTATCAATCGTTTTCTTCTGAAATAATAAATATTTGTAACGGTAAGAATTGTAAGGATAATCATTATATTTTGTCAAGTAGGATTTCTTTAGGATGTTCTATTTGAGAACGTAGGGTCCGTTAAAAGATGTTATCACTTCAAAATCAACAAATTTAAGCATGAAAACAACCGTTACATACTACCTAAAAATAATACATATATATATATATATATATATATGTGTGTGTGTGTGTGTGTGTGTGTAATACAAAAACTGATATTTGTACAACAGCATTGCTTCCAACAGTCTTCATCAGATGATGACTCTGGGTCCAGGCATGGTTTCGGGGGCGAAGCATCATTTCTGCCACCACAGAGAGCCCAGGAATATCTCAATAACACCACCAGACTTTGTCAGATCGTTGTCACTCTATGGGATTGCCATATCCACGCTGATGCAGTTAGAGCCTTATCTTGGATCTTTTCCATGTATTTCCTCTTCTTTGATGAAGGAAGTCCAAGATTAGTCAAGAAAACGGTGGTTGAGTTGGCAATGAAATCTCTGCATCCGACTTCGATGGGAAATACATTTGTTATCTATCCATTTCTGACACATTGTTTTCGCAGATCTTCATATTTTTCCTACTTACGCTGATATGCCCAGTCGAGTTTTTCTTCAAAAGGGACCGTTAACTCAGTAACGAAAACCTTTTTTGACTTTAACGGACCAAATGACAATATCTGGACGCTTTGTCGTTAACGCTATTTTTGTTGGAAATATGAAGCTATGCTTTAAATCGGTTGCGACGTGCGTGGTTTACGCATATTTTTATGTGCAAGTTTCGAAATATATATATATATATATATATATATATATATCCGTCTTGCAACAAATATGCAAGATGCGTAAGATGATAACATTGTAAGAAATCTGTACGTCCATTGATTATACTGATATAAGCTTATACAACTCTTATACAAGTACCTGCGCCAATTCCCCTCAACCAAGTCAAAATTATAACGAGGTTCTATACAACCTTCAGGTGTTATTTCAGGGAAACTTTTTATGGACCTTTCCTACCAAAAGATATCTACAAGTCAGCAGAGGTTTGATACAAGAGCGTCCTTATCCAGTTTTAATTTTGGAATTAACTTCTTGACGACTTTGTCATTGGATTTGGACATCTTTTGTTTCCCCACACTGTCATCCATAAGCAGACTGTTTCGTTGTATCACAATACTTCAGAGTGGCTGGACCCAATAGATACCTGAAGCCGAGATCGAACTCCGACTGACTTTACGTCACTCAGATATATATATATATATATATATATATATATATATATGTATATAGGCAGGATGTCTAATCGGTTGGATTTACGCATAAAACAGCATTTGCCAGCTCGTATTTTAAATCTTGAGCTTAAAAGTGGTCAGTTTGCAAATACATCTGGGTCCTCTATAGCTGAGCACAGGGTTAATAGTAGGGAATGTGTTGCAGATTTTAATGTTGACCGATTCAGTATTCTGAGTGGGTCACATTCGATTTTCTATCTAAATGTGTTGGAGACCCTTAACGTTCGCTCCCTTCAGTCTTCCCTCTGTAAACAGAGGGACTGTCTGTTCGGATTTAATGTGATCAGACTCTGACCATCTGTTCATCTCTACTACTACCCCACCTCTTAGAGTTTGGTTTTTTCCTCCCCTTTTCTCCTTTCTTCTATTGTTTTCCATTACATTCCCCCTTTTAAATTTTCTCGCGTTAACAGATTGATAAGAGCCAGACGAAACCAGTCGTTCATGTTTATATTTTTTTAACAATAAACATGCCCACAGTTTCCCTTAACCTATATGTCTTCCTTGCTATTAATATATATATATATATATATATTGTATGTATGCAGGATCAAGTTTTTTAGTACTCCTAGTTTAGTCTTTTACAATGCCGCAGCTGTAGAGCATGTCGTAATGGAGGATCTTATTTTACTTTTTATACGTCTGAGAAAAAGTTTAATAATCATCACTCTTTTAGAAATCTGAAAGACGTTAGCCTTCATTTTATTTTTTCATTTGCACATGAACTGATTCTATCGTTTTAGGTTGATAAATATTTAATAAGATACTAAAGAAATTCCCTTTAAAAATTCAAAAAGTGATCAGGATTTTCAAACGTTTTCTCACTTTGTAAATCATGTCTTTACGGACAAGTTTCAGAAAAAAATACTGAATTAACTTTATCTTGTTGATTAAATTGATGTGCCAATTTAAAAATAAGGAAATGTAAGCATTAACCTTGCACAAACAAATAGTTAATACCATTTTTTTCAAAATATGTTTAATGTCTGATGCACCCAGTCGGATCGAGTGATAATACGCTTACTTTATCCCCTGGATAGGAGAAAACCTTCGCCTCAAAAGGGATGCATTGAATATGACACTAGACTGCATCTGATGGTGAGGAACCTGTTCTGGATATTTAGGAAGCATGCAATAACCCTTCAATGGCGCAGTGCCAGTACCAGTTAGGGTCTTATCTATGAGTCAAATACATCTGGTTAAAAATTATTAGTATTCCATAGGGAAACGTAAAACTCTAAATCTATGCAAACAAACTATTATCATTAAATGTAATTATTAATGTTAGATAGGAATGCTTAAAACATTTTAACCGTATGCAAACAAATAATTAATATTAAATAGAATGATTAGTGTTTGATAGGAATACTTGAAACCTTCAACTGTATGCAAAAAAAATATTTATTGAAAAATGAAAAATGGGGCAATTAAAAAAATCACTGAAATATTGAAAACATTGTTATTTCAATCAAGGTTCATGTCTATGTGTCAAATATATCTGTTTGAATATTATCAGTGTAAGACAGGAATATTTAAAATCATATAAATTTCAATTATTTGTATTAAAATGAGTTCCTTCAAATTGTTTACTAAGTATTATAATTATTATTATTATTAATCCAAGACATGCACAACCCAGATATACCCGGGAAAATGAAAAGCAAAAAGTCCTCGGGGGATTTTGAGATACAAACGGATCACCTAATCTCAGCCAGATAACCAGGACAGATAATAATCAACAAAAAAAGAGAATTTGCAAAATTGTGGACTTTGGCCTCTCGGCTGACCACAGAGTACATTTGAAAGTAATTGAAAAGAAAGATAAGAACCAGGACCTTGCTAGGGAATTGAAAATACTGTTGACCATGAAAATGACGGTTATACCAATTGTAAGGAGAAAATCTAAATTACAGCACTGCTGAGATCAGCCAGAATAATGAGAGGAGCCTTGGAGACTTGAGGAGACTTGTTGATACTCACACTTCAGTGAAAGACCATCAGTTAATGCTGATGGAAAAAACTCTCTAGGAGTAGAAATGAAAATAACTTGAAGCCAAATAAATATGTGTGAACGAATGACTATTATCAAAAATAAGTAATATCTTGAAACCTTAAGATTCCGCGTGATATTGCATGAAAGTGATAATTACATGATGCAATGGTGTTAGATTGGAGGTGCCCGTGGTGTAGTGGTTATCGTCGTAGGAAATAGACACGGCGAAATGAGTTCAAATCCTAGACGAGACTGATTGCATTTCACATAGCACTAATACCCTTGGGAGAGGTATGAATCCAAATAGTAGGACAAACTAGGTTCTTCAGCCTTGGTGAGGCAACTAGTCTAGGAGAAGGAAAACTCTGAATTCAAACCTGTTAAACTCCGCTTAGAAATTGAGCTTGTGTCATATCCTGCCCGAGCGGTGGGGTTGGTAAATAGAGATTAGTGTGACGGTTCCTAAAATATTCATCCCGGGACGGAAGTTTATTTTTCGCACGTGTGAAGTCGGGTCAATCTGGCACTTGATCCCTCGCAAAATAAGTCCCAGTTAAGATTCCTTCTTCGCCACATGGGAACTGACAGATAATGTGGGGGTTAATTTGGAGCTTGACTGACCGCCGCTGGCAAGGGGTTTCTAAATTTCACGTTACACACACCCACCAGGCCACTTCGTCTTCCTACCCAATAGGCTAATGGAAAACATGGACTTCTAGGTTTAGATATAATATTATTATTTATCGAAGTCGAAAATTTCAACTTACCATGTAATGTTTTTAAAGGCGAATAAGACATTTAGCGAGAATAAATTGAAGCGAATGAAGCTGAAATGGAATATGCAAAAGAAGGCAACTCGATAAGCAAACAGTACAACGAATAAGTTTCGACACGAGAGGACATATAAAATATAACAAGGTTTTTAACACGTGCTGACACAGACAAATATTAAGGTGCCGGCTATATTACCAGCAGACAATACCAAATACAAATGTCTTTCTTTCTTCCTTTTTCTTTTCTTTCTTCTTTCTTTAAATTGAGAGAGAGAGAGAGCGCATACAATTGCAATACTTAGGAAGGGTGGAGGGAGAAAACGGTTTTAAGGTTTACTTAGTCTTTTCGACGGGTTTCTTCGCAGAGTATTTTTTTTAACGGGCTAGCGGGATTCTGTAGAGCTCAGCTTACAGGCATCTGTTATCTCCTATCCAAGAACTCTATTTCTGTTTCTTCGCCTGGAGTTTTGGCATGAGATTCCCACCTCCTTCGATGGCGACCTCCGTCCTAAAAACTGAATTCTTTATCCCTATTTCTTCTGACGAAAAGGGTGATACTTCCGGCTTTAGGGTTCTGGCCAATCATTTGGCCTCTTTCTTCTTCCTCACCCTGTCTGGTGATTCACTTGGACTACTATACGGACCTCTATGTCCCCTTCTCTATCCACCCGGGTGAGGTTATGAAGTATAGATAACTTGACCTACATTCTAATTTCCTCTTTTAACGCTCAACCTTTGGGGCCGGTCAATTCAAACACGGAGGGGTAGGGGAAAATTCTTTTTTTTTCTCCTCTCAGTGGTAGACCAAGTGGCATTAGCAATAGAAAGGGGACCATTTATCTTAGGGTTACTTGTATAATACGAAATGTAATCAAACACATGCCCAGTTATTTGTGATTGTCTAATGTTTATTTAAAATTTTACAACATAGGTTCTTGAAGCAATATCTGTTTGTAACAGTCTCTACATCATTTTTATTCGGTGTCAAGTGAAGCTCCCCATCCGACATCAACAATTTCAGCGTCAATGACTGCTGACTACACTTGTTAGATACTAATCAATACAAACGTTGACTGAACAGGTGTTTGGCGGTGATACTGTCATTATCTCAAGCTGCATGTATGCATTCTTAATATTGGCACGTTATTTCAAATTAATTCTGTTAGTAATTATCGTACGATGTTAGGAAGAAAGCCCAAGTACTAAGATGTCAATGATGATCTGCCGACAGGAAATCTGTTAACGAATAATACTTACTACTTGAGACTGTAGTTGGTAATTCTTTGCTGCCACACGAGGGCATTTTGATATGGGGCTGAATATACGTGAACAGATAGCAACAGAATCGTTTAGAATTGAAATATTGGACCTGAGAGAACGATCTCCAGAAATTAGGCTTATCTTCACACAACAAGGGATCTCCATCAAGATAAAGGCATCATAAAGTCTTTGTTAATTCTTATAGATGAAACAATCGAATATCATATCCCAGATATCCTGTTGTAATCAACCAAAAGTGTACAAACTTTCATACATGAGATGATGAGGTGATATGTGTTTGGTGTGAATTTGAACCGTTGCCTTTGACAGGGTTCAGTACTGGTTGAATGAAAGATTCCCAGTTGTCCCCGTAAGAAATCTGCTCTATCCACACCACTGATTCCCCAAGGAAAGGTTAAATACTGATATGACTTGATACCACTGCCGTCGCAAAATGAGCCAGAACTTGTAGGAATACGATGCCTTAATGCTCCAAGGAAATTATTTCTTCATAGAGATCACTGTCTTATGGACTATTTTATCAATAACTCACAAACATACACACACACACGCACACACATATACACCTGTACACGTGTACACACATACACATAATACGCTTGGCGACGGTTATATGAGAGGGTTTCCTCGTAGTGTAATGGTTAAAGTGATGAACTGTGGAATCGTAGTAAGCGATTTTGTACACCAGTCGCGCTATTACGTTAACTTTCGGACAAATACCCTTGGGAAAGGTATGAACCCCCTTATCCTCCCAGCTATGGGTTAAATAGTAACTCTACTCTTCTTCTCAGAGAATGGCTTTGGCATTAACTATCCTACAGGGGTTGATTAAACAAAGAAACCAAACCAAAAGTTATATTAGCACAATTTAGGATGTTCACCTTATTTTTTGATTAAATGTCAATAAACTAAAAACAGATAAGATGAAAAACGGTTTTCTTTTATAGCTGAATATTCTGGTTTCATAGAAAATTCCTTATACAAACAAGGTTATATTAATTGAATTAATTTTATAGATTTTGCGAGACATGCAGGGGAAAATATTGGGTTATATACAAATTTTGAGGAAAGTATGGAATTCATTGACCAAAAATTAATTCTTAATAGTCCCTTCTCCAGTTTTTATAACAGCCTATATTCTTTCATAAATTTAAGGCGGGGGTGTCCTCGTGGTTTAATGGTTAAAGCAATGGACTGCGGAATCGTAGTAAGCGAGTTCGAATTCCAGTCGCGCTGTTATGTTCACTTTCGGACAAATATCCTTGGGAAAGGCATGAACCCCCTTATCCTTCCAGCTATGGGTTTAATAGTACCACTACTGCTCTTCTCGGAGTAATGGCTTTTGCATTGAATAACCTAAAAAAGTTGATATGCCACAAAACAAAGAAATCAAACCAAACCAAATTTAAGGCAATATTCTTTATTAAATTGGTTCCAACTTTCGGAAATAGCTGTTAACAGATCTTCTTTGGTGACTTCTCTTTTGACGGACCATTCTTTTTTTAAATTCCACCTTAAATTTTCAATTTGCTCGTCATGGTATTGATTGTATATGACTTTCCTCAAGAAAATCTTTAATTACTTTTGCTCAGTGACGAGATACATTATTATTCTTCAAAATTATTTCATCATCACCAAACGAATTTTCGATCAATTATGGGAGAAAATTGTCCAAAATTTCAATGTACACATGGACATTGATCTTTTAGATTTTGATTGTCATCTCCCCTAGACTATTAAATGAAATTAATGTCATTGACAACTGATGTTTGGCATTAAAGATAATTAATTCTTAACTTTGTACGCGTTTAATGTTTATCAAATGAACAGGTATTTTAGTTCAACAAAGTATTACTTTCGAATCTGAGCAGTTACTCTTCTGACATTCATTTCCAGACAATTATTGAAATTATTAAAATCTTATAAACTAAAAAAATCTATTGATTCAATCGTTCAGTTTCTCATTAAATAAGTTTCTATATCCAGTGGTAGGAATGAGAGCGTAGATTTCAATGCATATATATATATATATATATATATATATATATGTTACATCGGAAAGTTTGCAACCCAGGGTTTAATGCTTTCCGCAGAGGCCTATCTAATAATACTGCAACATTTGATGCTCCATTAACCCACCACGTGAGCCAATAAATACCATAAACCTCTTTACTATATATATATATATATATTGTCAAACACAGACTGTTTCGTTGTATCACAACCCTTCAGTGTGGCTAGACCTGCAATATACTTCAAGATGGGATTGAAACCCGGCTGATTTTACATCATTCGGATATATCAACATAGAGCATTTATCATTCTCAGTGAAGGGATTTTTACGCATATATTTCATTATGTACGTTATCGGCTACCTGGTGTGCCCAGTTCTTGAGAGGGGCTCTTGCATTTTAGCCTATGTAGCAGAGGGCAAATTCCCCACAAAGGTGCTCAACGCACAGGGAGGAGCATATATATATATATATATATATATATATATATATATTAATGGAAAATGTATTGGAGTTACATCATGTTAACACTTATTCATTATAATTGATACTTCATTTGTATTTAATTGGATTCTATGATCCAGGTTTTTAAAAAAACAATTAACTCAGAGAATAGAATTTAAAAAAAATATTGGTACAATACAAGCCAATACCAGTGTTATATAATTGCGGAATGATTTTTTTTTAATATTATCATTTTTCGTTGGTTATATCTTATCATTCGGTTTGGTTAGGCTTTGAACTGTTCGGCTTAGTGCACGTGCAGGTTCACACATTGAGTGCAGTTCACGCTCGTGCACGAGGATGTGACAATCACAAATGTCATAATAAAAACCCCAGATAGGAAATGGACTGGGGTGTGAATGACGTCATGCCCGGAAACGAGGGGCTGGGAATTTTGGTGATTTTTTAAAAAAAGCAGTTAGTTGAGATTTGAAACTGGGGGAGGCTAGTTGATTTTTGAGCCTGGGCGAGGCCAGTCCAGTTGGGGCCTACGGGATGTGCGCGCGTTTGTTGGGTCAGGTGGAACAATCAGCATATTAAAAATTGTGTCTCTCTCTGCTCGTGTCGAAAGATGTCAATAAAGGTGTCGAAAGATGTCAATAAACGGTTCGTACCTGAACTAAAGAAAGAGAGTCGTCAGTGTTTCGGGATTCCTCTGCATAGAAACATTTTACATATTCGTATCTTGAGTATGTTACACCAGTAAAGCTGGTGACCATAGACGAGGGTGAATTGAAGGCTCTCTTTTCGATAGCTACTACACCAAGGTGTAGGGGAGAGCGCTACTCCTTTCCCTGGATTGCTCCACTTTACCCTTGATCCGTACCTTATAATGCCGAGTGTTAAGCAAGGAGGCATCGAGTACCATTTTTTGAGTTTTGGTATTGAACCCAGGTCTCCCGGGCCATTGGCGAACACTCTAACCGCTAGACCAATGTCCGTTTACACCAGTAGGTTTTATATCTAATACATGCCTGCAGCCCAAGACCAAAAAGAAGACAGGCAGTCTACCCATTCACGACTCATTTACAAATTCACCAGAATACATACCCACTTCTTATACTTTCATCAACTACAATAAGACATTTAAATTGTGAAGCAAATGCCAAATATTCCTTGTACATATATATAATCGGTTGATTGATTTTAATGGCAAGCTATTCTATGCTTAGATGTTAGGAGATGGCTTTCACTGTAATCAAATATTTTGTTTTTTGTTTGATATTTCTTATTTTTGTCTATATTGAAACCCTTAATTAAGTCAATATACATACAGAAATATATAGTTTTTAGTTTCCCTATCGTAACATCGCCTAGGTCATCTCATGTGCAATGTCCTTCGTAGGTCTCATAAATTATACAAATTGTCATTTTCGTTTGGTAGTTTTTTTACAGTTCTCTAGCAAAGTCTTGGTACTAATCTCTCTTTTCACATTCTTTTAGCATTACTCTGTGGTCAGCTGGAACTGCAATGTCCAATAGTCGGCAGGTTCTCTTTTCTTTTTCTTTTTTTTTTTTTTGTTTTTTTGCTCTCACTAAGCTTGTCTGACCGAGATTAGGTGATCCGTTTGTATCTTTAGGTCCCGTAGAAGTTTGTGCTCTTCATTTTTTAGGTTGAGCATATACCATTTGTTCGTATGGTCAAATTTAAACTTCTTGCACAATTCCCAGGGGATCACCTTCATCACCCAGTCATGTCTAGTCTTCTACTCTTTTGCGCTAATTTACTGAATTCGCTTCTTATATGATAGATCGCTTCATTATCATCATTATTATCATTATTATTGAAGACTATGTTTGGCACAGAAGCTATTTTCTAATATATTCAGGTCAAACTTATCCTGCCTGTCTTCAGAGACCTTTCCACTAAGCCTTAATGATCGCTTCAATCTCATGAATAATTGATAAGTAATATAAACGAGCAAAATTATCTCTGTATTCAACGGAAAATCATGACGCGAATGCAATGATTCTTTTTTTTAATTTCCTTCTTTAATATTGTAGTTCTTTTTTTCTTTAGATCTCATGACCGTTTCGTGAGTTTCAGTTTATTTTTCGCTCTGTCGACCGAGCAATAAACATGGTGGAAAATGAAGAAAATCGCGGGAAAGAAAACTGGATGTTTTTAAAAACAAATTTGATGACGATATTTCTTAAATCAAAGAGTGGTAAAAGAGATGATTTAAAAAAAAAATGAATTCTGCACGTTGAATGAAATTGGAAAACGAAGAGAACGTTTTGATGACAGTAGGCGGTGAAATAAAGATAACTAAAGATTTACTTTGAAAATTATTTCGTTTCAAATCGTTTTTAAAGATGAAAATGAAAACCAGCAAGTGCTAAAATATCAAACGAAAACTTTTACGGATTGTTTTATTGAAAAGATATGATTTCTACTGTCGCTTCAAAACCAGTGCCAAATGATAAGCATTATAAGATATCAGAAAATACCGAATATGTTTTGAAGATTTAATTATAAATAGTTTCTTATTAATAATCTAATATTTTTTCCTCTTTCTGATATTATTGTTTTGTTTCGATTGGTCTCTCTCTGTCTCCCTCTCTCTCACTCACACACACACATTCTTATACGCATACATCCATTTATCTCCTAACGACTAATTTCCTCTTTTTTTGTTACATGCTTGATTTTATGGGCATGTCAACCCATCTGGGGATATTATATTTCAAGACTTTAAGGAATTACACATATTATAAATTGACTTTTAGTTCTTTTGCGCAATTTCTTGATGTGTCTTTAACTAGGTCTTAGAAGCGTTTCAGGTCTTTCAACATAATACCCACCTCACCAGCTGAACCCCACTCGGGTTGATCACACCCGATCCGTCACCCAAAAATTAAAAACGTTACTAGTTCTGCTTGCTTTTTAAAGAGACTTGACATAGAAGACCCTGATTTCCAAGCATTTCATTGGTTAATGCTTTAGCCAACCATTTTTCCAGGCTGGTCACACACAATACTCTGACTCGAAGCGCCAAATAAACACACTAATTTTTCACCACTAATGAAATGAACAAAACTTATTCGAGAATTTAAAAAAAAAAATAACAGGATTTTTTAAAAACTTATCTTTTACTTTGAATACGGGAATTAATAAACAATTTTTTTCCTCCTCCTCCTCTCGATTTTCTTTTCCTTTCTTTTCTTTTTTCTTTTTCTTTTCTTTTTTCTTTTTCTTTTTTTTTTTTTTTTGAAGAGGTGATTTCTCTCTTTTTACGACTATTTACAAAAAAGTACACACAACATACAACCCCTTTCAGTCCTAAAAACATTTTTAAAAAACAAATATACACATATTTGTGTAAATTTACAAATTAAAACTTTACCATGTTTTTGAAGTTCAGTCCAGATTTTGAAATTATCCCCCCTTTTCCTTTTGCACTTTTCTAACTCTTCCAAATGGAGCACTGTTTTTAATTTTCCTTCTTACATGTGCTACTGCGTTTTATCCATTGCCATTTCGCTCTCCTTTCAGCTGTATCAGATATTGATTTAATTGCTCTACTTTTTGTAGCCCAGATCACTCCAATGTCTGATAGAGCTTTACAAAGGGATCTTGCAGTTGAACCTCTTGCACCTACCTCTAGAAGTATGCACGAAGCTTTCCAACCATTACTTCGACATTGCCCTAGTAAATCGTCATATTTCGGGGTTTTTTTTTCTTTCGTAGGCCTCCTCCATATTCTCTTCCCAAGGGACCGTTAATTCCCACATTAGAACCTTTTTTTAGTTTATTGGAGAAGAATATTAAATCCAAGCCCAAGGATGTTTTTAGTATGTGCTCTGGGAAAATTAATCTTCTTATAACGTCAACTCTTAATTTCCAGTCTGTTGAAGGTGACAGGATGCTTGGTTTAGTCTTTACCGTCTTCTTAGGTTTCGTGCCCGCTTTGATAAACTGTATTACTCTATTCTCTGGATTCAATTTATTCGTACAGGTGGCAGTGTTAACTAAATCTGCAATTACTTTTAAGTTCTGATCGTGTAGCTATCTGTAACGGCCTTCTGCAAGTTTTGTTGGACAGCTGCTCAGTGGTGTAATGGTTATCATCGCAGGAAATGGACACAGCGACACGAGTTCAAATCCTGGATGAGACTGATTGCATTTCACATAGCACTAATTCCTTGGGAAAAGTATGAATCCAATTATTCTCCTTCCAGCTATGGGTAAATAGTAGGGCAGATTAGGTTCTTCAGCCTTGGTGAGGCAACTAGTCCAGGAGAAGGAAAACTCTGAATTCAAACCTGTTAAACTTCGTTTAAAAATTGACCTTGTGTCATATCATACCCGAGCGAAGGGGTTGGGTAAATATGATATACTGATCTTATCAAGAACCTAACGTTCTCATAATCGTTCCAAATTTCCCATTTGATTTTAAAACTATATAGTAAAGTAAAGCTGGCGGCCGAAATCGAGGGCTACCAGAAGGCTCTCTTTCCAATAGCTACTATACCAAGGTGCAGGGGAGGGCGCCACTCCTTTCCTTGGATTGCTCCACTTTACCCTTGATACGAACTTTATATTGCTGAGAGTTAAGCAAGGAGGTATCAAGTATCATTTTTAAACTCTTTGATATGACTCGACCTGGGATTGAACCCAAGTCTCCCGAACCATTGGCGAACACTCTACTATCTAGTTTATACCGGAGAGACACAAATTATTCCCTGGTACAACGTAAACTCTTAAATTATACGCTTTTCCACCAAAAGACACGCTCGCATTAAATTCACCTCTAAATTATAATTTATTTCCAAATACGCCTCTTGCGACTTTAACCGTGTTCAGTAGTTTCAGTCGTCTTATTTCTTTCCCGTTTGACTCGTCAATAATTAAAATGTCGCAACCAGTGTCTAGTAAGCATCGCATTAAAATTGATATCCACGTATTTTCTTTTACCGTTATCTTTCATTCCTTTTTTGGATGAAACACTATTTACCTTGTTTTTTTGTTTTTTTGTTGTTGTTTTTTTACATACTGAAGCTTTGTAGCCTATCCCCCCGCATTTAAAGCTTAGTGTATTTTTGAAAAAACAGTCACATTTTGTGTGATATTTACCACCGTAAGCTTTGCATTGATATTTTTATTTACTTTTGCGCACTCTTTGCTGTTTTATCCTTTGTACATGTGAGATTTTTTTTCTGCGATACGGGTGTTATTGCGTTTGCCTTCATTAATCTTAGACACTCCTCAGTTACTTTTTGTAATATGATTGCTTGGACCTGTTCCATGATTGTTAATATTCTGGAACGAATGTCCTCGTCTTTGGGCGCCATTAGCCCTTGCACGAAGATAAAACATTTGAACATGTCATTTGAAATTTCCTTTATTTTAAACAGTTCACATTGACAGTTGACCGAATCGGCGTAAGAAACGAAATCCTCATTTTCCTGTTAGATGATATTCAATTACTTATATCGCATATGGAAGAGGCTATCATGTTCGTCGAAGATTCTAGACAACTTTTTAATCGTTTCGTCAAACGAAAATTCTTCTGGTTTTCTAGATAGTATCAGATTTGTATACTTCGTATTTTCTTGAGAACCCAATTTTTGAAATAACAATGTAACTTTTCCTTCGTCCGACCAAAATAGACATCTTTTTTAAAAGATCATTTCATATCTCCTAAAGTATGCTGGAAATATCACGCTGTTATCGGGGTCATAACGAAACTCTGGGAGTTTGAAATGCCTTCCCCTGAGAAGATTCTTGATCCTCTTTTTTACGCTACTTGACTTGTTTGTAGTTTCTCAAAATTCTCTTGTTTTAATTGTTGCTTTTACTTTTGTTCCAATTGTTTCTGAACTCGTTGTTCACGTTCTTCATGTATCTTTAGTAGTTGCTGCATAGACTTCGTAATTTGCATCTACTGCTCCATTTTGTTTTAAAGGTATTAAATTCCACAAAGTGCCTCAAAATTATTTTTCAAAATCATTAGAAACAACTGTATCTCCCTTAAAAACTGGTCGTAATAATATTAAAAACAAAAAAAAATTGTCGGTTGCTTTTTCTTATCCCGGTAAATCAGTTTCCTCGCATTTTAAGTCTAATAAGTGTTGTTGCCAAAGCTATGCCATCGGGAACTTCGGTTCCTGGTAGGGCCACCCAAGGCGGATTGGTCTGGCACCCAGCAGTATTAGGGCCGCAACCCAGCTAAAGGGACTCTGGTGAAAATCCAGGAGGTGTCTGTTCAAGCAACCGGCGGCCTCGGGTCTCTCTGTCAATGCGTCTGAGGAAAATCTGCGGCAAACAGGGCGTTTTTCCGGGTAGGACTTAGGACCCTTCCCTCAATCAAATCTCAAAGTATCTTCTTCAATGAGCAACATTTGCTCGGGAGGAAGCCGGTTCAACCCGACCAGGGTGAAAGCCGATACAAGTACAAGTATCGTTGCGATCTGCCACGCGATTTTTTTTATAAATCTAATTAGAAAAGATTCTTACGTTTAGGCAGAATATTACGTTTTATTTGCATCCTTCAAGTTCTGTTATCGAAACTTCAGTAATGTTTTTTGAGGGCGTTCATTGCTGTTAATATTCCACAAAGTGGTTGTCATCTTTTTTGACGTGGGTTCTTTCAAATCTTCGTCGCCACTTGTTATTTCGTAAATGGTATACAATGATAGGCTATGCCCGGTGGTAACGCACTGATAACATATTAGGTAGGCATAGTAGAAAGGCAGGTTTATTCGTAAGGGTGTACAAATATAACAAGTAGAATTGTATTAATATTAATATCCTTGCAAGGGCAGTATTAAGTCCAAGCAATAGTCGATCACGTGAGTCCCGTGCTGAAGTCCTACGCTGAGTTATATGTGTGTACATATATAATTGTTAGTACTACTACTATTGGTGGGTTCCGGGGAAGATGGGTCACTCCATTATATCATAAACTCACGAAAATTATTGATAATCAAGTAGACATCAAACTAGGACAGTTTACGCTAGAAGAACTCAATGTAGTATTAACAAAAATTACAAACAGGAAAGCTACTGGTCTTGATGAAATGCCACCAGAAGTGTGAAAAACAGGGAAATTCAACAACATACTTTTCCAATACTAAAATGCCGAATATAACCAGAACACAATAGACCGATGGACAAAGGGCTGCGTCTTCCCTTTCCCCAAGAAAAGTTAACTCGGAATTGCCAAGAACAACCAGGGTAGAACCCTTACTTTCAAAGCGGATAAGATTTCAAATGCCCTGCAACTCAACCACATTGAACCTGAAATTGAGAAAATTCATTGGAAGAATCAAAGGGTTTTCACAGAGATCGATCAACAACATCACACATTTTTAATTTGTCGAATTTTAGAAGTTAGTGCCAAAAAATTCGAGGCGACACATTTGTAGATTTCTCCAAGGCATTTGACTCCATGCACAGAGAAAAGATGGAGCAAATACTTCTAGTGTATGGTCTCCCCAAAGAAACCGCCCCAACCATAATGATGCCCTATAAAAAGACAAAAGTAAAAGTTCGCTCACCGAATGGAGACACAGGCTTCTTTAACATCGTTGCTGGTGTTCTGCAAAGGGACATATTAGGCCCATACCTTTTCATAATCCGGCTAAACTACGTATTTTGTACGTCGATTACTTTAATGAAAAAAATGGCTTTACACGGGAAAAAGCAAGAAGCAGACGATAACCTGCACAAACTATTACGGACATCTACTACACTGATGACATAGCGCTTCTAGCAAATACACCCTCCAGGTCGAATCCCTACAGCATAGTCTGAAGCAGGCAGCAGATAGCATAGGCCTCCATGTCAACCCAGAGAAAACAGAGTACATATGCTGTACTGAAGAGGTGACATCTCTAAACTAAATGGTGGCTGTTTGAAACTAGTGGAAAAGTTCACCTTCCTGGAAAACAGCGGAAAATGACATTAATACAGGAAAAGTAAAGGCATGGATAGCTATCGATCGATTATTGGTCATATGGAAGTCAGACCTACCCGATAGAAGAAAACGCAATTTATCCAAGCATGGGAGCACCATATTGATACTGAATAAGCGCCAAGAGAAAAAGGTTGATGGCATTTGCACAAGAATGCTACGAGCTATATTAAACAAATCCTGGAAGAAACATCCCACAAAACAGTATTTAAACGGCCACCTTCCTCCCATCACAAAAACCATCCAAATAAGACGAACAAAATATGTGGGACACTACTGGAGAAGTAAGGGCGAAGTCGTAAGTGATGTTCTCCGATGGACACCTTTATATGGACGGGAAAGTGTTAGATGATCAGCTAAAACAGCTCTGAACAGACACAGGATGTCATCTAGAAGACCTGCCAGAAGTGATGGAGGATTTATAAAGTTGAGGTTGGCTCAAAATTAGATTCTTAAAAATTGATGATTTATCTATGAATGTAATTGGTTGAAAATGTAATTTTAACAATCTGAAAGTAAAAAGATTTCTTAAATTATTTTGAGATTTGATCCTTCATAGTTTTCGCGTTAAGTCAAGGTTTGGTTTGGTTTCTTTGTTTAATAGCGTATCAACCTTTTTTAGGTTATTTAATGTCAAAGCCATTCTCCTAGAAGAACAGTTGAAGCGGTAAGTCAAATATTCTCGATTGCAAAGTATCAAAAGAAAATTTAAAACTAGCGAGTAAAGCGATGATTGGTCGATAAACGCAAAAATGCAGACAGGAAAATTACAGTTTCTCCAGCCTATTTTCTGCATAAATATGAACATTTTTTCAGTATGGGACAGCTATCAGGAGGCTATCGATTATATGGAAATCAGACCTAACCGATAAAATGAAACGCAGTTTCTTCCAGACAGCGGTCACATCGATACTGCTATATGGATGCACTACATGGACGCTAACAAAACGACTGGAGAAGAAACTAGATGGCAATTACACAAGTTCTATTTTAATCAATTACCTTTTGTATAAGTTCATTTTTTTTTGTTTACACAGAGTTAAAAATTTCAATTAAGCATAGATACACAATTTAAATGTCAAACAGCTCTTTTTGACCCATAGATAGGACCCTATCACGTACTACCACTCCGGGCATGAATGGACGTCAGAGCAAAAGCAATGAAGGGGGTCTTCGCATTCCCCAAAGCTCCAGCATTACTGAAGCCTCACTATCAGATTGTTTAGAATCATAGTATGACGCTCGTTGGGAGAATCTTACCCCTGTGCAGAGATGCTAGGGTTCTAAATCCGTGGCCTACTGGGCCAACAGTCAATGAAGGAAATCACAATGAATTTCCAGTGATTGAAACGTTCTGAACGCAGCGGTTAGTAAAGAAGCTTATACTAAGAGTCTTCTAGAACATGAAATGGTTAACTACTATTGATTTCCTCAACTTATTTATTTATTTATATATATATATATATATATATATATATATATATATATATATATATACGTACCAGCCCATTGGTATGGTGGGTAGAGTGTTCGCCAATGGTCCAGGAGACCAAGATTTGATCCCTGGTCGAGTCATACCAAAGACTCAAAAAATGGTACTTTACGCCTTCTTGCTTAACACTCATCATCATAAGGTACAGATCAAGGATAAGTGGAGCAATCCAGTAAAAAGAGTAACGCCCTTCCCTACACCTCGGTGTTGTAGATATTGAAAAGGACCCTTCGAGTCGCCGTCGATAACAGTCGGGTAACTTATATATACATTAATATTAAATGTTAAATCTCATATAAATTTTCCTGATAGCTTTAACTCATCTTGATCAGTAAATGAATGGAATTATCTATTTACCTACCAGAGGAAATAGATTTATAAAACAGAAATTCTTGGAAACATTTTTTATAAGAGTTAACATTTGATATTAATTACATATTTCTCCACTTGTAGAGCACAATCTTAGATTTTACTTTGTAATCTTATTTACTATTTAATAAATCCAGTATGTTTTCTTTGTGTAATATTTCCAAGTTTTCTTTTTTTATAAACAAATATTTCTTTTCATATTTTTCTTTTTTAAATTACCATAACTTTTCTTTCTTTTCTCCATTTTTATTGAACCTCATTCTAAATCTATCGAAATCTAAAACCTCCTCACTTTGAAACTATCAGTACTTTTATTTTTCCTCTTTGCCTCTAAATTACATCAATGATTTTTTTTCCTTTCCTATTTTCGACCATAAATAAATTATTCTTTCCTCTCAGTTCTTCTTCTTTTATTCAGTCTTACATACTAAATAATCATTTTCTTTCCTTTTTTCTTCTTCACTGTGGAGTCCCTCACGGTGAAGTGACTAACGTACTGGACTACCACGTCGAAGTGACCGAGTTCAAACTCTATTCGAGCTATTAATTCACGTTCGGTCAAATACCCTTGGCAAAAGTAAGAACCATCTAACTATATAATAAATAATATCATTACTGTTCTTCTATAAGGATTGAATAACCCAGGGAGTTTGATATGCCATTTAACAAAGGGACCAGATCAACTTTTACTTCTTCTCTGCCTTTTATTAGATAGTCAATACACCTTCGTTGTTTTTCCTTTCTCCTCCTCCTCTTTCTTCTTCTTCTTCTTCTTCTTCTTTAAAACACCAATAATTATTATTTTCCTTTCATATCTTCTAGTTTTACTCTCTTTTATATCATCAATATTTTTTCGTTCTTTTCTTCTTTTCTGCCGCCTCTTAGATCACCAACAATTTGTCTTTCTTTCTTTCTTTCTTTCTTTCTTTCTTTCTTTCTTTCTTTCTTTCTTTTCTCTTCTTCGCTTTCAAACAACCAATAATACTTTCGTTCTTTTAACTTCCTATCAGCCTCTCTCTGAAAAATATCAAGTTTCGTTATATCCTAAAATCAATTCGCCAAATCATTTTGATCTTTTTTCTTTTTTTTTTTTTTTTGAATTCTCAAGCGCATGCAATAATTAAAGACGATTTAAAACACCAAGTAAACATCAGAGGGAGATAAATCTCATTAATGTCTGATTTATCAAAAACCCGACTTCATTTACTTCTTTTCTTATAAACTGTTTGCAGTTTTATTAACTATTCCTGAATTTATCAAGCAATGAGATACAGATTTTTTTTCAGGCAAAGAATCAAGCTTTAATAACATCAACTCAATATGCACACACACACACACACACACACACACACACACACACACACACACACACACATATATATATATATATATATATATATATATGTTTGCGTGTGTGTGTGTGTTGAGAGGGGAAAAAGAGAAACACTTATTTATACATATAAAAATTGATATATTTAATGATGTATAAGCATATATGTCATAAATATTATAAAATACGTCATAACAAAATCGATAAATATTGTTTATATGAGCAAAGAAGCAAGTTCTACTTACATTAACTCAGTATACATAACAACTAATATATATATATGTGTGTGTGTGTATGTGTGTGTTTATACATGACGACCAATATGTATATATATATACTTATATATATATGTGTGTGTGTGTGTGTTTTTTTCTTAATTCCAAAACAATTCATGCAGTAGAACAGTTGTTGTACTAACATAGATTAAGGAATAAGATCTACACATTTCCCAAGAATATTAATCTGAAAGTTAACTTTATAGCGGGACTGGAATTCGAACACGGTTACTACGATATCACTGTCCAACACATTAGCCACTACGCTACAAAGACCCCCTATTGTCTGTATGAGTTTATCTATACAATGTAATTACTGTGAATAATAACTACGTTGTTTTAATGCTTAAGAGATTCCTTGATTTCTTTTGAGTATAGTTATTTTTCCTTTTCTTTTCTTATTATTTTTTATACAATTATTCAAATATTTTCAACTTAAGAAAACAATGTTCCTAATTCTCATTAATTCTAAAATGAAAAAAGATTCTAGTTTTCACTTCTTCACGG
This sequence comes from Sepioteuthis lessoniana, assembly GCA_963585895.1. Taxonomy (NCBI): domain Eukaryota; kingdom Metazoa; phylum Mollusca; class Cephalopoda; order Myopsida; family Loliginidae; genus Sepioteuthis; species Sepioteuthis lessoniana. The sequence goes on from OY757904.1 coordinate 149,646,290, forward strand.
CTAGCTTTTTTTTTTTTTTTTGTATAAACAAATTGTTTAGCAATACGAAGTATGTTCAAAAAGTATCAAGGCTGAAATTATATTGACAGGGGCTGAAATGAACAATGAATGAAACGTTGATTTTTTTCCCATAGAGATTTATTTTTAAAGTATAAAAACAAAAGATGTATTTACCAAAGCAGAGAGGAACAATGAATGAAACGTTGATTTTCTTTCAGTTGCATTCAACGTTTTTTTATTAATCGAATACACAATGAAACTTTTATTTTACATAAAAATGCTACGTCGTGTTGTATACTCATATGCAGAATCATGACGACATAATAATAATGACGCAATGATAAAGACGAGCGAAGACTTCTTTAAAAATATACCTCTCACTTTATTTGAAAGGTTTGTGTGTGAGAGGGAGTTGGAGACCGAACAGAACCTCAACATATTGACCCCCACTCTTATGGCCATCAGCGTTGTGTCTTTCTTGTTCTCCAGGGCTGTTTAACCGGAGGCCTGGGGGCTCAGTTTTCTGCTGAGCGCTGGCTTTCTCAACCACTTCTTGTCACCAACGGGTCTCCAAACTCACTGACTTCCTGTCATCACCGAGTTATATAATAGTTCAATTGCCCACTCAATATCTCCCTATGACTGGCCATCGGGATGTGTCACTTCCGCTGTCCTTGGAATGGCATGTTTGTCATCGAGCGGAAATAACTGTCAAGCAGTTCACAGGTCACTCTCTTCCGGTGCATCAGTCTATGATTGTACCATGGGATTTTACCTTGTCCCATATTGTCAGCCAAGCCCGCCTACGCCAATGGAATATGCAACTTCCGCTTTTTTGAAATGGCATGTCTGGCCGGCTCGAAGGTCAATATACAACACGTCGAATGTCTTTAAATGTCCTCCACAATGTTAAATGTCTTTCCCTTGTGATGAATTTTTCTATAGAATATAATGACTGGTAAGTATCCAAAGTGCTATGATTGTATAATCCTGAGTTTTGCCAAAAACAATAATTCAGAGGTATCAGCGTTGACTTGATATGCTTTTCAAAATTCTTTCTAATTCGCCTAGATGAACTTTTGATAGACATGATAACTTAATTATATTAGTTGTTAACCGTTATAAAGGCTTTTACTTAAATTTCAAGTTTTTAAATTTCAAAAGATGTTGAGTTTATATCAGGATATGTTTTATCTCATCAGTTATTAATGCCTAAACTTTTCATGAATTTTGCGAGGTTTTAAGTTACCATATTTTTTCGAAAAATTGCTCAACAAACTCAAAGACTCTGACAATTCATCGAATCATCGGAGTATGATCAAAGAATCTCGAGGCAACACTTCAATTCATACATTTATTCAGGGTATTCGATTCCATACACAGAGAAACGACAGCGCAAACACTACTTGTATATAGTCATTCCAAAGAAACCGTTGCCGCTATAACCGTGCTTTATACAACACAAAAGCAATGGTTCCCTCACCTGATGGAGACAGAGTATTTCGATATTGTTGTTGGAGTCTTGAAATGAGATAGATAAGCACCATATTTGCTTATACTCCGCCTAAACTGTGTTCTTCGAATACCCATAGATGTAACAAAAGAAAATGGTTTCACATTGAAAAAGCCAAGAAGCAAACGATATTCCATAGAAATTATGTTAAATGCATTCATCGTAGATTATCTAGCGATTCTCTCAAATAAACCTGCCCAAGCAGGTTTCCAACTGCATTGCTTAGAACAAATAGTAAAAGGCATTAGTCTCTACCGGAATGCAAATAAAACAGAGTACATATATTTTAAACAAAAAAGAGCGATCTCCACTTAAGGTGGAATGCCTCTAAAATTTTTAGACATGTTTCCATACCTCGGCAGCAACATATTATTTACTTAAAGTAATGTCAACATACGCTAAGAGAACGTATGGAATGTTATTGAAAGTCAAACTTTAAAAATGATTTCCCAGGTTGAATCATTTCTATGCCCAGATAAACAGGGGGCACCTGAGGAAAGCTGGCGGATACAGCGGCCGAAACATTATGAAAAAATCAATAAGGACGAAGACAATAGTCCGAAAAGTATAACTGATAAAAATCATCAAGCTTCGTCTCAGAAACTTAGACAACTGTTATTGAAAGGTTATCGATTATATCTAAGTCTGATTTGTCCGAAAAAATAAAACAGGATTTCATCCAAGTTGTAGCTATGTTCATACTACTGTATGGATGCACCACATAGACACCAACAAAACGCATTGGGAAAAGGCTAGATGATAAGTACACAAGAATACTGCATGCTGTCAAGAACAAATCCGGGACTCTACACTCCACAAAAAAGTCGATGTACGGCTACATTCCTCTTATCACACAAGCCACTGGAACACTGTAAGAAAAGCAAAGAGATTTTTATAAGTGATGTTATATTATGGACTCCTGCATATGGACGTTCAAATGTTGGCCGAGAAAGAAATAATTAATTACATCAGTTCTGTGGTGACACAGGATGCGGCCTAGAAGACTGCCAAGGATCGATTGATGATCGGGACGGATGATGATGGAGAATTAGCGAATTCCCTCTTATCAGCCCTGACTTTTGAATTGTTGTCTGTCCAGTTTGTTCTTCTTTGGCCCGGGTCAATTCTCATCACCTCACTGTTCGATCCTCTCCACTGGCTATGTGAAATTTCACATTTACAGAGGGAGATATGTGAAATCTAAGAGGCGAAAAGATCTTTTGAGCTTTGCATATATATATATATATATATATACAAATTAAATGAAATTAAATCTCACCTCATTTTGGTTTGATGACACATCGTCAATATATCTTATATAAAAAGACCACAGAATTGCTGGATTAAACCATATAAATGAACTTATACATGAAATTTAATGAATATAATTTTATCAGACAATAGTTTTCTATTTCATAGAACATGTATGAAATGATTTGGTAAGAAGAACGCCTCTGAGACAATTAGTCATGGGACAAAGTAAAGTGAGATCCTAATTCATTTTAGTTTTTGTAATGTTCTGCTGACTAGCATTTGAGCACTTTTTATTTATCAAATGCTTTTTAAACGATTCTTCATCCTCATCAGTATATATATATATGGGTGGGGTGTTGGGTGTTTTGCGTGTCGGTGTCGGTGTCTGTTAATATAAATAAAAAAATACTACATATACACAAAATTCCTATTCCTTTTGATTCTCTATCTCCCCAACTCTCTCTCTCTCTCTCTCTCTCTCTCTCCATACATGCGCACACACTCACACATACACACACACACACACATACACACACACACACATATATATATATATATATATATATATATATATGTATGTAAAATTTATTCAGGCTTGTTATGTTTCCTTCAGGATAAATCTCTACCCGACCCCTCCGTCAGTTCGTATCTTTGTGGATTTTAAATTCAAGCCAGGTACTTACTTACCTTGTCATTTGAGCAAAACCATGAATCTGTTTCTTACACATGTGAGGTTTTAATCCGCATCACACACACACACATGCACACACACACACACATCCATCCACACAACCATAGATTTTGAAAGCTGGGAAAGAGTTAAGCCTGGCAATTATTCATACCTTCAGCCTAATGTTTCAATCCCCTGTCCACTTCAAGTGTCGCATTTACATCCTGCGGCTACTTCACTAGCGACTCTTGCCGTCATCTCAAGTCCCCTCCTTCCCATTAGCTGAAAACCCATTTATCAAGCCGACATTCTCGTATGTCCTATCCAGTCCTCATTATTGCATTAGGCCTGGTTTTGTGTTGATGCGCTTTCAATTTGTTCAGCCGAACCGTACTGGCTTCTGAGTTCGATTGGAGGTGCAGGGAAACTGCAAATTATGTGCTATCCAACCGAGCCGATCCGGCAATCAGATTGCGAGAATTATTAAGGAGTTCTTTGATCTATCATTTTCTTCTCCCCAAAGCAGCAAATATGAAATTATCTGTACAGTTTAGTTAAAATTTAGTTTAAAATACAAGACTATGAAACAAAAGCAACAATGCTTAGCTCTTGAATTTAAATAAAACAAAACATTTTCATTTTCAGTTCTTTGTGATATTGGCCTTCGGCTATCTATGGAAAATTTTTCAAAAAGGCAGGATACATGTTTTTACCAATCCCTTCAACCATGAGCAGGTTATGGCACAAGGTGAATTTTAAGCGTAGAAAAGCTTCTTTGAATTCAGATTTTTCTTCTCCCAGTGTTATATAATTAAGGAATGATTTTTTTTTTTTTAGTTAGTTTTCATTAATTATATTTTATCATTCAGTTTGGTTAGGCTATGAACTATTCGGGTTAAGAGTTCAGGTGCAGAGTACTGGGTACAGTTTACGCTTGCGCGCAAAGGATATGACAATCACCATTGTCATAATAACCCCAGACATGAAATGGGGCTGGAGTGTGGATGAAGTCATGCCCAGAAGAGATGGGCGAAGAATTTGAGGACTTTGAAAAAGAGGCAGTTGAGGATTCGAGATTAGACCATGCAGGCAGACAATTGAGTTTCTGCCATTGGGGCATGTACTATAGCCAGATACTGACACATGGAACGTACATAGAATGTTCATAACATATATACATAGAACATAGGAATCCCGAAACACGAAAAACTCGTAACGACTTCTTAGTTCAGGTAGAGAGACCTTTTATTACCTTTGAGTTAAAGGTTTCGACATAAGGAAGAGAGATGCACAATCTTTCTATGATGACTTCTCCATCTGCCCCCCCCATCTCATGCGGCGCCCGTAGCGCACAAATTCGTCTGGTCTCAGCGAGCCCCGAAAGTCGACCCTTCTCGTTCGATGTCTAGTTCACAACTCAATTGACTTTTTCAAAATCCCCAAAATCCTCTGCGCATGCTTCCGGTGCATGACGTCATTCACATCCCCAAGTCCTATCTGGGATTTTTCTTTTAACATCTCTGAATGACACATCCTCCCCGCGAGCGCGCGTCAACACCCGCGCTCATGTTGCACCTAACTAACCCACGCGCTGAGCCGAAAGGTTCACAGCCTAACTAAACCCAAAGGCAAGATATATAAAACGAAATCCCTCGGCCATTATATTACAGGCAGAAAATTGAGTTCCCTGGCATTGAGTTGAGTTTTCTACCGTTGCGGCGGCGGTTAAAGTTTTTGGGTCCCGACCAGTGAAGATGAATTGAGATCTAAAATACCACGAGATGTGCCGAACGTTGGGGGTGTTGTTAGCATAGTATGATTACAAAAGACTTTTAAGAATTGTGTCTCTCTTCTTGTGTCGAAGAATCGAACTCAGAAGTTAATAATCCATTCGTATCTGAACAACAGAATCCACCTGTTTGCATATGTATTTGTATTTGCCTATCTATTTGCCAGATTGGTTACTTAACCAAGAGTAAATAACGTAATCTGTTCTTCTTTTTAACCTGAGCTGAGAGGGTAAGAAAAGATTGGTTCATGCCTTTCCCAAAGGCACGAAGTGAAGCACAAGCAATTACTTCCAGAATTTGTGTCTGGGTTGCCGATTCCATTTTCTCCACCGTCAACCGTTTCGTTAACCACGTCTCTCACGTGTAAATATAATTGGTTTTCTGATGTGCAGAGTGTTTTAAAAAATTAAATATCATTTGAGATGTACTGGAAGGCCTTATATGTTTGAATTTTATTTTTCAGATATAGAAATGTCATTTACAGGGTAAGAAACGGATTTAAACATTAGACATACAAGTTTGAATTGTTTCTGCATACGCTGTAAAATCTTGAAATCATTTGAACAAGAATTGTTCAAGATTTGAGATTACGAAATTATATCCTTTTTCTGAAACACCGTGAACTTTGGAAATATCAAATATTTTTGAAAAACTTTGTATACGGTGATAGGGCAATGGTTATCGCTATAGAAAAGAAAGCCGGCGTACCTGTTTCAAATATTGACTCACGCTGTTAAGATTAACATTTAAATAATGCTATTTAAAAAGTCATGGATCCTGCTGTCTATGAGTAGAATTGTAAGACATTCCCTTGGGAATATATCATGGGTCAACGTGACATGATACGGTACATTAATAGCCATATCTCAGAGACTAAATCGTGCAGTGAAATGAGAAAAAGACTGAGATGATAGAGTGGAAGAGCTATTTGTAGCCTGTTAAATAAATTACGGACGAAAGAATTTGCACAAAATACATTCCTCTATAAAAACTACGTGTGTCTTTCAATAAATAATATAAATTAGGATACAAAAGCAAAATTATCATAATTTTATTTTTAATTTTATATTTTTTCAAAATTTGTTTCCGTAAATGCAAACTAAGCATTGTTTGGGATTGGTTTAATTCGACATCTATTTTAATCATAAAAAAATATTTGTTTTACGTCTATTCAAAATGGAGGCAAATCAGGCTTGAACAGAGGTCTGTCAAAAAAAATTCGGTGGTTTAGAAGCGCAAACCATGTGAAATTTACTGATTATGTAATATGCACAACGAAGTATTTTTTAGTCAAGATAATTTTTTGCATATGCACTAAACATGCGTTTTCCACTTCAAGAATAATAGGAAAAACCAGTCTACGGAGTGAAAAACATTGACTCTCCGGTAAAGAAAAAGTCCCTGGCGCAGCGGCCAGTATAAAATGTTATGCAGACATTTTTCTAGGACAGAAAAGAATCCATCACTTGTGATTTCATTGAAAAAGTTGCAGTCGGAAACAGTGCGTCTCATTGTTAACTCTGTGGGCAGAATTCAAATAATTTATGACCTTGTATATATACATACATATATATATATATATAATGATGAAGTCAGCTTTAAAAAAGATTGTACGGTTTCAAGAATAGAGTCGGATATAGTTGAAATTTACGTGGTTCATTTAATAAGTTTCCAGACTATTTTTGTATAGGCATTTAAAATTATCGTAGACTCATAAAAATTCAGTATATTATTGCTATGCATCTTATGAGATGACTGACCAATTTTTATGATTTCAGGTTTAAATGAACAGCTACAGCAGCAATTGGAATACACCCTACTAAAGCCTGATAATCACAGCCGGTGAATTTCAATAATGCAATCTGGACGTGAAAACACTTTAGAAGAAAGATGTGCAATAAAATTCTGTTTTAAACTTGGAAAAAATGCCACAGAAACGTGTGGAATGCTTCAGACTGCTTTTCGACCATCTAGCATGAATCGAGCGTCAGTTTTTGAGCGGCATAAGAGATTCAAGGAAGGCAGGAAGTCTGTGAGAGATAATGAGACGTGTGGGAGGAGTAAGGAAGTCAATACACCAGGGTTGATTGGCCAAAGGGTTAGGGTTAGGGATACTATGTTGAGGTTTTAAGGGAGGTCAGGAAGAGATTCCGTCGGAAGAGGCCAGCACTCTTCAAATTGGGTCAGTGGCATTTCCACCAGGACAATGTACCAGTCCACAACTCCATCCTTGTCACAGACTATTTGATCAAGATGGCCATCAAGACAGTCCCTCAGACTCCCTATAGTCCAGACCTTGGTCCCTGTGACTTTTAGTTATTCCCTAAGCTTAGAGGCTGTCGTTATGAGACAATTGAGGAGATGAAAGAGGCTGTGACGAAGGTCATTGACACGCTCACACAAGAGGACTTGCATGGGGCCTTCCAGAAGTTGTTTTAACGATACAACAAGTGCATCGCAGCCGGAGGAGATTACTTCGAAGGGGACTAGAGTTTCATGTGTATACTATCAATAAAAGTGCCCATACGAAAAACGTGTAGGAACTTATTTAATGATCCTCGTACATTAATGCGGTATTTCTACTGAGGAAACACCTGGGTCCTATTTACTTTAGGAAACAGGTGCATATCTTGTTATGTTAGCCACACAACTTACACAGCATTTCCGCATGGGCATTTATTTCCTTTTTTCTAACGTAAACAGGTGCATATCCTGTTAAGCCACCCACGCAACGTATGCAGCATGTCATCCAGTTGATATCCAGGAAATACCCAGAAAACGCTTTTTTCAAGGGGTGGGTATACTTCTCTTTAGGGGGTGTAGTCGACTTATTCCAAGCCCCTCCTACAGCACAGTTTCTGATTACAAAAGAATGGCTACTAAAATGATGCTAGAAAGGCCAAAACCATTTAAAATGCTGAAATATTTTCTCTGAATAGAATGTTTTTATCTCGCTAATATTCTAACATTTAATTTAGATGCGTGTGAATTATCAACGTCTTTATCCTTCAAGTTCTTGTAAAATGATTATGAATTTTAGTTCATTCATTTTAGAGATAAATTGTGCACAAGCAAAAACCTCGTGTTCGTAGTACAGGTTTTCGATTTCTATTGGTTAAAGCGAGTAAACTTTGTTTTGCATTCGTAAGTCAGATCCTGTAAGCATAAGAATTGAATGTTTGTTTTAGAGTCAACTATAAGTGAAATATTAAGATAAACATTTAAATAGATATCAGCTGGCATTTATCAATGACGTGCCACGATAAGGTTAAAGTGATTACGTGGGATTAAGACGTTAATCAAGAGAAATATTAGAAAAAAAACATGTATAAGAAAGGAACTAAAAGACGCAAGTTGAGTCGGGGAGTAGAATCGGTCAGAAGTTGGAGTCAGAAGTTGGAGTCGGACAGTCCAAGACGGTGCTGGAGACGGCTAAGAGACTCCGATGTGGTGAGGTGTGGGGGTGACTGAGTCATCCAACAGTGAGGTTGCACGCACACAGGTGGTGTGCGGGACAGCAAAGTAAGTAACTAAGTGTTATGAAATAGCCGGGGGATTTCGGTTCATGCCTTTGAGTTTAGTTAGGCTGAGAACCTTTCGGCTCAGCACATGGGTTGGTTGGGTGTAAGATTGAAGCAGGTGTTAACGCGGGTGCGCGCGAGCGGATGGAGGTGTCACTCAGATGTCCTAACAGTCCGAGACGATACTGGGTGACAAGGTGCGGGTGACGTCACGCACCGGAAGCACACGGAAGTTTGTGTGAGAATTTGAAGAAAATAAGAGTCGGGTTTTAGACGCCAAACGAGAAGGATCAATTTTGGAGCTCGCATGCGCGAGGCGAGTTTGCGCCCTATGGAGTGGGGGGGGGGCGCTCGAGTTAGGGGCCAAATGAATAAGACAGCATAGAAGATTGTGTCTCTCCTCCTTACGTCGAAACCTTTAACTCAAAGTTAATAAAAAGGTTTCGTACCTGAACAAGAAGTAGTTACGTGTTTTTGAGATTCCTGTTCTTTATATATTCTATCTTTATGAACATTACATGTCTATTTCGCACATGGCCATATTCGTGTATATGGCTAAGCAACATAAGTGCCTGCACTTTTTCCTCTCGTATTATAACTCGGTCTCTGTTTATATCGTCATCTTGCAGTCTTCACTTTATCTGTTAATTAGTTAACACATTCGTAGTTTCTATCCCTCTCTTTTCGAGACTACTATGAAACAAACAGAGCCGTTTTGTTTTCTGTTTGAAGGGTAACGTTACTCCTATATAATATTAAGGACCGTGGCGTTAGATTTTGCCTTTATATTTTGAAATACTCCGTAGTTATTTGCTTTTCCTCTGTAATGACGCTAACATAGAGGGAGAGTTTCACCGTGGTGTAATGGTTAACCTGCTTGACTACGGAATCGTAGTAAGCGAGTTCGAAATCCAGTCGCGCTATTACGTTCACTAAGTAAGTAAAGTTGGCGACCGTAGTCGAAGGCCACCAGAAGTTTCTCTTTTCGATTGCTACTACACCGAGGTGTAGGGGAGGGCGCAACTCCTTTACCTGGATTCCTCAATTTTACCCTTGATACGTACTTTATAATGCTGAGTGTTAAGCAAGGAGGCATCAAGTACCATTTTTAACGTCTTTGGTATGACGTGACCTGGCACTGAACTCAGGTCTCCCAGACCATTGGCGAATACTCTACTTCACTAATGGACAAATAATCTTGGAAAAGGTATGAATACCCTTACCCTACCAGCTATAGGTTAAATAAAACCACTACTGTTCTTCTAGAATGGTGGATTTAGCATTAAATTACCCAAATAGACTGATGTGCCATTAACAACAAAACAAGCAACATAGTGCTAAATTATTTTTGTTAATGGACGCCTATGGTTTTAGCATTCATCTATTCTTATTTATAACACTTAGTTTAGTGAGACAAAAATATAATTATAGGAAACACAAATCAAAGAATCAATTTTTCAAGTGAAGAATGTCTGCCTTTAAAATCAGTATTCAGAATCTTGTATTACAGCACTAAAAACGTCTACCCACGGAAAATTCGCTTCTATGTCATCCGCAAATCATACCCTCGATATTTTCGAAAGTCAGCTTCCAACCAAAGAGAATAGCAAAAAATGAAATTTGAAATGTCGTATTCTTCAATGGCTTATGCAGAAAGCTCTACTGGCATTAACATTCAAAATGGTTGTGATATTTCTCAAAGTACAAAGCAGACCTAGCTGTTTCGAATACGAAAATTTATTTTCTGACAACATTTCACGCAGCAGTCACCAACGAACGAGATAAATGGAGTGAAAGGATTAAGTCATGTTATTAGAAACCTAGGATTTTCCATTTGTGAGAGACGAACGATCAAAAGACCGACTTCTATTTTTTCACCCCGAACAGGCCCACACGGGGTCTCTTGACCTGAAACTGTCCGACTAACTGCGATACTCTTCTTCCGACTCTTGGAACTAACTGATCACTAAATAATGTCTTACATATATTATTGATAATCTTATCAACAAATTATGACAAAACACGTGTCATTAATAACTTTCAATGAACACTTCAACGCTGAGCCAGCCGACATTGCATTCAAAATTTTATTTTTAACATCCTGCCCATAACGGATTTTAAAACTAATCTTTAATAAGTTGTCCTAGGTGATTTCCAAAACTACCTGTCAACCCCATGTCCTGACAGCCATGCAACACGTGTACCACTTGACCGAGCATTCGACTTACACTTCAATTCGAAGTTTTAGCTAACTGGCAATTTATTACAACTAATCAAACAATTAACTAATATAATTAATTTTTATCTTTTATGATATTATATCATTATATTTAATCAGGGCTGGAAATGTTATTCTTTCTACACGTGGGATTTTTACAACTACCTCAACCACAATGTAGGCTGTTGACATCAGGATATTTATAAGGAATTTTTTGGGGGGATTGGTGAAATTCTTTTCTTCTGCTCTGTTTTCGATTCCACCAAAGTTTAAATTCTTAGACTGGATGGGAGCCAAGTTACAAATAGGTAAACGATCAAACAGACAAATTGTTTATTACTTCTCGGCAAATTTATTTCCGTGGAGACTTATTTTTCATCAACCCAATCCATCACTTCCAATACGTGCAAAGCCTTTTCTACAAAGTATTTCTTTTCCCCGAAGGTTTTAGTTTGCATAATTTTCAAAATAAAACTTGTGTAAAAAAAAAAAATCTCCAAGAATAGAATTATTAGTGTTCCTAGTTCCCATTACCTTACTATATGCTGACATGACATCATTAATACACGGCAGATATAAGGAAGACCTGTCTTTAATCCTCTTTGTTTGTCGTCTCCAGATCTTTAGAAGATCAATACAAGTTTTATTGTAAGAAAAATCATTGTCCGTAATAAACAAAAGACTTGAGCTAAGAAAAAGTGGAGACATCTGTTAAAATGGCCAGGCCTGGTATTTACTTCAATGACAAGGGTATGATTCTAGCCTTTTCTATAAAATATATTTTCCACTGTAACTTCGTTGTTCAAGGTAAGAAGAAAAGTGGATAACGGCATGCCAACACGTCTTGGGATTGTTATCCCTTATTATTTTCATTGTTATATTCACAACTTTTCTGTCGATACATCCATCAGCCTTCTTCAGGTTTTCATGTCAAATTCGGTAGCCCATACAAAACTTCGAACCGAACTTTTTATTTAATCCACGGGGGTCGATTGTTCAAATTTCCTTAACAAAAAGAAATTCAAAGTGAGCAAGGGAAAAACATACAGTATAGTATCTCATGGTTTAATAGAGACTTTAGGTTTATGAGTCCTAAAAAATCACTACGAATGTCCAGCAGGACATATGGAGCAATGAATGCAGGCGTTTAGTTAAAAAGTTATTTTAAGTGAAAATATTGTTGCAGCTTCAATCCTGAATACAGATAAACGACGAGGCATACTTCTTAGAGCTTAACACTTATATCCAGTTATGGTGAACGGAATTAAAACAATCAATCGTTCTTCTCAGAAACTTAGACAAATAACGTCTTTGGTTTTTTCTGTGTGGAGTTTAACGAATCACATTCATATATACATTTTTTTGTTATGTTACTTCTTACGGTTGTTTTTTTTTTTAATTTTTTGGCAAATAGTCCTATCGAACACGAATGATATGAAAACTGTTCCAGTAAATCCATGGATGGGATCATAACACAAAATACCACTCCAGGTCAGAGTTGATCTTTGAGTAAGGGCAATTAAGAGGTCCTGCTCATAGTCAAATGCAGTTCAGTCTCAAAAACCGCATTTTGGGGGAATGGTGTCTAACTCAATGGTAGGGTATACTGTCATTGTATTGTAAAACCCGCTGTTTTCTGAATATATGTATTGTGGATTTGAGCATTGATTTGAAAGAAAAAAGCAACCAGAAATCTTATCGTAGTCAAGAATTTGTGTTAGATAAGAAGTTGTTACTTTTTATTCATATAAAGATTTTTTTCAAATCTTTATTCACACTCTATTCACTGTCACATCTTCTTCAATTTCTTCAAATCAAAATCGGAATCGTTCCTTTATAATTTGATGCAAACATAACCAGAGAAGTGCAGTAAGATCATAGAAAGCCTTGGAATACGACATACATTTTGAACTTCTTGAATGAAATGATAAATATGAGGTTCTTATCACTTTACCATTATGTCGGTCGAGAGTAAAATATGCTAACTGTATCCCCTGAAGAACACCCTTAACTATATCTTATGTTGAGGTCCTGGATCTGGAGTTTTGGGTAAGTGTGAAATATACTTTCATTGCCATTACTCCCAGATCCACTCTGAACCGAAGCAGAAGAACCTGTTTGGGTTCCATCTATGGATCCAATAGATTTGATACATGTTCGAGGAAAAAATTCTTAAGACTCTGCACAAAAGATGTAAATATGACGGGACAATGCATGCAGATAACTAATTCCTAGATGATATAGTGACCCTAGATGTGCTGACAGGCTTGTAAAATCAATTTTATCACTTTACTACTTCGTATATATTTCCGCAGACCCTCCACCATGATCAGGATTCAATTCAAGATAATTTTCAAGCGCAATTTAACAGATTTGAATTCAATAATCCTTCTGCTACACTGGTTACCATACTAAGGTTATAGAGCCTATTTTGGTCTAATATTTACTCATGACTAGAGATGGGAATAATTGCATGCACACCCTTCCCAAGAATGTTAGCTCCATGGGAAACGGAAACAATCTTATCTAGGATTTGAACTCGAGTCACCATGTCTATTTACAACGACGATAGACGTTACACCAGGAGCGTATCTGTGTGTTTGTTTGAAACTCATTTTTATCGACCTCAATGATTTTGATACTTGCTCACTTTCAGTGTATAAATTTTAACTAGTATCAGTATTGTTTATCTAAACATTGATTTAAAAAATAATGGTGGACGGAAGTTCCGTGTCAAGGTAACAGGTATTCATAAACCAACCTCTTAACGGCGATAGAATGGAGAAGAAAATAAATACATTTTAAAATAAAACCCTTTTATTAATGACTCATCTGGTGTGGAGGATAGTGACAAACATCGTCTGAGTAATATTTTTTAAATTTTTTTTCTGTGAATAACAATTTTCCCTTGAACCATTTATTCAGCGTTTCCTAGAAGAGCTTTTTCGTCCACCTTTCTTTCACTTTTCCCCACATAGGTGAAGTTCTCGCAGCGTATTTGCTTACGTGCTGGACTGCAGCATAGGAAGAAGTGAGTTCGAACTCCAGTCATCCTCAGCCGAGTTAGCTGAGGCAAGAGAATACTCCGACTGCAGAGGAGTAAGACCCCCCCCCAACCAACAAGTACCCTGGATATGACACAAAAAAGTCTGAAGGTGAAGTTCCTATAATGCAGGAGCTTTGGGGAATTCGGAGTACCCCTCATTGCCATTGCTTCCAGGTCCACTCTGACCCGGAGTGGAAACAAATGATAGGTCAAATAGAACAGTTTCACATTTAAACTGTGAAAACAAATGACCTATGCTTAATTAAATTGTCAGAAATAGAACTGTTTGATCACTTAATTGTGTATAAACATTTTAATTGAATTGTTAGTTATGCATAGCATTACTTGGAACCATTTAACTGTTGACTTATTTTAAATTGAATTGTTAGGAATAGAACTGTTTAATCATTTACCTGTATGTATCAACAAAATGTTTTTATAAATCAATAATTCAATATATACGTAAAAAAAGAATTTGGCTTTAAATAACCAACAATGGTTGATATGCCATAAATCCAACCATGCAATCACGCTATTCCGTTCAATTTCAGACGAATATCCATGTGAATATGAAACCTCGAATCCTTCTTGCTATGAGGTAAATAATTCCACTACACTTCTTCTTCAAGAATTGCTTTTGCATTAAATAACTCGTGGAAATTGATATGCCATTAAACAAAGAAGCCAACAAAACACCAACTCATATACACACACACACACACACAATCTCTCTCTTTCTCTCTCCCTCTCCCTCCCCTCTCTCTCTCTCTCTCTCCATTTCTTTCACAACGTGCCCATGTGTGTGTGTGTGTGTGTGTGTGTGTCTCTCTCTCTCTCTCTCTCTCTCTCTTTCACAGTGGCTTTGGCTGTCTTTCTTTCTTTCTTTCTTTCTTTCTTTCTTTCTTTTTCAACTCATCATTCTCTCTGTATCTCTGTGTCTAGCTCTATTTCACTGTATCTCTCCCCCTCTCTGCCCATCTGTCTTTCACAGTGGCTTTAGCTTTCTTTTTTTCTTTCTATCTTTTTATTTCAACACATCATCCCCCACTCTCTCTCTCTCTCTCTCTCTCTTCATGCCTTTCTCTCAGAGCAATTCTATCATGGACCGTATTTCCTTTCTGTTAAACGCACGTCTTGGCGCACGCAAGAAACCCTTCGAGTTTTCTACTTTCATTCTCATTGATTACACATTGATAAACGAGGCGCGCTTAGTGTAACATCAATCATCGAAGGAAACCAAACAGGTGACCCAAGTTCTAATCCAAGACAAGGTTTTTTACATTTCACAAAAAGGTAATTCTTTTCTGAGAGGTATGAGTCCATCTCTACTCACCGCGCCAATTGGTAAATTGTAGCCTCCCGAAAGAAAGAGATATTGGGTACTTACATACACATTGATAAATTTGTTATAAGAATTGAGTATTGCACTTCATGCTGACTGGGACTTAATATTCAATGAAATGCTTGTTTTAAACACCATCAAATTGATAATTCGGCGATTGCTTCATTATAAATTTATTTGCAAACATCTCTGAATTAAATTATACGATGTATCTATGAAAGAAAATATTTTCGCTTAAAAAAAAAAGGCAAGAAGCAGACGATATTCCGCAAAATCTATCATTGATGCAGACTGTATAGATGATCTTGTGCTTCTTTAAAATACACATGCTCAAGCCGAATCTCTGTCGCATTACCTGAAGCAGCAGGCAAGAGACATTGGTTTCTAAGTGAACTCAGATAAAAGAAATTTCATGTGTTTTTCATTAATTTGGCGCTATCTTCTCATCGATAGCAAAACCTCATCTATTTAAAGTAATGACAATATACAAATTGGTAAAACATGGTTTGTTATTGTCTGGTTATCTGCCGTATAAAAATCTGATCTCTGATAAAATTAAACAAGTCTTCCAATCAATAGCCGTGTCAGTTCTACTAAATAGCTTCACCCATTGAACACTAGCAAAAGAAGTTAGATAGAAAATATTCACGGATTTTGTTTATACCTTCTCTAAACAGGTCGTTCAGCTACCAATACTGAAAGAAGAACTATGACCACAAAGCAACGAATAAACCAGAAATGTTTTGGTTCGGTTGAGCAAAGTTCCCTCACAAGTACTTAAAATACTTCAGTCAATGTATGGAGATTAAAAGCACACGGGTTTTACAGTGGTACAAGACGCTTGAAGTGAAAAGTGAATACAAGAGCAGGAGGCCTTTAATAAGTAGGACTGAAGTCAAGGATGCATCGAGCTATTTTGAACTAATCCTCGAAACAGCAACCCACTTAACAGCAACTGAACGAACTTTTACCACCATTCCCACAAACCATACAAGTAAGATGAGTAAGACATGCTGAACGCTAATGGTTACATAAGGGCAAACACATTAGTTAAGTTTTCCAATGGATTTCTACTCATAGACACATCAATGTTGGCTGACCAACAAAAAACTTATACATCAGCTCTGCGAAGACACTGCATATTATCTAATGGATTTACCAAAAGCGATGGTTGATAGAGACGGGAGACGAGTGAGAGTCAAAGGAACCCTGCCCTCAGCAGGTCTTTATTATTATTATTATTATTATTATTAATCTGAGAGATAGCTAATCTGCTCAATTGTGTAGGACCCTTTTCTGTATTCTTGCTGATCATAACAGTGGTGGGGTCTGAACAGTTAATTATTCCTCAGTTTTTTCAGACTTTCAGTAATTTTTACGAGTGCTCTATGACTAATATTACTGTCAACGTTATATTCTGGACATTTTCTACTTTCCTGCAAAGTCCGTGATTTCATCGAATTTTTCGTTTTCCTCTACTTCTGTGAAATATTTGAACGGTGAGTCTACATGTCGACGAGTTTTCTTTTTTTATTCGCTAAAACTAGTTTTTTTCTGGCTGGAATTGATCGATCCGTTTGTATCTTAAAATCCTACCGAATGCTCTGTGCCATTTTTCACGACAAGGTTTTCATTTGAATGTTTAATCAATTGTTATTTTCGCTCTATGCAAGTTGTTCACATCAATTTTAACTGATAGTCTTGTAATATAGGTACTTGAGTTAGGTTATTTGAGATAATAAATGAGAAGTACAAATATTAACTTTAAAAGAGGAATTTTATTCTTCGTATACAACGCCACGTGTTGGCTAGAAAATGTCCGGCGGTCAACACACGTGATTTGCATCTGGAATCTCTTCAGCAACTCTTCCTCTTCTGTTCTTGGGTCGTCTTCGGCAACTGCTACTATCTCCGCTGATTGGCCAGAGGGAGAGCGAGAGCGAGAGAGAAAAGGAGAGAGAAGGAAAGAGAGAAGAGTGAGAGGCGATGGATTCTGGGATAGCATTCCTTGGCCGAGGTGGAAATAAGGACCAAGATTTCTGTTGAGGTAGTATTGACTGCCCCATTCACTGACCTTAGTAAGGGAGGTGATACTACAGTCTTTTTTACTGAAGTCTGGGGGATAGGAGGTCTTCTCAGGTCTCCAGAACACTTCTAAATTCTCCTGCAAAACTTAATAGAGCTGTAGTCTGGATCTCATCGATTCATCCTCTAATTTCCATTGTCTCTTTTCCAGATCGTTAGTGACTGTTCCATGGGTACCAACAAGTATTCGTATTACTGAATATTAACTTGAAATTACCTTTCATCATACCACGTAAATTACGTGGGCGATATAACAGGAAATAGACCTGTTTCTTAAAATTAACAGAACGCAGAGGCCCCTGCGGAAATGCCGCGTAAATTGCATGGGTGACATACTTGAAGAGTCGGATGCTGGAAGCAGAAAAACAGCAGGAGGTACATTTGGTTCTAAAAGTAAACAGGACGCAGGTATATCCTCGAAAGAAGTGCTGCATAAGTTGCGTGAGCGGCAGGCTGGACAGGAGATGTGTTCACGTACAATGTGTAGCTGGACGTGAGACGACGAGAACTGCGTGGTTGTGTGGAAAGTTATATAAACAAGGGAAGACTTCGACCAAGAAAAACGAAGCAGAAAGGCAGAGTTGTTTCACAGAAAATCCGCATCGTCGCTGCTGTGTGTTTGCATTTGCAATTCTCACTTCTTCTACCTATACGTACATTTTTGGTCATAGAAGGAAAAGAAAATAAGTATACGATATTTTTATATATCAGCGTTGTTGTCTTTCTCTGCTATCCCACAGTCTCACCATCACTTTTATGTTAGAAAACTTTTCATCTCTCCATAAAGGTCTTCCTTATGATCGATAACCTATCAAAAACAATACATGTCTTCGCTAGTCACATAATAACACAACTTTCAGGAGAAGAGATGCTGCTGCCGAGGTACATGAACTTTCAGAAAACCACCATGTAGGGTGGAAATGGTTTCTTCTTGATTAAAACAAATCTGATCTATCCTTTAAAATAAAACGGGATATCGTCTTTCAAGCAGTTGTTGTGTCAGTACTACTGTAGGGATGCACCACACGGACGCTGACAAAACCTATAGAGAAAAAAAAGAAGGTAACTGCACAAGAATGCTAAGAGATGTATTGAACAAATCCTGGAAGCAACATCCCATGAAACAACAGCTGTAGGGCTACTTACCTCCCATCACTAAAACTATCCAAATAAGACGAACAATACATGCACTTCACAGCAGGAAAAGCAAAGACGAACTCATAAGCGGCGTTCTCTAATAGACGTACCGGTGCTTTCCGATCAACAAGAATTTACCTACAACAGCTCTGTGCGGACACAGGATGTTGTCTGGAAGACTTACCGAGAGTAGTGGATGACTGGGACAAATGGAGAGAGAGTCGGAGAAATCCATGCTATCAGTGCAATTTGATGATGATGATGATGATGATGATAACGATCTAAATATTTATTTGTTTTTGGCTTGTTTATTTTTCTCTCTTGGGTCTGCCAGAACTGCAAAATTCATTAGAGGACAATTTCTTTTTCCCTTATTAGGTTAGGTATTTTAACCTGAATTGAGTGATTCATATGCATATCACAGTCACAGAAAATTGTGTTATATAACATATGACATGGATTTTTCGTTCATTCCTACTGACCCCGTGTGCTTTGACAAGCAGTCACATTTTGATTAGTAAACAGAGCAACACGATCAGGGCACTCAGGTACAACAGGTGTGTAACCGGAAGGAGACCACGTGATGAGAACCATGTGGACAGATTTAGACAGAGACAGAGAATCGGCTGTCGAGTGAGGGATACGCAGCCAATAAGGTCGTCTCAGACGAGCTTACAAAGGGGTGCAAGCGATGGCACCCCCTGGCTCCTGAAGAACATATGGAAAGAAGTCCTCTCTCAGAGTATATAATCTCTCCATCTATCGCTCAAACCAACAACAAACACGGCTTCCTTTTCGAAAATAAAATGAGAGATATATATTTTATAAGAAAGTATTTCATTCGTATCTCTATTGTTATTATTGAGATCACCAAATCGGCTATACAACAATTGTATACGTCTCATTTTCTTCGACAGTTTCTGGTTTATGCAGAAAACATTTTTTCAGCGTAGTCAAATTTTAATTTTTTGCACAATTCCCAGTGGATCACTTTACCCACAATTACGTGCCTATGCTTGGGTTCCTTTTGTGCTCATTTGCTGAATTCACTAATTATATAAATAACTGTTTCATCTCTGTCACTACATAACCTACACTTGTTATTCACTTCCATTTTATCAGTCTTTGAGCGGACATATTTAGTTCTTATGGCATTATTTTGTGCTTCTATTGATAGAGATTCAGTTTCCCTATTGAGTTTCCTATCATCATCTTTATTATCATTTTCTCGTTGAGAATTTTTCACATCAGTGTTATCTGATGGTCTTTCACTGCAGTTTGAGTAACAGAAAGTCTCCTCAAGTCTGCAGGACTCTTCTCAATATTCTATCCGTTCTCAATAATGATGTCGTTTGGATTGTCTCTACTCGTCATCCTACCTCCAAGTCCTCCAGTCCCATTAATAATCCTTCAGTGACTGTACCAAAAGCACCAATCACGATTGGTATAATAGTCACTTTCATGTTCCATAGTTTTTTTTCAATTCACTAGCAAATTTGGTTTGGTTTGGTTTTATGGCATATCAACCTTTGTAGGTTATTTAAAGCCAAATCCATTTTTATGAAAATAATCAGTTTTATTTAAAACAATTCGGTTTAGCATGAGTACACAGTTTAATTGATAAAAACATTTCTATTTCAAACTATTCAGTTATATATAACAATTCAGTTTAGTGTAAGTACAGTTTCAGTGTCAAAAATAGTTCAATTTAAAATAATTCAGTTTAGCAAAAACACGTAGTTTAAATGTAAGTACTGTTTAATTGTCAAAAAACATTTTTATTTCGAGCTATTCAGTTTAATCAAGCAATTCTACTTCAGCTAATTCAGTTTTATAAAAGTACACATTTTGTTTACACACAGTTAGTTATATGTCAGAACAGTTCCATGTTAAACAATTTAGTTTAGTGTAAATACAGTTTCAATGTCAAAAAAACAGCTGCAGTTATATGTAACAATTCAGTTAAGTGTAAATACAGTTTTAATGTCGAAAAAACAGTTCTATTTTAAACAGTTCAGTTAAGCACAAGCATGCAGTTCTAATGTAAGTACGGTTTAATTGTCAAAAACATTCCTATTTTCAGCTATTCAGTTTAGTCAAACAATTCAGTTTAGCATAAGTATGCTGTTAGTTCTATTTAACCCATAGATAGGGCTCTATCAGGTGCTACCACTCCGGGCCTGAGTGGAACTGGGAGCAATGGCAATGAAGGGGTACTCCGCATTCCCCAAAGCTCCACCATTACTGGAACCTCACCATCAGATTAGTTAGTGTCATATCGAAGACACTCGTGGGGGGGGGTCTCACCCATTTGCAGAGATGCAGTCAGTGTATTCTACAGCCCCAGCCGACTGGGCAATACACAGAGTTAAATGTCAAACAGATTTATTTCAGATATTTCAGTTCAGCACAGTACACAGTTTAGACGCCAAAAACAGTTCTATTCTGAGCAATTTAGTTCAGCACAAGTAAGCAGTTCCAATGTCAAAATAGTTCTATTTTAAACAATTCAGTTTAGCATAAATACGCAGTTTAAATGCAAAAATCAGTATTTTGCTAGAACCTCCTCATCAGATTGTTTTAGTGTCATATACAGGACACTCGTTGGAGGGGCTTTTACCCCTCTGCACAGAAGCAGTTGGTGTATTCTACAGCAATTCACTAGCAATGTTCAAGTCCTTATCATTCTTTACTCTTTCTTTCAGTTTTATTCTGTGATCAGACGGGACGGTAAAGTCAACAATCTTGCAAGTTCTCTTTTTTTTAGATTATTATTATTATTATTATTATTATTATTATTATTATCATTATTATTATTATTATTATTATCAGAGTTTTTCAGACCAGCATTAGCTGATGGTCTTCCAGTGGATTTTGAGTGACTGCAAGTTTCCGGGACTTTTCTCAGTATAATGGCTAATCTTGATAATCCCTTAGGATGGTATCCACTCAACTTCTTATTTCCAAGTCTCCCGGTTTCTTTACTAATCTTTTTGTGACTTTACCAAACGCACCATTTACAAATGGTATCACCGTCACTTTCATGTTCCATAGTTTTCTTTTCAATTCTCAAGCAAGGTCCAGTTACTTATACCTCTTTTCGCTTTCTTTAATTTTACGCTGTGTTTTGGCAAAGTCCACTATTTTCTTCTTTTTTTTTTGTTGACTATTACAAGGTCTGATCGTCTGGCCGAGTTTAAATGATCCGTTTGTATCACAAAATCCCAGATAAGTTTGTGCGTCTTATTCTCCAAGATAGATTCCTGGCTGTGCATATAGGATTTGATCGTATGACCAAATTTAAACTTCTTACTCAATTCCCATTGGATCATACTCCCCAACCAATAGAGTCTAGTCTAAAACTCTTTGTGCGCTAATTTGCTGCATTCGATTATTATGTGACTTGCTGATTCGTCTCTATCTCCACATTCACTTATTATTACTATTATTATTTCAAAAGAAATAACATTTAAACTCGCCCACGGCAGTCATTTGTCAATTCATAAAGTGTAAATTCAGTGATGTGTCTAGGTAACTAAAATTAGCCCGCTCTTTTTTTCACATTGGCATTCTATCACTAAAATTTAGAAAAAAAAGTTGCATGTAATTATGAAGAAACTAATGTTTATTTCATTCGGTGATCTATTCTCCCAATGAGGCTTCTTAAAATATATTCCTTGTTTGAGCCATTATAAATCCAGACATCTCTAAGGGATTCTGTAACTAAATCAAAATAAATTACGGAAATTAAAAGTCTGTGCTTGTCCTACTTGAACAATTCACTTTCATTTCTGGGTGGTGAAGGTAAAGATTCACAAGTTGCCGCGGTTAAATTCGCAATCAAGGTGTCTGTGATGTTATTATACTGAATGTGATTTAAATGTTAATCATTTTGAGGAGATGAATTTGCTTATTCACTTAGTCATAATGTGGCTCTTGTGCAATTGATTAAGCAACCTGGCTTGATGATGAATGGAGTGATCAAAATACTATCATTTTATTTCTAGGAGTATGACATGAATGATCCTATTTACCAAACCCCTCCGCTCGGGCAAGATATGACACAAGGTCAATTTTTAAGCGGAGTTTAACAGGTTTGAATTCAAAGTTTTTCCTTCTCTTAGACTAGTGCCTCACCAACACTGAAGAACCTAGTCTGTTCTACTATTTACCCATAGCTGGAGGGAGAATAATTGGGTTCATACTTTTCCCAAGGGTATTAGTGCTATATGAAATGCAATGTCTTGTCCAGGAACTGAACTCGTATCGCCGTGTCTATATCCCTTGACGATAACCATTACACCACGGGCACCTCCTAAATCTATGTATACATCGATCTATATGTCAATAATTGCCTCCTTTGTGACGCTACAGTAGAAAACCCTTTTCAACTATGGCAGTGGTAGACTTGGGTAATTTATATATTTTCCGTCCCACCACCGGACAAGTACGGCACAAGGATTTTTTAAGGTGGGTCCGGACGCAAGGATGCAGCCCATACGCGTCCAGCAAAATCCAAAAATACCTTTGGTCCCGTCAGCACCCCCAAAGAGGGTTCTTCAGAGGCCAAGAAACAAGCAACAAACAATTGGTACGGTTGCTTACTTATAACCTCATCTTTAATGCCTATTTCTCATAATTTAAATTTTCTTTAAAACATCTTTTGCAAATTTCCGGCATTGTCAACCTTCTTTTTAGTGGTCAGAGGGCTGGGCATATTCTCTCAACTTCAAAGTTCTTTAATCTTTATGTTTTAGTCATACTTGGAACCAGTAAGGTCTTTTAGCTCCCTTGTTCCTCCCACTCTCTTTTCATTCAACCAAGCCTTTATCTTAGTGTGGTCACAAAACGAACTCGCATTTTAAAATTTGTAGAAGGGTGTCCTCGTTATGTAATGGTTAAAGCAGTGGGCTGCAGGATCGTAGTAAGCACGTTCGTACTTCAATTGCGCTATTACGTTCACTTTCGGGCAAATACCCTTGGGAAAGGTATTGTTGTATATTGATTTGGTGATCTCAATAATAACAGTATAGATACGAACGAAACACTTATTTTATAAAAATATATCTATCATTTTATTCTCGAAAAGGGCCCACAGTTGTTGTTTGTTGAGAGATAGATGGAGAGACATATACTCAGAGAGGGGACTTCTTCCCATATCTGCTCCCGGGAGTCAGGGGGTGCCAACGCTTGCACCCACTTCCAAGCCGAGACACCTCTGATCAGCTGCGTGTCCCTTGCTCGACTCCGATTCTCTGCCTCTTTATAATTCTGGCCGGGTGGTTATCACGTGGTCCCCTCCTGGTTACACACCTGTTCGACCTGCATGCTCTGAGGCGTTGTCATCTTCAAAGTACACACCTGTTCAACCAGCGTGCCCTGACGAACTGTCATCTTCAAAATCTGACAGCTTGCCAAATCATACGGGGTCACTAGGAACGAACCGAAAATCCATGTCATGTGTTATATAACAGTATGTACCCACCAATTTTCCCAAATATGCGTTAAATAGTACCACTACTATTCTTCAAGGAGAATGGTTTTGACATTGAATAACCTACAAAGGTTGATAGGCCATTAAACAAAGAAACCAAACCAATCGAAACCAAAATTAGTAGGCGTAGGAAACGTGACAAAGATTATCGGTGACCGATATTTTCTTATCAAATTGATCACCCATATTCTAATACAGACAACTTTGTATTTTCTGATAATTCATAAAAGATCCAGACTTGTTCTGTTTTCCAAATTTCACTCGTCCAAGTAATTATAAGCTATTAAGATTTTCTTATCAGACCATACGGACTATTTCTTTCATATGAACAAATCTCTTCCCATCTCTGAAAACTGAGAAATAAACCAGATATTTTCCCAAAGTTTTTGTCCATTCCCTTATATTTCCACGACATTACAAAACTGAAAACAAATCCTAGAAACAGCACCCAAGAGAAAACAGCTGTACGGCCCCTAACCTCCAATAAACAAGGACGAACTCATAAGTGACATTCTTCTACGGACCTCGACACATGGACTCACTAGTGTTGGCCAACCAGCAAGAAATCATTTACAATGTCTATGTTCGAATGCAGGATCTAGTTTGGAAGAACTGTAGGGGGCAATGAATGATACGGATAGATGGGGAGAGAGAGAATGATGGAGATCCGTGCTGTCAGCGCGACTTGATAATGAGGGTGACATCCCTACCCTTTTTACCTACTCAGAATATGTTAACGTAATTGACCCCCACTTCTACCTTCAGGTATAACCCCCCCCCATATATATATATATATATATAAACATCCACAGACAGATCTGTTTCGTTCTATCAGAACTCATCAGAGTGACTAGATATACTAGCTTCCCGTAGCTCGGATCGAAACCCGGTTGACTCAAATGCCAATCCGAGCCTCTAACCCTCAGCCACGAGGAACCAGGAGCAACGAAGTAAATTTTATGAATCACAATTACTATTGTTTACATAATTCCGTTTAACGGCTACCGAGACCTCAATTCAAATATGAAGAGACTTGCAATAAACGCTAATGGCAACACGATTACTTCATTCACTTGAGAACTCAACCCTATGGGGTTAGGGGAGTATATACATCTATATAGTCATCCACAAACAGATCTGCTTCGTTCTATCAGAACTCATCAGTGTGGCTAGACATAGTAGCTTCCCGTTGCTCGAATCGAAACCCGGTTGACTCAAACGCTATATATATATATATATATATATGTAAGCACAAAGATACCATATATATTAATTGGGTTCCACTTTATCTTGTTATCAATGTGTGTTCTGTGTGACAGCAACGTCATGTTCTAAATCTTACCTCGTGATCTTGGTAACGACAAATGATTTTTTGTGAAACAATTTCTCATAATAAAAAAAAAATAAAAAAATAGTTCTATCTCTTTGATGAAGGTCACAGTGACAAAGGCGAATTAAAAAAAAAAGATGTCTTCTCAATTGTTACACACGCGCTGTTCATAACGTAGATAACGACTACATGCCTTCAATGAGAAAACCTTCTTCTGCCGTTGTCACATGTTGACAATCGTAATATGTGCTATATTTGATTTCTCGGTATATTACGTCACAGGTTGTTATGGTACCAATATCTTAAATTTCTTCGTAAGGTCATGTCAATTCTTTTTAAACAAATTATCATATTTACCAACCCCTCCGCTCGGGCACACAAGGTCAATTTTTTAAGCGGAGTTTAACAGTTTTGAAATCAGAGTTTTCCTTCTCTTAGACTAGTTGCCTCACCAAGGCTGAAGAACATAGTCTGTCCTACTATTTACCCATAGCTGGAGGGAGAATAATTGGATTCATACCTTTCCAAAGTGCTATGTGAAATGCAATCAGTCTCGTCCAAGATTTGAACTCGTGTTGTCATGTCCATTTCCTACGACGATAACCATTACACCACGGGCACCTCCAAATTATGTTACGTTTTTAGATGTTTTATTCTAGATCTTCTTATCTGATCATGGAAAGTATTAAAATTCCAGGTTTCAAGTTCCCCCTGAAGAATTATGGTATTCTTGTGGGATATAATAGAATTTTGGTATATAAAGTTGGTTGGTTTGTTGGATTTAATGGTATATCAACCTCTATAGGTTATTTAATGCCTGAGCCTTTTAAAACATATATTATATATATGATTTGTAAATGCAAATTTTTAGGTTGATGATGATCGGGTTTTATATTTACCCAACCCCTCCGCTCGGGCAAGATATGACACAAGGTCAATTTTCTTAAGCGGAGTTTAACAGGTTTGAATTCAGAGTATTCCTTCTCCTAGACTAGTTGCCTCAATAAGGCTGAGGATCAGTCTGCCCTACTATTTATTTATAGCTGGAGGAAGAATAATTGGATTCATACCTTTCCCAAGGGTATTCGTGCTATATGAAATGCAATCAGTCTCGTCCAGGATTTGACTGTTATGTTTTGACCTTTTGACCCGGCCAAAAATGCCATTCACGGTGGTGCACCGGAAGGAAGTGACACATCCCGGTCGCTGGAAATCGGAAGAGGTTGCGCAGGCGTTGAGGCGTGTCTATATTACTGCGTGGGAGTTTGAAGGTAATATAAGGCCGACGAATTGAGGACAGTTGGAGATAGGCGAGAAGGAGCGCAAGCAGTGGAAGACGGAGGTAGACGCGATGTAGTAGGGAAAGCCAGCACACAGAAGAGTTTACTCCAGGGTCCGGTTGAGCAGCCATGAAGAACGAGAAAGACACAACGCTGACGGCCATAACTTCGGGGTCAAAATATTTCAGTAATGTTTGGTCTCCAGCTCCCTCTCACACGCAAACTTTGAGTAACCCCTTTTCGAAACCTTACAAATAAAGTGAGAGGTAAAATATTTTATAAAGAAGTCTTCCTTCGTCTTCCTTGCGTGCGTCGTTTATTCTTGCGACTTTATCATTGTGCGTCTGTTTGATTATTTATTGTGTCATTATGATGCTGCATGAACATGTATATGTGTACATAAGCATATTTATTATGTGAGTATATAACATGACCTCGTGTCGCCGTGTCCATTTCCTACGACGATAACCATTACACCACGAGCACCTCCACAAAATGATGATTGGGTTTTAGGGCAAATCAAACTCTTAAGGGTCATTGAGTGTGAAATTCTTATATGTATGTGTGTGTATATATAAATGTCAAGCTTTTTGTTTGTATAAACTTGATGGCCGAAGGTGTTGATAACATAATCTATATCTTTAATAGGAGGCCAATTTTGGTATACAAAGTAAAGTTGGTAACCTTAGTGAAGGGTGACCCTGGTTTGCTCCATTTTACACTTGATCTCTACCTTATACTCCTTAGTGCTAAGCAAGGCGGTATCAAGTGCTATTTTTGAGTCTTGGTATTACTTGACCTGGAATTGAACCCTGGTCTCTCGGGCCATTGGCGAACACTCTACTCACTAAGCCAATGTATATATTTAGCAGTGTATAAACTAAAAATAGATAAAAATGCAAATCCTTTTTTTTTTCAAAAAGGTGAACATTTTGTCTTCTTAAATATACTTTAAAACATTTTACTTTAGAATATTATTGAATAACCCAATATTGAAGAAAAAATTATGGAACATCTTGACAAAAAAATAGAATTAATACTGAGTTGCCTTTTTTTGAGATTTGTGACAACACCCTCGTCGGCCGACCCCCGACTATCTCAAAGTCGTTAAACTAAACCCTTCATGACCAGTGATCAATCTTGTGTTTTTTTTTCTCATTCCTGACCAGGGGTATCACACATTTCTTTACGGCCACACAAAATACAACCGAGAGGGTAGGAGAAAAAGAACAAACGAACAAATACGGACTTGGGTCAGCTCCAAGCGCAAGAAAGGGAATTTGTGACACTGTGCATTCTCCGTGCATTTGTAGACTATTGCGAACGTGTATTTTGCGCAAATCTTCTATGGAGCCACTAGGAATGCAAACCAATCTTTGACTGTCTTCTCTCACTGCCTCCTTCTGCTGACTGTCCTTCCCCTGGACTGCTATCGCAAGCCGACCGTCCTCCTCTGCCCAGCTTTGTCAACTGCTCTCTCGGTCTTTTTTCGGACCTTACTTCCCTCCTTCACTTCTGGTCTCGTGGGAGATCTCGTCCTCAGTCCTTTGTGTGGGTTTCGCGCCAAAACAGACAAAGAGATCGTCTGAGTGGCGACACCACTAACGGAAACGAATTGCTACGCATTGTGTCACAGATTTTAAAACAGCCTAATTTTTTTCAAACATAAACTTCACCAATTTAAAGCAATAATCTTTATTTTCATTGTTCAGGGTTTTCGGACTATTTTCTTTATCGTTATTGTTATATTCCCAACGTTTCGGTCGATATATCTTCCGGTCTTCAATAGGTGTTTTTCGAACTCGGGAGCCTATACGGAACTTCGAACCAAGTCCTTTATTCAATCCACTAGGTCGCTTGTTCTGATTCCGTTTACGATAACTGGGTATCAGTGCTAAATATTCCTGTATTATTACCCGCCTGCAGTCAGGATTGAACCTGCAACCTCCTGATGATTGTCTCTTTAGAATCTTAGGGAGCCAACGCCTATAACCGTTACGCTATGTGTCCTGCCGGAAAACACTGAACAATAAAAATCATCAATCTTGATCTCAAAAATTCAGACGACCAATATTCCTTATCTAAGTTGGTTCCAACATTCCCAAATGTCAGTTGATAGATCTACTTAGATAGACAGAGTCTTCTTATGGAACTTTTTAAAAGATTACACAATGAATTTTTGATTAGATTTATATTCGGACTGTTTACTGGGCATATGTTCCCTATTTCTCTTTGATGAGTTGTGTAGGCTGAATTTATGATTTACGTTTTTACTAATTTGGGCAGTCATGTCTCATCTGATGAGGAAATGTTGTGTTTCGAGATGCTACGAACAAGGGAGAATCACTCGTTAAAGAATTCGATGAGGTCAGTTTCTTCACTAACATTGGTAGGGCTGTAGCAGATTATTATTGCGCTGGGGTTGCCGTTAAAAGTAGCTACCATCATCCTCGGTTGTATTTTCTCAATACTATTTTGTGATTTTAAGGCCCGTGGTCCTCTAAACATGCCTATACCTACTATCGTGGTGTTGACAGAGTTTTTCCATGCAGATGCAGAGACTAACGTCCATCCATTGCCGGTATCATGATATTCAATATCTTCGCTATGAATGTATCTGTGTTCTTCTATGCATATCATGTCTATGTTATGATCAATCGCCAAAGCTGCCAACTCCGGTAGTTGGCCTAAACTATTTAAAGTTATCACGTTGAATGTCACTATTTGTTTTAGATAGAAACACTTGAAATCATTTACCTATGTGCAAGCTAACAAGATCTAACAAATTGTTTAAAAATAGTCATAAACTATTCATTAACAAATTGATTATATATATATATATATATATATATATATATATATATATATATATATAATTTAGCATTTAAAAGCCCCACAACGGTTGACGTGTTATAAAACCCAAAGCTGGCAACCAACTACCCGGACGCTTTGATATATTTTGTGGTCTATCAATATTGTTTCTTTTGCTACAAGTTTAACACACAATCTATTGCCAACAAACAACGTCTTTTGTACCATTCCAATGTGTATTGCCTTCTCGAATAATTTTTATGAACCTTTCCATCGTTTCAATTAACGCTTCTTTTGTTGAAGCCAAGTTTCTTTTCAATTCGGTATGACCAACAGGTCAGCAAGAATTCTCTTTTAACTGCTGACTGACTTGCATATCCAGGCTTCTGCTGGCATTTTTTATGCATCCACATTACATGATCTTCCCAAAATTTTCACATCAAAATTAATATTCCATAATATTATTATAGGAACTACACAAGAATACCACCTAATACGCCACAAAACTATATCTGTCGGGCCACTTACCTTCTGTCTCGTATAAGACAAACAAAACATGCCGGACCCTGCTGGTCAAGTAAAGACAAGCTCATTAATGATAATCTGATCATTACGAGTATCCAACTCTACGTAGCTTTGAAAAAATTCTACCAGTAATTCAAATCATAAAGATCTTTTTTGTTTTCGGAATATTCTATCATCATCATGTCGCGCTGGTAGCACGGATATCCCTGACCCTCTCTCGCCACTCCTCCCTATCGTTCCTGGCCCTAGGTAGGTCTTCAGGACAACATCCCGTATCCTCACATAGCTGCTGAATGTACGTTCGTGCTGGTCGTCCTGCTTTTGCACGGCCATGTGTGGGGGTCCATAAGAGTACAACCCTTATGAGTTCGTCCCTGCTTCTCCAGCAGTGTCCTGCATGTCTGGTTCGCCTAACTTGAATAGTTTTCGTGATAGGAGGCAGGTGGCCGTACAGTTGGTGTCTTGTGTGGTGTTGCCGCCAGGACTTGTTCAAGATTGCACGCAGCATTCTTGTGGAATTGCCGTCTAGCTTCTTCTCCAGCCGTTTGGTTAGAGTCCATGTAGTGCACCCATATAGCAGTGTCGATGTGACCACTGCCTGGAAGAAACTGCGTTTCATTTTATCGGTTAGGTCTGATTTCCATATAATCGAGAGCCTATTGATAGCTGTCCCTGCTTTCGTTAACCTCGTTTCGATGTCATTTTCGGTTGATTTGACGCTGCTTCCTACGTAAGTGAATTTGTCTACTAGTTTAAGAGGGGTTCCTTCTAGAGTGGAGATGTCCCCCGTTTGATTATAGCACATATATTCCGTTTTGTGTGGATTAACATAGAGGCTTATGCCCGCGGCTGCTTGTTCCAAACTATGCAGTAGTGTTTCGGCTTGGTCGGGTGTATTTGCCAGTATCGCTATGTCATCGGCGTAGTCGGCGTAGTCGGTAATTGTTTTTGCGGGGTACCTTCTGTTTCTTTTCTTCGTCAGTTCGAAGCCATTCTCTCTGATTTTGTCAATCGATGTTCTAAGTACGTAGTCTATACAAATGATAAAGAGGTACGGAGCCAGTGTGTACCCTTGTAGTACTCCTGCTACAATGTCAAAGTATTCTGTGTCTCCATCTGGTGATCGTACTTTTACTTTGGTGTTTCTATAGAGAATCGTTATTGCCGCTACGGTTTCTTTAGGTATGCCATACGCTAGTAGGATTTGTTCCATCTTTCCTCTGTGAATGGAATCGAAAGCCTTGGTAAAGTCAACAAATATTAATGTTGCTTGTAGGTTTTTTGCCCTTACACTTTCAAGGATTCTACGGATGGTTAATATTTGTGAGGTCGTGGATCTATTTCTTCGGAAGCCATTTTGGTTTTTCCAAAGTATGTTGTCTATTTTGGGTTCTATGCGGTTTTGTAGTTGGGCATTGTAGATTTTGGCTGCTATGGATGTAAGTGTTATGCCTCGGTAGTTTTTGGCTAATCCGAGGTCCCCCTTTTTAGGGAAGGGGAGTATGCATCCCTTCATCCATCTATCTATCGGATTTTGATTGTATACTGCGTTGCAGTGTCGGAGCAGTATGTCGTCGAATTGTCTGGTCTTCTATACTTCTGGGGGAATTTTGTCCAGCCCTGCAGCTTTCCTATTTTTAATTTTTCTGAGAACCGAGTCGAGTTTTTCTTGTGTGAACGGTCCTAGTTTAATGTCTAATTGATGACTAATTATTCTGGTGATTGGTTCATGTGTTATTTTTGGTGGGTTTCCTAGTAGGTTTTTGGAAGTGCTGTTTCCACAGTTTTATTCTTTCTTGTTGGTTTGCTGGTTTCAGTTTTGCTTTGACTGTGTTCTTTCTTCTACTCACTTCGTTTATTGTTTGCCAGGCTATCCTAGATTGTCTATCTTCCACCGAGTCTCTAATCTTATCTATCTGATTTTGAATGTATTCTGTCTGTTCCTTTATATATATGCCTGCTAATTGATATTGTGCCGTTTTTAGTTTTAAGGCATTTATGTTTGTTGGGTTTTTTCGATAGTTTTTGGAGGCTGTTTTCACTAGTGCACGTTTTTCTCTCACCGCTAAAGTTTCCCATGGTACTCTATATTCAGTTTTGAGTTTTGTTGGAATGCATTTTTCTGCTACCTCAAGGTGCGCATTGACGAAATTTTCATATTCGTCGTTTGGTGTACTTTTTTCCGTCTTTTCTTGTAGTGTTTTGAATCTGTTTCTTAATTCTAATACGTATTTATCTCTTATATCTCTGTTGTTGAAAAGGGCCCAGTCATAGAGTTTGGTGGTCGCTGTTCGTTTGGCCTTATTTCGTAGGCTTAACCGTATTTTCGCCGTGACTATTCGGTGATCGGTGGACACACCCTCGAAAGAGGAGTATGCCTCGCAATTCATTGCACTATTTTTCCATTTCTTGTTTATAAGGACGTAGTCTATCTGAGCTTTAGTATTGTTCGCGTACGTGTATGTCCATACTTTGCCCTCCTTTTTTTGGTAGTTTGTATTGAGGCATGCTAATTTATTTTCTATCATGAAATCTATTAAATATTGCCCATTCCTATTTGACGTGTTGTGGAGGCTGTATTTGTTGTTTCCGTTTTTCCCGATTTAGGCATTCATGTCTCCGCCAATGACTAACATGTTGTGTTTCGGGATGCTACGCACTAATGAGGATAACTCATCGTAGAAGGTGACTAGTTCAGTTTCTTCTCTAACATTGGTAGGGCTGTAGCAGGAGATGATTGTTGCTCTGGTGTTGCCGTTAAAAGTGGCTGCCATCTTTCTAGGTTGTATTTTCTCAATGCTATTTAGCGTTTTTAATGCTCTAGGTCCTATAAGTAATCCTACCCCTCCTACTGCGGCGTTGACAGAGTTTTTCCATGCGGATACAGTGACGAGCGATCATCCATTGCCATTTTTGTGATATTTGATATCTTCGGTGTGCGTGTATCTGTGTTCTTGTATGCATATTATGTCAATCTTATGTTCTACGGCCGATGAGATTAGCTCTGGTAGTTGTCCTATTCTATTTAAGGTTCTTACGTTAAATGTGGCTATTTGTAGTGTTTGCTTGCATTTTAGTAGTTTTGATTGTTTGAGCTCTGTAGCTGATTTTTCGAACACTGAGGCCAGGGCTCCAACCTCAGCAGGACACGCCCCTTTTTACCCGCGCGAAGAGCGATGCGGTTTGTGTATGTGGTTTGAGTGTGGGTCATGGTTATCTTTCGATGGCTGTTTTATTCTTTTCTATAGAAGCCACTCTTATAGAGGAGCAGCAGTAGTTCCCCGATCGAACTAACGATCCTGAGCGTAAAGTCATCAAACTCGCGTCCAGGACCTGTTTAGGTATTGACTTTGGTCGTCCATGGGTTTATTCAAATACCTTTACGTATATCATGCTGCTTCCCATGTGTACGTAAAAAAAAGTGTGGGGGGGTAATTTTGATTTAGTTTTCTTAAGTTTTGACTTAGTTAAAGTTCAAGATTAAGGTACTTTCACTGATACTGAATTTTTTTTTTTTTTTGCGGTATTGGGACATTTTCCTAGGCTTTTTAGTTTTTCTTCTATACTACCATTGGGAACCGAGGAGGCTTTAGGAATTATAGAGCTTTTACAAATGAGAATTTTTTTTTTTTTTTTTTTTGGTGTGGTAGCATTGGGCGTTTTAGGCTTTTACTTTTTCTTCTAAACTACTGTTAGGGCTTTAAGAATTTTTTAAATTATAGAAGAGATTCAAAAACGTTTTGCCGTGTTCGCTGACATTTGGACAGAGTCATATATTCAATTTGGCTTTATAGTAAAGTAAGCGTGTCTTTACATTTAAAACGCATAGTTTAAGCATTATTTTACAAACAAAAAGTTATTCTATAAACCCATAATATTCAGTTATTAAAGTGTTGTATCGTGGTAAGGGAGGAATACACAGTGAAACAGAGTTAATCATTTATTAAGTGACTTACTACTGACCGAGATCTTTCAGTACCCACCGTGCTCAAGAAACGCAACGTCTTTGATACCTCCGGGATACGAGAAGTCACATGGTACGAGCCACTATACAACATAAAGAAAATTGTTCTGTATTTTTTATGTTATAAGTTTATTTACTGCTAGATAAAAGAAAAACATGAGTGAGCATCGTCTAAGTGTGCTAATTCCATAATTTCTGCCTGGAGTAACATACTGTTATACAGAAAAATGATCCGTTTTTTTGGTCATAATTCCAAAAATGACAGTGTTATAAAAGGTTGATCTTAATTGTGTTTGATTTTTCCCAGTGATTCTTTGTAAAGCGCCGATATCAATGCGACATCATATTATTCTCCTAGCATCTTATAATTGATCTCGTATCTTGATTGATATTCTCAATATTTTAAGTCATATTAAATTTGATAAACCTTTGTTATATCATCAATACGCCAATAAATCTTATATTTTATATACTCAAGATCATATCATAAGTAAGGTCGTGAAATGTCAGTTGTGGGTTCTCATTGTATGATCCAACACATGAAATTGGATAAACCTTTGTCATATTATCAATGCACCAATAGTTCTAACATTTTATACACTCTTGATGGTATCATACGTAAGATGGTGTAATCTCAGTAGCGTTTTCTAAATGTATAATCTGGGGTTGTAGAATACACCGATTGCATCTTTGCAGAGGGGGTAAACCTCCACCCAACGTATGTCCTGGATATGACACTAAACGATCTGATGGTGGGGTTCCAGTAATGCTAGAGCTTTGAGGAATGCTGCGTACCATTTTATTGCCATTGCTCCCAGGTCCACTCTGGCCCGGAGTGTTAGCACCTATAGGGCCCTATCTATGGGTTAAATAGAATTAACAGCATACTTATGCTAAAGTGAACTGTTTGACAAAACTGAATAGCTTGAAATAGAAACGTTTTTGCAAATAGAACTGTACTTACATTGAAACTGTACTTACACTAAACTGAATTGTTATATATAACTTTTTGAATAAACTAAATAGTTTTAAAAAGAAATGTTTTTGACAATTAAACTGTGTACTTATGCTAAACTGAATTGTTTGAAATAGAACTGATTATTCACATGAAAATTGATTCGGCGTTAAATAACCTACAAAGGTTGATATGCCATAAAACTCAACCAACCAACTAACTGTATAATCAAATACATCAAATTGACACCTGACAAAGCATTTTTTTAGATCCCATGGCAGCATCAAGATATATCCAACTAGAATGTAATAATATAATCCAATTTAAATTGTTATTCCTCATAGATTTCAAATTATTAGTCGGCAGCTTCTGGTGTTTATAGTACAAATGAACAGATCAAGTGGTTCTTCAACTGAATGATTTTAAAATTCTGTTAGCCCGTCTAAAGTTAAATCATACCCAGGGATTATGGATTCCAGTACACCGTATGTTTATATCTACGTATTTTGTGTAATTATTTTTGTACGAGATTTTAGTTCGCAGTTATATGATATCAAGTATTCCGATGTAATTGAAATAAATTGCACACAGTTGTATCTACCAATCCAGGGTAGAGTGGGACTGGACGTAATGGCATTGAATGGGTACTCCACGCCTCGATCTCATAAATGGAGTCTCAGCGCTAAATTTAGCTTAGTGTTAAACACAGGACCCCTCCATATATATATATATTGAGAGAGAGAGAGAGGGGGGGGAATCTCTAGATAGTAATGGGACAGAGCATGCTGAGTTAGTTAGGGTGATAGAGGAATAGAGGATAATGTTACCATCTAACATGGTAACTTAGGAGTATATGACTGTAATTTTTCAGCTACCATTTCATTTTTTACATGCTTTTGTTTACATCTCTTTTTCATGTCATTTACCTATGAGCACAGAAGGAAAAACAATGAACACTGAGTAACAAATAAACGGGAAGATTTTTGGTCACAACCACATAAACTACATCTGTTTTGAAGATTTTGACAGAAGATTTAGGCGAACGGAAAATCTGCGCAAAATTTGAGTGAAGACTGCAAAATGAAGGTATGTCAAGACATCATCTAGCATCTTCAAACTGTTTTAGTTTTGCTTTGTTGAGTCTTCACTGATTATGAGACTTGGATTATGAGTACCACTAAAACTGAATTTTGAGCACCACTTCTACTGACTATTCAGCGCTAGAATAGTCAGTAGAAGTTCTTGTGTAATATAGACAAACTTTTTACTATGCTGACTGTTCCATCTGACCCGACAACGCGCAGCGCACCCCCTAGACCCAACTGAACTCGTCTAGCTTCAAATCTCAACTCGCTTCGTCCAGTCTCAAATCTCAACAAACTGCTTTTTTTTTTAAATATACAAAAATCCCAACCCATCGCTTCCAGGCATGGCGTCATTCACATCCCCAGTCCTATTTCCTATCCGGGGTTTTTATTATGACATCTGTGATTGTCACATCCTCCCCGCGTGAGCGCGAACATCAGCATTGAATGTGTGAACCTAACCCGTATGATAAGATATAACTAACGAAAAATGATAATATAAAAAAAAATCCTTCCGCAATTATATAACACTTGATGTTACCGAAGCCGAAGAAAGCAAAGCAAACAAAGTCAAAAGTCAAAGTCATTTTGATTAAGTTCTTCGATCTGAGAGAGTCATCGTCTACTGTAAGTTCTTGCCACAGAGCCAGGTGATCACTCAGCTAATGTACAAGTGGATCCTGCAGTGCATACTCGGCTCAGTATGTGAGAAGAAACGAAACTACTGGCAGGACAGTTCTTGTAGTTCTTTCACAACTTTTTCACAACACCCTCAACATTTGGTAGTCCTGACAAGAGGAGCATCAACCTCCCAATTTACCGGATCTTGCACCATGTAAGTTTATCCTTTTCTTCAAGCCCAAGAGGATCATCAAAAGGGAATTTTTTGAAGGCGTGAAATTTCTCCAGAGAGCCATTGCGTCGAAACAAAGAGGCATCCCTGAAGAATCCTTCCAGCATTGTATACAGTTGTGGCAGAGAACGATAGAAAAAGTGTTAAGCTTCAGAATCTATACGTTGAAGGAGAAACCGTGTAGTTTGCTATTTGGAATTGAAATTAATTGCTTTCGACACCTGTCCCATCACTTTTAAGACACACACACACACACACGCACGCACGCTCTCACATACACACACACATATATATATATATATATATATATACAGTGTCATCCACAAACAGAATTTTTCGTTCTATCAGAACTCTTCAATGTGGCTAGACACGTAGGACGCTTGAAGCCGGGATCGAAACCCATCCAAATTTTGCGTTAGACTTAGTATCAGACCACTCGGCCAACAAGCGTACCACTTTGGCTAAGGACTTTATGTTGCAACAGCAATATTTAAGGTATCTATGTAGCAACAGCAGCAGTAGCATCCATTTGTTGACATTTTTATACCCTACGGGCTACCAGAGTGCTCAATTCTTTCGAAGAGTTTTGCATTATGCGAGCGACGGCCGAAAATTTCTTCGCAAAAGTGCTCACCCTCCATGGGGGAGCGTATATATTGTCATCCGTAGACAGACTGTTTCGTTCTATCAGAACTCTCCAGTGTGGCTAGACACGTAGGACGCTTGAAGCCGGGATCGAAACCCATCCAAATTTTGCGTTAGACTTAGTATCAGACCACTCGGCCAACAAGCGTACCACTTTGGCTAAGGACTTTATTTTGCAACAGCAATATCTAAGGTATCTATGTTGCAACAGCAGCAGTAGCATCCATTTGTTGACATTTTTATACCCTACGGGCTACCAGAGTGCTCAATTCTTTCGAAGAGTTTTGCGTTATGCGAGCGACGGCCGAAAATTTCTTCGCAAAAGTGCTCACCCTCTATGGGGGAGCGTATATATTGTCATCCGTAGACAGACTGTTTCGTTCTATCAGAACTCTCCAGTGTGGCTAGACACGTAGGACGCTTGAAGCCGGGATCGAAACCCATCCAAATTTTACATTAGACTTAGTAATATATATTTGGCGAAATATTTTTGATAATAATAAAGCGCGTGATGTGAACTCTTTCGAGAAAAAAAAAAAAACATTCGAAATATTCAGAGTAAGTGAGAAGATAAGAGAAACGACGGAACAACGTTAAAGCTTGTTTCTAGTTTTTATTTATCTTCGCTGATATGCGGGAAATTGCTACTTGTTTGTAAATATGTCTGCTGTATTGTTGAAGAAAAATGTAATGCTTTCTTTTTTAAATCTAAATCTAATTTATATATGTATGTATGTATGTATGTATATCGTATGGGGAAAGGTGGAAAAGTGGGAAAAGGAACAAAAATTTTGGTAGTAACATTGTTTTCTTACCATTCACAAGTCACCTGACTCGAAATCTTTTGACAAAAAACATTAAAAATATTTCCTGTAAGTGAAAAGATTAGAGAGACGCATGAACAAAAGTAAAGCTTGCTGGTAATTTTTATTTATCTTCGTTGATATGCTGGAAATTGCTACTTGTTTGTAAATAACTCTGCCGTACTGTTGAAGCACAATTTAATGCATTCTTTTTAATCTTAAATCAAATATATATTGTCATCCTCAGACAGACCCCTTTCGTTCACTCAGAACACTTCAGTCTGACTAGACAGACTAGATTCCCGAAGCTGGAATCGAAACCCGGTTGACTTAAACGCCAATGCTAAGATTCTACCACTCAGCAACGAAGAAACTAGCACAAGGAAGGAAATGTAAACGCTTATGCATCACATTTGTTTTTGTTTACATATATCCGCTTAAAGGCTACCGAGAGCTCGATTCATATGATGAGTCTGGCATTTACTTTCCTCGCTAGAGAGCTCAACCCTACAGGGGTAGGGGAGCATATATATTCTAATCCACAGACAGACCTGTTTCGTTCTATCAGAACTCTCTCTCTCTCTCTCTCTATATATATATATATATATATATTAAAATACGAAGGTCCACGAAGTGTTTTGTATTTTTTGAATTTATCTTTTTTGTTCTTGCATATGTGTTATATATTTGTATGTTTCCAGCTTGTTGCTTTCGTCTGGGAACTTATGTGGCACAATGCCTGATTAATGGGGTACTTAATGAGACTTGAACTCACTCTTGTTTCCAGTATAAATGACCCTTGGCTCCGTCAAACTGGTCTATATAGGGGTAATTGTTCCTCTTTCCTGGAGTGTGTTTACTTTGGTCTGCTTTACCCATCTTTGATATTTGATATGTTTATGGTTGTGTGTATGTGTTGGCATTGGAGTGGTTTGGGGTTTCACAAACGGTATTTTTGTGTGTGTAAGTGAGTATCATGGGGAGTTTTGTGGTTTAAAATTTACTGGTAGTTGTTTCTCCTTTTTTTTGTATATGTATACATATGTCTGCGTATGTGTGTGTGTTTTCAGTTTTTTCTTTCGTCTGAGAATATCTTTGGCATAAGGTGTAGATGATGGGTATTACATGAGATTTTAATTTACTAGTGTTTGTAGTTTGAATAGTTTTTAATTATCTCGTTTTGGTATATATATATATATATATATATATATATATATATATATATATATATATATATATATATATATATGTTTATTTCCGTTTGTTTGGGTGTACGGTTCATGTTTTATTTAACTTAGGTTATAAATGCAAGCCCAAGTTGAATAAAACATGAACTGTACACACACACAAACGGAAATAAACACACATACATGCATACATACATATACATAAGCAATGGGGAAGGAGAGAAAGCGGGAAAATAACGTAAATTTTCGTAACTGAATTGCGATCTTTCCATTTCGTAGTTACCTGACAAGACCTCATGATGAAAATGCCTTAAACAAAAATGTCAGATGAAGATGATGTAAACATTTTAGAAATCTTGAAACACTGAGCAAAAACCGAATGCCAGAAAATTACCTGGGTTTAAAAACCAAGCAGTAGTATAAGTCATAAGCTAATCTACGCACCAAATAGCAGCCTAAATAAATGAAGATATAAACCGAACAGGTTTTTAACAAAAGTGACCGTTTCATCATTACTAGGTTATAACTTAGCAAATTTAAAACCAGACATATCATCTTTCTTGTGAAAGTACCTGGCCCTATTTGTAACAGGAGCAGGGTCTTGTATAGCCAAAGTATATATCCATGTAAAACTACAAATCTAACTCTAAACGTAATTCAACGCGAGGCCTAAACAAAAAGTTTGGGTATAATGATCGACAAATACTCCCTCGATAACCAACATGGGGAGAGATTGGCATCC
Organism: Sepioteuthis lessoniana; assembly: GCA_963585895.1. Taxonomy (NCBI): domain Eukaryota; kingdom Metazoa; phylum Mollusca; class Cephalopoda; order Myopsida; family Loliginidae; genus Sepioteuthis; species Sepioteuthis lessoniana. Next base: position 149,686,540 of record OY757904.1, read on the forward strand.
TTCGAATGTTGGCTGTTCTAATTTTGGGTACAAAACCAACGACTTAAACAACAATTCAACACAGAGATACCAACGAGAAAAATAGACAAGGGAAGATAACAAACAAGTATTTCATTCTTATTTTAACAACAATCCTACATAAAGAAGGTATAGAAAAAGAATGCTAGAAATTTGGGCAGAATCAGCAAGATTTAAAATAACAAGCAAAAAATTTGCTGACAAAGTGGGAATTATATTTAAGAAATATTGTTATTCTGACATAAGAATACTAGAAATATAATAACAAGTACATAGGGAAGAATATGTAAAAGATAGCTGTACCCAAACAGAGAGAGTAAATACTGAAAAAAAAAAGAGCCACAAAAAAAAAGTAAAAAAGTAAAAACGAAGATACCACACATCCCAGCACCACAAAGGAAAAGAAAGGACGAGACAAATTAAATGTAGAATAGAAAATAAAAAACATGACTGAAAAAAAGACTACATTACCAGCCCTCAGAAGCGAAAACTAGAAAAAAGGTCTTTTTGTTTTTTTGCAATTATCATTAAGTCGGTTCTTCTGGCCGAAATTAGATGATCTATTTGTAACTCAAAATCCAAGAGAATTTTTCTGCGTCTCATTCTTCGAGACGGATTCTGGTTTGGAGATTTAACATTTGTTCGTATGATGAAGGTTCAATTTCTTTCACAATTCCCAGTTGATCACCTTCCCCACTAAATCGGGTCTAATCTTACACTCTTTTTCTGCTCATTTGCTGCTTTCGCTTTTAATGCGATTAATGATTTTGTCCCCCTGACCCCATAACCAACACTTGCTCTTCCGTTGCGTCTTACCAATTTTCGCTTTAACATAATTGGTCGTCATGACGTTGTTTTGAGCTGTAATTATTACTATTCCCGCCCAGTTGGCTCTGCTGACAAGTAAGATCTTACACAAGGATATGACACTCTGGATATGACACTAAATTATCTGATGCTAAGGCTCCAGTCATTGAGATTTGAGGAATATGGATTTCCCCTTCATTACCATTACTCCCAGGTCCACGTTTATCCGGAGTGGTAATGTGTGTTAGCAGATACTATTTGATTGTAAGCAAACAAACGCTTAATGTTAAATTGAATTATTAGTATTACGCATTTATCATTTAGGGTATTCGGACTATGGTTTCATTGTTATATTCTCAACGTTTCGAATGATGCACCCTTCTTTAGATATTTCATGATGAACTCGGGAGCCCACGTTTCGAATGAGGCATCCTTCTTTAGATATTTCATGATGAACTCGGGAGCCCACGTTTCGAATGAGGCATCCTTCTTTAGATATTTCATGATGAACTCGGGAGCCCACGTTTCGAATGAGGCATCCTTCTTTAGATATTTCATGATGAACTCGGGAGCCCACGTTTCGAATGAGGCATCCTTCTTTAGATATTTCATGATGAACTCGGGAGCCCACGTTTCGAATGAGGCATCCTTCTTTAGATATTTCATGATGAACTCGGGAGCCCACGTTTCGAATGATGCATCCTTCTTTAGATATTTCATGATGAACTCGGGAGCCCACATAAACTTCGAATTTAACCTTTATTTAATCCACGGCGTTAGATTGTTCTCGTTCCATTAACCATGTACAAGCACCAGTGCTATGATAAAGTAACTATTCCTTATAATTTATCTGTAGTTGGGATTGAATTTGCAACCACTTCTTGCGCCATGTGTCTTGTTAGACAATTCCCAGGGACGTGTTTGTACTTATAAACGTAATGTCTCCATCAACCCATGAGATACTATGCGATACCCATGAAATAGCATAACGTAGTTGTTATCAAGCGAATGAATAAGGTTGATTAGAATTATAAGTGTTAAATAGCTATACTTGAAACCAATTAACTGTCAGCAAATAGAACTTTTAACGTTAGATAGTAATATTTGAAACCACTTAACTGTGTGCAAGCAATAAATAACAATAATTGAAACCATTTAACTGTGTGCAAGCAATAAATAACAATAATTGAAACCATTTAACTGTGTGCAAACAAACGAACTCTGGCTCGTTTAAATATAAAATTACCTACAGACTATTTATTAACAAATCATACATATGGTATATGCGTATAAATAAGATCCGGCATTAAATGACCCACAAGGTTTGATATGGAATAAAACACAACTAAACCAAACCTGAAAAAAATACTAATAACCTTCTCTCTTTTATAAATGAGGTGGCATCTCCACACTAAATGGTAGGTCTCTGGAACATGTGGACAAGTTTACCAACCTCGGAAACAGCGTCTCATCTTTTGAAAATGACATCGACACATGACTAGAGAAGGTATGGACAGCTATTGATAGGCTATCGGTCATATGGAAGTCTGACCAATCAGATAAAATAAAGCGCAGTTTTCCCAAGCAGCGGTCATGTCCATTCTACAATATGGATGCACCACATGGACGCTAACTAAGCGTATGGAGAAAAAGCTTGATGGCAATTGCACAAGAATGCTACGAGCTGTATTAAACAAATCCTGGAGGCTGCATCCCACAAAAAATCGGTGTACGGCCACCTAACTCCCATCTAAAAAAAACATCCAAATTAGACGAACTAGACATGCTGGACACTGCTGGAGAAAAAAGGACAAACTCATAAGCGATATAGTCCTGTGGACCCCTTCCCACAAACGAGCAAGGGTCGGGCGACAAGCAAGAACCAATATACAATAGCTCCGTGTTGATATAGGATTTTGCATGGAAGACTTGCCGGGAGCGATGGACGATAGTGACGAGAGGTGTGAGAGTGTAAGGGAAATCCGTGCTAGCAGCTCGCAATGATGATAATTATTACCCAAAAAACCTTTCTATTCAACATTTTAGACAATGAAGCGAGAAAAACCACGCTTGAATTAATGCAACAAGCACATGACAATTCGGGACATTGATATCCTCTTTCCAATCACTAGATTTTCCTTCCTTTCAGCAATAATATGTCTATATCCGGATCACCGTCATTTTATAGCCTTATGCAAATGAGATGTCAGTTCAACAAAAATAGAGTCAGCTAAAACGTGGAAAATTCATTTATCCGGTGGTGTTAAGATTTAGAATGGAAAAGGAAGGAAAAGAAAAAGAAAGGAAAAAAGAGAGAAAAAGATGAAGGTCGAGGATTACGATCTGCTATAAATTTAAGAGAGTTATGGCAGATGAATAGCAAGTAAATACAAGGAGTGAAAAGATAGGTAATTAGAAAAAAAAGAGAAGTACAATGTCACGTTAACGTGCTTATTATACTCACCCGAGGAACGATAATAATAATAATAATAATAAAATAATAATAATAGACCTGACTGAGTGGGAAAGATTTTCTTATAGGAATTGTGCAAGAGGTTAAAATTTGATCTTCCCAACAAATTGTATACGTGCAAACCGTAATATGTCCTAGAAAATGAAACGTTTAAAATTTCTAGGCCTTTGAGTTACAAACAGATCAATCAATTCATGCCAGGTCTAGTGCTAATTTACAAAGAAAAAAGAGAGCTCATAATTTGGTGCATTTTGTTGTTTCAGTAGACCATAGAATGAAAATGAAAGAAAGTGAAAAGATAAACAAACACTTGGAACTTGGTAGAAAGAAAAAGCTGTAGAATATGAGGTTGAGAGTGATACCAATTGTAATTGGAGGACTTGGAATGGTTTTCAAAGATTTGGTAAAGGGAATTAGAGGAAATGAAAATCAGAAAAATAATCAAAAGCACCCAAAATACAACACTGTTGAGATCGGCCTCAATACTGAGAAGTTTCCTGAAGATCAAAAGAGACTTGTTGTCACTCAGACTCCAGCCAAAGATCACCAGCTAATGCGTGCGTGAAAAACTCGCAACGAACATAATAATAATAATAATAATGGGATTTTGAGAAACAAATGGATCACCTTATGTCGGCCAGATGATCAGACATAGTGACTGTCAACAACAAAAAAGAACCTGCCGAATACTGGACTTTGCCGTTCCCTCTGAATACAGAATATTACTGAAAGAAAGCTACAAAAGAGAGATAAGTACCTAGACCTTGCTAGAGAACTGAAAAACTATGGAACATGAGGGGTGTCGGTGATACTAATTGTAATTAGCGTGTTCGATACTGTCACTTAAGGATTTGTACAGGGACTAGAGAACATGGAAATAAGAGGACGAACGGAAACCACCCAAACAACAGTATTGTTGATATCGACCAGAATACTGAGAAGAGTCCTTGTGACTTGAGGCGACTTGCTGTCACTCAGACTCTAGTAGAAAACCATCAGCCAACGCTGGTGCGAAAATCTCTTCAAAGAGTAAAATAATAACTTTCGGAATTAATTGATTTAGAAACAAGAAATTTAATGCCAATAAACACACCAGAGGTGAGACTGGCTGTTTAAATGTAAAAAGCAAGAGAGAAAGAAGTTACGCTGTTCAAGTGAGGAAAGTGATTATTTTATTATATAATCAGAGCAGTTTCACAAGACACAAAAGGTGAAAAATTGAGAATATTTTTATTGATTGAATTTAACGGTATGTCATCCCATCTATGGTTATTTTATGCTGTGATGTTAGGGAATCACTTTTATTGTACTTTCATATTTACCTCTTTAGTGTACTTGCTTGAAGTGCTTTTCTCTTGTTCTGTTTGGTTCCACGCGTCTTTATCAGATACGGATAATTATCAAACAGATCTATTTGACCTATAGAGTGAACCATCCTATCGCACCAGGTCTGAGTAGACCTAAATGCCTTTGCAATTAAGGGTTTCTCCACATATCTCCAAAACTGTATTCTCATAATCAGATGCAGTTTTTAGAAGGTACAGTGATGCCTCGTGATACAAAATTAATTTTGTATCTTGAAATTTTCGTATTATGGGATAAGATATAAATGGCATAATTCGCTTCAGCTCCCAAAAGTGTAAATATTATACACACTCGAAGGAATATGTTCGTTCATGACAACATAGTCATTTACATAAATGTTTAAAAAGATAAGAGCGGAACAAAGCGATCACGTGATGCTAAGAAATGAATTCTGGGAGGATCGCTGTCGGGCGGCACTTTCGATTTTCGTTTTCGTTACCTTGAATTGTTTTTCGTTAAATGGGACGAAAATTTCTTCGAAGCCCGTTTCGTATTCTGAATTTTTCTTATCATGGGCTTTTCGTAAATCGATGTTCCAATATCTATTTCAATGCTGCAGAGGACACGGTCAACGTATTCGGCGCCGATAAGGACAAGATTTAAGGAAAAACATCAGGAAAAATAAGGATAAATCTTGACTTAAACCAAAAAAAGACAGAGAGAATAATACCTTAGGCGAAATGTTCTTGTCATAGATGCTCATAGAAAACCATAAAAACAAAGAGAAATCCGAATAAATGCGTCAGAATCAAACATTTAAAATCCCTGAAAAATAGCATTTTGCACATAAAAATGTTTCTTCGTTTAATGGAGAAACCCTTAATTGCAAAGGCATTTAGGTCTACTCAGACCTGGTGCGATAGGATGGTTCACTCTATAGGTCAAATAGATCTGTTTAATAATTATCCGTATCTGATAAAGACGTGTGGATTATTTAATGCCGAAAGATATCCTTATCGAAAGACAGTTGTAGTACTATTTAACCCACTGCTGAAGCGAAGAAGATGGCTGATACCTTCTCAAAGGCATAAGTCCAAAAGTGTACGTAATAGCAAAACTGGAATTCGAACTTAGTTATTACGGTGTCGCATTCCGGTACGTTAACCATAACACCTTGGCCATTTCCTCCAGTATATGAAAATTTGTGGGTAAATTATGCCATATCTAAATTAAGTGTGATGACCATGTAAGAAAATAAAGAGTCTGAAAAAGAATCGGGAAAGTCGTACATTTTTCATATTTGGGATTCGACTAGATAGGCAAATGGAATTTTCATCAAAAAATTCCCTGTGAATGTAAAAATAAATTTTTTCCCCTTCACTGCATTGATTAAATTTTTGCACTCTAATACACACATACTTTGTTAAATTTGATTGATCCCCTAAACAAATAATAGCAAAAAGATTTTTATCCATATTCACTATTTAAATTATTCGTATAACTTGGTTCACAAGCGATCAAACAGTTTCATGTCATTACACAAAAAGTCACTAAATTTAACATCATAATGAAACTATATTTTCAAGGGCAAATCCTTCAAATTCTCCGCCACAATCTGAATTACCCGAGTAAAACACAAAGAAATCACGTTTTACTATCTTGTTTTGTTGTTGTAATTAAAGTTTCACTCTCGTTCTACAATTAAAAATACACCCTCAAGTTGGTGATGTGACCTGCTAGTCATATGTAAATCAGTTTTTGCAACATCTTTCTGTTGGCTAGCAAAAATAAAATGTGCATACTGTCATGTGATATGTGAGAAATTTTGTAAAATAGCCAACAATCAATAAAAACCAGATAATCGGCCTCAGCTGCAAAGGCATGTAACCACGTATACTTGCTTCTCAGGTAGTAAATTTTGATTTGGTTTGGTTTATGGCATATCAACTATTGTGGGTAATTTAATGTCAAATCCTGTTTATACACACGTATCAAATATATATGATTTACAAACACGGTTGTTGATAACATTTTTAAATGAACCTAGGCCCATTTTTTGCGCAGTTTAATGATTTCATGTATTGCTATCTAAAACAATTTATTCAATTTACTATTAAGCATTTTTTTGCACATATTTAAATGGTTTCAATCATTACTTTCTAACAGTAACAATATAACATTGGCCACCTGTGTGCTCACATTAAGATAGATATACATGATATGTCCGAGATTATTTTGTCGGTAATCACATTTTTAACAAATTAAAACTAATCTTTTGCACACTGATATTGCTATTCTTTCTATACAATTAAATGGTTTCAATTATTGCTATCTACAAGAAAAGACGGAAAAAAGTACACCAAACGACGAATACGAAAATTTTGTCAATGCACACCTTGAGGCAGCAGCAAAATACATTCCAACAAAAATTAAAACTAAATATAGAGTCCCATGGGGAACCTTAGCGGTGAGAGAAAAACGTGCACTAGTGAAAACAGCCTCCAAAAACTATCGAAAAAACCCAACAAACACAAATGCCTTAAAACTAAAAACGGCACAATATCAATTAGCAGGCATATATATAAAGGAACAGACAGAATACATTCAAAATCAGATAGATAAGATCAGAGACTCGGTAGAAGATAGACAATCTAGAATTGCCTGGCAAATAATAAACGAAGTGAGCAGAAGAAAGAACACAACCAAAGCAAAACTTAAAGCAGCAAACCAACAAGAAAGAATAAAACTGTGGAAACAGCACTTCGAAAACTTACTTGGAAACCCACCAAAAATAACGCATGAACCAATCACCAGAATAATTAGCAAACAATTAGACATTAAACTTGGACCGTTCACACAAGGAGAACTCGACTCGGTTCTCAGAAAAATTAAAAATAGGAAAGCTGCAGGACTGGACGAAATTCCCCCGGAAGTATGGAAGACCAGACAATTCGACGACATACTGCTCCGACACTGCAACGCAGTATACAATCAAAATCCGATAGATAGATGGACGAAGGGATGCATACTCCCCTTCCCTAAAAAGGGAGACCTCGGATTAGCCAAAAACTACCGAGGCATAACACTTACATCCATAGCTGCCAAAATCTACAATGCCCTACTACGAAACCGCATAGAACCCAAAATCGACAACATACTTAGAAAAAACCAAAATGGCTTCCGAAGAAATAGATCTACGACCTCACAAATACTAACCATCCGCAGAATCCTTGAGGGTGTACGGGCAAAGAACCTACAAGCGACATTAATATTTGTCGACTTTACCAAGGCTTTCGACTCCATTCACAGAGGAAAGATGGAACAAATCCTACTAGCGTACGGCATACCTAAAGAAACCGTAGCGGCAATAACGATTCTCTATAGAAACACTAAAGTAAAAGTACGATCACCAGATGGAGACACAGAATACTTCGACATTGTAGCAGGAGTACTACAAGGGGACACGCTGGCTCCGTATCTCTTTATCATTTGTCTAGACTACGTACTTAGAACATCGATTGACAAAATCAAAGAGAATGGCTTCGAACTGACGAAGAAAAGAAGCAGAAGATATCCCGCAACAACAATTACCGACGCCGACTACGCCGATGACATAGCGATACTGGCAAATACACCTGACCAAGCCGAAACACTTCTGCATAGCCTGGAACGAGCAGCAGCAAGCATAGGCCTCCATGTTAATGCACAGAAAACGGAATATATGTGCTATAACCAAACAGGGGACATCTCCACTCTAGAAGGAACCCCTCTTAAACTAGTAGACAAATTCACGTACCTAGGAAGCAGCGTCGAATCAACCGAAAAGGACATCGAAACGAGGTTAACGAAAGCATGGACAGCTATCAATAGGCTATCGACTATATGGAAATCAGACCTAACCGATAAAATGAAACGCAGTTTCTTCCAGGCAGCGGTCACATCGATACTGCTATATGGATGCACTACATGGACGCTAACAAAACGGCTGGAGAAGAAACTAGATGGCAATTACACAAGAATGCTGCGTGCAATCCTCAACAAGTCCTGGCAGCAACACCCCACAAGACACCAACTGTACGGCCACCTGCCCCCTATCACGAAATCTATTCAAGTTAGGCGAACCAGACATGCAGGACATTGCTGGAGAAGCAGAGATGAACTCATAAGAGATGTACTCTTATGGATCCCCACACACGGCCGCGCAAAAGCAGGACGACCAGCACGAACGTACATTCAGCAGCTATGTGAGGATACAGCTTGTTGTCCTGAAGACCTACCTAGGGCGATGAACGATAGGGAGGAGTGGCGAGAGAGGGTCAGGGATATCCGTGCTGCCAGCACGATATGATGATGATGATGATGATTGCTATCTTCCACTATTATCTCTATTCAATATTAATCCTTTTTTTTGTAGACTGTGAAGTAGGTACAAGTATAGCTACCTAACACTAATTATTCTATTCAATGTTACTAATTCGTGTGCACACAGTTAAGTGGCTCTAAGTATTACTATGATTCGTTAACAATTCAATTAAACATCAGTCATTTTTTTGCACACATTTAACTAGTCAACAGTTTTATTTCACACAATTCAATTTAACATAAGGCATTTGTTTTCACACAGGTAAATGATCAAACAATTCTATTTCAAACAACTCAGTTTAGCATAAGTCAACAAAGTGAAATGATTCCAAGTATTACTATTTATCGTAAACAATTAGATTAAACATCAGTCATTTGTTTACGCACAATAAAATGATCAAACAGTTCTATTTCAAACAATTCAATTTATCATGGGTCATTTGTTTGCCCTCAGTTTAAATGTTAAACAGCTCTATTTGAGCCATAGATAGCACCCTTTCAGATGCTGCCACTCCGGGCCAGGTGAACCTGGAAGCGAAGGCAATAAAGGGGTACACCACATTCTCTAAGCTCCAGCATTTCTGGAGCCTCACCATCAGACTATTTAATGTCATAATCAGGACAATTGTTGAGGAGCCGTAGCCCTCAGCAGAGACGCACTCGATATATTCCACTGCCCCAGCCATCTGGATTGTCGGACAATAAAAGTTAATATCGAAACTGCACAAACAAGAAATATTTCAATAGTCATGAACTAGTAAAGATACTTAATAAGAGTTGGAAAATTCAGAATTCCGTTTGATCGCGAACATAAGCAACCCAACATACAAACGAAACGTGTAAAGATTATGAAATAATTCCACGAAACGTGTGAAGATTATGAAATAATTCCACCACGATTATTGTTATAGATTTTGCAAAGAAAGCTGATTTTTAAAAAATCCTCCTGAACAATTTCACAAAGTTGAGGGTGAAGTAATCCCATCACACATCGTATGTGGATTTATCCGACCTAGTCAAATTAGTCATGAACTAATTTAAAGTCTGGGTTAGTAGTCAATCTATCATTCGTAAGAAGAATTTAGCTAGCAAACAAGTTTTGGATTTCAGCCAGAATAATGTCACTTGTTGTACTACATATGTTATATAACATATGACATGGATGTTCGATTCGTTCCTAGTGACCCCGTATGCTTTGGTAAGCTGTCACATTTTGATTTGTAAATAGGAAGATGACAGCAGTCAGGGCACTCAGATCGAACAGGTTTGTAACCGGAAGGGGATCACGTGATGAGAACCACGTTATCAGTTTTAGACAGAGTGCAGCGAATGGCAGTCGAGAGTGGGTACCCCCTGGCTCTTGGAAGAAGAAGTCCTCTCTCTGAGTATATATGTCTCTCTACCCATCTCTCACACACCATAGAAACATCAACCCTTTCGAGAATAAGTGCGAGAGATATATTTTTATAAAGTGTGCTCGTTCGTTCATTGAATGGTGTAAATGTCTATAAAACACATAGAGAAAAGATAAAAATAGTTAACATAAAATTAATAGACACAGAATTATACATTAACATATATATAATTTTGTTGGATTTAGAACACAAGAGAAATTTCTCAGCAATACATGGAAGGGCGCTTAATGTTATAGTTTTGTTTTTTGTTTTCTAAACAAATGAAATCGGCGTAGGAAGTTCAAATACTACACAAAGTTGTTTCTGTTTTCTTCTTTTGTGCATAAAAAGAAGAGAAAATACTTGATACATAAATTAAGCACAGCATAAGTAATTCATTCAACCAAAATAACATATTAACAGTCAATAAGACAAAAGACAGACACTCTCCGTAACACAACCAATTGCCAAGCAATTACTGAAAGTCTTTTCTTGCAGAGGTCCGTCTGACTGATTGTCCTTCGATGAATGTCCATCGAACGAAATGCTTCATCCTAACTGCACGGTGCCTCTATTTATATAATCTGGAGTCCCGCCATTTCCGTCCTCTGGGGATCAGTGTTCAATCGTCAGTGTCTCACTTTCTCTATGACACCTTCACGCCAGAAAAAAAAGTAAGAATCGATCTGTTATTTCCAAGATGGTAGTAGATCAGACTAGGTTCTTTTATTTTCGTTAGGCAACCAGACTGCGAAAAAGGAAAAACTCTGGATTCGAACAGACTTTACCTCGGTTAAGAATTTACCTTGAATCACATCCTGTTCATGATGAAAGTGCGGGTAAATACACATTCAGCCGTTATTTTAAGTGAGAGAAATAAACAGTGCGTAAGATAGTAAGACACTAAGTTCAAAAGATTTATTAATGAATTGGTCACGGGGCCAGCAGTTACGGAAAGAGTCGTTGACAGGTTGAAAATCATATGTCATTCCTTTCTTTCGGGTATAGATATATGGCAAGCAAAGGTTTTGTAGAGAGCTGACCTCTGATTAGGTAAAAAAGATCACATGACTAAAAAAAGCGAAAGGAGTTTTTATTGTACATTTACTCTTATGACTCATTTGTTTCTTCCACAAAGCAATATGTATGTGTGTGTGTGTGTGTGTGTGTGTGTTTAGTAGAACAAACAGGGATGTAATTTCGAAGAATCACGACTTAAGACAATCAGAAAAGGTGTAATCAAAGGATCACTTACAAAAATATGTCAGTGTGAGCCGTTTGTGCAGCACGACAGAAATCTATATGAATTCAGAGTTTTCCTTCTCCTTGATTGGTTGCTCAACCAAACATCAATAGAACAGTCAACTCTACTATCTACCCATAGATGGAGGGAGAACAGTTGGATGAATTTCCTTTCCCAAACGAGTTTTACGCGTTATATGAAATCCAAACGTCATTGTCAAGTATTTGAACTCAGGACGAAGATTCCATTTCCAACGATTGTAACTGTTACAATAAGATCGCCACGTTTATTAATTGGATCAAAATAAAAAAAATTAACATAAAAAAGAAAAGTTTGTGCATGTGTGGGAGTGCATATGTATGTAAAGACGTGTGTATAACAAATAGTCAATTTTATTATAACGATTATTGTCGTAGGAAATGGAATCTGTGATCCTAGTTCAAATCCTGCTCAAGGCGGTTTGGGTTTTATTTTGCACTAATAAACTTAGAAAGACATACATCTGTCTTTTATTTCCTCGGTTATGAGTAAATAGTTCGGCAGAATGGACTATTTAGTTTATTAAACAAACCATTTTAGAAAAGGGAAAAATCTGAATTCAAACTATCTCTAAGTAAGTAAATTTGGCGACCTTAGTCGCGGGCGACCAGAAGGCTCCCTTTTCAATAGCTACAATACTGAGGTGTCGAGGAGGGCCCTACTCCTTTCCCTGGATTACTCCAATTTACCCATGATACGTACCTTATATTGCTGAGTTTAACACTCAGGAAGTATCAAGTACCATTTTAAAGTCTTTGGTAAGAAGCGTCCTGGGATTAAACCCAGGTCTTCCGGACCATTGGCGAAAACTCTACCCACTAGGCTAATGAGTTGACTCCATCGAAAAATTGGCCTTGTGTCGCATCCTTGCCGTGTCGGAGAGGTTGGGTCACTACATACTGTTTATTTTACCAATCTGATAAATGTTTCTACAGTTCTCCTCGTCGTCTCCTGTTATTCCGTTAGTAATTTACAAGTTCTTTTTGCTTGTCATGATATGAATCACTCTTTTTATTGTGTTTAGAAATCAGTGAAATGTGACTCAGCGTTGACAGAAAAACTGAAAAACGTGCATATTTGTTGACCTCCCAAAGAATATACCACCAAATCACACTGATTTTCGAAAAGTATGGTTCAAACTGATCTGTACAGTCAGCCATACGTATCGTTTAGACGCAAATAAAAATACAAATAGTTAAACAAATAAAAATCAACTAAAAGACAAAAAAAAATTATGATGTTAGTGAAAAAGAGGACAAAGTTGAATGAAGGAGAAAAGGCGAAAGAAAAGACCGGATACAGGCGCTTGAATGATTAATGATGTGGCTTGCTGATTTGTTGTAAAGTTGCATGAATCATTATTAGAAAGGAAAAAAAAAGAAAAAGCCTGGAAAGTGGATCAGGAAAAAGTATTAATTCCTACTTTATACTGCTACACAAACTAACAAACAAACGAAAATGGGCAACAAACAAATCAACGAGCCTATGCAAAGTTGGTGTCCGTAGAAATGGACAAAAGAGTCCATTCAAATCCATGCAAAGCCACAGATGCTGACTCAACACAAAGAAAAAGAGACAAAAAATATTAACGTATTTCCTGTGTACACGAACGTACACGGTTGTGAAGGAATAAACGGGATTGTATATTTTTCTAAAAACACACCGGATCAAATAGTTGCCCTTGAAAAAAATCAATTTTTTTCTCGCAAGGAAATCAAGTGTTATGGTGGCCCATAAAACGGTGGTTGTACTGACAGTTGCTTCCTATCTCAAAAAAACTATCCAAGTTAGATAAGTAAAACGTACTGGACACTATTAAGAAGTAAGAAAGACCTCATAAGCAAAGTTCTCCAGTGAATCTCTACCACACACATACACACATGAACACACCATTGTTGGCCGACAAAGTTTGCGCGGACATTGAATGACGACAAGAAGACCTACCAAGAGAAATGGACGATGGTGATATATATATATATATATATATATATATATATATATATATATATGTGTGTGTGTGTGTGTGTGTGTGTGTGCGTATATGCAGCCATTGAGATTCACTCGCCCGATCCTATTCGGGCGATTAAAGTTATTCTTTTATCGCCTAGTGCTCGATCAAAATTGCAATAAAGCGTGTCCCTTCAAATATACATATGTACACAAACCCTCCGCTCGTGCAGGATATGACACAAGGTCAATTTTTAAGCGGAGTTTAACAGGTTTTTATTCAGAGTTTTCCTTCTCCTAGTCAATTTGCCTCACCAACGCTAAAAAACCCAGTCTGCCCTACTATTTACCCATAGCTGGAGGGAGAATAATTGGATTCATACTTTTCCCAAGGGTATGAGGGCTATGTGAAATGCAATCACTCACGTCTAGGATTTAAACTCGTGTCACCGTGTCCATTTCCTACGCCGATAACTATTACACCACGGGCACCTCCCTTCATATATAAGAAAAGGAAAACTGGTTCTTTTTTACAACGCAAAATTATGCCTCTAAAGATTCACAAGTTACTTAGAACGACCTAATTCAATAATGTCAATGAATTAGTGAATTATTTGTCTTGTGCCTGGTGCCTGACAACCGACGAAATGTCTGGTTAAAGAAAAGGAAGTTCCATCTCCAAAATATACCGTAATCATCAAAAGATCTGAAAAGTGGAATTTAGAATGACACCTCTCTCGGTCGTTGTAAAAATGACACCTCTCTCGGTCGTTGTAAAAATGACACCTCTCTCGGTCGTTGTAAAAATTCATTCAATTAGCACTCCCGCAGAAGAGTCAAAATGTCGCTATTGTCCAGATTGGAAACAATTATCATTGACTCATCATATGTATTCGCTCCCCGCTAATGAAAAGTAATATTTGGACTTGATGTAAAATTATTGACTATTATTGACTGAAAATGTAGTCGGTCAAGTGAAATGATTTGTAAATTTTCCCTTATTCTCAACCGCCGGTCGAGTGATTTCTGTTTCAGATCTGAAAAGCTATATATATATATATATATATATATATATATATTCGTTGTGATACAACGAAACAGTCTGTCTGTGGATGACAATATATACGCTCCCCCAAGGGGGTTTAGCCCTCTGGCGATTGAATTTACGGTTGCCGCTCGCATAATGCAAAGCTCTTCAAACGAATTGAGCACTCTGGTATCCGGTAAGGTATAAAATGTAAACAAACGAACGCTGCTGCAGCTGTGTTACTTAATACCTTATAATTCCCTAGCTGACGTGGTACGCTTGTTGGCCGAGCGGTCTGATACTAAGTCTAACGTAAAGTTGGGCGGGTTTCGATTCCAGCTTCAAGTGTCTTACGGGTCTAGCCCCACTGAAGAGTTGTGATACAACGAAACAGTCCGGTGTTGCGATGGTTATTTTTAATAGTTATCTGGTTTGTGGTACGTTGTATGACTTATACGCTATTGCAGGAGGTGCCCAAGGTGTAATGGTTATCGTCGTAGGACATGGACACGGCGACACGAGTTCAAATCCTGAATGAGGCTGATTGCAATTCATATAGCACTAATACCCAATTATTCTCCCTCCAGCTATGGGTAAATAGTAGGGCAGACTGGGTTCTTTGGCGTTGGTGAGGCAACTAGTCTAGGAGAAGGAAAACTCTAAATTAAAACCCGTTAAACTCCGCTTAAAAATTGACTTTGTGTCATATCCTGCCCGAGCGGAGGGGTTGGTATATATATATATATATATATATATATATACGCTATTGCAGTAAAAGGTACTATTTACCAACCCCTCCGCTCGGGCAGGATAAGACACAAGGTCAATTTTTAAACGGAGTTTAACAGGTTTGAATTCAGAGTTTTCCTTCTCCTAGACTAGTTGCCTCACCAAGGCTGAAGAACCTTGTCCGTCCTACTATTTACCCATAGCTGGAGGGAGAATAAGGGGGATCATACCTTTCCCAAGGGTATTTGCCCGAAAGTGAACGTAATAGCGCGACTGGAGTACGAACTCGCGTACTACGATTCCGCAGTTCATCGCTTTAACCATTACACCACGAGGACACCCCTTTTATTGCAGTAAAAGGTAGAGTCCACGTGGTAGATAAGATGGATGTAGAGTGTTGAGGCCTATTATCAACGCTCATAAAAATATAACTCATTGGTCACAGACTAAATTCCATGGCATTAAATACATAAATCTAATATATATTTATTATTATTATTATAACTATTATTTACTCCTTTAGAATTTTTCACATCAGTATTAGCTGATGGTTTTCTTCACTGGAGTTTGAGTGACAGCAAGTCTCCTCAAGTCTCCAGGACTCGTCTCAGTATTCTGGCCGTCCTCAGTGTTTGACTATCAGAACAAATGGTATATACATAACTCTGAATCTGTCCTAGAGAATGAGACACGAATTCCTATGGGATTTTGACATACTAACGGATCACATAATCTTAACCAGACGACCAGACCTTAAAATGATTTTTAAAAAAGAGAGAACTTGCAGGACTGTATACTTTGCTGTCCAGGTGGACCATAGAGTAAAGTTGAAAGAATGCGAAAAGAGGGATAAATACCTCGAGCTTGCTAGAGAATTGAAAAAACTGTGAAACATGAAAGTGACGATTATACTAATTGTAATTGGTGCTCTTGGAACAGTCACCAAAGGATTGGTACACGGACTGGAGAACTTGGAAATAACAGGACGGGTGGACACTTTCCAAACTACAGCTTTGTTGATATCTGAGAAGAGTCCTGGAAACCTGAGGTGACTTGCTGTTACTCAAACTCCTGTGGAAAACCATCGGCTAACACTGATGGTAAAAACTCTCAAAGAGTAAAATCATAATCCTTGGTAAATGATTGAACAGTTATGTTTAACACGTTGACACGACCGTAACAATTACGACCCATCCAGTTCAGAGTGGACCTGGGAATAATGGCAATGAATGGATACTCTACATCCCCCAAAAAACTACAGTAGAGGAGCCACACTTAAAACTTGAAGAAAGCTATTTTGTAACATGTATGTATTTGTATGTGCGTATCTTCCCACTCACGCATGCGCATTCATATAGTTTGGCAAAAGTTCAGAAAATTCGGCCAACATGAAAATTACACGCACTTTAAGTTCAAAGTATATATATATATATATACTGGCAATGAATATCAACTTTTAAAATTTTGTTCTAGATTGAGTCAGGTGACACGCAATTACATGACATAAATATTGCATAATATCCTGGGAATGGATAAAAAATTCATTTGAACTTATTTGAATTCAATGTAGTTCTAACGCGGGTATATCAGCTCACCTGAAGATCATTTACGGGGAACTCATAATAGTGAGTAATCTTAATTTGCACTCTTTTATTCTATATCAGAAATACATAATATTACACTGCATGCCTTGGCATAAAATGCTATGTTTTACAAATCGCGATCAGGGAGACCAAGAATTAATCCTAGGTCCAGTCATATCGAAGAATGAGAAAAAAGGTACTTCTTATCGCCACAACACACAGCATTATAAGGTATAGATCAAGGGTAAGGGAAGCTATCTCGTGAAAGGAGTAGGACCCTCCACTACCCCTAGGTGTAGTAGCTATTGAAAAGAGAGCCTTAGGGTCGTCCTCGACTGCGGTCAGCCAACTTATTTATTTCGGAGAAGGAAAAAATATCGAATCCAGTTATCAATTCAATATAGTTCTACATCGATCGTTTAAACGTATTGAGGAAATATTCGTTTTCATGTTTTTTGTCCTTATTAGACGTTTCTCTTTTGAATATTTACTTAAAGGTACTATTTTGTTTGTTTGTTTGTTTGTTTGTTCTTTAGCCAATGTTCTTAATATTTTGGATGTTTTCTATGCACATTAGTAACATCATCTTCAAATATTTTCCTGGTGGCCAATATGATTTTCTTACTTATCAGCTTTTCCATTCGAATGTGTGTTTTTTGAGTGACATTCTTAAAACCTGTTGACTATATGCACTTTATTCAGGCCCAGACAACTCTCCCTATCTCTGTCTGCCTGTCTCTCTCTCTCTCTCTCTCTCTCTCTCTATATATATATATATATATATATATATATATATATATATATATATTCTTCACGCACGTTTGTGTTTTTGTGCGTGTAAATATATACAAAAATGATTATACAAAAAGCAACATTTCTTGAACGGTGTTTAATTAGTCTTTGTATTCGACTAGAATTGACCTATATTCCTTGTCAGGAGAAAAGTTTTAGTGGCAAAAGTTTCCTTCTGAAAGACTTTTTAAACGGAGAAGAAAAAAGGAAAAGGCACTAGTTATGGGGCATGTGTATTTGTTGAATGAATATTATTTTCTAGTATTCAAAAGTCCTCAACTGACCTTTATATATCAGCAGTAAGGACAGTTGGCTAATGAGTTTTTCATTTGGAAGATATGCGTTAAGCCAAGGAGGAGTGTTTAACATTATCTACGACTTCTCGGTCAGCTTATATATATATATATATATATATATATATATATATATATATATATATATATATATATATATATATATATATATATGTGTGTGTGTGTGTGTGTGTGTGTGTAGAGATATAACCGCATTCATATATATATGCGTGTGTTTATATATATATATATATATATATATATATATATATATAGGGATATAACCGCATTCATATATATATATATATATATATATGTATGTGTATGTGTGTGTGTGTGTGTATTCATACATGTGGAAAAAAGGCAAACAGATAAAAGATATATATTTGGTGTAATGATATGATATACGTATGTAATGATATGATATACGTATAAACGTTAAAGTGGTGCAATCCAGGGAAAAAAAGTAGCACCCTCCCCTTCATCTCAGTGTAGTAGCTATTGAGAATGGAACCCTGGACTCGCCTTCAACTACGGTCGCCAAATTTATTCAAGTAAAAATTTTATGCATATATTAACCAAAAACCTCAACATGAATGTGGCACTGGGTCAATTTAAAGAGGGATTTTCACAAGTATGAATTTCGAGTTTTTTCTTTTCTAAGACTGTCTAGCTGGTGGGAGAATAGTCGAAAACCTACATTTCCCTGGATTGTTAACACTATGCGAAATGCAAATAGGCACATCAGGGGATTTATTCTCGGGCCATCTTCTATTAAACTAACAATTTTACTACGGGCACCTCATATATATATATATATATATATATATATATATATATATATATATATATATAAATGAGGTGCCCGTAGTAAAATTGTTATATATATATATATATATATATATATATATATATATATATATATATATATATATATATATATATATAACTTAGGATAGCATAGAAACATTCATCGGCGCTGAGCGACTGGCAATTTCATCGTCTATGCGATCGTCAAACTGTTTCCATACAAACATACACCCCACCCATATATATATATATATATATATATATATATATATATATATATATATATATTATATATATATATATATATATATATATGCGTATTGGTGTGTGTGGGCAAGTGGCAGAAAGTTAAATCTAAAAATCTCTCCTCACCTAACAACACCCATGCCAATCACTCTCTTTTTCTAACAAAATAACTCTAATCTTAATAACCCAATTTATAATAATACTCTAGATTTCTAGGCAAATATCTAAATTAAATCTCTACTCTCGACTTTGTCTAGCAGCCGAAAAAATAAAGTTTCATCTTGTATGAACGTTTAAATTAATGGCATCTGTACATCATTCTCAATAAAGTCAATTCTTGCAGAGATCTTCGAAGACGAATAAAGTTTGTAATTTTTCAGAATGTCACTAGATATTTTTATTTTGTAAATTAAAGTCTGAAGGTCAAATTGTGTAATGGTGATATTTAGCTTAATTGTTTTAAATGCCTTTGCCGTCTTGGATGTTTGTTTAATGAAATCAGCGAGATACTTTCAAAGTGAGAAATAATTTTAAAGTTAAATGGAGGTCAATTAAACCAATTCAGAATTATCTTGGTAGAAAATCCTGAACTTTTACCCAGAAGTGGGATGGTGGGTGCAACGGAAGATATCAAGTTGCGCTTTATCTCATCAAGGTTCAATATTAACATTAATATAAATGATGCATTAACTTTGAATAAACAGAAGGAAAAGAAACGTTAGGTTTGGTTTCTTTGTTTAATGGCATATGAATCTTTGTGGATTATTCAATTCCAAAGCTATCTTTGTAGAACTAGTGATTCGCTTAAAGCAGTTCATATTTCTCCCAAGGGTATCTGGGAACCTAACAGCGGAACTGGAGTTCAGTCCATCCGTTTAACGCTTACGTCACAGGGACTCCCCGGAAGAAAGAAAAGATAAGTTTGGTTTCTTTGTTTAATGGCATATCAACATTTGTAGGTTATTTAAAGCCAAAGCTATTCTCATAGAAGAACAAGTGTGGTACTATTCAACCCATAGCTGGGAGCATAAAGGGGTTCATACCTTTCCCAAGGGTATTTGCCCGAAAGTGAACGTAATTGCACGACTGGAGTACAAACTCGCTTACAACGATTCTGCAGTCCATAGCTTTATCAATTACACCGCGAGGACACCCCAAAAGAAAAAGATAGATTCATTTACACAAATATGTTTCCAATCTTTCCACCAGGAGCAGGACACGACATAAACACAATTTTTTAAACCGAGTTTTACTGGTGTAAATTTGAAGTTTTCAATTTTTCTACACCGGCTGCCATACCAAAGTTAAACAACCTAGTCTATCCTACTATATGCCCATAAATGGAAGGAGAATAGTTGTATTCATATCTTTCCTGCGGATGTTGACGGGAAATAGGAACATTTAATTCAAGAATGTACAAACATGCCCCAGCAAATAAATTGTGCACACGTACTCTATGAACAAACAGTATATGAAAGAGATATAAAAACAGTAAAACACTTGAATTTTTTTTTTGGTGGGGGGGTCCAAAGCCATGTGGCTAATGGTTTTAATGCTGAGGCGAAAGAAGTTGTTTTCGCCAAGAGGTAAAACAAATTCTGTTTATGAACAAAGATAAAAACCAGTTTAATCCGTTCGAAGATGAAGAGACATTTATGGTCTCCTATACACGGAATAAAATAATACCATCATAACTGGAATTAATTTTACATTTGGTATATTTAAACAGAGTTATGTTTCATCTCTAAAATTACACTGACACACACACACACACACAGACACACACACACACACATATATATATATATATATATATATATATATATATATATATTGGAATATTTGAGAAGAAATGAAATTAATCAAATACAATATATATGCAACAAGGTAATCCGAAAAAAGATATGTATTCGGTGTAATTGATAATACATTTAATTATCTATTTATTCATTTAATTTTGCAAACATGTTTCGACTTCAAAATTTGCCCGTATACAAAAGCATTATATTTTCACATAATATTTTAACCAACCACACATTTGACTTCCAGAACTCTATCATATTCGCTTTCATTCACGATAGAGATAAACACAGAATAACCGAATCCTGTTTTATAACACATTTTGACGCAATCATACAAAGACAAGGTTTTTATAAAATATCCCATTCTCTAGCAAAAATGATGCTAAAGATTTCTACATGCATTTATGACACAAGCCCTTTTCGGGGGTGTCCTCGTGGTATAATGGTTAAAGCGATGGACTGTGGAATCGTAGTACGCGAGTTCGAACTCCAGTCGTGCTATTACGTTCACTTTCGGACAAATACCCTTGGGAAAGGTATGAACTCCCTTATCCTCCCAGCTATGGGTTAAATAGTACCACTACTGTTCTTCTGTGAGAACAACTTTGGCATTAAATAACCTAAAAAGAGTTGATATGCCATTAAACAAAGAAACCAAACCAAACCAAACAAGCCCTTTTTGAGATATTTAAGATTATAAACCGTAAAAATCTTCTTCACAGATCATAAAATGATGTTATTTTTTTTTCAAAAAGGTTCCATCTCCTAACGTAATCAATTTCGTATATATTTTCCTTGTGTTAATTGTCTTCGTAAAAGCAAAATATTTAGCCGTGATAATGACTTTAAACTTGCATGAAACAAATTTCTATCATGAATATTTTATTTTATTCTCATACTTAAAAAAACATTATAATAGAATGCTTTTGTTTGCTGTTGAAATTTTGAAGTTGAAACCCGTTGGTAAAAAAAAAAAATAAACAAATAAATAAATAACAAATATATCATCAATTACACCAAATATATATCTTTCGTCCGTTTACTTTTTCCACATGTGTGGATACACACACACACACACACGCACATACTCACATACACACAGTCACACCCATATATATATATATACATATATAAACACACACACACACACACATACATATATATATAGACACCTGCATTTACCTATACCTTTTAATACATATATATATATGCCTCTGTGTGTGTGTGTGTGTGTGTGTGTGTGTGTGTGTGTGTGTGTGTGTGTGTATTAGCTGAACGAGAAGTTACAGATAATGTGAAACACTCCTGTTCGGCTTAACGCATATCTTCCGATTGAAAAACTCATTAGCCAACTGTCCTTACTACTGATATATAAAGGTCAGTTGTGGACTCTTGGATACTAGAAAATAATTTTCATTCAGCAAATGCACATGCTCCATAATCATTGCATTTTTCATTGCATTTCTTCTGTCATGTCAAAATGTTTTAAAAACTTTTTGAAAGAAACTTTTTTCCAGCAAAACTTTTCTCCTGACAAGGAACTTAGGTCAATTCTAGTCGACTACAATGGGTTATATATATATATATATAAGGAAAGAGAGAGAGAAAGAGAGACAGAGAGGCGGGCAGAGAGAGACAGAGAGAGTTGTTTGGGCTTGTATAGAGTGCATATAATCAACAGGTTTTAAGAATGTCACTCAAAAAAAATATTGGAACTGAAAAGCTAATAAGTAAAAATTATATTGGCCACCAAGAAAATATTTGAAGATGATGTTACTAATGTAAATAGAAAATATGGAAAATATCAAGAACATTGGCTAAAGAACAAAAAAACAAACAAACAAAATAGTACCTTTAAGTAAATATTCAAAAGAGAAACGTGTAATAAGGACTAAGTTCATGAAAACGAATATTTCATCAGTATATTTAACCGATGGATGTAGAACTAAATTGATTTGATAACTGGATTGGATATTTTGTCCTTATTAGAAATAAATAAGTTGGCTGACCGCAGTCGAGGTTAAATGAAAGCTTTCTTTTCATTTGCAACTACACCAAGCAGTAGGGGGGGCGCTACTCTGTTCCTCTGTTTGCTCTACCTTCTCTTGATTCGTACTTTATAATGCTGAGTGTTAAGCAAGGAGGTATGAAGACTATTTTTTGAGTCTTTGGTATGACTCGACCTGTGATTGAACTCCAGTATCCCGAGCCATTGGTGAACCCTTTAACAATTATGCCAAACCGTCCCATTCTCAGGATTTGTCAATCAAAACAACTTGCAAAACAACAGTTTCAAGGAATGCCCATTTTGGGAGTTAGTGGTCTCTTATATCCTAGTTTCTCTTATATCTGGGCTTCCCTTATATCCGGGCTTCTCTTATATCCGGGTTTCACATCAGGTTTGGTCAATATTGTTACATTAACACAGGCTCTAATTTTGGACCAGATGAAATCTCTCTTATATCTGGGTTTCTTTTATATCCGGGTTACATGTAGTAAATTCTAGGACAAGGGGGTGTCATTCTATAGGGTACATCTAACAGCCAAGAAAATTTAGAGTAAAGTGTGTATTTATGCAAGATAATCGGAAAAATTAACCTTGCCAAAAATATTTCCGACAACAAATGAATCGAATAGCCTGTAGAATCTCTAGATATTTATTCAATTGAAAATTTGTGGTCTATCATTACGACTGATGATTATTTCAATGGAGAACACATTTCCAACAGATTGAGTCTTTAAAAATCTATAAAAGTTGCAGCTAGTAAATTTAAAACCTAAAGAGTAGTGAAATATATACAACTTCACGGAATTCATGAAATTAAGTCTAACAAGTATTTATTAATTTATTCAGGTCTATCTATGTGACATACGTTTATATGGCTTATTTCGGAAGAATTTATTCCTAAATAAACATTTATGTTACTTTTGTTTAGCTTGCACGATAAAATCTGCCACCTCACCAAAATTTATTATTTATATTTTTATAAGAGTAAACCCTATTCGCAAAAAAATCATCCTATATTGTTTGTGCAAGCATGAAGCTATCGTTGTGTAACGGTTATCGTCATAAGAAAATAGAATTAGCAAGCTGATTAGAAATCTGTTGGCATTTCATATTATGTTAATGCTTTTGGGAAAGGAACGAAGACATCTGGTCTTCACCTTCACAAATCATGGGTAAATAGTGGGAAAGACTGGGAACTTTAGCCTTAGTTTGGAAAATCATCTTACGAATTAGAAAACTCTGAATTCAAACCAGCTTAAAAGCATTGAGAAATTGACCTTGTGAATATCCTATT
Source organism: Sepioteuthis lessoniana (assembly GCA_963585895.1). NCBI lineage: Eukaryota > Metazoa > Mollusca > Cephalopoda > Myopsida > Loliginidae > Sepioteuthis > Sepioteuthis lessoniana. The sequence continues at coordinate 149,710,712 of OY757904.1, forward strand.
TGGGATTAAGGTTTGGTTTGATTTAAGTGTTCTATGAAAGATTTATCAACATAAATTAGCTGATATATATATATATATATATATATATATATATATATTGTGAAAATTTTGATCTGAGTTGTATATATATATATATATATATATATGTGTGTGTGTGTGTGTGTGTGTGTGTGTGTGTGTGTGTGTGTGTGTGTGTGTGTGTGTATTAGTGGTTCAATATCATTTTTAGAGGATATATATGTAAGTTAGGATAGTGTAGACCAAGAGCCAAAAGGATTTGCTGACTTTAAGTTTTTTGAATAATAATAATAATAATAATAATAATATAAATGATAATTTGAATTGACCATATGAACAAATGGTATATGCACAACCCAAAATCTGTCCTGGAGAATATGAAATTAAAACTCTTAGGGGATTTTTACATTCAAACGGATAATCTCTTTTCAACTAAATGACCAAACCTGGCCATGCCGAAGTGTGGACTTTTCTGCCCCAGTTGACCACAAATTAAAATTGAAAGAAAGCCAATAGGAAGAGAAGTACCTGGACCTTGATAGGGAATTGAAAAAACTATGGAATATGAAAGTGACGGTGATGCCGATCGTAATTGGTGCACTTGTTACAGTCATCAAAAGATTGTACAAGGACTGGAGGACTCGGAAAAAAGAAAAGTGGAGACCATCCTAACTATTGCATTTTTAATCTCGGCCAGAAAACTGAGACGAGCCCTGGAGACTTCAAGAGACTTGCTGTCACTCAGACCCCAATAAGGAACCATCATCTAACGCTGGTGTGGAAAAACTAGAAGCTAGAATGCCTCGTGATGTTCATATTTTCGAATAGAAATAAAAACAAACAAACTTACAAACTATATGAAAGCTTGAACAAGAATAACCGATCGAATCTTTTGCTGTATGTCAACTTGGTCTTTTATTTAAAACATTGATTTTTCGGTTTTCGTAAAATCCTTTGGTTAACAGTTGTAGTTAAAGGAAAACTTGTTAATACCCAAAATCATTTTCAGCTAAACTATTTCGAAATCATGAAATAGATTTGTTTAAATTTAACGCCTTGATTTCTCTATAGCTTATCTATTACTACTCTCTATATAACAAAATATGAACCTGATGTAGTCTGAAAGCATTAAGAACAGTCCCTGTCCTCCATATAACGGAAAATAATCAAGAGCTTAGATTTTATTTTTAAAATTTCTAACTTTAACGGAAATAGTTTAAAAATAGGGCAATAAATATAAACCATAAAGGTAACATAGGAACACCTGAAGCTAGTTCAGGTACTCAATTAAGAAATAAGCTCTAAGAGTCGGTTAATGGACTTTAACTTAGTTAAAACTTTGTTGTTGTTTTGTTTTTTGCTTTTTGGCGGGGTTGTGATCCGCTGTTAATGAACAGTCACTGTGACTGTTCTCAGTCACATCTGTGTCAGGTGCGCTGATAATAAACAACTGCAGGATCAGGAATAGCCACAATGTACCACTCATGATAAAAAGTTAAATCTAAATAAAACACAATGTATGAACCTGGCTACAGAAGGCTTGCGTGTCATGACCTCTCCTGATAGCCAACATGGGGGAAACGATAGTCATCCTGTGAATGTTGGCTGTTCTTTTTACAGGTACACGAACGACGATTTAAGGAACCGCACCAACCTAAACGGAAAGCATGGACTAGAGAAGACAACTTGCACTACACTGCTTTTTTAAGAGTAACCCTACACAAAAAGGATATAGAAAAAGAATGACAGAGAGCTGGCAAGAATGTTCTAATTTTCAGACAACTAGTCAAAGAAATGCTGATCAAGTAAATCAAATAAAGAAAGACTGGTTTTCTGACCTTGAAATAATAGAAATACACAAGAAAATAAATAATCAACAAAGTAATAATACAGTACCAGACACATCAAGTAATAACAAAAAAACCCAGCCTAACCAAAAGGAACCGCCAACTTCGGAAAATGGAAACTCCACACAACTAAACAACACACAACCAAACAACCCAGAACAAACACTATCACAAGAACAAAAGTTAAATCTAGAATATCTAAAGAGAATTATGACTGAGGAAAATACTACCTTACCATCATATAGGAACTTAGAATGGAGAACAGTTAAGGCGGAGAGGAATAAAGTGAATCAAGTACTGACATATATATCAACGAATAATATAATAAATCAAATGAACTAATCTATGCTGGAGCGAAATAAGTTTGCGAGAAAATTCGGATCCCCTCAAAAAGCACGAAAGAAAAATTAAAACCAGGATGGGAATTTCGAAAAGAAACTCAAATAAAATATATACGAAAACAGGTCAAAATGATAAAACAAAGAAAATACGCTGAAATATGTAGGAACAAAAAGGAAAAGGCAATATGAAAAGCAAACATGAGAAAAAAACTTGAGGAAATAGACCAGAAATTGCTGGCAAAAGAAGGAAGATTAAAGATATCGACAAAGAGTAAAACAATACAGACAAAACAGGACATTCCAAAACAATGAAAGAAAATTCTATCAACAACTGGAAGGAGATGACACGAAAACATCAACAACCGGATGCCAAAGAAACCGAACGTTTTTTGACTAAAATATGGCAACCAAAAAACACAACGAAAAGGCTGAAAAGATAAACAATATGACAAAAGAACTAAAAGGACTCGAATAAGGCCCGAAAACACATCAATTTACTCAAAATGACACTAAAAAATATCAAAATGGAAAACGCCAGGCCATGATAGAATACATGGATTCTGTTTCAAGAAATTCACCTCCATTCACGTCAGGCTAGCACAAGAAATGAATAAATGCTTACAAAGAGCGCACGTACCCGAAGGGATAACCAAAGGAAGGACCACATTGATCCAAAAGGACCCAAGAAAATAACAATTACAGATCCGTAACTTGCCAACCGATGATGTGGAAAATATTAACAGCACAAATTAGGGAAGAGATTTACAACTTGGAACAGAAAGGGTGTCGTTAAGGATACAGAGGTACAGCAAAAATGCTTTACATAGACCAACACATCCTAAACGAGAGCAAGACCAGACGGAAAAATCTAGCTATGACCTGGATTGATTACAAAAAAGCATAGGATATGGTATCACAAACCTAGATAATAAACTTTCACAAAATGTACAAAATATCACATGAAGTCATAAACTTCATAGAAAAAAACATGAAAACCTGGAAAGTAGAATTGATAGCAGGGGGGAGAAGCTTAGCAGAAGCGAATGTTCTAAAGAGCTATATTTCAAGGAGAAGTACCATCATCATTACGATTCATAATTGCGATGATGCCACCTAACACGTACTCAGAAAATGCACAGCCGGATGCAAAATTAATAAATCACAAGAAAACCTCAATCACCTAATGTACATGGACAGCATCAAACTGTTTGCAAAAAATGAAAAAGAACTGGAAACTCTAATACACGTAGTTAAAATATACAGTCAGGAAATAGGGATGGACTTTAACACAGAAAAATGTGCCATGCTAGTAATGAAAAGCGGCAAATGACACCTGACGGACGGAATAGAACTACCAAATCAAGACAAGATTAGAACGATCGGAGAAATGAAACGTACAAATACTTTGGCATCTTGGAGGCTGACACCATCAAACAAGTGGAGATAAAGGAAAAAATTAAGAAAGAATACCTCAGCAGAACCAGAAAGCAACTCGAAACAAAACTATGTAGCAGAAACCTTATCAAAGGAATAAATACCTGGACTGTACTTCTCGTTAGATATTGGGGACCCTTTCTCAAGCGGAACAGATGAATGTAAACAAATAGACCAAAGAACAAGAAAACCATGCATAAGGCATTACATCCCAGAGATGACTTTGAATTACACAAAGTATCAAGAAAGGAGGGAAGAACAAGACTTGTTAGCATTGAAAACAACGTTGACGCATTGATACGACTTGAGGACTACATAGAAAAGAACGAAAGAGGACTGAATACAGCCACTAAAAACGATACTGACAACACGAAGACCAACATAGTGACAATAACTAGAAAACAAAAGTGGGAATAAAAACAACTCCATGGGCGTTTTAAACGACTAACAAACTACATCTCATAAACGTGGGCGCAGCTAAGAAAAGGAAACTTTTAGAGAGAAATAGAAACTCTTCTAATAGCAGCACATAACAATGCCATACGAATCAATTAGTTTAAAGAGAGAAAAGATAAGACGCAACAAAATAGCAAATGCAGGCTATGCGGTGATAGAGACAAAACCATGAATCACATAATAAGCGAATGTGGCAAATTAGCACAGAATGAGTATAAAACTAGACACGACTGGGTCGGCAATGTAATCCACTGGGAGATGTGCAAGAAATTTAAATCTGACCAAATGAACAAATGGTATACGCACAACGAAGCTTCTGTCCGAGTGAATGACACACATCAACTCCTATGGGACCTTGACATAAAAACGGATCGCCTAATCTCGGCCAGAAGACCAGATCTTATAATAATCAGCAAAAAAAAAGAAGAAAACTTACAAAACTGTGCACTTTGCTGTCCAGGTTGACCACTGAATAAAACAGAAAGAAATTGAAAAGAAGGATTAGTACCTGGACCTTGCTTGAGAATTGAAAAAATATGCATCATGAAAGTGACTATTATCCCAATCGTGATTCGTGCTTTTGGTACTGTTATGAAAGGTTTATTAAAGGGACTGGATGACTTGGAAGTAGTAGGACGATTAGAGACCATTCAAACTACAACTTTATTGAAAATGACCAGAATACTGAGAAGAGTCCTGGAGACTTGAAGAGACTTGCTATTACTCAAAGTCCAGTGAAAGACATTCAGCTAAAACTGATGTGAAAAACTCTCAAGGAGTAAATAATAATAATAGTAACAACAATAACAAATCTCAAAATTGAAATGACATAGATTATAGGTTATTACATGAAGTGTAAACTTGACCACTTTTCTCAGTACAAACTTCACAAACTAGATCACCCTTCTCAAAATGCCCTACACAACAACATCATATGAGATACTAGTTTTACTTCATCTGACCAAATAATACACATGCATATACATGTCTGTCTTGGGGATACTTTTTCTGCAAAACTACAGTATATATATATATATAAGAGAAACTGAAAATAAGCATCTCTCTCTCTCTCTCTCTCTCTCTCTCTCTCTCTCTCTCTGTGTATATATATATATACATATGATAGAAATAAGTGGAAAGATGGATAAATCAAAAACAAAAGTTTCATAGTAGTGATAGTTCATTCTTTTATTCCAAGAACTTCCTCAGACAAGAGATTTTTTTATATTTAAGCAAATAAGAAAATACATCAGATAACAGAGAAAATTAAGGTATAAATGGGGGAGGGAGAGGGTTTAAAGATAAGAGGTAAGTAAGACGAGACATAGAAAGGGAGGTAGATGTGGGTTAGAGTGATGGTGGTTGGGGGTTTGGGTTTTCACTGAGACTGGCTGTGCGTATGGTGATGGGTCAAATGTATCAGGCTTCAATTGAGATTTTTTTATCATATAGAAATGGAATTAATTTTAGTGTGTTAAAATAAAAATAAATACGGAAAGGAAAGTGGAAGGGGAGGGGTTTATGCATACCCTGTTTCATCAAAGACATTGGCTATAATGGATTGTCTAAGTGGAAAGGAAGAAGAGAAAAGGAAAAAGGAAAAAAGGAAAGGAAAAAAAAGGAAAGGAAAAAAGGAAAAAAGGAAAGGAAAAAGAAAAGGAAAGGAAAAAAGGAAAAAAGGAAAGGAAAAAGAAAAGGAAAGGAAAAAAGGAAAGGAAAAAGAAAAGGAAAAGAAAAAAGGGAAAAAGGAATGGAAAAAGGAAAGGAAAAAAGGAAAAAAGGCAAAAAGGAAAGGAAAAAGAAAAGGAAAGGAAAAAAGGCAAAAAGGAGAGGAAAAAGAAAAGGAAAGGAAAAAAGGAAAAAAAAGAAAGGAAAAAGAAAAGGAAAAAAGAAAAAAGGAAAAAAGGAAAAAGAAAAGGAAAGGAAAAGAATCCTCAATAGTATGTTAGTATAGAGTAAAAAAAATCTTTTGCTATTTTTATCGATTCTCTATTTAGATATTGTTTCATGTAGTATGATGTCCGCCAATTAGGGTATTAGATTTTCACTCAAGAGAAATGAAGAGGATTTTTGAGAAGAATATGAGAGGAATCTATATCTGCTAAAGATTTAGTAATTTCTTGATTGAATTATGCTCGAAATTAGTTAAATATTGGATTGATTTATTTATGTCTCTATCAATATACATATATGATTTACCCTCAGACACATACAGACACCTCCTATATACATATATATATATATACATGACTCATCATTGTATTTCTCATCTTAATATTTGCTCTACTAAAGATGGGTCTAGTTTGGGCCAAAGTACCTGGGAAAAATCTGGTCCCTTCTTCGATTCATTACATTGCAAGATCAAATGACTCATGCAGACACTTGAATGGATCAAAGATAAAATTGACAGGCACGAACTGATTGGCTTATTTAATGATTAAAAGGGAAAATGTTATATATATATATATATATATATATATATAGTTTAGGATAAAATTTTTACCCCTAATAAAAATTCGATTCTTTTCAAAAATGTTCGCGTGTTAGTTTTAACCGAACAAGAAAATTTAACAACGCATTCTTTGGAATAGAATGTTCTTTTGAAAGAATATATTTCATTTTATTTGGACACAATAATAGAATTATTTCAGATAATTCAGAACCAACCACAGATAATATTATAACCCCCCTCCATCCGGCCTTAAGATCTCTTAATTTTTAGACCATAGTCGTGTACTAATGTACTTTAATGTACAAAAAAGTCTACAGTAACATTTGGCAACGAAAGATTTCAAAGATCCTGGACAGAACACAAGTGAGATATGTACCTTAAACCCCTATAACAACTGTCTACTTACTAGTGATTGATCTAAGGGAGTTTGCAATTGAATTTTCAACGAATACAGTCACTGAGGCCCTATAGATTAATGGACTCCATTGGACATTTAACATTTCCCTTCTTTCAAATGTTCATTGGAAAGATATATATCTGTTCTATCCAACACCATCTATGTATAAATCGCTGGGCATATGAGGTTCATTAGCTTTGTTAAAGCAACAATTCGATCAGAAAAAAATCAGAGCATTCCAACCAGCCTTACTCTGCTTAAAAATTAACCTTGCGTTACATCGTGCCAGTGGCGTAAGGGTTGAGTCAAAACATACGGGTAATTTGCCATACAATAATTCAATCTTGTTAGACATTGCATTAACATCTAAACTTATAAATGATAATTGTAGCTACGCGACTAAAGTCTGTAAATTTTCAATCTATAGACAGAGTAAAGAAAATGCAACAATTCACGTACAACCCGTCCGGAGACTTTCAGTCTCAATCTTTTCTGAAACTCTGTGAGTTTCTCTAAAAACAATAATTCGCCTACAGATGTAATTGAACAGAAATTGTACATGTCAGCGCAAATGCGTCTGTTTAATAGATTCTCTTTATGTGAATGATTTTAGGAGTATGTTATTTTCTCTGTGTCAGTGATTTCATAATTGTGTGAGTGTAGGGATTGAGTGTTGTGTATTTATAGGTGTATGAGTATTGGGTGCGTAACAGTGTGTTATAGTCTGAGCTTGACTGTGTGTGTCACTGTGAGTGTGCAAATGAATGTTTTTGCGAGTGTGTCTGTGAGTGGGAGGGTGTTAAAGTACCTGTGTGCTCCAATGAAAGTGCTACTTAATGTGTACATGAATGTGTATTTCGTTAAATTTCTACAAGACTGTGTGAATATTAAATTATTACATATACGAATGCGTATGTATATATGTGAAGGAGTACTCTTGTAAGAGTGTGGTTGTGAGTGTGTGTGCTTATATGTATATGTGAGCACGTTCATGTGTGTGAGTGTGCGTGTATGTGGATGTTTGTATGTGTGTGTCGTTTGTGATATGAATGTTTTTGCACTCCTATTGCCTTGATATAATGGATTGAACAAACATTAGGCGACAGTTCTTCCTCAGTTTAGGAGTGTTAAGAATTATGTTGCCAAATAATGCGGGATAAAATCACTTGTTAGACGAAATTAACATTCCAATTAAAATATGCGTTTTTTTTTTCTTATAATGTTAACAAATCTCGTCGAAGGGAAGACATATTGATTACTTCATGTTCAAATTAATATTTGAAATATTTATAACTATAACTTCGTTGGAATTTGAAATCTCGATTGTATTTGCTTAGTTATTTTGGTACTAGCAACAGAAAATGTTTTTATAAAACTAATGGAGAAGCTAGGAATACGTCGATATATCTCCTGCGAAAGTGCAACCCTGCTAAAGGATTAGGGGTTTCCAGCGTATGATACTAAATTAAACATGAAGGTGAGGCTCCGACTCTGGATTTGTGGAGCTTTGAAGAATGTTAAATACACCTTCATTGTTTTACAATACCATCTTTTATTGAAAAAGCCTTTTTCAGAAATTAATCGTAGTTGGCTGGTTGGTTGATTGGGTTTTTATGGCGTATCAAGCCTAGTGGGCTATTTAATGACGAATCCAGTTCATCCATATTAAATATATGCGTTTTGTAAGTGCATAGTTTGTAGATAGCAGGGTTAATTTGCTTGCACACAGTTAAATAGATATAGCTATATGTAAGTAAACTTTTTCTAGGTAATTTTATTTAAAAAAAAACTTTATAGCTAATCTGTTTGCTTACAATTAAGTAATGTAATTGTGTGCACTTGGTTAAATGGTTTCAAGTATTCCCGTTTAAGACTAATAAATATATTTAATATCAATCATTTGCTTGCACACAGTGACACGTTAACAAGTATTGCTATTCAATACTAATAGTCTTATTCATCAAACTTCCTTTGCACAGTCAAATAGTTCGATGTGTTGCTACGTAATACCAAGAATTCAATTATTGCACACAGTTAAAGGTTTCAAGTATTGCTATTCAGTTGTAATAATTCTTTTTAACATTACCTATTTATTTGCTCACACTTAAATTGTTTCAACTATTGCTATTTAATTTTAGCAATTCAATTCATCATTGGTCATTTCTTTGCACTTAGTTAAATGGTCAAACGGTTCTATTTGACCCAAAGATGTGACCCTATTAAGTACTATCACTCCGTCAGAGAGTGTACCTGCAAATGATAGTGATGAAAGGGTCCTCCATTAAGTGGTATAGTGTCATATGCAGGTCACTCTTTCGGTGTTTCCCCTCCGCAGAGATACATTTGGTGTATTCTACAGCCCCAGACAACTGGGGTTATTAGTATTTGATAGGGATACTTAAAACCATATAACTGTTTCCAAGCATGTGGTTATTATCAAAAAAAAGAAAGACGACTTAATAAAAAGCATATAATTGCCTAAGAAAAACTAAGTTCAACATTAAATAACCCAACCAGCGTTGACATGCTGTAAAATCAACCAATTCCTCTATGTGACTACGAGATTTGTAGAATTATTTCGTTAGACAGGAATACTTGAAATCAATAACTGGATAGAAATTTTTATCAATAATTGTTTTCGGACTATTGTCTTCATCTTTATTGTTATTTACATAACGTTTCAGCCGATATGTCCTCCGGCCTTCTTCAGGTGTTTGTGGAACTCGGGAACCTTCACAGAACTTCGAACTACGTCCTTAATTGAATCCACGGGGGTCACCTGTTCTGATTCCGTTAGCCATAACCGGGTACAAGTGTTAAGAATTCCTGTATTGTTACTCGCTTGTAGTCAGGATTTAACCTGCAACCTCCAAATTATTGTCTTCTAAGAAGCTAAGGGAACCAACGCCTATAACCGTTACGCAATAAATGTTTACAAATAATTAGCAAGTGTTCCTTGAAATAACATAACTCTGCAAATTATCAGATGCATCTTACTCGTGAGGCTTAGAATATACTGACTATGTCCTCTTTAGAGAGATATGACCCTCTCACCCCAACCAAAAATTGTAACCCTTCCTAAGTTGTACTTTAAATATGACACACACTGCATAAGTTATGTAATATAATAAGGGATGGTAATTAATTATATTAGTTAATCGTCTTGTTTGTAGTAACAAATTGTAACTTAGTAAAAAAAAAAGAACTTTGAAATGAAGTGTAAGTCATAAAGGTCAAATGCGTGCACGTGTCGTAGGATATGAAATATGTTTTGAAATCCACAGAGCTAAATATTGAAAAGATAAACATTTCTTTGGCTGAGGTTAAGATAAGATGACGTCAAACTGAAACTTAATGACACGTGCTCTGATCACATTAGTTGATCCCCTTGCATGTATATTATATTAATTATCTCTAATTAATATATTATATAAACAGGAGGATTTAGCGGTCAGTTAGTCGAGTCGGTCATTGAGGGTTGCAGTTGATCAGACAGATACGGATTCAAGGGACAAGCGGTCATGTGTGTGCGAAGGGGTAAAGGGATGAAGTCGGGGGGGGTTACCGTTCGTCCCACGAATGAGACTCTTAGCGTTTCTAATGAATGACAATCATTCTTTCAATCTATCTTTCCATCTAGTTTCGGTGACGACAGCCGCATGAAATGTCGCAGATTGTAGAGGTGCCCGTGGTGTAATGGACACCGCGATACGAGTCCAAACCTTGGACGAAGCTGATTGCATTTCACATTGTACTAATACCCCTGGGAAAGGTATGAATTCAATTATTCTCCCTCCAGCTATGGGTAAATAGTAGGGCAGACTGCGTTCTTCAGCCTTAGTGAGGCAACTAGTCTAGGAGAAGGAAAACTCAAAATTCAAACCTGTTAAACTCCGCTTAAAAATTGACCTTGTGTCACATCCTGTAAGTTCGAAGAGGTCATTTAATATAAACACTGGTGTATTTATCTTTACATGGATGGTTTTGAGTAGTCGCACAGCTGATGTTTTGTAGGGTGCAGCTTCCAGGATTTCTTTAAAACGCCATGTAACTTCCTTGTGTAATTCCCAACAAGGTTCCTCTTAATTTTCTTTAAATTCCAAGTGGTGTAATCACACAATAGTATTATACACTCGTTTACTTGTTAATAACTGCCCATACCTTAACTATATTAGGCGGAGGGGTTGGAAAATAGGGTAGTAAACTTTTTTTTTTAATCTAAAGAAATAATGGTGTCGCTTTGTATTTGCGTGATGTAACACGTATTCATTTTGTGGTTTCGAATGGTAGCACTTTTATTTATATGTGCGTGTGAAGTCATATTTGATTGGGTGGTTTCTTTGGTTTGTTGGGTTTTATGGCATATCAACCTTTGCAGGTTATTTAACACCAAATCTATTTTTATGTAAATAATCTGTTCTATTTAAAACAATTCAGTTTAGCATAAGTACACAGTTTCATTGTCAAAAACCTTTCTATTTCAAACTATTCAAGCAGTTATATGTAACCATTCAGTTAAGTGTAAATATAGTTTTAATAACGAAAAACAGTTCTATTTCAAACAATTCAGTTAAGCATAAACATGCAGTTTAAATGTAAGTACGGTTTAATTGTCAAAAACATTTTTATTTCACGTTATTCAGTTTACTCAAACAATTCAGTTTAGCATAGGTATGCTGTTAGTTCTATTTAACCCATAGATAGGACCCTTATCAGGTGCTACCACTCCGGCCAGAGTGGACCTGGGAGCGATGGCAATGAAAGGCTACTCTGTATTCCCCAAAGCTCCAGCGCTGCTGGAACCTCACCATCAGATTGTTTAGTGTCATATCCAGGACACTCGTTAGGTGGGGGTCTTACCTCTCTGCAAAGGTGCAGTCAGTGTAGTCTACATCCCCAGCCGACTGGGCAAGTCATATTTGATATCTCGTTGATATATTGATAGAGTTCTGTGGAGTGAGTATACCTGTCCATTACTCCAAGGTCTATTCTGGCTCCTAATGTAAATATCTTACCTGTTAAGATTCTGTCAATTGGTCAAATGAGAATGTTTTAATTAGAAGGGATAACTTGGTATATAAGTATGTTCAAAAAATGACAACAACATGATTTAATTTCAACTAGTAGATTTGTTTAATCTACTAGTTGAAATTAAATCATCAAACATTTTGCTGGGGCGTAATGACTAAAATGATAGACTGTGAACTGGTTGTAAACGAGTTCGAACTCCAGTCTCGATATTACGTTCACTTTCAGGCAATTATTTTTGGGAAAGGTATGAACTCACTTCCACCCGTCAGTTATGTTCTTCTCAAAATATGTCTTTGGCATTAAATGACGCACATAGGGCAATCTCTCATGAAACAGAGAAATCAAACATATGAAATTAATCAAATTTCGACATTAATCAACCCATAAGGAATTGATATTCCGTTAAAACGTTAAATCATTATAATAAAGAATAATGAACTCTATTTCAAGAAACAATTCACCTCTCTTAGAATAATTGAACTAGTTTTGCGCTGTACAGTTGAATATTGGTTTCATTTTCTTCCAAGTTTTGAGGTCAGTGAGCAGCTTCAGCTGCTTTCAGGCCCCGTTTGATTTTATGTGACAGATAAGATTTACACTTAAAAAGAAAACAGGAATTCTTCTTAGCTGTATCTGTATCAGTACTACTGTATGGCTGCACTACACCGACTCTAACCAAACGCTTAGAAAAAAGTTAAATAGAAACTACAGAAAAATGCTACACGCTGTTTTCAACAAATCCTGGATGCAGCACCCAACAAAACAGCTGCAGTACGATTAATTACCACCCATCACGAAAACTATTAAAGCAAGAGAAGCTGGACATCCTGGACAATGGTAGTGAAGTAAGAACACTCTTATAAGTGACGTTCTCTAATGAACTTCTACACATGGATTTATAAGTGATGGCTGACCAGCCAAAACTTTCATTAATCATTTCCGTACGAACACGGTATGCCATCTAGAGGAAATTCTGAGAATGATGGTCGATAGGTATGTACGGAAAGAAAAAGCAAAAGGAATCTGTGATGTCATCACGCCTTGGTGATGATAATGATGATGAAAGCCAGTTTTAAATCTCAGTACTTGTATCCACTGAAATAACAGCTGAAAAAAGTGCCACTAAATAGTATTAATGATATCTCTAATAATAATAACAATAATAATAATTTGGCAAGGGGATCCACTGGGAGATGTGCAAGAGGCAAAGGGATTTAAATTTGACCATACAAACAAATGGTATATACACAAACAAGCATATGTCCTAGAGAACGACACACATAAACACCTACGGTACTTTGACATAGAAACGGATCACCTAATGTCGGCCAGAAACCAGACCGAATTATTATCAAAAAAAAAAAAAAATTTGCAAAATCGTCGACTTTGCTGTCACGGCTGACCATAGAATATACTGAAAGAAAGAGAAAAGAATGATAAGTACCTGAACCTTGCTAGGGAAATGAAAAAAAAACTATGGAACATGAATGTGACTATTATACCAATCATGGTTGGTGCTTTTGGTACAGTCACCAAAGGATTATTAAAAGGACTGGAGAACTGGGAGGTGGGAGGACGAGTGGAGACCATCCAAACCACAGCATTATTGAGAACAGCCAGAATACTGAGAAGAGTCCTGGAGACTTGTGGAGATTTGCTGTCACTCAAACTTCAGTAAAAAAAAAAAACTTAAGCTGACGCTGATTTGAAAAAAATCACAAGGAGTAAATAATAATAATAATAATAATAATAATAATAATAATAATAATAATAATAATAATTCATAAGATAGTGGTGTCAGGAAGTTTAAAAGTGTAAATGAAATAAGTTTTGGAATACAGGTCTGAAAAAATGAAAATACTTTTCATACACCCTAACATATATATATATATATATATATATATATATATATATATATATATATATATATATCACTAAACAAATAAACCAAACCAAATAACTTTTGTGAAGGATTTACCGGATGTCACTCGCTTAACGCGAAGCTCTTCAAATAAATTGAGCTCAAGGTTGCTGTTAGGCGTATACATGTAAAAAAAAAAAAACAAAAGTGATACATATGCGTTAAAATCCCTTCGCTTAGGCTGAGTTTATTGGAGGCTTTGCGGTGGAATATCTGGTTGGAGTAAAGTCAGCCAGGTTTCGATTCCACCTTCGGACATCTTGCATGTATGTTCACACTGGTGAGTTATTTTACTATTAAATAATCTGTCTGTGGACGAGAATATACATATATATATATATATATATATACATCTCATCAGTAATGGCCAATTTAGAATCATAAAGGGTTAGAACTTTTTTGTAATTTATTCATTCACTAGTCTTATCCAATGGTTTTACTGACACTTTAGAATATGTGGTAATCAAAGAAACAAAATCTGGAGGATAGGAAATATTTTCTTTGCTGCCAAATTAATTTTGTTCCGAAGCTAAGCTCCGTCAATCCTGATGTATTTTCCTAATTTTAGAATGGATATGGACAAATCAATGATAATTTACCTCTTGGAAATTTTAAGCCCCAAAATATATGTATTTGAATTTATGGAAAGACTTAGAGATTTTTTGAGAAATGTCACAGTTATAAGGAAACCACCAAGAATAGTTCATTTCTTCGTAAAAATAGCCAAACACTTTAAAATGTCAATTAATAAAGAACAACGGGAATTTAAACAATTTTCATTGTAGCATAATAACTAATGTGCTAGACTGCGGCCTTGAAGTAGTAAGTTATTTAGCTTTTTGCTTAGATGTGGCACAAGGATTTATGAATGGAGCTCGCAATGAGATTTGAACTCATTCGTGTAGGTTTGCTAGTTCTAGCTCGCTAACCATTACACCACCAGACATGTCCAGCGGGGTTGAAGTAACCAAGTTCGATATATTGTCACGCTTTCATATTTAGTTAGGGACTAATACCCATAAGAAAAAGCATGAACCACCTTATCCCATCCTCCAGCTATGGGTTAAAAAGAACGTGGGGCCTTCAATAAGTTTCCAGACATTTTTTGTACAGGCATTTAAAATTGTTGTAGACTCTTGAAAATTCACTATGTTATTGCAATATATCTCATGAGATGACTGACCAATTTTTATGATTTCAGGTTTAAATCAACAGCTACAACAGCAATTGGAATACAACCTACTAAAGCCTGATTGTCACAGCTGGTAAAATTTTAAAATGCAATCTGGACGTGAGGAAAAACGATATGCAATAAAATTCTGCTTTAAACTTGGAAAAAATGCCATGTGATGAAAGCGGGATCTACTGCTATGACCCGGAGACCAAGAGACAGAGTTCCCAGTGAAAGCATACAGGCTCTCCCAGACCCAAGAAGGCCAGACAGAACAAATCCACCTACAAATTTTTGATGATCCTTTTTTTGACAGCACTGGCATGATTTACATACACTGGGTCCCACTGAACAGACAGTCAACAAGGTATACTATTTTGAGGTTTTAAGGGAGTTCAGGAGGAGATTCCGTCGGAAGAAGCCAGCACTCTTCAAATCGGCTCAGTGGCATTTCCACCAGGACAATAAACCAGTCCACAACTCCATCCTTGTCACAGACTATTTGAGCAAGATGGGCATCAAGACAGTTCCTCACCTTTCTATAGTCCAGACCTTGCCCCCTTTGACTTTTCGTTATTCCCTAAGCTCAGAGGCTGTCGTTATGAGACAATTGAGGAAATGAAAGAGGATGTGACGAAGGTCATTGACATGCTCACACAAGAGGACTTCCATGGGGCCTTCCAGAAGTTGTTGGAACGGTACAACAAGTGGATTGCAGACAGAGGAGATTACTTGGAAGGGGACTAGAGTTTCATGTGTGTACTATCAATAAAAGTGCCCATATGAAATAAGTCTGGAAACTTATTTAATGATCCTCCTATCATCGCTGTTTTTCTACAAGAATGGCTTTGCCATTATGTAATCTATGGAAGTTGATTTACCCGTAAAAAAAGGAAATAAACCAATTTTCATTGTACGATACTGTTTCATAGAAACTACTTTCGCAAGAGATGTTGGTGATTATTTAGCAAAAATCTTTTTTCATCAAAAGAATGTGTCAGAAACACAGGAATTTCATATTAACAAAAGATCTTATTACAGAAGGATTCAACAAAACTGGAAAGTAGCTGATTTCGTAAAAGTGAAATATGTGTACTGAGTCCGTGAGCTAAAATAAAAGTGTTGTACTTAGATATTTGCATCTATGATAACTAAAGAACATAAACTATACAAGACAACTTCAAAACAACAAGTTATTTTACAGCACAAAGTTACCGAAAGTTAGATCTGAAACTAAAAAAGAGAAGAAAAATTCTTTAATTTTTGTGTTGATAACATGAATATTTTGACATCAGAGCGAAAGATGTGAAAAGTGTTATTTAACTTGAGAAGACCTAACAGTTTCTTTGATTAATTGCGCATCAACTTTCCTGTGTTATCTAAAGCCATTTTTGTTGGACAACAGTGATACAATTTGACCTAGAGTTGGGGGATAAGGAGGTTCATGCCTTTACCAAAGGTATTCATCCATAAGCGAACGGGATAGAGGACACTCGTTAAGGGGTCAGTGTACTTTATAGCCCCAGTCGACTGGGTAGTTTTCTCTATTAGGTTTTAGTAGGATTTTATTTATTTTTAAAATATTTTCTTCCTTCAAAGTAAAATTTCTAACCATCCAGTCAATGATTTCATTTGTTCTCAATCGGTAGAATATGATTGTCATCGTTAAATTTATCCTCAAAGCCAACCCCAAGATTGCATTCCTAATTAATCTTCTTATTTCCCTGTTGATTAATTAATATTCAAATTTATTGTTTTTGCATCCAATATCTTTAATAAGGTCGGAAATATCAGCGCTTTACTACTTTTTCGTTTTCGCTTAAGATACTAATTCGTCGTTTTCCGATGTATAACAAGGCTGAAAATAAACAATAAATTTCGTTATAAAAATATTTCAAGTATAAAATGGATTCGCTAAGCTAAGGATTCGTCTAAAAGTACATTGTGACCGTGTGTCTTTTGGCTAAATATGTTCCTATACTCCTAAGCGATTACAGCAACAAAATAATTTTTTTTCAGTTTTTGCTTCATACTCTCCCTGGCAAAATAATAGAATTAGCACACTGGAAATTTACTAAGCTTTTTTTGCTTAGATGTGGCACAAGGCCATATGAAAGGGGCACCCAATGAGACTCGAACTAACTTATGTAGGTTTGCTAACCATTACACCACCAGAGGGGCCTAGTAGAATTAGCACACTGAGAGGATGTTCACTTAAGTTTTCATTTAGCAGTAAATAAACTAATAACTCAAGGTGCTAAATATTTATCTTTATTCGCTGAACATGCTAGTTTTCATAAAATATACTTTAAACAGACTAGGTTAAATTGATAAGATTAATGATATACTTTTTTTCGAAGCTAGATATTTATTTTAAACAGTACTAATTTGAAGGTTCGGTTCCATTTTGCAGAATTTTACGAAGTTTCTATCAATGTTTTTTAATATCATAAATTTTATATTTGAGTATCTGGATAAAGAAAACAATGTTTTCTTGGAACGTTGAGACTGTTTCAAAGTCTATCTTGTTTGCGTATAGACATAAGTAATTTGACTACGATGAAATATGACAAATGGGTCGTTTAGTTTACTTAACTTTTTAAACGAGATCAAAACGAGGACGACATCATTTTGGTATTGTAGCATCTAGGATTTACCGGTCAATCATAACTGAAGTTATTAAGACACATTGTTATCGGGAATTTGTCTTTTTTTCTCTATATATATTTCTCTCTCTCTCTCTCTCTCTCTCTCTCTCTCTCTCTCTGGATCTCTATTAGTCTTTGATTAGATTTCTTTAGTTTTTTCTATTTTGGTGGGAGGGGGGTTCTTTTTGCTCTTTTGCGGGGAAATTCTAAACGCTGACCTCTACCAATTTTTCTTGAGAGGCCCGTTGTTATGTCTTTTCCGTTGACGATGTATATTTAGTCTTAGAACAAATTCCCAAACGTATATTATACATACCACTGAAAGTTTTAAGTTTCTATCGACAACATTCAGTTGCTTTGTCCTAATTGCGAGAGTACGTCTCTTTTTTTCAGATAAGAGTAGCCAGCTGGTTTTACATCGTATTTTCTCGTTCAAATATTCTTGTACATCCTGTAAATTGGGTTTTTTTTTTCCTTTTTTTTTCTTTCTCTTTCATTTTTTTGTTACTGAATTCTACAACTTTATTGGGGATAGTTATATTAAAATGCATACATTATCTTTTAGGAACGAATATTGCATTTAAACAAGCGTTAACGAACCCCATCGTCGACAAACGGAAACAATAGAAAATGATCATTTCGACCTTTGCGTCAATGATTTTCACAAACAAACGCATTCAAGCCTAAAGATTATTTTTAATGTTTACAGAGGAATTCCTTTCAATGTTGTGAAAAGATAAGGAGTTTCACATTTAATCTAGACAAAAAATCTTTTAACCACAAGAAACCTAATGTCAAATTCTTTCTTTTACAGTTATAGACACTTCTTTTTATATATTAAAAGCTAAATGGTGTTCTTGTAAAATATGCAAATTAAAATAAAACAATGATTAAACGTAGGTCTATCGTAGTGGTTCAATATTGATTTTGTGTTCTTTGTTTAATGGCGTGTCAACTTTTGTGGGTCATTTAATGATATAGTCATCGTTACAGAAAAACAGAAGACGTACCATTTTACTCATAGCAAGGAGGGGGTTTAATAGATTGTTAACTTTACCAAAGATGATTTGACGGATAATTAACATTATAGCAAACTAGCCTATCACACATGTTCTTTTTTTTAAGTTGAGGAATTATATCATAAATTGAATTGCCATGACCAGAAAATCCGGCAAACACTTGCGCGCGACATACGGAACAACTGGACTGTAGATTCGACCTTATTAGATCTCCTCAGCTGTGTATACCATGACTCTCTCACCGGAGATCAAACCAACGATCATAGAATGCAGTGCCGAAACTTTAGCACTGAATAACTGGTCCACATCGCACACAAGCCATGCCAAATCAACTAGTCATCGTATTTGTGCGATGTATTTATCTGATGTTTCTTGTAAGTTACATCCGTACTCTATAGAGGACACAGTCACCTCCAGGGCTACGTCTTCCAGTTGGTGAAATCACGGTATACACTGCTGAGAAGACCTAATAACGTGGAAACAGCTGTCTAGTGGTTTCGTATGTCACACGCAAGTATTTGCCGGATTTTCTGGTCATAGTAATTCAATCTATTATAGCTTATTACAATTTTGCAGCCCAAAACATTAGCTACTAAACCATGAAAACTCTCCACATTTCAATATTGATATTTACTAAGCTTTGTTCTGCAAGATACTATTTTCTTTGTGTGAATCATAACCTCTGATTAAATATTATAACGCGACTAGTATTTAATAAGCTAAAATTAGGATTTAACGAATCAACAATATTAACATCAACTCAAAACTTCTAGAACCGTTTTGGTTATCGGATAGTTTCTATCGGAAAGAAAAGTTTCATTTGACCCCGGGTTAATCAACTGTCAATTTAAACTAATTTGACACACGGTGTTTTTCCACTGGTTTCCGCAGTCAATCAATTAGATAACTGCTATACCTGTCAAATAAAAACTTCGTCCATCTATTATTCAACAACACATCTCCAAAGATAGGTGACTGATTGTTGCTCAGTATTAAACCCCCGACTATCACAGGAAGAAATTATGGAATTAATATTTCAAAAAGGTTATCTTAGTGTTTTGATTAAACAGTATATAAATTCATAAAAGGTAAGATGCAAAACAATTTCTATTTGATAGTTGAACATTTTGACATCATATAATATTCCTTAAACAAATTAGAATACATTATTCAAATTAATGGTATAACTTTTCAAAACCCTTCAAAGGAAAATATTTTGGAATAACCCAATATTGAGAAAATAATCATGGAATAACCAAACGCAAAGGAAAATCTTATGGAATAACACAAAACAAAAGAAAAATATTATGGAATAACCCAATACAAAGGATAGTATTATAGAATCATTCAATGCTGAGGAAAATATTTTGGAATAACCCAATATTGAGAAAATAATCATGGAATAACCAAACGCAAAGGAAAATCTTATGGAATAACACAAAACAAAAGAAAAATATTATGGAATAACCCAATACAAAGGATAGTATTATAGAATCATCCAATGCTGACGAAAATATTTTGGAATAACCCAATGCAAAAGAAACTATTGCAGAATATTATGGAATAAATTGAAAAAAAATTAGTTGCCCTCCGAGAGATTTTATGACAGCTACCATTCTTTTAGACTTATAGTTCACTAATTCAAAGCGATGATCTTCATCAAAGTTATTCAAGATTTCCCGAATGGCAGATTTTTTAATATACACCAAAATTTCGATGGGATTTTAATTCGAACTGTTTACTAGCCATATCATGATGATATGACTTTCCCGAGGAAAGTTTTAATCCTCTTTGCACCGCGACAATATGATTGTTCCTTAATTTCATATATTTTGCGGGAAGTGTTAACCAAAAACTCCTCATTCTTCACACACACACACACACACACACACACACACACTGTTTACATTTGAGTTATTCAAATACAAAGTCAACATTCACACATATTTAATAAATCTTTATCCGTAACAGGCTCATGTGCATAGTATGTAGAGTGCTCGCCAATTGTCCGGGAGACTGGAGTTCAATCCCAGGTCAACTTAAAAAACGAAGCTTGATGCTTCCTTGCTTAATACTCTGAATTATAACGTACGGATCAAGAGAAGGGGGAGCAATCCAGGGAAAGAAGTAACACCCTCTTCAACATTTGGTGTTGTAGGTATTTAAAAAAGAGCCTTCGGGTCGCCTTCGACTACGGTTGGCCAACTTAAATTACCGAGCCTTTGGCCTAATGAGTAGAATGTTCATCAGTGGTCCAGGAGACCGAGGTTTAATTCTTGGTCGATTAATACCCAAGACATAAAAAATGGTACTTGATGCCACCTGGCTAAACACTCAGCATTAAAAGGAAAGCATTAAGGGTAAAGTGGAGAAATCCAGGGAAGAAGTAGCGCCTTCCTCTACATCTTGATGTTGTAGCTATTGAAAACGGAGCCGTCGGATCACCCTTGACTAAGGTCGCCAACTTTACTCACTTTTTATAAACCGAATCGAACGCTTGATCCAGGTGAACAAATACCAGTTTCGTATTATCAACAAGCACTTAGACGAAGGTAGTAAGATTCTGCCAAGCAGATCTACATAAACACACACACACACACAAACATATATATATATATATATATATGAATACAATTGTAACTATCTACTTTCGTATTCAGGTTTTAGTGTACCTCACGCCAAGCCAAAAAAGTGAGACTAAACGAAGCAAGACAAAACAGCTACCTATACCCACGTTCGTATGTTTTTACTACAATGGTTAGCAGATGAAGCAGGTTAACAAAACAATTTCTAGAACACCAGCTCTCCACACGATGGCTTCGTTGCTGGATCTATTTCAGTCAATCTATGTACACCATCTTATCTCACTTTCGCTAAAATTTTGTATCATTAGTCAAATTAGAGCAAACAATTAGATAGGAATAATTACCCAGAAGTCGGATATGGTCAACTTATTTAACATAAAATTAGAGGTCAATAAGTGCATTGATATCGTTTTACTTTCATCTAGAAATACTCAGCGTTTCTCTTCACCACGTGTTAAATGGATTAATTGATTTAATGGCGTGTCGACTCGTTTAGGATTTTTTTTTTTTTATCTTAGAGGTTAGGTATTGACATTTTTCATTCGTATTTACGATTTTTGTGTCTTTGTTGAAGAAATTTTTGGCACATGGTCCTATAATTTTTAAACAGATATATTTGATATATACATGGGACCAGAACAGGTGCTACCACACTGTCAGAGTGGATTTAGAAGTAATTGCAATGAAGGGATACTCCATATTCTCCTTAGTTCCGAAGTGGAGTATTGGTTTCAAATGCAGTTTAGAGTTTTACCGGGAGCGTCTTACCTCTCTGCAGAGGAAATAGTCAACATATTCTTAGCCGTCATTATTGGAATTGGAATAAACAACTAATCAGGAATAATTGCCTGAGGGTAGGGTATTTTCATTTTTTTAAAGATGAAATTGTAGGTAAATAAATATATTCGTATAGTCTTATTTTAATCTTGAAATAACCCATATTTTTGTTCACTACTTGTTAAGGCTGATAACCAATATAGATCCCGTTGAATGTTAGTAAGGTTTTTAAGAATTTATTTTTATTCTGATAATCTTTTCTCATTCTGTTGATCTTGCTGAGTCAGCGGAAACATTTTTCGCAGATTATTAGTGATTGGGATTGATTCATCTCTTTTCGACGAAAATTACTACGTTTATGATAGAAACTATGGCTATCGTAAATCAATGTTTGCCGATTTGGATGTGATTGACTATTACCCACACTCACACATCTACAAATGATGAACACTGGTTAAACTTAAATCCTTTCCAGATGGAACGGTCAGTTCTGGCCGGTCAGCTCAATTATTTGTTTCCAGCTAAATATTATTATACCATTATACCTTCAGACGGACACATGCGAGTAAATCGACCCGAGCAACATGGCAGCTTCCACGAAGAGGCGGAGTGATTCGAATTTAGCGATTTATTATTTCCTTTTTTTTATGGGTAAGGGATCTGTGTCTAATTGCGAGAGAAATGCTATATTGGCTGACCATATTTATTTTGCTTTGTCTTTTATTTTTGGTTTAATGGAATTTCAACCCTCGTGGTTAATTTAATACCCAAATTGTCCTTGTCGAAGAACCATTGTGATGCTATTTAACAAATAGCCGGAGAATAAGAGGGTTTATACGTTACCTGACTGATAAAATAAAAAGCAGTTTATTCCAAGCAGCGATCATGTCGATACTGCTCTATGGATGCACTACATGGACGCTAACTAAATGTATGGAGAAAAAGCTTGACGGTATTAACACAAGAATGCTGCAAGCAATATTGAACAAGTCCTGGAGGCAGCACCCCACAAAGCACCAGTTGTACGGCTACCTACCACCCATCACGAAAACTATCAAAATTAGATGAACTAGATATGCGGGACAATGTTGGAGAAGTAAGGACGAGCTCATAAGTGATTTACTTCTGTGGACCCCTTCACATGGACGAGCAAAAGCAGGACGACCAGCTCGAACCTACATACAGCAGCTCTGTGCCGATACAGAATGTAGCCCAGAAGACCTGTCGGAGGTGATGAACGATAGGGAGGAGTGGCGAGAGAGGATGAGGGATATCAGTGCTGAAGGTGCGACATGATGATACGTTACCCGAGGTTATTAGTCTGAACGTGAATGTATTTGATGAGGGAATAAGAGTAAAATTTTAGAAAGACAGTAAATGACTTAGTAAAATAAAGTCTGAAAATCAAATTGTTTAATTGTGATATTTTACTGCATTGTTTTAAATGGCTTTGCAGTTTTGAATGTTTGTTCAATAAAATCGGTGGTGCACTTTCAAAGTGAGAATTAATTTTAATATTAAATGAAGGTCAATTAAACTTATTTAGAATTATCTTTGTACTAAATACAAAGTTTTTACCTGTAGTGGGATGATTTTTGTGATTGAATATACAAAAATGCCTTCCATAACACCAAGGTTCAATATTAACATTAGTATAAATGATGTATCAACATTGAATAAACAGAAGCAAAGTCTCTCTCTCTCTCTCTCTCTCTCTCTCTCTCTCTCTCTCTCTTATACTCTCTTTCTCCCTATCTCTCACTTTCTTTCTCTGACTCTTTCTCTCTTTGTCCTTATCTCTGACTCTCTCTCTCTCTCTTTCTCTCTCTCTCTCACTCTCTCACTCACCCCCTCTCTCTCTCCTTCCTTCTCTTCTTTCTCTCTCACTCTCTCACACCCTCTCTCCTTCCCTCTTTCTCTCCCTCTCTCATTCTCACTCTTTCATCCTCTCTCTCACTCTCTCTTAATGTTTTTCTTCTTCTCTCACTCTCTCACTCTTTGTCCTCTTTCTCTCTCTCTCTCTTTCTCTTCCTCTCTCTCTCTCTCTCACTCTCACTTTCTATCTTTCTCCCTCTTCTCTTTCTCTCATTCTCTCTCCCTCTCTAACTTTCTCTCTCTATCATTATTTGTCCCTATTGTCCATCACTCCGCTAGGGCTTTCTAGACTGCAACCATCGTCATCAGGATTGTTGTATATGTAGCAAATAAATGTGTAAACGCTTGAATAAAACACTGATCTACAAATTAATAATTTTCACATTTTTCAATTGCCTGAGAAATTTGTTAAAAACAAATCATATGTAGAGATTATGACCACGAACTTATTGAAAGGCCAAATGATCTCAAGATCAAACATAAGTGGAAATTCTGTTTTGGGACGATTTTATCGGTGATCAAGTTTGACGTAATGATTAATTTCATTATTATTTGAAACTGGCTTTATTAAATCTGGAAATCTTTTTAGAATATCCTAGTAAATTGAATCAGCTGACATTTTGGAACGAATACCAGTTATTTGAATATTTGAAACAGTTCCACCGATTGATAATTAAGTCTAGTTGTCAATCAGACGAAGCTGTTTCATTTTAACTGACAAGTTAAAATGCAACAGGAACCCCCCCCTATGATAAGCGTCTAATAAGGATGAAGAAAATAAAACTTGTTCTCGAGAAAAAAACATGATCCTTTATCCAATTGATACCTTCTTGCCTGAATAGCAGTTAATAAATCTTCTCTGTTGGATGGAGCCTTCTCAGTGACTTTTTAAAAAAAATTCCACAATAGGTTTTCGATTGGAGTTAGATCTGGACTCTTTCCTGGCCATGGCACTGATTTTAAATGCCTTTCTTGAAGAAAGACTTTATTTTACTTTACTCTGTGTCAAGATACGTTACCGTTCTGAAATAGGACCTCACCATCACCAAACCAATCGATGAATGAATATATTATCCAAGATTTCAATCTATACATATACAATAATTATTGAGCAAATGATTGCTATCTCCTCATGGCATTTAAATGATATGCAGCCCCAAATGATAAATATCTAAGGAAATTTACTTGTCTTCTGTGAGCAGCTATCTTTTTATCCTCCATTGGAACGATACCAGACAAAAGTCCTAACACCATCGCCATGGCCAATGCAAATCCTTGATTCATCATTAAATATCACTTTCATCCAATTGTCCACACACCATTATTGTTTCTCTTCCGCCCATTTTAACCTAATTTTCTTCTGCTTCTCTGTTTATTCTGATTTCGGTTTTGCTTGTCTCGATGGAAATTCCATTTACTTCGTTCGATTTATTTCAGTTCTGTCATAAACATTGACTGCTGTTTCGAAACATTTCTTTTTTATTTGTTTTTGTTTTGTTTTTAACATTTTCCTTTTTTAAGGTATATTTCTCGGTGATTTTTATCCTGAAGCTTTCATGTTTTTGGCGCATGCTTCCCTTTTTTTAACCACCACATTTTTTTTATATTTGCACCAAATTCTAGACACCGCTGGCTGGATACACCCAATGTCTTTCATCAATCTTTACTGTGGATTGCCTTATAGAGTTTTATGATACCTTCCATTGACAATTCTTTTGTTGGAGCCATTTTTCCTTTCAATTAGGTATGCCCAACCACTTTTTGAGGTCTTTCTGGCGTGTTCTTTTAAATGTAGATCGATTTGCGTGTATATGATTCGGCTGATACTTGCTTTAAAATGCACCTAGCAAGATCATTTTATATTTTCCCAACTCATTGTGTTATTCCATAACATATTCCTCTCCATAGCTCAGAATAAATCATACTATTTATTTAAATAATTTAATCTACTTCTAAGGGATACGTTTTAAGCCAGAATGTTCAGCTATTAACGAAAAACTGTCTTACACCATACTAGTTTATATACTGCTTTATAATAAACTAAATGACTATCATCAATGTGCATTGATTTCATATATTTTTCTTAGGGTACTGTCTTGCTCTGAGATGAAGGAGAAGAAATTAATTCATGCTTTTCCATATAGCGTCGATGCGAAGTGTAAGGCAGAAAGCTTTGTCGAGTATTTGAACGTGCCTCGCTGACTTTATTATCTGTTGATGATAACCGTTTCGTCAAAGGCACTTTTATGCAGTAGGTGCTTGTAGGAGAGTAAAATTTAACCTTGTACATCGTAAGCAATTACAATGAAAAGAATTTCTTTCATATATAATTATGCGATAAATAATTTAGATTGATAACTGAAAATTAAAAGCTGGAAACCCAAAAATTAAAAGTTGAGAAAAAAATCACCGAATTATACTTGATACACAGTAAAACTAATTAATACGGTAATATTAATTAAATACTTCATACCTCGTGCTAAAAAACAGCTGATGCGAAAAAGTTTGTTTGCGATCATGACTTTTGATAAATGACTGACCGTCCAACTCTCATATGCATAAATGCCTACGCAGAAAGAACCTGGTATTTGTCAAGCGCCCCACGTACACCCAAGTGTGGCACAAGGGTTTTTTAATGTGGGTACCGGGCGCAGGGCCGTAGTCCACACACACCGGGATATTCCAAAAATACCTTAAGCCCCGTCGGCTTTCCCTTAAAAAAGCGCCTCAGGAGCCAGGCGATAAACTTAGCCTGGGGGAAGGTGCTCTGAGGCTCAAGAACGGTGGTGTCAGCCGCGACACACGAATGCTGGACCTCCCTAGTAAGACACACACCTCCTGAATCAGAGTACTAACGAACACGGCCGGTCGAAGAGTCCCGGTCAATTGGGCTTGGACTGAACGAGAACAACGGAAACCAAAATTATCAAAAACTACCTCTTTCGTTTTATTTCATTTCGTTGATCGCGACATCCGATCACGTTTCTGAGATTTTTCTTTTCTTATGAACCCGTCTTTCTTTCTTCATCCTGTCTTTGTCTCTACTAAATTCTATCCAGACACCTCAATGCAATAAGAATTTGATTTAATTATTTGGATCTTTTTGACAGGAATTTAGACTAGAAATAAAATAAAAACAACAATTTACAAAATATGCCTCTAAAATAAGGGCTTTGACAGAAATTGTAATAACAGAATTTATACTATAGAAGTATCAGTGGAATACTGAGAAACAATTATCAGTTTTTGAAATAACTGTTATTTTTTTGGTGGGAGATTTCGGATAATATCTCTCAGCACAGAGTCATCGTCAAGTTAGTGAATTTACTTTCATGAAATAGGTATATTAATAAAAGAAATAATTTACTTTCTAAAATATATAATTTTATTTTTGTTTGAATGTTTTCAATTCAAACTTTATAATATATATATGTCACCAAGCAGTAGATATTCGTTTCATCTAGGATACGACTAAGTCTTCAAATACCAATGAAAATCTTTGAAGATTTTGCAATTACAAGCAAAGGTCTTGGGGAATTAAAAGAGAACATGACAAAAATCCTGACAAGAATGATAACTAATTTCAAAAAGCTGTAAAGTTATACAATATTAAAGGTACACTTTTGATCAAAAAAGCAACAGAACTAGGTTCAAAGAAATCAAAAGTTTAAGGGAATATATTCTTTGATTTCACAAAAGGAGACAGTACGCATACTAATATATATATATATATATATATATATATATATATATATATATATATATATAGATAGATAGATAGATAGATAGATTGATAGATAGATAGATCCGAGAAAAAGTCTTTGGGCACATTAAATTATGATAAATTTCTACTGATTACCGACTTATAAATGTATGTTTCGAAATGTATCTTTTACAGATGAAACATGGTACCAGTTGGAGGCATTCCCATAGCGAATCATGTTATTTCGTAGTAAGGGTTCTAAATAAGACGAGAAGGCATGTGACCACACCCCAAAAACAGCCATGTAAAAGTTTCAGCCACCTCTCATAAACAAATCAACATAAAGTGTTTTAAAATAGAAAAAAAAATGTTTCTAATGAAATCGTATTTAATGTTTATTTCCAGACGTTGCTGTAACTTGTTGATATTCCGTGTGGCTTTGTGTGGTCGGGGAGAGGTGTTTCATGCCTTTCTAAAAGTTATTACTGTGAAGTAAAAAGACAATGGTGTCATCCAACTAACCATTGATCATTAACATCTTTTATGTCTTTTTTATTTTATGTTTTTTGTGTTTGTTTTGTTTGTTTGTTTTTTAGAATAGATTTTGCTGTTTTAAAGACCTATTTTAATAAGTGCGTCAAGTAAACCAGTTCATATACCTCAGTAACAATAACCCATCTATATAAAACAATGTTAGCGTATGCAGTAAAAAGGCATAGTCTAATATTGTCAGCTTAATGACGATACGGAAATCTGCTCGCAATGATGAATAAAATGGGAATTCTTTCAAGCTGTAGCCATATCAGTACTACTGTATGGGTGCACCCCATGATAACAAGTAAGTTGCATACTCTTTTGAACAAATCCGGAAAGCAGCAACCTATAAAACAGCCGCTGTACGGCTACTTATCTCCTATCCCACAAACCATCAAAGTATGACCTACCAGGCATGCAAGATGATAGAAAAGTTAAAAGAGACTAATAAGTTTTCACGTGAAATCCTTTACACGAACACATCAAGTTTGACCAACCAGCAAAAACTTTTATTAACGAAATCTGTGCGAGGCCAGTATTCAGTTTAGAGGACTTACTTCGAGTGATGTCTGATAGGGATAGATGGCGAGTGTGTGTGTGTGTGAGAGAGAGAGAGAGAGAGAGAGAGAGTAATGGGAACCCATGCTGTCAGTATGCCTTGAGGATCATGATGATATTGGCAACCATTGAAACTGCTTACCCGAGAGTGCTTGTGTGTGTGGACTTGCCTCTCTGAAGGAAAGTGAAACATTTATTTTAATACAGTTTCATAACGTTTGAAGACGTAGGTGTTTGTACTCATCGACAGATATGCTGAGGAGAACAGGAAAGATTCCGTTTTTTTTTTTTTTTTAACATCTCCAAGGTTACTCGCTTTAAATTTAATCCAAAACGCTTAAGTATACGATAACATGATAATATAAATATACGCCTACATCTACATAAAACACTAATTTATCTTAGTTTCAATGCTTGCTGCTGCTGCTGCTCTGCTGCTACTGCTTCTATTTCTCCTGCTTCTGTTCTGACTACAAATTTTATTACAGCACAGACTAAAACTACTAAAATTAATTTATGATTTCTTTCTTTTTATTTTTCAACATTTTTTTCCTTTTTTTTTTTTTTTGTCTGTGTTTTTAATGACCATTCGTAAGAGTAATGGTTGGTATTTTGTACTTTAAGACTTATACTCTAATAGACAACATTTCTCCGACTGAAGGACAAAATTAAATTTTTACCATCTCTAATTCCGTTATTAATGCATCAAGCAAAATTTTCTAATGAGAGAAGTTATTAGGTTACTTTAAAAAACAAAAAAATAATTCAAACAAAAAAATTATCTTAGAAAAGAAGTCAAAGAATCTTGGCTTCTGTAAGTGCAAATACCTTAGCGTAAGTGTATTACCTTACCGTTACAAACGTCAATGTTTTTTCTCGCTAGAAAACTTAATCCAATCGGCTGGGGGTAGGGGGGCTGTAGAATACATGACTTCCTCCTTGCAGAGGAGTATGACCTCCCCTGCCGCACGAAGAAGTGTCCTGTATATGACACTAAAAATCTGATGTTGAGGCTCCAATAATTCTGGGCCTTTGAAGAATGAGAAGTGCCCGGGGCGGTTCGAGACAGTTGGAAACAAGATGCCAAATTGAGAACCAGCGGTAGACAGAGGGTCTTGGGCCCCCAGTGACCCAGGGTTGAGCAACACCAGCCAAGATTAGGAAAAAGTGATGCTATGGTCAGAAGAAATTGGGTCACTATAGCAATCCGTCCATGTCACCACTTACCTCTCACACGCAACACACTACACTCTTTCGAGAATAAAGTGTGAGAGATATACATGGTTCCTTCAATAAGTTTCCAGACTATTTTTGTACAGGCATTTAAAATTGTCGTATACTCTTGAAAATTCACTATGTTATTGCTATACATCTTATGAGATGACTGACCAATATTTATGATTTCATCTTCAAATGAATAGCTACAGAAGCAATTGGAATACAACCTACTAAACCCTGATTGTTACAGTTGGTGAATTTCAAAAATGCAATCTGGACGAGGGGGCACTTTAGAAGAACAATATACAATAAAATTTTGTTTTAAACTTGGAAAAAATGCCACAGAAACGTATGGAATGCTTCAGACTGCTTTTCGATCATCTTGCATGAATCGAGCATCAGTTTTTGAGTGGCATAAGAGAATCAAGGAAGTCAGGGAGTCTGTGAGAAATAATGAGAGGTGTGGGAGGAGTAAGGAAGTCAATACACCAGTGTCTATTGGCCAAAGGGTTAGGATTAGGGTTACTATGTTGAGGTTTTAAGGGAGTTCAGGAGGAGATTCCGTAGGAAAAGACCAGCACTCTTCAAATCGGGCCAGTGGCATTTCCACCAGGACAATACACCAGTCCACAACTCCATCCTTGTCACAGACTATTTGACCAAGGTGGGCATCAAAGCAGTCCTCTCCCTACCTATAGTCCAGACCTTGCTTCCTGTTACTTTTGCTTATTCCCTGAGCTTAGAGGCTGTTGTTCTGAGACAACTGAGATGAAAGAGGCTGTGACGAAGGTCATTGATACGCTCACACAAGAAGACTTCCATGGGGCTTTCAAGATTTTGGAAGGGTAAAACAAGTGCATTGCAGCCGGAGGAGATTACTTCGAAGGGGACTAGAGTTTCATGTGTATATATATATATATATAAAGAGGATTTGTCTTTAAATAACCTACGATGGTTGATATGCCAATAACCCAAGCAAACCGAATGATATGTACTTTATAAATATGTATAAAAAGGATTTGGCATTAAATATCCTACAATGGTTGATATGCCATAAACCTAACCAAAGCAAATCATATATATTTCATTTATACGTACAAAGAGGATGTGGCATTAAATAAACAACAATGGTTGATAACCGGGCCATTGGTCTAATGAGTAGAGTGTTCGCCAAGGGTCCGGGAGACCGGGGTTCATTCCCAGGTTGTGTCATATGAAAGACTAAAAAATGGTACTTGATGCTGCCTTGCTTAGCACTCAGCATCGTAAGGTAAGGATCAAGGCTAAAGTCGAGAAATTCAATCGTTGTAGTATCTATTGGAAAGGGAGTCTTCGGGTCACCCTCGACTAAGGTTGCCAACGTTACTTACTTAGTATAACGAGGATTTTGCATTAAATAACCAGCAATGGTTGACATGCCATAAAAACCAAACCAAAGCATCGTTAGATAACATTATGGAGACGATTATTGATAAGAAGAAAATGTCAATAATGTATATAAGAATAAAATATATCAGCAAGAAGTAAAGAAAGAAAAAAAATATTGTTGGGTGAAAGAGACGATATGCAAAGAATTAAAAGAGAGACAAAAATGGATTTGAATGGATGGATTGATTGATTTTAACGTGACAACTCGTCTGGATTTTTTCATATCTAAAGGTTAGAAAATTAAGTTCATTGTTCATTTATATTAGCATGTGTTTGTTTCTTAAACATTTTAATAATTTTTTCCCCAGGGATATATAATTTCAACTAAATAATAATATTTTTTAGTGAGAAATTATAGCTTGAAATATTTATAATGCATATATTTTAATTATATATAAATCCTCCCTAACAAACAATTTGCAAACAGTTGTCTGTTTTCAAGAACCCCGATTGTGACACTATGAAGGGGGTGCGCCAAGCAGACGATCTTTTTGTTTGTTTTGGCGCGAAACCAAACAAAGGTCTGGACTCGAGATCTCGGACGAGACCGGAATTGGGGTTGGAAAGGCAGGTCCGAGAGAGACGAGTCAAGGAACCCACAGGAGACATTTGGCGATGGGCGACAGAGAGGGGCAGAGGGCAGTCGACACCGGACAGCAGAAGAGTCCAGTCGGCATGAGATAGGGTCCAGAAGCAGTGAGGGGTGGCCAGTTAGGATGAGTTGGCATTCCTAGTAGCTTTGTAGAAATTTCGCTAGAAATACACGGAATGCACTAGGAATGCAGAGTGTCACAACTTAACCTTCTTGCACTTGAGTAAACGCAAGCTCTTATTGTTCGTTTGTTCTTGTTCTTTTTCTCCCACTCCCTTGATTGTATTTCTTGTCCCGTAAAGAAATGTGTGATACCCCTGTCGGAACCACTAGATGATTCACCGGCCAAGATTGAAATGGTTTAAAGAGGTTGATGTATTCGGGGGGCCTAGCGGCTATTGTCACACGATCACAATCTAATAAATTACACAGATTTATATAGTTTCACCGACTCAATTGCCTAGTGGTTTGAGTGTTCGCAGGTCGCGTCATACCTTTTAAAATGATATTTGATACCTCCTTGCTTAACTCTCAGCAATATAAGGTACGTATCAAGGGTAAAGTGGAGCAATATAAGGGAAAGAGTAGAGCCCTCCCCTTGGTGTAGTAGCTATAGAAAAGGAAGCCTTCTGGTAGCCCACGACTTCGGTCGCCAGCTTTACTTTACTATATAGTTTTAATTAATAACATTTCTTCCGTAAAAATGATTTTTCCGCCCAATAATATTGTTTCAAGTAACTTATAATAATAAGTTAGTAAACAATTACAGTTTCCTCTAACAACTCTTAATACAGATAATTTTGAATTTGTTTTAATAAATTGAAGTTATATTCCGGCCATTCTACAGAGATTTGGAGTCTCAGTTTGATTAGAAGTACTTTAGTGTTGGACACTGAGTGATCATTTCCTTAAGGTCTTAAAATGCATCCCTTTGAGGATGGTCAAAGGACGAAATAGTGTCTTAAAAAGAAGACGTTGGGATGCTGTTTTGGTTGAGAGGTTTTGGAGAAATTTCCCCAGGTATGTGATCATGTCTAAGAAGCGATGTGGTTTCTTTTTGTTTGTTTGGTTGGTTGGTTGGTTAAGGCATATCTGTGATAACTTTTATTTTTCAGGCATCTGGTGCTATTCCTTTGTTGGATATTGTGTGTCTGAGGAGTGTCAATTCATGCTGGTTAAATTGATACTTGAATCGATTCAGTTTTAATCTTGATTATCAGAAAGCTTGCAAAACTTCAACTGTTCTTTTTGCCGGCAGTTCGGGTGTGTCTGTCATCTTGTACATTCTGACATCCTTCTATTGATTCTATGACCGCGGCAATGCGAGCTGGACACAACTCTCTGGTATTGTGAATCCCATATGGAATGCGTTGGAATCTAAAAAAGCCACAGAATTGAAGATGAGGAGTTAGCAGCTTCCTTCATCCACTTTGATTTGCCAGAAGATATTTGAGGCATCCAGCTTGATGAAGTACTGTACTGTAGCCATTTCCCAATAATGTCAGTTCCTGTTGGTAGGCGGTAGTGTTTCTTTTTAATTACCTTGTTTAAATTTCGCGGGTCTAAACAAACTTGAATGGTGCCATTGGATTTTTTTACAACTAGAAAGGAAACCCAGTCAGTTCATTCATAGGAACAATTATGTCGAGCTGAGACATTCGTTTACAGCTTCTATTTTAGTTTCTTTTTTAGGGAAAATGGTACTTTGCATGGTGGCTTTATTTGGGTTCATTCTAATGTGGTGATACCCTGATAAAGTCCTGCATTCCACAAAACAGTTTTTAAATTTCGAGAGGAACACAAGTTCTCTTTTGAGATGCTGAGAACTCTTTGTATGAGGTGTATGTCAGCATAGGTTTTTAGTCCGAGGATTGGAGAGGCGTCAGTGTCTGCAACTATTTTTGACAAATCATATATGTTCTTTTTGCATGGAATTTTTCCTACATATTTTCATAGTACCGGGATAAAGTTGCCATTATACCTAATTAACCTTGTGCTGGTAGGCTTTAATCCAGGTTGATCTTTCGGTAGATGGTAATTTTTTCTTACAATAATGTTTACTTGACTAACTGAGTCAATTTTAAATTTTGTTCTTGTGAGATTTATTGCCAATCTGCGGACGTTAAGTTTGCCACAAAAGTATTTTTGTTTATGTATTGCTGTGTTTTGACCATGATGCAGCCTACTTAAGTTTGTTCATCCTCTGATACTGGCGGGGGTGTCCTCGTGGTGTAATGGTTAAAGCGACAGACTACGGAATCGTAGTAAGCGAGTTCGTACTCCAATTGCGCTATCACGTTCACTTTCGGGCAAATACCCTTGGGAAAGGTACTGAACACCCCTATACCCCTAGCTATAGGTTAAATAGTACTTCTCTTGTTATTCTAAGAGAATGGCTTTAGCATTGAATAACCTACAATGGTTGATATGCCGTTAAACAAAGAAACCAACCAACCAATCTGATAACGGTGGATTAGAGTCATTCTGCATGATTTCCTGAACCTGTTCGTTTGAAGGACAGGTTTTTGCAAAATGGTTGCATTTTTTTTGCAGGTTTGGTTGTATTTTGGGCAGTTGCTTCGAAAGTTCGTGTATGAACAGAATTTACATTGCAAGTTTTTCTCTGTTGAAGATGGGAGTTCTGCCGTTTGTGAGAGAGAGTTTCTTCAGTCCTTTCTTCGTCGACTAGTCGCTGTTTTTTCACTTTTGTGAAATTTACTTCCTTGGATTCTCTTTGTAGGAGTCCTACTTGTCTTATTACCTCGGCAGTGTGGCCGGCCTTTATTACAATTTCTTGCGTTTAATCCATTTCTGATAGGATTTTTTCGTTTCCTGAACACAGGAGTCTTTTGTTTCAATTATTTTAAAGTTCTTGATGAAGCTGTCTTTCAAATCTTTTAATTCACACGCAGGATTCAGCGTTTTTAGTTTGTTTAGAAAATCGTCGAATATTTCTTTAATTTTTCTGAGGCTATTCAGTAAAGTCTTAATTCTTGTTTGAAAACTTTCCACTTTTTAGAAATATTTCTGTTAGAAAAGTCTCGGGGTCCCGCAAGAGTAACTTGAGAAGCTATATTGTCTCTAGTCCGACTACTAGTACGTGACGACGAGAGAGTCAGTGATAGTTTTACGTTAGAAAAAGGTTTAAGATTCTGACATCATGTTATATTCAAAGACATAGGTGAGATAAGGTTTACCGGAGTTGAGTTAGGACTTGGATCAGTGGAAGAACGGGTTGATTTCCAGCCACGGATTATCGGATAACAGCGACACATATGTTAAGTCGACAACGTCTTTATTTCCGCTGAGGTTTTTCCTGTCCCCTCTTCCGTGCCGGAAGTGTCCCCTACCAAAACTTCAAGGGAGTTAACTGTAAATTAGTGTGGTGTATGTATACACTTACGATCGTTGTGTTTTACGGCATATCAACCCTTGTAGGCTATTTCATGTCAAATCCCGTTAAAACAAATATATCAAATATATATAATTTGTAAACAATTAGTTTGTAGGTAACATTCTTAAATGAGCGTGAGCTCATTTCCTTTTACACAGCTAAATGGCTTCAAGTATTGTTATTTAACACTAATAATGTGAATATCAATCAAATGTTTACCCACTGTGAAAGTATTTCAATTATTGCTATCTTATACAAATACGTGGTTCCTTCAATAAGTTTACAAACTTATTTTGTCAGGCATTTAGAATTGCCGTAGACTCTTGAAAATTCACTACGTTATTGCTATACATCTTATGAGATGACTGACTAATTTTTATGATTTCAGGTTCAAATGAACAGCTACAGAAGGAATTGGAATACACCATACTAAAG
This sequence comes from Sepioteuthis lessoniana, assembly GCA_963585895.1. Taxonomy (NCBI): domain Eukaryota; kingdom Metazoa; phylum Mollusca; class Cephalopoda; order Myopsida; family Loliginidae; genus Sepioteuthis; species Sepioteuthis lessoniana. The sequence continues at coordinate 149,746,546 of OY757904.1, forward strand.
CCTGATTGTCATAACTGGCGAATTTCAAAAATGCAATCTGGACATGAGGACACTTTAGAAGAACGATATGCAATAAAATTGTGTTTTAACCTTGGAAAAATGCCACAGAAACGTATGGAATGCTTCAGACTGCTTTTCGACCGTCTTGCATGAATCGAGCATCAGTTTGTGAGTGGCATAAGAGATTCAAGGAAGTCAGGGAGTCTGTGAGGGAGGATGAGAGGTGTGGGAGGAGTAAGGAAGTCAATACACCAGAGTTGATTAGCCAAAAGTTTAGGGTTAGGGTTACTATGTCGAGGTTTTAAGGGAGTTCAGGAAGAGATTCGGTCGGAAAAGGCCAGCACTCTTCAAATCGGGTCAGTGGCATTTCCACCAAGACAATACACCAGTCCACAACTCCATCCTTGTCGCAGACTATTTGACCCAGATGGGCATCAAGACAGTTCCTCACCCTACCTATAGGCCAGACCTTTCTCATGTGACTATTGCTTATTCCCTAAGATTAGAGGTTGTCGTTATGAGACAATTGAGGATATCAAAGAGGCTGTGACGAAGGTCATTGACACGCTCACACAAGAGGACTTCCATGGGGCCTTCCAGAATTTGTTGGAACGGTACAATAAGTGCATTGCAGACGGAGGAGATTACTTCGAAGGGGACTAGATTTTAATGTGTGTACTATCAATAAAAGTGCCCATACGAAAAAAGATTGGAAACTTATTTAATAATCCTTGTATTTCTAAATAGTGATAATCATTTGTTTACACATTTAAATGGTTTCAAATATTGCAAGTTAACATTAACAGCCAAATTTAATAAGAGTTCAATGCTTAAATAATTCTTTTCGACCGATATATAGAACCCTAACAAGTACTATCAATGTTAGTCAGAGTGGACTTGAGAGTAATGGCAATGAAGAGGCACTCCACATTCCCCAAAGTTTCAAGACAGGAGCTTTACCATCAGTTGGTTTAGCGTCCTATCCAGGACATTTGATGAGGAGTTCTTACACCTCTGCACAAATACAGTCGGTTTGTTCAATCGACTCAGCTTACTGGGCTACATATATGCATAGCTGTGGGAATAGAATCATGCTTTTCACAAAATCATTAGCATAAATACAACACAAACCATCTCGTCAATTGGTTGATTAATTGACTCGTTGATTTTAACGGCATTTAAACCCTCTGGGTTTTTTTAAATCTTGATAAAAGGGAAATTGACATATATTCGTGTAGTTTACCGGTGGTTATATTTGCCCCTTGATCTTTTTTGATCCCTAGATGGGACCCTAACATATACTACTACATATACTACTAGGGCAGAGGGTATCTAAGAGTAATGAAAATTCAAGGGTACTTCACCCTCCTCAAATCCACAGATCTGGAGCCACATAACCAGATGCAGTTTATTGTCATATCAAGAATACCACTTTTTGGGGGGTGGAGGTAGGATGATTATGAGTCTTACTCACTCTACAGATGATACAATCAGGGTATTCTAAGCTTCGTCAAAAAAGCTGCTGTCACGTTATGGATCTGAGTTCGGATAGCTTACAAGGATAACAGTTACGCCGTGTGCGCCTCCAACTTCATAGAGATACCCAGGACACCCTTTTTTATTTGAAGATCTTACCCTCTGCACAGAAAGCACTCAGCGTATACTAAACGCCTGCAACAAGGAGTTGATATGCCTTGATAATGATTTCTGCATATTAATGAATCTATTTAATAAGCAGATAATAGATATTCATCTTACTGATACAAATTTATTATAACTGATTCTTATCGGATAATGAACGAATTAAAAATACAAAATACAATACGAGTAATATATACTTCTTAAAATAATAATTCCCTTGTTTCTTCACTCACTGGCCAGGTTGCCTGATGTTTTCCACATCGTTGGCCACCGTGTGCGTCAATTTTGTCCTTCATCTCACCCTTCTACTAATTGGCCAAAATCGCTAAACAATTTCATGTTCCCATCATCATAGAAGTCTTCTAGGTCTTTTTTCTCAGATACCACTCAATCGCTGCATGACTTCACATGTTGTCTGTGAAATTTGTAACATATCTAGCTAAGCATAAACATTGATAATCTATTAATTTGATTCCTTTATTGGCCAGGGTTTTTATGTTTTCCACAGCGCTCTCTGCTTCTATTTTGTTCTTGATCTCATCCTTCTTTGTTATATTGGTTGAAATCACTTGACAGTTTCATCTTGGCATCACTGTGGAGGTCTCCTGAGTTGTCATCTCGTGTTTCTCGGATACCACACGACAACCGCACGAGTTCACCTGTAGTCTGTGAATATTGTAATATGTCTTGCCCAGCAGAGCTTATATTTTCGATAATCTGCGTTCACGTCATTCACTCTTCTCTACTCCCGATTTATCTTGGTTTGGATGTGTTGACTCAATCATATTCCCTTTTATGAGCTAATCCAATGGTATTCCCTTTGAATGTTCTAAACCAATGTTACTCTCTTATCCAATGATATTAATTCTGGATGTGGTAATTCAATGATATTCCCTGCATGGATCTTTCCATAACCCTCTCTGTCATAACCAGTCTTCATTTGTGGGGTCACGCATTTTACTTGCATATTATTTTGTAGGCAAAACATTGTTATTTGAAGAGATCGGTACGGAGGGTATTATCCCCACATTGCCTTCAGCACATCTATTGAAGAGGTGAGCACGTAGGGTTTAGTCCCAACATCTATTGAAGTGATTGGCATATAGGTTTTTGTTCTCACATTGCCTAGAGTAGATTTCTTGAAGAGGTTGCCTTGTAGGGTCTTCTCCCCACATTGCTGTGAGAACAACAATTGAAGAGGTTGAAACGTAGAGCCTTGAGCTCATCTATTGAAGAGGTTGACACGCAGGGTCTTGTACCCACATTGCTTTGAGCCCATTTTTTGAAAAGGTTTTGTCTCATAGTGCCTTGTGCACATCGATTGAAGAGGTTGACAAGTAGGATCTTCTTCAGCATTTCCTTAGGAACATCCATTAAAGAGGTTGGCAAGTAGGGTCTTGTCACCATAATACTTTGAGCAGATCTATTAAAGAAATTGGCTCGTAGGGTCCTTTTCCCACATTGCTTTGAGAACAACTATTGAAGAGGTTGGAACGAGGGGCCTTAAACTTATCTGTTGAAAAGGTTGACCAGTAGGGTCTTTTACCCACATTACTTTGAGAACATCTATTGAAAAGGTTGGCACATAGGGTCTGGTCCCCACATTGCCTTGAGCACATCTTCTGGGGCTGTTGGTACATATAAACTTGTCCAGTGTTGCCTTGAGCCCATCTACCTATGTGATTAGCCCGTAGAGCCTTCTACCAACCTTGCCTTGATCACATCAACAAAATAGGTTGGCACGTAGGTTTTTGTCACCACGTTGCCCAGCGAACAATTATTGTAGAGGTTGGGACGGAGGGTTTTGTACCCAATTGCTTTGAGCACATCTCTTGAAGAGGTTTCCACGTTGGGTCTTTTTCAGCATTGCTTCGAGCATATCTATTGAAGAGTCTGACATGTAGGTTCTGGTCGATACATTAGCTTAAGGACATATTTTGAAGAGAATGGCAAGTAGGGTCTTGTCCACACATTTCCTGAGCACATCTTTTGAAGTGGGTGGCACGTATGGTCCTGTTGCCACATTAACTCATCCATATCAACTGAATAGGTTGGTACGTAGTGTCTTGTTCTATATTGACTCGAGCATATCTATTAAAGAGGTTGGCAAGTAGGATATTTTTACCACATTACCTCGAAGACATCAACTGAATAGGATTGCACGTAGTGTCTGGTCACATATTGACTTGAGCACATCTATTCATGAGGTTGGCAAGCAGGATCTTGTCCACAAATTTCCTGAGCACATATATTAAAGAGGTTGGTACGTAGGGTCTTGTCACCACATTACCTCGAGGACATCAACTGAATAGGATGGCACGTAGGGTCTCGTCCAAATTTTCTTCGAGCACATTTATTGAAGGGGTTGGCATATAGGATCTTGTCCCTAGATTGCCTTCAGCACATCTTTTGAAGAGGTTGACTCATAGAGTCTCGTCCCTACATTGCATTGACCACATCAATTAAAGAGTTTAGCACGTAGGTTTTTGTCCAGCTTTGTCTTGAGCACATCTTTTATCATGACAGATACCTTTCACCTGCTATCTATGTCATACTGTCACGTCTGTTTAAGTAGAACCTCAGCGTTTGTTACGCCGCACATATGACTTTCACTAGGTTTTGCTCTCGGATTACCTCGCTTCAAATGAGCCTACGCAACTATGTTCCTAGTGTGTCTCTTAATAAAATAATATAAGAAGTATAATTAGTAATCTCTTTCAAGGTATGTGGATTTATTTTTTGTTGTATTAATTCATGTTTGTAACCGTTAGGTGTAATTTTTACTTGACAACCAAATTTTTTAAAGAAGCCGCGATCTAGGTTTTTATCTCTTGCCCAAGAGGAACATGTAGGTCAACTACTTATATATGGTCCGAAAATGACGTGACTTGATATAGAGATATAGCTAAACTATAGTTTTCTTTTAGCAAGTATTAAGCAGTGGTCAAAAAATAGTCGGATGAAACCTATCTAAAATTTTGTCTCCAATTTCGTTGAAAAAAGTGTTTCTAAATCTAATTAATTTCTTCTGATATCTTCAAGTAAAATCTTTCCAGGAGTCGCTTGTTGCGCAGTGGCTATCACCGTGGGAAGTGAATACGGTGACACGAGTTCAAATCCCGGAAGAAAACTTTTGCATTTCACGAAGCACTAATAAACTTGGGGAAGGTATTAATCCAACTACTCTCTCTCTCTCTAGCTGATGGTATTTAATAGGGTATACAGGGTTCTTTACCCTTGGTATAGCAACCGGTCTAGAAGAAGAAAAAAACTCTTAATTCAAGCCAGCTGCATACCTGGACAGGGGTAGGCACCACCAGGGTATATCTGTTCAAGATACGCTGCATTATTTGTACCCCAACGACCAAACCAGGTTATTCAACCAGTGAAAAAGAAAAATCCTTTCCCAAGTTCTTGGATAATGGTGTCTTTGAATAAAACTGTTTTCGGGTAATGGCTAAAATTATACGTAGACCACAATCTTAGTGGTATAGGCTGGTTTTTTTTAGTTACAAGAGAGTCAAATGTTATGGAATCTTTGGGTTAACTGCTAGTACGCGGTGTGTATATCATGTGACCGAAAGAGTTCAAACCGTGGTAAATAAACGGCGCGGTTGGTTGCTTTACAAGTTCGAACTGAGCCATAAAGCTGCGAAAGTAACCAAAAATATTTGTTGTGTCAAAGATAAAGGCGGAGTCGATCACAGATTGTTGCAATTATATCGATGATAAAGTAGAATCAGTTTAGCCGAAAACCGTTGACTCCGAGGCCGTGTTTCAAGGTTTTGAGGTAAATCTGATGAGTAGCCTTCGGATTCTATCAAGCAAGCTCGACATCTTACAGTCTCGTGCTTTTTGTCACGTTCATGACTTTAGCAAAAACATCGGAAGCAGGCAAATTGTTCCTCAGAAATTACGAAAATATTGCAAAACTTTTAACTTATCCGAGTATTTCAATTATTTACTCAAAATGTTTTTTTAAATTCTTATCAGTAACTTTTTTATCAGTCATTATCGTTTATAGTAGCGTTATCTTATGCCGTTATCAGTGTTTTGTTTTATACATTTAACAACACAGATGGTTTTGAATCACCCAACTGATGGAAACTACCATCTTTCTGGATCATTACGTTTCTACTAGACTTTCAAAATTTCTTTTCTTTGTTTTTTTCGGGTTTTTTTCTCATAGAGGAGGGGTAGACCTTCCATCGTCCAGTTTTACGTTAATTTACTTTTTGCTTCGTTTCTATTTTTGCTTCTGTTTTTAATCTTGTTTTTATCTTTTTTTTTTTTTTTTTTTTTTTTTTGCATTCACTGATTGCAAAGTTGATCAGACTGGATTTCTTCTGCTTGTGAGAAATAAATGACAAGAGGGTGGAGGCATAGCTGTTGTTAGTAGGAAGTTAAGATTTCTTATCTGTGAGCAGTGTTGGTAAGAAAAAGAAAAAAACGTAGGAAATGAATCTGTCCGGGGTGAAGTAGCCCGTTCGTACTAATTGCAGATGTTATCATACCGGATTTTATTGTTTGTCGAAGTTCACGACAGGTGTCGTCGGTTTATTTGATTAAAGACGGTTCGTATATTTCATTTGGCTGGCAATCTCACACACACACACACACACATGCATACACACATACAGACATATATGGTATTTCTCTCTCATCTTCTCCTAGCTACTTCACCACCTATATCATGCAGCGACTTTTTTTCTTCGTGCGAGGAATATTGTGTATCTATGAGCGTTTCTTGTCTTTTTTTTTACAAATACATGGAACTTAGAGACATGGGATTGATATGAGAAGGAAAGGAAACATTTATTTGGATTTTAACTTGTTCTACCGACTAGTATTGGAGCACTTTTCTTACTTAACAAGTTGTTTTTATAGTGATCTGTTCATTTGACAATATATCACCTCTTTTTAAAACAATATCGATATATACATAGTTAAGGTATGGCAGTTAATAACAAGTAAACGAGCGTATAAGTACTATTGTGTGGTTACACCACTTGGAATTTAAACAAAATGAAGAGGAACCTTGTTGGGAATTACACAAGGAAGTTACATGGTGTTTTAAAGAAATCCTGGAAGCTGCACCCTACAAAACAGCAGCTGTGTGACTACTCAAAACCATCCTTGTAAAGATAAATACACCAGTGTTTATATTAAATGACAGGATGTGACACAAGGGCAATTTTTAAGCAGAATTTAACGGGTTTGAATTTAGAGTTTTTCTTCTCCAAGTCAGGTTGCCATACCAAAGTTCAAGAGCCCAGTCTACCCTACTATTTACCGATAGTCAGAGAAAGAATAAATGGCTTCATAGCTTTTCAAATGGTATTTGCACGATATATAATACAAACCGTCTCGTCCAGGATTTGAACTCGTGTCACCGTGTCCATTTCCTATGACAGCCACTGTTGCACCATAAATGACTCTAGACACGCCGGTGTGGGCTGACCAGAAAAATCTTACATTTCTGAGCTCTGTGCAGACTGTAGGTGCCGTCGAGATAACTTGCTAAGAGTGATGATTAATAGGTACGGATGGCGAGAGAGAGAGAGAGAGAGAGAGTGTGTGTGTGTGTGTTTGTGTGTGTGTGAGAGAGAGAGAGAGAGAGAAAAGGAGAAACCAATTGCACAGTCGGAATGCCATCCTGTTGAAGGTTATTTCTTGTACCAATACCTCTTTTCATCAACAAATATTTACTTCCTTCTTTATCCACGTAGTTAATTCAGTTGTGCATTGTAATCGCAAAGATCAATTATTCTGCAGACTAAATCACTCCGCCCAGCATTTCACATACAACAGTATATAAAGGGTAACCCAACATGTGAAAACGAATTGGTCTGATGGGCATACTGGTGAGGAACTATTAGTCACCAAGCACCGTGACTCTTGTCCTCTTGCCAAGTCGGGTGGGGTTGTAGAATACACCGACTGCTCCTCTGCAGAGGAGTAAGTCCTCCCAATGAGAGTCCTGGATATGACTCTAAACAATCTGATGGTGAGATTCCAGTGATGCTGGAGCTTTGGGAAATGCGGAGCACCTCATCATTGCCATTGCTCCCAGGTCCCCTCTGGCCCATAGTGGTAGCACGCGATAGGGTCCTATCAATGGGTATAGAATAAACTGCATACTTATGCTAAACTGAATTGCTTGAATTAGAACTGGTTGAGTAAGCTGAATAGCTTGAAATAGAAATGCTTTTGACAATTAAACTGTACATATATTTTGACTGCCTGATTATGCTAAACTGAACTGTTTGAAACAACTGTTTTTGATATTGAAACTGTACTTACACTAAACTGAATTGTTTAATATAGAACGGTTCTTACATTTAACTGTGTATAAACAAAATATTTACATATCCTAAACTGAATTAGAACTGTTTTGATTAAACTGAAGAGCTTGATCATGTGGTGCATCCATACAGTTGAATTGACACAACAGTTGCTTGGATGAAATTATGTTTTGTTTAATCAAACAGGTCAGACTTCCTTGTGGTAGATAACGTATCGATAGCAGTCTATACATTAGCTAGTTACATTTTGATGTCACTTTCAGTAGATGAGACACTGCTGCCGAGGTACGTGAATTTGCCCACTAATTTCACCGTTTAGAGTGGAGATGTCTCCGTCTGGATTAAAACACATTTATCTGTTTTGTCTGTATTCACACGGGAGTCCATACTTCCTGCTGCCTGCTCCAGACTATGTTACAGTGATTCGGCTTGGGTGGGTGTATTTGCAAGAAGCGCTGCCAAGTCTGCGTCCGTAATAGTTTCTGTTGGGCATCGTCTGCAACTTGTCTTTTTTTAGTGCTGAGCCATTTTCTTTTATTAGATCAATCGACGTACAACATACATAGTCTAGAAAGATTTTGAACAGATATGGGGCTAATGTATCCTTTTGTAGAACTCCAGCAACAATGTCTAAAAAGTCTATGTCTCCATCTGACGAGCAAACCATGACTTTTATGTTTTTTTTTATAGAGCATCATTATGGCTATGACATTTTCTTTAGGGGGACCATGGTTTAGAAGTATTCGCTCCATTATTCTGTGTATGGAACCAAATGCCTTAGAGAAATCTACGAACAAGAGTGTTGCCTCGTGTTTTTTCTTTCACGAATTCGTTCAATGATTTGAAGCACTGTCAGAATCTGTAATGTTGTGCATCGCTTTCTCCGAAAACCATTTTGACTCTTTCTAAGAATTTCTCATTTGTTGGTTCGATGCAATTGTGAAACAGAGCATTATAAACCTTAGCCGCTAGGAAAGTAAGTATTTCGAGGCAATTTCTAAGTCACATTTCTTAGGGAAAGAAACAGGAAGTCTCTTTTCCATCTCAGTGTATTTTTGTTCTGGCTAAATGCGGCGTAGCAGTATCGGAGATGTAACTCATCTATTTCCCTTGTTGTCCATACTTGTGGGAATATTTCCTCAAGACCGACAACTCTCCTGTCTTTAAGTTTTGTTAGGTCAATGTTAAGTTTTTCTTGTCCTAATTTGATATCTAGAAGGTTATTGATAGCTTTTGTCGTAGGTTTATCTGTGACTTTAAAGGTGTTTCTAAGAAGATTCTTAAAATGTTCGTTTCACATCTTTATTCATTCTTCTTGGCTGATAGCTTTTCGTTTAGCTCTGTAGGTTTTCTTCCTTTTAGTCACTTTATTTACTGCTTGTCACGCTATTCGGGATTGCCTATCTTCTACCAACTTTCTAGTTTTATGGATCTGATCTTGAATGTATTTTATTTATTCTTTTTTAGAATGCGTTATTTAGTTCTCTGTGCCTTCTTAAGTTTCTGGGCGTTGGTATTAGTTGGGTTTCTTTTATAACATAGGGATGTTGTTTTCTTGTTATCTCTTTTTTCTTAACTGCTCGAGTCTCGTAGAGAACTCTCTGCTTGGCTCTTTAGTCGGTTGTTATGTGCTCTACTGCTGATTCCATGTTGGCTTTGACAAAGTTCTCGTATTCATCATTCTGAGTTTTTCCGTGATCTCCGGAAGAGACTTCGAACATTTATTGCTAATACCTCAATTGTTAAGTGAGGACTAGTCATAATGTGTGGTTTTGGTTGTTAGTGTCATATTCCTGAGTTATCTCAGACGAATTTTTGTTGTGAAAATTCTGAAGATAATCTTTTAAAAGAGGAATATGCTTCACAATTCAGAGCGCTTGTAATTCATTTCTTGTTAGAGTATCAGGGCTTTAGCATTATTTTCGTTGGTGTAGGTCCATAATTTTCTCTTCCTTTTCAGGAATTTAGTATTTAGACATGTTAGTCTATTTTTCTATGAGAATTCGGTTTGCTATTCCCCATTACTATTTGAGGAGTTGTGTAAGCAGAATTTGTTGTTTTCATCTCTACCTATTTGAGCATTCATGTCTCCACCAATAATTCGAACGTTGTATTTTCGAGATGCTACGAGGAAATAGGATTGCTCAATGTAGAAGGTAATGAGGTACGTTTCATCACGAGAATTGATAGGACTATAGCAAGACATGACTGTTGTGCTTGAGTTGCCGTTAAATGTTACTAGGATTATTCTCGGTTGTATTTTCTCGATGCTATTAAGTGATTAAGCATAAGAACTGAAAATCATTCCTACCCGACCAATGACGGTATTGACTGAGTTTTTCCATGCAGATGATGAGATGAACGTCCATCAATTGCCAGTATCTTTGTAAATTAGTTCTGCTTCGCTATGATAGTATCTATGTTCTTGTACACATATTATGTCTGAATTATGCTCTACTGCAGAAGATGTCAACTCCGGTAGCTAGCCTATTCTACTTAACGTTCTAACTTTGTGTTGCTTTAAGTAGCGTGCGTTTACACATATGTAATTTTTGTTTCGGTTTGATTTTGAATTCATTAGCTGATTTTTCGAACACAGGGACTAGAGCTCAAGCTTAGCAGAACGTACCACTTGTTTTCCTGTATGAAGGACAATGAGGTTTGGACATAAGGTTTGAATCAATCATGGTAATCTTTCGATGGCTGAATGTTTATCTCATCAATAGACGCCACCCTCATAGCTGAGTAGCAGTAGTTTCCAGACTGAACCATTTTATCCTAGCCGTTGATCTGAAGAATTCTTACGCTCAGCATCAGGTGTAGGACACCATTGACGCTGGGTTAATCAGCCTTCCTTCACATTCACCTGCTGCTTCCCACGGTTTTTAAAATTTTATGTGTGGGCTAAAATCAATTACCCCGCTACATTCGGTAAGTTTTAACTTAGTAAAAGACAAACTATACATTTTTATTTTCCTCTCCTCTAAATTCCAATGTCGACCTCGTGAGTTTCGTTCTCGTTTAAGACTTAAGTTTCTTAATTCTAATCGAAAGTTTGCAATGTCTCTTCATTGAAGATTCTAAATGTCTAGTTCGCTCCTTGTCCAATATTCCAACTCTTATTGTTTTTACTAAACAACCAATGATAAATTCACTGAACAGTTATGTATATATAAAATTTCATCAATATACATAAATAAATATATATATATATATATATATATATATATATATTGTATGTGTATATACATATGTCCAATTATATATATATATATATATATATATATATATATATATATATATATATATATATATATATTCTAGAGAGTATGTATAAATGCTTCAGGCAAAAAGAAACACCTTAAAATGAGATATTTGTCGGGGGAGGTTTTTTTTTCATTTTTTGTGAAAGATATAGTTTCAGTAATTACAGCGTACTTGCTTTTGTTTTGGTAAAAATAATCAGGTAAATAAAAAAATACAACAGCGTCATATTTTGTAAATTAAAAAGATAAAAAATAATATGTACATCATATTTTGTTTTCATCAATCAAATAAACATCTTCAGTTATCGCTTAAAATTTCTAAGCATTCCTTCTTTTTTTGTTACTTAATTGCAGAGACTGTCCCAAGCTTTCTTTGGTTAATGGCATATCAACCTTTCATGCAAAAGCCATTCTTCTAGAAGAACAGTAGTGGCACTATATAACCCGCAGCTGGGAGTTCATACCTTTCCCGCGGGTATTTGCCGGAAAGTGAACGTAATAGCGCGACTGGAGTTCGAACTCGCTTATTACGATTCCGCAGTCAATCGCTTTAACCATTAAACCACGAGGACAGTAGTTCTCTTTCTCTGTATTTTGCTCTCAATAACCAAAAGTTCATTTTCAGCAGCAGTTGTGATTTTTACTGCTCCAGCTCTTTATTAGTCAACATTTGTATCGAATCGTAATTGCTTCTTTAAGGAATGTTGCATGCCATGTCGAGAATACATATATCTTCTTCGTTGGTTGGTCGGTTGGTTGGGTTTCATGGCATATGAACCGTTGATGGTTGTTTATTATCAAATCCTATTTATACATGTGTTGAATATATGATTTGTAAATACATAGATTTAAACGTACACAAAGCTTAAAATATTTCAATCTAACTTCTTGGAAATTTGTCTCCTTTGAATAAAATTTCTATCCGTGAACCCATATACATGCCTGTATTTTAAAACTGAAATTACAAAATAATTTTTCGAAAACAATGAAAATTCTTTTTTTACTCAGAAACAACAATTTTTTGGCCAAAATGAGCGTTTCTTATAAACAGTTACCAGTATTACATTATGATTCAGGGCTGAAATTGCATTTAAAACGTGAATTAATTTTTAAATTAGTTGAAATTTTTGGAAATTTCAAAAAATTCTCCAAGAGTTTAATAGTAAAAAATCAGATGTTTCTCAGAGAATATATTCATAATTTTTAAAAAAATATGCATTGAAGGCAGAAAAGTCTAATTTTGAAATTTTAGGAAGAAAGAGGAAAATATGTTTGAGAAGAAAGTCGAGAGAAAGATTGAAAAATAAAAAGCAAAAACTCTGTAGAAATTAAAATTTGATATATATATTAAAAAAACGAAAATTTTTCATCTTGACATGTTCTTTTCTAAGCATATCAAGATTAGTCTCCAAAATCTTGGCTGTTGTATATATATATATATTTATATATATAAGAATGTTACTGGCTCTATATGAAAAGATAAAGGAACTTTCCTTAAACAAGGAAAACCTCTGATACAGCAGCAACATTATAAAATGCCTATAGTACACTTCCCTCTGATTCTTTCTCCCCTAAATTCCCCTCTCATTTGTTCGTCCTCCTATTCTTTTTATAAATGACTTATCTTTGTGTTTTTTATTTCATTATTCGTTACTCCAAAGATGGCTCCAATTAGGGCAGGAAGAATTTGAGGGAAATACGGTGCTTTCCAAATTTCTTTTCATCAAAAAGTCAAATTACTTGAACGGATCGAAGATAAATTAGGCAGACACCAAGTGTCGGTCCTATTTGATTATATATATATATATATATATATATATATATATATATTCCGTTTTGCATGCATATATGTTTTCTGCATATATATATATATAAATACTTGTGTACATATTTATGAAAGTCTGGGAGAATATATATATATATATATATATATATATATATATATATATATATATATATATGCGTGTGTTTCTTGGTAAAATACAAAAATATGACACTTACACGAATTTCTAATAATCGACGAATATATACACACAGAGTCAATTTTTCCGCGGGAAACTGGAAAGAAATATTGATTAATTGATTTTCTAATAAAACCTGACAGATTTGCTTATGTGAACCTCGTGAACTTGGAAAATTTAAATACCGTGTCTATACAGAATGCTTCGCTGGATATTGAATATGTCTCATTGAAAAACACCGTCTATATAACTGAGTATTGTCGTTTCTCTTCGTTATTTTTCCGTTTTCGTTCCCCGCTCAACGTCTATATGTAGTGAAATGAGAAAATGTATTCCATCACACCAAGCAGACATCATCATTGATGAAAGCTATTGATTGAGCTTCCGTTTCTATTGATATATCAAACCATCTTTGAGATTGGTCAGAGTGCTGCCCTCGAGGAAATACCACTTGCAATTAGAAGCGTACTCACCAAAAACTCTTCTTAAAGTTTCTAAAGTGGAATTTGTTTTTGATCTTAGAAAAACAACCTTATCTAATCAAATACCTTGAAATTTATTTCAGCAAACAACTTTATAGGACGTGTTTTTAACACCTTAATGGCTAGTTCGTTTTATGGCATGTTAATCTTGTTGAATTTTTTATGCCAAAATTAGGTCAACAAGTATGGTTGACTATTATTAACCCAGCAAAACTATTTTCTCAATTATTCTGAAGTAGTAAACCTTATCATTTCAAAAATATCTATTTGACATAACGGGTTCCATTGCACCGGATTAGAGTTGTTTTGGGAGTACTAAGATTAACAGATTACTCTACAAACAACATACCACTAGATCCTGAACCTCACAATCCGATGCAATTTAATGTCAGATCGAAAACACTCTTTTTTTAGTTGTGGTTACAAAAGACGCTGTGGATGTCGATCGGGAGCTTTGTTTCTTTTTAGAAATATATAAGAATCGTTTGTTTTGGTTATGCTTCTTTGTTCAATGACATATCAACCTTTGTAGGTTAGTTAATGCCGAATCTTCAATGTAGGACACGTGGTAATATTTGATCCATCGCTAGACGGGATGAAGAGGGCGTCATACTTTTCCCAAGATAATTAATCCCAATCGGAACTTATGTGAAATGATATAATTTTAATAAATATATCTCTATTGTTGTTTTTGTTTTTTGTTCTGCTTTGTTTTTGTATTGTTTTTCTTTGAATTGATTATATTAAAAGTAAATGGTATTATTGAATAAACAATAATTAAGAATACATTTCATCTGTGCTTTCAGAAATAAAATAATTTGAATAGATTTCCATATCAGTATAATAATTACCCCCTTTCTGCACTTTGTGTATGTGTTGCGGCTGTTTCGTTTAACGCAGCAAAAGTGGATCATCATGGCGCAATATTTGCTTGGGGTAACTGTATCTCTGTCTGAGGAGAACGATCTCTAAAATGGTTCGTCCTTGATATGTCACTAAATTACATCTGATGATGAGACCCCAGTTCTGGTGATCTGGAGAGTGTGGAGTACAGCTTCATTGCGAGTATTCTCATATTCACTCCGTTCCTGAGGGTTGTATGTGTTAGGGTACCATGATTGGTCAAATATATCTGTTTGTTAATTATTTGTATTCGATTGCACCATATGCAAAACAGAACAAATTCTGAAGTATCGAACTCATGTTGTAGAGTCTTGAACAACTATACATACACATATACATGCAGATGCATGCAGAATCATAACGGCGACACAATAATAAAGACGAGCGACACAGTTCTAAGAAAAATATACCTCTCACTTTAGTGAAAGGGTTGTGTGTGAGAGGGAGTTGCAGACCGAACAGAACTGCAACATATTGACCCCCACTCTTGTGGCCAGAACAGTGTTTCTTTCCCGTTCTCCTAGGCTGCTCAACCGAGGGCCTGGGGCCCAGCATTTCTAGGACATGTTCCTCATTCCAGCATCTTCTCTTCAACTGCAAACGCTCAATTGGGGGCCTGAGGGCCCCCTCTGCTGGGTGCTGGTTTGCTCTACCGCATCTTATCTCAAACTGTAATTACTCAATCGGGAGCCTGAGGGCCCACTCTGCTGGGTGCTGGCTTTCTCTACCGCATCTTGTCTCCAACTGACTGAACTTCCTGTGCACCGAATTATATAATAGTTCGACTCCCAGCTTCTTCTTGTGGGCGTCACAAATCGCACTCATTCAACCCGTCCACGGTCAAGGTTATATTCTGATATTCCTCGACCGGATGCACCTGTTATTTACACAGGTGCATTTTCTATTTTGACAGCCCGGCTGGGTTTGAGGTCAATATACAACACTAATAAATAATGTAAATATGAACGTTCAAGGAAGGCACTTATCTAACCTCAAGGCATAAAATAAACCTAGTCGAGTTGACATGCCGATAAAATCAATCAGTCAATCATATATCGATAAAATGATTGATCATAAAAAATAAGGCAATTCCTAATTCAATCGATCGATCGCTGTAACACTTCTTCTTGATTAAGTTCATAGTGATAAAATGTCAATCCAATGGAGATAACGTCATATCTATAAACTAATCATATAAAGAAGGTCTACTATGTTTTTCGAAGAAAAAGGCTGAATAATTAAGGAAGAATCCTGGATCTATCAATACTATTTTCTTCTGGTATTATAGTGTTGTGTTCTGGTTAGTGAACACAAGTAGTAGTAATAATAAGACAAACCACGATATGTGAGGTAAATAGTTATACTTACAGGAAAGAGTATTTACAAGAGAGAGACTGTTAGTAATAAGAACATAGGATTAGTGATAGAGTAATGATATACTTCAACAATAGGAACGGCTCTTCTGGTCTGACTTCTAGTCATATTCCCAGACTGATCTCCGCTACTGCCATATATGGCAGATGGAACAGCTCATTATGCTGAAAAGGTAGGTGATACCCAACATATAGCAAATCAATGAGGAGACTGTGATTATAATGATTTATATTAATTAAACTAAATGATAATACTTCTTTTCATATGATTCTGATACAAATCTACAAAAAAAGACAAGATCCGATATTGATCGAGATCGGCGACAAGGGTATTGTAGCGATTTTGTATAAAGTAAGAAATTTTCCATCTGCACAGCTGAAGATTGTTTGCATTAAACAATTAGAAGCACCATTGAAATTCCTAACACTCCTATAGTAACCAGAATCAAATAAGTCTCTCATTTCTGACTTGACAGGTTCGATGATTGGCATAAGCCATCATCAAAATGAAGTACATTATTGGTAATTTGAGTTGCCACTTGGTTAGAACTGGTGTCTTCTCTGAACTACAAAGAAACAGTGTCTCTTCTAAACAGCACAAAAACGGTGTCTCTTCTGAACTGCAAAGAACTGGTCTCTCCTCTTGACTTCAAAGAACTGATGTCTCTTCTCAACTACAAATAACTTGTATCTCCTCTGAAGTTCAAAATGTGGTGTCTCTTCTGAACTACAAAGAACTGGTCTCTCCTCTGGACTTGAAAGAACTGATGTCTCTTCTCAACTGCAAATAACTTGTATCTCCTCTGAAGTTCAAAAATGTGGTATCTACTCTGAACTGTAAGGAACTGATGTCTTCTTTTAATAGAAAAGAAATTACACAATGTTATATACAATATGCAAATCTTTTTGTGATGTAAATTAAATTGAAAGGGACAGAAGATTACATAATAAAACAAAACGAAAAAAATTATTTATTGAAAGTACACGACAGTTTCATAAATTCGACTGAAATTTTAGTAGCTTTTTATTGTTGTTGTTGGTGGTGATTTTGTGTTTTCTTCATGTATTAGTTTGATTTTTTTTTTAGGTTAGCGTTGGGTCTGGGTCTTTTAACATAGAACTAGGGCAGTCTTTCATATTTTACACAGCTTTATGGGAAGTCATACATTGCTGGTTAGAGTTCTTCACAATCATGATTTGACATCAAGTCTAAACAAATACATTTAGTTTTATATTAAAAGAAGGAAGTTTTACGAAGAACACCATAAACACAAGGTTATGTTTCTCATTGCTTAAAGAAACCGTTACCAAGGTAATGTGTACAGCAAATAAACGTAACAAATTGGGATAAAAATTAACTTGATATTGTACCAGAGATGTCTTCCGGGTTGCTGTGATTAAAGTACAATTCGAAAATGTATTATAAATAAAACATACAAACAGAAAACAAATGACATGAAGTTTATTTCTAGCCGTAATCAATAATTTACAAATACGTTTTCGTGGGATTATTAATCCTGTGTCTGTACAATGTACATCAATATTTTAGTATTCTTTTTTTTTTCGTACTTGTGTATCAGCCCTGAACTCTGTTGAGGATTAAACTTTGTTATCGTTAGGGAAATTTGGAAAATATATATTAGGTCAGTTCTTTTTGAATACCGTTGTTCTATTGTCGTGGCAAAGGATAGCTCGACCTCGACGCATTAGATTTTGGCGGGAGAAAAGGATAAAGTATTTCTCTGAAAGGATAAAAGACAGTATTCCTGGTTTCGAATATTAAAATGACATTGCTAAAAAATAAGTTCATTTCTGATAACGCAAGACGAGAATCATTAAATAAGTTTCCAGACCTTTTTCGTATAGGCACTTTTATTGATAGTACACACATGAGACTCTAGTCCCCTTCAAAGTAATCTCCTCCGGCTGCAATGCACTTGTACCGTTCCAACAACTTCTGGAAGGCCCCATGGAAGTCCTCTTGTGTGAGCGTGTCAATGACCTTCGTCACAGCCTCTTTCATCTAATCAATTTTCTCATAACGACGGCCTCTGAACTTAGGGAATAAGAAAAAGTCACAGGGAGCAAGGTCTGGACTATATGGAGGCTGAGTAACTGTCTTGATGCCCGTCTTGGTCTAATAGTCTGTGACAAGGATGGAGTTGTGGACCGGTGCATTGTGCTGCTGGAAATGCCACTGAGACGATTTGAAGAGTGCTGACCTCTTCCGATTGAATATCTTCCTGAACTCCCTTAAAACCTCAAAATAGTAACACTAACTCTAACCCTTTGGCCAATCAACTCTGGCGTATTGACTTCCTTACTCCTCCCACACCTCTCATCATCCCTCACAGACTCCCCGCCTTCCTTTAATCTCTTATTCCACTCAAAAACTGATGCTCGATTCATGCAAGATGCTCCAAAAACAGTCTGAAGCATTTCATACGTTTCCGTGGAATTTTTTTAAAGTTTAAAACAGAATTTTATTACATATTGTTCTTCTGAAGTGTCAGATTGCATTTTTTAAATTCACCAGCTGTAACAATCAGGCTTTAGTAGGGTGTATTCAAATTGCTCATTTAGCTATTCATTTGAACCTAAAATCATAAAAATAAGTCAGTCATCTCATAAGATGTTATAGCATTAGCATACTGAATTTTTAAGAGTCTACGGCAATATTAAATGCCTGTTCAAAAAAAAAAAAGTGGAAACTTATTGAATTCACCACGTATATGACGCAATCATGTAAATTTTATGCTACAATGTTAGTCATGGGGCAATAATTTGCGCAGATATTAGAATGTTTCGCAGTTGAAATCAGTTCCCTCTGTGTTAGTCTCATTAGAGCGTCTATTCCTATGAGTCATTTCAAATATTTCCTTTTCAAAAGAAACACATATCTAGTCTTTAGATCTATTTTGAGTATAAATATTACTGATATTCGAGGAGTTAGACTATTATAGATTGAGCAATTCAAAGACTTGAAGAATTTTTTAAAAAGAGCAAAGAATAACTAGATATAACCGCCAGTAACAACAATATCAATAAAAATAAATTAAGGACAAACAGAAAAAAAAAGAAAAATAGAAGAACAACTATAATCTAATCAAGGTTGATAATTGATCCTATTAGGTAATTATTTTATCTGTGTTTATATATTCTAGGTTCACTAGAAAACTTTGAATGGAAGTGTAGGTCACGTGCGAAGGTCATATGGTGCACTTGTCACGCGCGTTAGCGGATTGTTAAGTTGACATGTTGTTTAAGAAGTCTCTTGGGGTGACGTGTTCGAGATTTGTTTTTAAATCTGCGGGTAGGCCGGATATTGGAAAGAAAACAAAATTGAAGGCATGTCGGCTGACTTAGGTAATGACGTCACATTAGAAATTTAGCGACGCGTATTCTTATATCATTAGAGGAGGAAGTAATTTAGATTATTATATAAGTTATTTAACTGATTTAAGTAAGTTGAGGCAGTTGAAAGTTGAGAGGCAGAGATGATCGGGTTGAAATCAGATCCCTCTGAAGCGAAGGGACCACTGGGGTAATGGAATCGAAGTCAGGTGTTTCTATTCCTCTACCACCCTTAAATCTGATAGTATTTCTACGTAAGGACTAATATCTTTCACTCTGTTTCTCTCGTGTTTCGACAGCTATATGCAATGTTGCAGTCAGAAATGAAGTTTTCATATTAGAAATAACAAGTTGCTTTGTACTTTACCAAATATAACGTATATGCATATTTACAAATTCCGTAACGTAACACTATAGATACTTCATGTGATCATCTGAGGAAAATCCACACGGTAGGACCTGGATATGAAATAGAAACCTGATGAAAGAGACTGAATCGCTTTTAATAACAGCAAAAAAAATTATTTGATAATGGCTAATTATCGTCGACGCAAAACCTGATTATGCACAAAAGCAAAGCCAGGTTAGGTTATGTGGAAACTGCTGAAAAAGATAATTACTTATTAAGAAAATGAAACAAATTTGCACCAAGAAGGAATAAGGCATGATTGGGTGGAAAATGTTATCCTCAGAGAATTGTGCAAAAGAGTAAAATTTGACCACATGAATAATGATATATGCTCAAACTAAAATATGCTTTAACGACTGAGACACATAAAATTAGCTGATATTTTGAGATATGAATTGACCACCCAATTGCACCCAGAAACTATACCTAGTATTAATTAACAGGAAGAAAAGGACTCGTCAGTTATTGAATTTTGCTATTTTAAGCGGAATACAATGTAAAAAGTGCGATAATGAGATGATAATTATATTCTTGAATATTGACTGAGCCAAAAAAGCTATGAACTATGATAGTGATGGCGATACCGATTGTAGTGGGTGACTTTTAAATTGCCACTAATGGCCGTAAAAATGCATGTTACATGTTAACCTTTGATAGGCAGGTTAGTTTGTAGATTTCAAAATAAGATATGCACCTATATCTTAGCCCTGGATTGCTCCACTTTACCCTTGAAACATACCTTATAATGTTAGGTGTTAAGCAAGGAGGTATCAAGTACCACCTTTTGAGTCATTGGTATGACACGACCTGAGATTAAACCCCGGTCTCCTGAGCCATTGGTGAACATTCGAACACTAAGCCAATGGGCCGGTAGATCATCCGTAGTTACATATAAAACTATAACAGTATAAATAGATGAATACCATCATATATATATATATATATATATATATATATATATATATATATATATATATATAAAGTTGGCAACCGCAGTCGAGGGTGACCCGGAGGCTCTCTTTTCAAAAGCTACTACACCGAGGTGTATGGAAAGGTGCTCCTCTTTTCCTGGATTGCTCCACTTTACCCTTGATCCATACTGAATAATGCTGAGTGTTCAACCAGGAGGAATTTTTGGTGTTTTTGGTATGACTTAAGCTGGTATTCAACCCCGATCTTCCAGACCATAAAAAGAGTACTCGATGTTATTATATCAGACCAAAGTAGTAGAATTACAGGAACTATTATTAGTCAGTTACTCATGGTTTATGTTTCAGAACACGAAAGAATAATGTGATCTCGTATCAGTACAAGTAACATTCATATGAAAGAATTTTTTTTTCACTGTTTGTATAAAGTATATAAAAATAAAATCTTGGTCTTAATCAGGATCAGATAGTAGGTGACAAAAAAGAAACGTCTATTCTTAGATATCAGTTCGCTTCTCATATTATATATATATGCTCCCCCATGGGGGTTGAGCTCTCTGGCGAAGGAATTGCCGGCCGCCGCTAGCGTAATGCAAAGCTCTTCAAAAGAATTGAGCACTCTGTTAGCCGATAGGGTATAAAAAATGTAAACAAAGGCTGCTGCTGCTGTTTCTAAAAATAAAAATACCTTAAAATTCCCTTAGCCAATGTGGTCCGCTTGGTGGACAAGTGGTTTGAAACACAGTCTAACGTAAAATTGGACGGGTCTCTATCCCGGCTTGGAGCGTCCTGCCTGTCTAGCCACACTGAAGAGTTTTGATAAAACGAAACAGTCTGTCTGTGGATGACTATATATATATATATATATATATATGAAAGTAAATATGGATAAAATCTGAGAGTATAAAGATAGAAGAAAAGACATAATCCAAATAGATGAATATATTATGATATAAAGTCGACGATGATGGTTACTGAATCCGAAGCGTTAACGTCAACTTTACATCATAATATATTCAACTATTTGGATTATGTTTTTTTTCTGCTACCTTTATATATATATATATATATATATATATATATATATATATGTGTGTGTGTGTGTGTGTGTGTGTGTGGACAGATTACAGGTATATAAATATATATAAAATTCAATATAATAGAGAGTCACATAAGAAAGATCATACGATAATGTAAAAAATACACATATACATAAATCTAAAGAAATATTAATTACTCATATACAGTTAATTATATAATAATATTAATTCATAGTATAAAGAGCAATAGCAATAACTCACAGATTCGTCCATACACAAAGTGATACATATATTTGCCGATTTATGCATAAAGTAAGATAGATAGATATGTTTAATTGCACACATATATATATATATATATATATATATATATGCATAGAGAGAGAGGGTGGGGAGATAAATAAAACTGATAGATATATTTTATTATATATATATATATATATATATATATATTGGAAGCATTTCTTCGTTAATACATATTTGATTAAACATAACAGAAATTTTTAGTCTACATGTTTTTTTGTTAATCCGTATTGATCTTATGATATTCGGCAGGAATTGGTTGATAAATCTTCCATAATTAGTTATTTCCCAAGTAATTTCTACACAATTTTGAGCTATTATCAGGAGAGGATGTATTACAAAAGTGGTGTAACTCTTGTATGCACATTACAACTTTGTAAGAAGTGCATCCCTACTCTTGTATTGTGTAGCATTACCTTTTCGAATTTGTTTCTATAAATAGCGTCAGTAGCTAAAGACACTTAAGTACATTAGCACTGGTTTCAAAAATTAATTCTGTTAAGTTTGGGTTGTAGGTTCCTAATATGTAGTGCCTCGAGAATCTGTAGTTTTTGCTAGTTATTTTGATTACAAAGTAGTAATGTACATACAAAAGTTACATCACTTTTATAATACATCCTCCCCTGATGATGGCTCAAAGTTGGGCTGAAAGTACTTGGGAAATAGCTAATTATGGAAGATTTACGAACCAATTCCCGCCGAATATCTTAAGATCAAAACGGCAATTTGAAAGGATTAACAAAAAATATGTAGACAAAAAATGTCTATTATGTTCAATCAAATATATATACATATATATAAATATATATATATATATATATATATATATATATGTGTGTGTGTGTGTGTGTGTGTGTGTGTGTGTGTGTGTGTGTGTGTGTCCAGATAGATAGATAGATAGATAAGACGAATGCATCATACATTTTCTACATGTGAGTATGCAGAAGATATACTCATAGAAAGAACACCAGAGAAATGCATGTAAAATAACCTTGATAAATCGAATTGTATAAACGAATCCGTCGTATCTCGCTATTTTATTTCTGCACAAAAGCGTCACCCAACAAAATCTTTCTGTGAAACAATCTGGATTTATGGTACAAATCTGTAATTTTCAGCGTAAACAACCAGCAAAAAAAAAATCTCAAATTAAAAAACTGAGAAGAGAAAAATACTAAAATGCCATTTGCAGAAGGATAAAATAGAAAGTGTAACGAAAAAAATTATGGATTATATGTTATGAACATAAAAAAATATGATGCAAATATACAAGAGACAAATGCTTTTAAAGTAGCCATTTCTTATCTGCAATGAAAACTTTTTTCTTGCTTTCTTTTCAAACCAAAATCAGAAGAATAGCATTTTTTCTTCTTGTCTACATAATATCCTTATTTAAGAGGATTTCAAACACCATTCATGACATTCGTGTAAGATATATTCAAATGAATATACATTCTTTGAAGACTTTCAAAATCTATAACCTTTCCCATTTGATTTTTTCTTTTTCTGCCAATGAAAAATCTTCTTTCTTAACTTTTGATCATTTTGTGTTTAGTCTTGCTTTTTGTTCCAAAATATTAAGTTTATAGACTCTGCGACTGTTAAACTATTCCTTGTATATCAGAATAAAGTTGTAAACTCACACGATTTCTGCCCTGTCGTTGGGGTTTAGAATAACCGTCCCTCCAAATAAAAGCGTCCTGTGTATGATACTCAACTGCATATGATGGAGTACTATTTCATAGCCACTACTCTCCCAGGTCACTTCAGTGTCTCATCGACCGAGACAGACATCGACAAGCGACTAACAAAAGCATGGACAGCTATCGATAGGCTATCGGTCATATGGATGTCAGACTTAACCGATAAGATGTAACGCAGTCTCTTCCAAGCAGCGATCATGTCGATACTGCTATATAGATGCACTACGTGGACACTAACTAAAATGCTAGAGAAAAGGCTTGACGGTAACTGCACAAGAATGCTGGGAGCAATATTGAACAGGTCCTGGAGGCAACACTCCACAAAGCAGCAGCTGTACGACCACCTATCACCTATCACGAAAACTATCCAAATTAGACGAACCAGACATGCGGGACCCTGCTGGAGAAGTAGGGACGAGCTCATAAGTGATGTACTCCCATGGACCCTTACACATGGCCTAACAAAAGCAGGGCAACAAACTCAAACCTACTTACAGCAACTCTGTGAGGATACGGGGTGTAACCCTGAGGACCTGCCGAAAGCGATGAACGATAGGGAGGGGTGGTTAGAGAGGGTCAGGGATATCCATGTTGGTTGCACGACAAGATGATGATGATGACTCCCAGGTCAAATGACCCATAATTGTAGGACCTGTTAGGGTCCTATCTGTGGGTGAAATAGGACCGAGTGCCGAAAAAATACTTAAGATATAAAAATCAAAATATGAAAGTACAAAGAGATTTCCTCATTTCTAGACGTAAAATAACCCAAGACGGGTTGTCATGCCGTTAAACTCAATCAGTCAAACAATCAGTCAATCAATCGGGCGGGATTTGAACTCACATCTCTTATTCTAAAAACGTACCATAAAGTGAATGTTACCTGAAATGATTAGAACCTTACGTGTTCAAATTGCGTTTTAAGTTGCTCCTTTAATCTTAACTGTTAATATCATTCATTTCTTATCACCATTTCTATAATAACCCTTAAATACAGGATGTCTCAAAATAGATGTAACCCATTAATATGATAATGATTTATTACTGAGACATGCGCAATAGAACACATCCTGTAAAAAATGTATCGTTAGAGCTAGACATATTAAATCAATGATTTTTTAATTATGATATTAGCTTCCAAGACATGCACTCTATTTTTTAAATTTCTTTCCTTATATTAATGGGTTGCATGTGTTTTGGGGTAGTTTTGAATGATTTTGTCTCAAATAAGTAGTGACACAAAATAGTTTTCCTTTCATGTCCAAGACATTGTGATTGAGGATTAATAGTTGTTATAGTATACTATTTTCAAATCTGAAACAGAAAAGAACAAACATCATTATTAATAGAGTTATTAGCAGTCACATGGGTCCCATGTATATTGAGACCCAATATTAGCAGTCACATGAGTCCCTTATATATTGAGACCCCCTATATAAGCAGTCACATAGGTCTATGTATATAGAGACACCCTATATTAGCAGTCACTTGGGTCCATGTATATTGAAACACCCTATATATCATGGAATTATCGCAGGATACTGGATTGTTTTCTTTAACCGTAAATAAATAACAAATAAAACACAAAGCAATTTTAACAGCTGCGATTCCGAGCTTCATATAATATTCTTATCTAAATTATTGGTACAATTTTTTCTTAGCCATCAAAAAAAAAATTATATTGAATAATCTTATTCTTCGGAAATAATAATGAAATTCACTGACTATAAAAATTGTATTAATACTTACTTTTCCCTCCTCGAGTAGTTAGTATAACATTTTTTACTGAATAAGGCCTTTTCGTGATAATGTCATGGATTGCTTTTGGTTTCTTTGTCTGAATACTATGCCAACCTTTGTGGGTCATTTAATACTAAATCCATACATGTAGAAAAACATTAGGTACTATGTCACCCATAGCTGTGGGGATAAAAGGGGTTCACACCTTTCTGAAGGGTATTAGTCCTAAAGTGAACATAATAACGTGACTGGAGTTTGAACTCGTTTATGACAATATCTTGGTCCAGCACGTAAGCCACTAGACCACGAAACTCCCATTTTTATATCTTTGGTTGGATTTCAAAGATCTGCAAGACATAGGTAAAAATTAAATTCCCACTGCCACTCTTGCTGATGAGGTATTGTTAGTCCTTTTGGGTTCAGTTGCAGCCCTACCCAGGCAAAAGATCAGGCTACCCTGTACGGTAATCATAAAACGAATAGGATTTGAAGGCAAGCCAACATGGCTTTCCCAAAGACATTAGCCTGAAATGAAATCCAAATAGATTGGTCGCAAAACTGAAGTCATCTCACTGATTCCATTATCCTCAACAATAATCACTGAACAATGCATATATATATATATATATATATATATATATATATATATATATATATATATATATATATATATATATATATATGTATGTGTGTGGGGGGTTGTTCATAAGCATATTCTTATGTGTGACGCATTCAAATATTGCCACACAAATACCCACACACACATATATATGTGTGTATGCGTGTGTTTGTACGTGTGTCTGTGTGTGTGTCTGTCTGTCAGTCCATCTTTGTGTTTGTCTATGTGTGTGTGTGTGTGTGTGTGTGTGTGTGTGTGTGTGTGTGTGTGTGTGTGTGTGTGTGTGTAGGTGGGTTTGTTTATATTCATATTTTTATGTATGACGAATTCAAATCTTAGCACAAACACCCAAACACACACACACACACACACACACACACACACACACACATATATATATATATATATATATAGTAATAGTAATATATATACAGTAATAGAAGCATTAATTATTTCTGCAATTATAACTCCATGAAATTAATTCATAAAATTGATTCCCCAATAATTTCTTGTAAATAGGTTTGTAAGGTCAAAGTTCGCTGTAAACTTGATCATATAAACTATTAATATACCCATAAATCCTTGAAAGATGTTCTAATGTTTGTTAATTTCAACAATCAACGCTTTTAATTCTGTGTATTGATTTGAGTCATATTGAAATCGTTAAGTTGTTACTGCATCCAGTTATATTTAGCTGATCAACTCCGAAATTTAAACGTCTATTTTAAAGAATTTTATGTTTTATAAGTGAGTTTCTGCTCAGGTTTATGTGAAGCAAATACAGCGTATTTTAGTAAATCCGGTTATATTTATTCAATATACTTTAGGTGTACACCGTTAATTATGGATCTTGAACTTTAAATTGCATGAAGCTGCACTTGATGCTATGACAATTAAAGAAAATTGCGGATTTTGGTGGAAGCCTAAATGTGAATATTATGGCATTTCAGAAATATCTTCAAAGATATTCAAAGATGCCCAGAACAATATCTGCGAATTCAATTAAAAATAAATTATTGAAAACGTTGCTTAATGGAATATTTGATATTGCGATATAATCAGTTTATCTATTTTTTTATCTATCTATTTATCAGTCCTTTGAAATTTAGCTGATTCAGGCCGCTGAAATCAATACACTTATATCTATCTATCTATCTATCCCAATATATATATATATATATATATATATATATATATATATATATATATATATATATATATATATAATACTGTATGGTACAGTCTTTGACCCTGTGTTTCATGCATTCAACAATCGTCAAACAGAGTCTGTCCGATGATTGCTGAATGCATGAAACCCAGGATCACAGAATGCACAATCTAATATGATATAATATCATCATCATCATCATATCGTGCTGGCAGCACGGATATCCCTGACCCTCTCTCGCCACTCCTCCCTATCTTTCATCGCCCTAGGTAGGTCTTCAGGACAACAACCTGTATCCTCACATAGCTGCTGAATGTACGTTCGTGCTGGTCGTCCTGCTTTTGCGCGGCCGTGTGTG
This sequence comes from Sepioteuthis lessoniana, assembly GCA_963585895.1. Lineage (NCBI taxonomy): Eukaryota > Metazoa > Mollusca > Cephalopoda > Myopsida > Loliginidae > Sepioteuthis > Sepioteuthis lessoniana. The sequence continues at coordinate 149,774,100 of OY757904.1, forward strand.
GGGATCCATAAGAGTACATCTCTTATGAGTTCATCTCTGCTTCTCCAGCAATGTTCTGCATGTCTGGTTCGCCTAACTTGAATAGTTTTCGTGATAGGGGGCAGGTGGCCGTACAGTTGGTGTCTTGTGGGGTGTTGCTGCCAGGACTTGTTCAGGATTGCACGCAGCATTCTTGTGTAATTGCCATCTAGCTTCTTCTCCAGCCGTTTTGTTAGCGTCCATGTAGTGCATCCATATAGCAGTATCGATGTGACCGCTGCCTGGAAGAAACTGCGTTTCATTTTATCGGTTAGGTCTGATTTCCATATATTTCGATAGCCTATTGATAGCTGTCCATGCTTTCGTTAACCTCGTTTCGATGTCCTTTTCGGTTGATTCGACGCTGCTTCCTAGGTACGTGAATTTGTCTACTAGTTTAAGAGGGGTTCCTTCTAGAGTGCAGATGTCCCCCGTTTGGTTATAGCACATATATTCCGTTTTGTGTGCATTAACATAGAGGCCTATGCTTGCTGCTGCTCGTTCCAAACTATGCAGAAGTGTTTTGGCTTGGTCAGGTGTATTTGCCAGTATCGCTATGTCATCGGCGTAGTCGGCGTCGGTAATTGTTGTTGCGGGGTATCTTCTGCTTCTTTTCTTCGTCAGTTCGAAGCCATTCTCTTTGATTTTGTCAATCGATGTTCTAAGTACGTAGTCTAGACAAATGATAAAGAGATACGGAGCCAGCGTGTCCCCTTGTAGTACTCCTGCTACAATGTCGAAGTATTCTGTGTCTCCATCTGGTGATCGTACTTTTACTTTAGTGTTTCTATAGAGAATCGTTATTGCCGCTACGGTTTCTTTAGGTATGCCGTACGCTAGTAGGATTTGTTCCATCTTTCCTCTGTGAATGGAGTCGAAAGCCTTGGTAAAGTCGACAAATATTAATGTCGCTTGTAGGTTCTTTGCCCTTACACCTTCAAGGATTCTGCGGATGGTTAATATTTGTGAGGTCGTAGATCTATTTCTTCGGAAGCCATTTTGGTTTTTTCTAAGTATGTTGTCGATTTTGGGTTCTATTCAGTTTCGTAGTAGGGCATTGTAGATTTTGGCAGCTATGGATGTAAGTGTTATGCCTCGGTAGTTTTTGGCTAATCCGAGGTCCCCCTTTTTAGGGAAGGGGAGTATGCATCCCTTCGTCCATCTATCTATCGGATTTTGATTGTATACTGCGTTGCAGTGTCGGAGCAGTATGTCGTCGAATTGTCTGGTCTTCCATACTTCCGGGGGAATTTCGTCCAGTCCTGCAGCTTTCCTATTTTTAATTTTTCTGAGAACCGAGTCGAGTTTTCCTTGTGTGAACGGTCCAAGTTTAATGTCTAATTGTTTGCTAATTATTCTGGTGATTGGTTCATGCGTTATTTTTGGTGGGTTTCCAAGTAAGTTTTCGAAGTGCTGTTTCCACAGTTTTATTCTTTCTTGTTGGTTTGCTGCTTTAAGTTTTGCTTTGGCTGTGTTCTTTCTTCTGCTCACTTCGTTTATTGTTTGCCAGGCAATTCTAGATTGTCTATCTTCCACCGAGTCTCTAATCTTATCTATCTGATTTTGAATGTATTCTGTCTGTTCCTTTATATATATGCCTGCTAATTGATATTGTGCCGTTTTTAGTTTTAAGGCATTTGTGTTTGTTGGGTTTTTTCGATAGTTTTTGGAGGCTGTTTTCACTAGTGCACGTTTTTCTCTCACCGCTAAAGTTTCCCATGGGACTCTGTATTTAGTTTTAATTTTTGTTGGAATGTATTTTGCTGCTGCCTCAAGGTGTGCATTGACGAAATTTTCGTATTCGTCGTTTGGTGTACTTTTTTCCATCTTTTCTTGTAGTGTTTCGAATCTGTTTCTTAATTCTAATACGTATTTATCTCTGACATCTTTGTTGTTTAATAGGGCCCAGTTATAGTGTTTGGTGGTCGCTGTTCGTTTGTCGTTTTTTCGTAGGCTTAACCGTATTTTCGCCGTGACTATTCGGTGATCGGTGGACACACCCTCAAAAGAGGAGTATGCCTCGCAATTCAATGCCTTATTTTTCCATTTCTTGTTTATAAGGACGTAGTCTATCTGAGCTTTAGTATTGTTTGCGTACGTGTATGTCCTTAGTTTGCCCTCTCCTTTTTGGTAGTTTGTATTGAGGCATGCTAATCTATTTTCTATCATGAAATCTGTTAGATGTTGCCCATTTCTATTTGACGTGTTTTGGAGGCTGTATTTGTTGTTTCCGTTTTTCCCGATTTGTGCATTCATGTCTCCGCCAATGACTAACATGTTGTGTTTCGCGATGCTACGCACTAATGAGGATAACTCATCGTAGAAGGTGACTATTTCATTTTCTTCACTAACATTGGTGGGGCTGTAGCATGAGACGATTGTTGCTCTGGGGTTTCCGTTAAATGTAGCTACCATCATTCTAGGTTGTATTTTCTCAACACTATTTAGCGTTTTTAGTGCTCTAGGTCCTATAAGCAATCCTACCCCTCCCACTGCGGCGTTGACAGAGTTTTTCCATGCGGATACAGTGGCGAGCGACCATCCATTGCCAGTTTGATATAATATAATATGATATAATATATATATATATATATATATATATATATATGTGTGTGTGTGTGTGTGTGTGTGTGTGTAAATAAGATATAATATATATATATATATATATATGTGTGTGTGTGTGTGTGTGTGTGTGTGTGTGTGTAAATAAGATATAATATATATATATATATATATGTGTGTGTGTGTGTGTGTGTGTGTGTGTGTGTGTGTGTGTGTGTGTGTGTGTAAATAAATGCTCTATCATTGATATTGAGCATTATTTAAAACTACTGCAACATTTGGTCCTCCATTAACTCAACAAGTTGGCTAGTAAGAACTGTAAACCTATATATATATATATATATATATATTCGAGGGTTGTTCAAACATTTCTCAGCTACAATCAGAAAGAGGCAGAGCTGAACATTTTTGTTGAGTTAACACACGATTCCTTATAAAACGAGAAAGCCTATTTCAGATTTTTATCTTAATTTCTCTTCAAGTGAGACCCATAAAATAGTGAGAGGTCTACGACAATTCAAAAATAGTCAAAACAGATGCCCAAGTTATCATAGAGTATGTGTAAAAGAAAGGTACGGCATCCAAGAAAATCAATAAGGACACGGTACCGATACTTGGCTGAGGACACTCTTTTATATAAAACAGGAAAGAAGCAGGCAGCAAATTTTGAGCGAAACAGGGATATTACAATAATCCATTAACCATTTCATGCTATTCACCATAGGGTTTTTGGATGACAGAGATTTTACTGTCTATCAGATACCTAAGACTCTAAGCATTAGTTCTCGTTAGGTCAACACTGTTTTAATTGAGATCTTGGAGGTAAGCAAGATCTCCACCAGTTAGGTCTCAAAAACGCCGACGCCATATCCCAAGTTGAAAAGTGTTGCCATTTTCAGGACGCTTCTGACACTGAAATTCCCTCCGCAGATTAGTAACTGAAGCTGAAAGAGAGGTTCAAATGTGAATCAAAGATTCCAAAGAAAAAGTGGAAAACCTCTGGTCCTCCTCTCCAAAATAATTTCCAGCAGGCTGACTTATGGCCAGGTGATGGCTTCTTTTTTGATGGCATAATGATCATAGACTACTTCGAAAAAGGAAAAAAAAAACTATTAATGAACGGTACTGTGCATCAGAATTAAAACAACTGAAGGAAGCAATCAGGTTGAAATGTAAACTTGACAAGTGGATAAATGTAATCTTACTCCAAGATAATACAACCATTTATATTGTTCCGGTGGCAGAATCTGAAGTAGTCAACAGTGGCTTTCAATTGTTACCCTAAATCTTTTATTCATCAGATTTAGCTCCCTGTTTCATAAGCTGAAGTCCGACCTGCGCGGTTAGCATTTTAGAAACAATGAGTTTATATGTGCTGTTGGGTAGGTTTTGGAGGACTAGGATGCCACTTTCTTCTGTAATAGTATTCCAATGTTTCAGCATCGTTGGTTGAATTGTATTCATTGATCTGAAAGGGGACATAATTGAAAAATAGTGAAAATTGTCTTTTTACTCTGATGCCTTTTGGGTGAGGCGTATAACTTTCCGAATGACCCTCGTTTATATATATATATATATATATATATATATATATATATTAGATGTATATATTTAATTTATGGAATGTAGACCCTGGGTGTCATGGAATTTTGCAAAACAACAATCATCAGGCAGTTACGAAAATAATAAAATAATATGATAGCTCTATCATAGATATTGAGCACTCGCCCTATTATATTGCATTTGGTTCGACACATTCCCACAAAATTATTAAGTGACAACCAACACTCTTATAATATATATATATATATATATATATATATATATATATATATATATATATTAGATTCGGTATCTTCGTACCAATCCATCTATTTCGGTCATTTGATATCTAGCTGTTTCAGTTCGGTGATATCTATTTCATTATGTTCATATCTATCAAATGTAATTCGCTCACACACCCACACTCACACTTATATATATCTATATATATTGACTGATTGATGGATTGATTTCTTCCTACCTATCTAAAGTTGTAGTTGGCGACCGTTGTCGAGGGTGACCAGAAAGCCCCCTTTTCAATAGCTACTACACCGAGGTATCGGGGAGGGCGCTACTCCTTTCCCTGGATTGCTCCCCTTTACCCTCGTTACTTTCCTTATATTGCTGAGTGTTTAGCAAGGAGGTATCAAGTACAATTTCTATTGTCTTTGGTATGACGTTACCTGGGATTGAACCCCGGTCTCCCAGACCATTCGGTGAACACTCTACCCACTATCTAATTATAGAAAATTGTTCAAATATAACTATCCGCACGTACATATTAAATGTTAATCATAGCGTTGATACCTTCCTTTGTGAAATCAAACCAACGTCACTCGCATTCACTTTACTCCCAGCGTCTTCCACGTGATAGAAGAACGCACGAAATCATTTCCCTTTAAAATCTCGGCTTTTACTGTTCTATTCCATGGTTCAAAAACTCTCTACAGACTTTATCCAATAATTTGCGCTTCTCCTGATGCATGATCTGTCTTCGAGTAAGTGGAGGTGTCCGTGGTGTAATGGTTATCGTCGTAGGAAATGAACACGGCAACCCGAGTTCAAATCGTTGACGAAACTCATTGCATTTCACATAGCACTAATACCCTTGGGAAAGGTATGAATCCAATTATTCTCCCTCCAGCTATGGGTAAATAGTAGGAGAGACTAGTTTCTTCAGCCTTGGTTAGGCAACTAGTCTAGGAGAAGGAAAACTCTTAATTCAAACCTGTTAAACTCCGCTTAAAAATTGACCTTGTGTCATATCCTGCCCGAGCGGAGTGCTTGGTAAATAGGATGATCCGTCTTCGAGTAATTCGAAATAGTACAAGTCAATCAATGCACTCAACATACCGTTAGCCAAACCGATTTATACACTACTACAAGATATTTGAATGTATTTAGTCATTTACGACAATGAGCTTATATCTGCACAAATCTTTCTCAGTGCACCCTCTAAATGATTGATCAATCTTTCTCTTTTTATGTATATATATACTGATCTATATGCTCTTGTTATAACTATCTATTTTACAAATTGATTTTATCAGTAAAATATATATACCTACATTTCTTCATATTTACAAATCCTATTCGGCTGGAGTTGTAGAAACTGCCGACTGAATCTCTTCAGAGGGGTAAGACATCTTAACGAGTCTCCTGGATATGACACTAAACCAACTGATTATTATTCTCCAGTCCTGGGGCCCTGGGCAACGTTGAGTACCACTTCATTGCCATTAGACCCTGGTTTACTCTGACATGAAGTAGTACCATCTGTTAGGGTCACATCTATGGGTCAACTAGAACTGTCTAATCATTTACTTTACAGGAAACCATTAAACTGTGGAAAATAAAACTATCAATTTGAAATGGTAATTCTCGAAACGATTCAACTATGTACAAAAAATACGATCTGTCTTAGCAATACTTGAAACCATTTGTCTGTGTGAAAACAAACGAGCTGGTTTGTGTAAAAATTACCTACAAACTATTTGTTTACAAATCATATATATTTAATGTATGCGCACACACACACACACACACACACACACACATATATATATATATATATATATATATATATATATATCAGCTGAAGTTTTATTCTTTTTTCTATTTATTAAGGAAGGTCACGAGAAGAGAATATAAAATGGGAGCTGTCTGTCTGTTTAAAGCTCCACATTTATTAAAACGTGTACAATTTTGTTTGGCATTCGCACATTCTACACAGAAATATAATGTACGCTTATTCTAATTATGAAATATAGATTATTGCATATCTCACGATTTTCTGGAGGATATATGTCAATTCTTTAGAGCTAAAATCACGACATTGATTTCATGAAATTATTTTAAGACAATAAACAGGAATATATCGGGTATTATACATTCATTTTGAAACCATTTAAAAGTGCCGTGTAGAATTTATTTACAACTGAAGATCTGTGTTTTTATTGGTGGAAATTTGATGATGATTACTTGCTTAGATGATCTCTATCTAGAATGATAAAAAAGTTACTCTTCGTAAATAGTCCAGTCGGTTGGGGCTGTAGAATATACGGACTGTATCTATGCTGAGGGGTACGACCCCACCATCTAATGAGTGTACTGTTTCTGACATTAAACAATCTGATGATGGGGATCCAATAATGCTGAAGTTTGGGGAATGTCGAATACACCTTTATTGCCATCACTAGGTCTAGTCTGTCCCGGAGTGGTAGCACCTGATAGGGCCCTATCCATGGGCCAAATACAACGGTGTAATATCTAAATTGAATCAAATAAGTGACTTATGCTAAATTGAATTGTTAGAAATAGAATTGTTTGATCATTTAACTGTGTGCAAACAAATGACTGATGTTTAATTGAATTGTTAGTTATACATAGCAATGCTTGAAAACATTTAACATTATTGAATTACGCTAAAGTGAATTGTAAGAAATAGAACTGATGGATCCTTTAACAGTGTGTATTTGCAAAATGAGTTTACAAATCATATTTAATATATATGTAGAACCAGGATTTGGAATTAAATGACGAACATGGGTTTGTAATATAATTACCAAGGGATTTCGTTCTATGCCTTTGGATTTAGTTAGGCTGAGAACCTTTCGGCTCAGTGCATGGGTTACTTAGGTGCAACATTAACACATGTGTTCACGCGCGTGCACAGAGTGGACGTGTCACTCAGAGATGTCACAATCGCCCAGATGGGAAAGGGGCTAGCAAGTGCGAATGACGTCACGCACCGAATGCGTGCGGGGGGTTTGGGGATTTTGAAAAAGTCAGTTAGTAGAGTTGAGACCTGCCTCGGGAGAAGACGGTAGAATTTCGCTTACTCGCGGAGGCCTTGGGCAGTTGCCGCACGAGATGGTGGGCAGATGAAAAAACCAGGATAGAAAGAATGTGTATCTCTCTCCGTATGTCAAAGAACCTTTAAAGTCAAAGGTAATAAAAAGTTTCGTACCTGAACTAAGAAGTCGTAATTGTTTTTTTCTGTTTCGAGATTCCTATGTTCTATGTATATATATACGAACATTATGGACGTTTTGCGTACCGGTATGTATATGTCCATTTTACGTATTCATATCTGGCTATGGAACAGGTTGATATGCCATAAAACCAAACAAAACTAAACACTTAGTAAAACGAACGTTAGAAAATTGCTTATTAAGGAAATATTATTTTCTAAGTCATGACTATCTAATCGTTGATCTTGTGAAAACTTTTAGAGACTAAGAACAAGAAGTTTGATTATTCTTCGACTGTTATGGAAGCAGCTTGGATGAGAAATATAAATGTAGTCTCTAACAAGATTCGAACTTGAAGTTTTTATAATACAGAACCATCCTGTAAATCTTCATCGACATTACAATTAAAAGCAACACAGGAAAGGTTATTTCTCTTATAATGAGAAGTTAGTCATGTGAACTAGTCAGAAACTTAAAGACTATTACCGATACTAATAATGCTATTTGTAGATAAACGTAATTATAGTGTAAAGGAACGGACGTGGAATTATACAGTTATATCATACAAATCGGGTTTGTTGAACTGATTGGTTTCTGTGGGCAAATCGATAAATGCACTGTCCATGAAAAAAAGGCTCCTAATTATATGAGGTGTGACTTTCATTGGGTGATATACAACCAGGATTATGAGACTTAATCAATCCGGCAAACTAATGACAAGCATAAAAATATGTGAATCGAAGTGTAACAATTCAGAAACCTACTTAGTATCACACACACACACACACACACACACACACACACACACACACACACACACACATATATATATATATATGTATATGTGTGTGTGTGTGTGTGTGTGTGTGTGCGTCTTTGCTTGTGTGTGTGTGTGTGTGTGAGTGTGTGTATGAGAAATATGCAAAGTGTATGAATATAACAATGTCGAAAACAACAGCTGATGACATAGGCCTCACATTTAGCGACACATATAAGAATTAAAATTATGAAAGTAATATTGGGTGTGTTTGATCTCATCATCATCATCATCCAGACGTGCTGACAGCACTAATTCCTTGACTCGCTCTCTCATTACCCGTTCCAATCGACCATCATTCATAATAATTCCTTTTAATAGCAACCAGTTTTCACACAGACCTGGTGAATATAAGTTTTCTTTTCGGTTATCCAGTATTCTTGTGTCTTTGTGTAAGAGTCCATAAAATAACGTCGCTTATGGGTTTGTTCTTATTTCGCCAACAGTCACCAGCATATTTTGGTGTGCGGGCATATTTGTGGGCGTTCACATATCTATCTATATGATAATAATGTACTTTAACAATACAGAAGAGAATTGATATGTTGTTTTTTAATTTGTAGGTTGGTTGTTTGGGTTTTATGGCATATCAACCTATGTAGGTTATTTAACGCCAAATCCATTTTTATGCTAATTGTCAGTTCTATTTAAAAAAAATTCAGTTCATCACGAATACACAATTTTATTGTCAAAATCATTTCTATTTCAAGCTATTCTGCATCGTCAAACAGTTTTAATTCAGCTAATTCAGTTTAAAATAAGTATAGATTTTGTTTACACACAGTTAGATGTCGAAACGGTTCCATTTCAAACAATTCAGTTTAGTATAAGCACAAAGTTTAAATGTAAGTACGGTTTAATTGTCAAAACATTTCTATTTCAAGCTGTTAAGTTTGTAACATTCCCATAATACGGATATGAGAAATAGACATAATGTTCATAAACATATAGGAATCCGAAAAACACGAAATTGGTTCAGATACGAAAATTTTATTCGCCTTTTTGAATTTAAAGGTTTTCTACACGAAGAGAGAGGCACACAATTTCTTTCTATACTGACTTTTCCATCTGAACCCCACCACTTGCAGCATCCCCAGCGCAAACTAGTGGTCTGGCCTCGGCGAGCTCCGAAAATCGACTTTCTTCGTCCAAGCCCAAATCTCAACTTTCTACTTTTTTTTCAAATCCCCAAAATCCTCAGCACTTCGAAGCATGACGTTATTCACGTCCCTGGTCCGATTTCCTATCTGGGGTTTTTATTGTGACATCTCTGATTGTCACATCCGCCCCGCGGGCGCATGAACACCTGCACTAAGTAACCCATGCACTAACTAACCCATGCACTAAGCGAAATATTCCCAGCCTAACTAAACCGAAAGGCAAGATATATACAACGAAAAATGATAATATAAAAAAATCCCTCCGCAATTATATTAGAAGATTAGTCAAACAGTTCTAATTCAAACAATCGAGTTTAGCATAAGTATGCGGTTAGTTCTATTTGACCCATGGATAGGGCCCTTTCAGGTGCTACCATTCCACGCCAGAGTGGACCAGGGAGCAATTGTAATGATAGGGAGCTCTACATTCCCTAAAGCTCCAGCATAACTGGAACCTCACCATCAGTTTGTTCAGTGTCATAACTAGGAAACTCATTGGAGGGGACTTACCCCTCTGCAGAGGTGCAATCGATGTACGAGGTGCATACGATAAGTTTCCAGACTTTTTTCGTATGGGCACTTTTATTGATAGTACACACATGAAACTCTAGTCCCCTTCGTTGTAATCTCCTCCGGCTGCAATGCACTTGTTGTACTTTTCCAACAACTTCTGAAAGGCCCTATGGAAGTCCTCTCATGTGAGCGTGTCAATGACCTTTGTCATAGCCGCTTTCATCTCCTCAATTGTCTCATAACAACAGCCTGTGAGCTTTGGGAATAACCAAAAGTCCCAGGGAGTAAGGTCTGGACTATAGGGAGGCTGAAGAATTGTCTTGATGCCCATCTTGGTCAAATAGTCTGTGACAAGGATGGAGTTGTAGACGGGTGCATTGTGCTGGTCGAAATGCCACAGACCCGATTTGAAGAGTGCTGGCCTCTTCCGACGGAATTTCTTCCTGAACTCCCTTAAAACCTCAATATAGTAACCCTATCGTTCTTCTAAAGTCCAGATTGCATTTTTGAAATTCACCAGCTGTGACAATCAGGTTTTAGTAGGGTGTATTCCAGTTGCTGCTGTAGCTGTTCATTTGAACCTGAAATCATAAGAATTGGCCAGTCATCTCATAAGATGGATACCAATAACATACTGAATTCTCAAGAATCTACGACAATTTTAAATGCCCATCCGAAAAAAGCCTGGAAACTTATCGTATACACCTCGTATTTTACAGCCCCAGCCAATTGGGCAATTTTTAATTCGTAGACTAGTGCCACCTAGAGGACTTACTGAGAGAAATGACTGATAGAGACGGATGGCAAAAAAGAACCAAGGAAATCCATGCTGTTGGAATGGTTTGGTGTTGATGATGATTATTATTGTGTATATAGTGAAATATTTCCGCAAAAGAATGAGTCAGTTTACATGTTTCTTATATCCAACAGGCGAAATTTTCCTTGTATACTTCATGTCTTATGTATACAATAACAGACAGAAGCACACCAGCGTATGCAATATATAGATATCTTGAAACATTCATCTAAAACACAACAATGAGATCAATTCTAATGTAAAAAGTTTATAGAAAAATCATTTTTCTAAAAAGAAATCACAAGATTGAAAAAACTACAAATAGAATGATAATAGGGAAAATGATTTTTCAAGAAAAACTTCAAAATGAAAGCGTAACAAAAGTATAATAATAAAATACCAGAACTTTAAATGCTTTAACTTGAGAGCAACCATGATGAAAAAGACAAACTGGTACATATACGTGGTGCCTTCAATAAGTTTCCAGACTTTTTGTACAGGCATTTAAAATTGTCGTAGACTCTTGAAAATTCACTATGTTATTGCTATGCATCATATGAGATGACAGACCAACTATTATGATTTCAGGTTCAAATGAACAGCTACAGCAGCAATTGGAATACACCCTACTAAAGCTTGATTGTCACAGCTGGGGAATTTCAAAAATGTAATCTGGACGTGAGGACACTTTAGAAGAACGATATGCAATAGAATTCTGTTTTAAACTTGGAAAAAATGCCACAGAAACGTATGGAATGCTTCAGACTGCTTTTTCACCGTCTTGCATGAATCGAGCATCAGTTTTTGAGAGATTCAAGGAAGGCAGGGAGTCTGTGAGGGATAATGAGACCTGTGGGAGGAGTAAGGAAGTCAATATACCTGAGTTAATTGGCGAAAGAGTTAGGGTTAGGGTTACAATGTTGAGGTTCAGGAAGAGATTCTGTCGGAAGAGGTCAGCACTCTTCAAATCGGGTCAGTGGCATTTCGAGCAGGACAATGCACCATTCCTCAACTCCATCCTTGTCACAGACTATTTGACTAAAATGGGCATCAAGACAGTTCCTCACTCTCCCTGGGACTTTTGGTTATTCCCTAAGCTCAGAGGCTGTTGTTATGAGACAATTGAGGAGATGAAAGAGGCTGTGACAAAGGTAAATGACACGCTCAGAAGTTATTGGAACGGTACAACTAGTGCATTGACACCGGGGGAAATTATTTTGAAGGGGACTAGAGTTGCATGTATGTACTATCAATAAAAGTGCCCATATGAAAAAAGTCTGGAAACTTATTTAATGATCCTCGTAAATAGGGAAAATGCTTGATTAGAAAAACAGCATCGATTATATTAACAGTTTGTAATAAAAGAGACCGTGAAAGATTCATTTTAGAATTTGAACTGGATAGCTGAGATTAGATAGAAGATTTAGAAAAAAATTGAAGAACTGGTCAAGCTTGCTGTTACTTGAACTCAAGTAAAAGCTGACAGTTTTTACCAATGTACACAACATTTCGACCACCAACAACAAAATTTAAAAGAAAAATAGCAATGACAGCAATATAGATACGTTGAGCAATAAACGAAGGAAATTACATACAAGATGACCATGACATGGCTAAGAAGAGGAAACTTCATGAGATGAACTGAATCTCTTTTGATAGAATTACAAAATAATGCCATAAGCACAAATTCTGCTTCATAAAAAATGACAGAACGTGGAAAAATCACCAATACAGTTTATATGATGATATAGATTAAACAGTAAATCGTATAATTAGGGAATCCAGCAAACTGGAACAAGATAAATACAAGATTAGACATGACTGGGTAGGAAAAGTGATCCACTGAGAATTGTGCAATAGATTAATTTCTGATGATGCTGATAAAGGTTATATGTTGAAACCAGAATCTCTTCTTGAAAGTGAAACGCAAAAAAATCTCTGAGACTTTGAATTATAAACGTATCACAAAACCTCAGCCAGAACACTAGACCTGGTTTTAGTTTACATGATAGAAAAACATTATTATCAAGTGTGTTATATAATAACCGAGGGATTTCGGTTCATGCCTTTGAGTTTAGTTAGGCTGAGAAACTTTCGGCTCAGCACATGGGTTAGTTAGGTGCAATATTGAGGCAGGTGTTAACGCGGGCGCGCGTGGGTGGATGGAGGTGTCACTCAGATGTCATTGTCCGAGACGAAACGCGGTGACAGGGTGTGGGTGACGTCACGCACCGGAAGCGCGCAGAGGTTTGTGGAGATTTGAACAAAGTTAGAGAGTCGGTTACTAGACGCCAAACGAGAAGGATCGATTTTTGGAGCTCGCAGACGCGAGGCGAACGTGCGCCCTCTGGGGGCCACACGAGATGGGGGCCAAAGGAATAAGATAGCATAGAAGATTGTGTCTCTCCTCCTTACGTCGAAACCTTTAACTCACAGTTAATAAAAAGCTTTCATACCTGAACAAGAAGTCGTTACGTGTTTTCGAATTTTGAGATTCCTATGTTCTTTATATGTTCTATCGTTATGAACATTATATGTCCATTTCGCACATGGCCATATTCGTGTATATGGCTATGTAACAAGTGAAGTTTGCCATTCCATGAAAGTGACAGTGATACCAATTTTAGTTGGTACACTTAAAATTGTCCCCAGAACCACTTACCCCCACAAAAAAATTGCGAGAATTTGAAATCTGAGAAAGAATCGATATCATCCAAATTATATAGTTAGGATTATGTAGAATACTCAATAGAGTCCTGGTTATCTGAGGATATTTGCTGTCAGTTACACCTCAGCGAAAGTTCAACAATTAATGCAGGTGTAAAAAAAACTGGCAATGAGTGAAAGAAGAAGAAGAAGAAGAAGAAGAAGAAGAAGAAGAAGAAGAAGAAGAAGAAGAAGAAGAAACGAATACTTGGCAAGTATCTCTGGTAAAGAACTCAGGACTTGATAGGAAAAACCCACCGAGAGAATAATTATAATTAAGTGAGGTTTAGGATAAAAAATTGATCGTCCAATCACTGTCAGAAGACCCGAGCTAGTTCTCACAAAGAAGAAATCCCCGTACTATCTGGTGGACTTGGCCATTCCAGCAGTTGAAAATTACTAATAAATGAAAACGAAAAAGTCACTGGACCTTGCCTGAGAGCTGACAAAAAACGTTGAATGATACGAAAAGAGATTTGTGGAAATAGAAATACGAGGGAGAATTGAGACTTCAGACAAAAGCACTACTTACATTGACTAGAATATTTAGAAGGTCCCTGGAGAGCTTAGGACACTTTCTTAGCTTTAGAGAGAGTCACCATGTGTGGTGTAAAAAAACTGACAAAAATCAGAAAAAATGAATGAAACATATTTATTTATACATGGTTCCATTCTTTTAAGAGCGTCCATATTTGTGGTTGATTGAATTACCCGATGATAATAAAGGGAGTTTATAAAATAAAACAATTTGATTCGGAGCATCACCATTCAAGATGACCGTTTGATCAGAATTGGGCTAAGAACTTTGTAGAATGGACCCTATTTTTCTTTTTTTTTTAAAAGAGATCTCAGTAACACGTTTATCTTTATTTCATTAACTAATCTGCATTATATAATGACCGTCATTTATACTGTAAATTATATTTATATTTTTCCCCTGGGTATATTTCTTTCATCTTTATATCTTCGGAATTATTTGGCTCTAATAATATCTAACTGCATGCATTATAGATCGTCCATATAATAATATTATCTTCCTGTGGGATTGAAGCTGAAATTTATTTGTTATAACATTAAGCCTGTAACTTTGGCCGCGATGATACTCGAAATATAATTAATCTAGCTAATAAACTTTCGTCTATGGCAAATTAAATCTGATAAAGTTTTTCTAATCCGATGTCGTCGATCCATTTATTGGAAATACTGGGAACAATAGGAAATAAAATAACTTCACATATGTCAGATCATTTACCAGTTCTATCTGTAAATATTTGTATTTCACCAGATATTCGGGCCTATATTCACATTCTACTTAATTGGTTTTGTTTTGTTGTGTTTTGTGGGGCATATCAACCTTTGTGGATTATTTAATGCAAAATCCTGTTTATATATATATATATATATATATATATATATATATATATATATATATATATTAAATAACTTACTGAATAAAAGCACTAACTGTAAGGGACAAAAAAAAACTGCCAGTAATTCGAAGATAAAAATATACTACGAATCACTGTCTAGGGGAAAAAAATATCGAAAAAAAAGACCAACGTTTCCACACCAATTGAAAAAAATCAATAGCTACGCAATCGATTGGTCAAAAGAAAAAAACACCGTAAAATGCTGCTAAGCCACAAGTACAAAAAGTGCTCAATACGAAGTAGAGCAAAATAGTTACAAAAACTATTTCGTGAGTCAGGAACTAACCTACTACAGCTTCGCCGAAACAGAATTAGGCACCCTGATGAGCTATTTTGGCGAAACTGTAGTAGGTTAGTTCCTGACTCACGAAATAATTTTTGTAACTATATGTGTGTGTGTGTGTGCATGCGCGTGCGTGTGTGTGTGTGTGTGTGTGTGTGTGTGTGTGTGTGTGTGTGTGTGTGTGTGTGTGTGTGTGTGTGTGTGTGCACGTGTGTGATTTGTAAGAGAATAGTTTGAAGGCTACATTATTCTAAAACGAACCAAGGCGTATTTGTTTGCACACAGTTAAATGATTTCAAATATTGCTATTTAACATTGATAATTCGATTTAATGTTAATCCCTATTAAAAGATTAAGCACTTAAATGCAACTCGTCGAAGGGACCCTAACAGATACAATTACTCCAGGTCAAAGTGGACCTTAAAGTAATAGTAATGAAAGGGTAATAGTCTTGGAGTGCTGAAGAAATTTACTCTCACTTGGATATCAGTAAAACCATAAGTTATTACTGGTTAAAATCCTGTCAAGAGAATAATATTAATGATGATAATAATAATAACCTCCCAAATAGGGGACTTTGCCGTTCTGGCTGATCACACGGAAACTGAAGGAAAGCGAAAAGAGAGATAAGTACTTGCCAGAGAATTAAAAAAAAAACTATGAAACATGAAAATGACAGCGATACCAATTGTAATTGATGCGCTCGGTACAGTCATCAAAGGATTAGTACAGGAACTAGAGGACTTTGAAATAAGGGGACGAAAGGAGACCATCCAAAATACAGCTTTATTGAGATCGGCCAGAATACTAAGAAGAGTCCTGGAGACATGAGAAGACTTGCTGTCCCTCAGACCCCATTGGAAACCCATCAGCTAACGCTGGTGTGAGAAAACACTCAAATGAGTAAAATAATAATAATAATGAACAGTGGTTTAAGATAATAACAAGTTAACCAATAAAAAAATGCTAATTAATTTTACTCCACAAGTTATTCAATATTGAATTCTAATTTTTTTCAGTATGCATTCAGACAGTCCCTCTATGACGGGCAGTATGTGACACAAGGGCAAATTCATATATTTTTTGTTGCAGGGTAAATAAATGGTATCGGGGTGTTATAGAATGATTTATCAAAATAGTCACCAGCCCGAAAAAAGATAACTTGAAAGAGTTCAACATTTCTTCAAGTGTGCTAGGTGTAACAAGATATGCTGAATTTAGCACTCCGGATCTTTCTTATTAGAGTCACTATCTAAATAGCGGCGGGAACTGGCACCCATCTCTAGAGGAAGGAGTAGGTTTGCTTGGTTAGGCTTTATGGCATATCCACCATTTTAGGTTATTTAATGCCAAATTGTCTTTATACAAAAAAATCAAGTATATGATTTGTAAACACATTTTGTTTATAACATTTCAAAATGAATCTGAGCTTTTTTTTTCTTTTTTGCTCGCAGTTAAATGGTTTGAATCATTTCTATCAAACACGAATACTTCTACTTACTATTATCCGTTTGTTTGCGCACATTTAGATGGATGTTCATATATGATTTGTAAAGGAAAAGTGAGTAGTTAATTTCATTTTTAAACGATGAAGAACTTAATTGTTGGCATACTACTATTGCTATTGTTTCTACACTGTCAAATGTTATCAATTATTGCTATCTACCACTTTTAATTCTTTTCAATATTAATCATCTGTTTGCATACGGTAAAGTGGTTACACTTATTTTACTCTAATTGTTCAATTGAACACTATTTATTCAGTTAAATGGCTCCAAGAATTTCTATATATCTATAACAAATCAAATAAACATCAGTCATTGTTTACACACAGTTAAATGATCAAACAGTTCTATTTCGTATAATTCAGTTTTGCAGAAATCATTAGTTTACTCAATACTTAAATGTCAAACAGTTCTATTTGACCCATTGATTGGATCCTGTCATGTGCTGCCAATCTATTGTATATTAACCTACGACCCGACAGGGCTGTCAAAATAGGAAATGCACCTGTGTAAATAACAGGTGCATCCAATCGAAGAATATCAGAATATAACCTTGACCGTGGACGGGTTGAATGAGTGCGATTTTTGACGCCCACAAGAAGGTGGGTGTTGAACTATTCTATAATTCAGTGCACAGGAAATTCAATCAGTTTGAAGATCAGGTGAGTTGGAGATAAGATGCGGTAGAGAAAAGCAGCACCCAGGGAGGCTGGGCCCCCAGGCCCCCGGATGAGCAGCCTAGGAGAACGGGAAAGAAACGCTGTTTTGGCCATAGGAGTAGGGGTCAATATGTTGCAGTTCTGTTTGGTCTCCAACTCCCTCTCACACACAACCCTTTCAAATAAAGTGAGAGGTATATTTTTCTAAAGAACTGTGTCGCACGTCTTTATTGTGTCGTCGTTATGATTATGCATGCATTTGCATGAGTATACAACAAGTCCAGGTCAGAGTTGATCTGGGAGCAATGGGATTTAAAAAATACTTCATATTCCCTAAGGTTCTAGGACAGGAGCCTCACCATCAGATGATTTAATGGCATATCAGGAAGCTCTCTCCTCGATAACGGTTGATACTACTTATATATATATATATTTTTTTTTATAACAATGATGATAATTTTGCAAGGATAATTAGAATATAGAAAAAACACATAAGGTTAATGGAATATATTAATTCTTAAACAATAATGATACTAGAGGGTACAATAAAATACAAATTTGAATTATTACCAAAATAAACGTGACAAGAAAAATAGTTATCAAGATGACCGTGTTGTTAATGTTTAATGACGACGATCAAGATGGAAATAGAAAATGAATTTATTATTATTATTATTATTATAGTTGCTGTTGTTGTTATAGTTGCTGTTGAAGAATAAAGGAAATTCGTTCAGATCAACATCCGGTGTTTTCTGCGTCATGACTGAATATGACATTGGGATTAAGTTTCTAACCTTACACCGGCATTAATTCATTTTCTTCTACGATATTGCTCATTCAGTTTTCTAATTAAATATTTTCATTTCAAAACAATTTTTTATGGATCGGATTTTCTGTTCTTTCTTAATTTTATCCTTCTTTAGAAATTGTTCGTTTTCTTCTGCAGCTTTTATATTTCTTTCTTTGTGAAACTATTATTATTATTTACTTCTTTGAAAGGTTTTTTTTTACACCAGCGTAAGCCAACAGTTTCTCACTGGAGTTTGAGTGACAGCAAGCCTCCTCAAATCTCCAGGGCTCTTTCCAATATACTAGTCGATCTAAATAATGCAGTAGTTTGGATGGTTCCCACTCGTCCAATTGTTTCCAATTCTACCAGTCCTTGAACCAGAACTTTGGTTGCCCAGTCGGCTGTGGATGTAGAATACACCGACTGCATCTTTGCAGAGGGGTAAGACCCCTCCAACAAGTATCCTGATATGACATAAAACAATCTGGTGGTGAGGTTCCACTGATGCTGGAGCTTTGGGGAATGCAGAGTACCACTTCATTTCCATCGATCCCAGGTTTACTCAGGATCAGAATGGTAATACCTGATAGTATCATATCTGGGGGTCAAATAGAACTAAAATGTACTTAAGCCTAACTGTTTTGATATATAAACTTCTGCTTAACTGAATTGTTTGAAATGGAACATTCTGACATTGAAACTATACTTACAATAACTGAATTGTTTTGAAATAGAACGGATGATTTGTATAAAAATGGATTTGGCATTAAATAACTTACAAAGATTGATATGCCATAAAACACAAACACCCACTCACCCAGACCTTTGGTGACTGTACCAAGAGCACCAATAATAAATGGTTTTACTATCACTTTCATGTTCCACAGTTTTTTCAGTTCCCTAGCTAGGTCCAGGTACTTATCGTTCTTTTTCCTTTCTTCCAATTTTACTCTGTGGTCAGCCGAGACAGCAAAGTCAACAATTTTTCAAGTTCTCTTTTTTTTTTTTTGTTTATTATCAGTAGGTCAGGTCCTCTGACCAAGATTAGGGGATTCGTTTATATCACTAAACCCCAAAGAAGTTTGTGCGTCTAATTCTCCAAGACAGATTTTGGGTTGTTTATATACCATTCGTTCGTGTAGTCAAATTTAAACTTTTTGCACAATCCCCAGATGATCACCTTGCCCACTCAGTCGTGTCTAGTGTTATACTGTTTCTACGCTAGTAGGCTTCATTTGTTTTAATTATTATTTTACTTTTTTGAGTGTTTTTCACACGTTAGCGTTAGCTGATGATTTTTCAGAGGAGTTTAAGCGACAGCAAGTTTCCTGAAGTCTCCAGGACTTTTCTCAGTATTCTGGCAGATCTTAATAATGCAATAGTCTGGATGGTCTCTACTTGGCCTCTGATTTCGAATTCTTCGAGTCCTTTTACCAATCCAAGTACACTAATTATAATTTGTGTCACGGATCCCTTCATGTTCCATTGCTTTTTTTGTTCTCTCGCAAGTTTCAGATATCTAGTTCTCTTTTCGCTTTCTTTTAATTTTACTTTGTGATCTTTCTTCCTTTGCATCTTTTTTTTTTTTTTTTTTTTTTTTTGCATATCACTAGATCTGGTCTTCTGGCTGAGATTAGATGATTTGTTTTTATCCCAGAGAACTTTGTGCATTTCATTTTCCAGGACAGATGCTAGTTCATGCTTATACGATATGATAGTCTTTGTATTCATGCTATTCCTTTAAGAGTTTTTCACACTAGCATTAGCTGATGGTTTTCCCCTGCAGTTTTAGTGACAGCAAAACTCCACAAGTCTCCAGGACTCTTATCAATATTCTGGCCGATCGTAATAATTCTGTGCCTTGCATGGTCTCCACTCGTCCTATTATTTCCACGTCTCCCAGTCCTTTTACCGATCCTTTGGGAATTGTACCGAGTTCACCAATCAAAACTGGTATCACTGTTACTTTTATGTTCCATAGTTTTTTGTTTTACTCTTATTTTACTCATTATGAGGTTTTCACATCAGTGTTAGCTGATGGTTTTTCACAGGAGTTTGAGTGACAGCAAGTCTCCAGGACTCGTCTCAGGATTCAGGCCGTTCTAGCAAGGTCGAAGTATACATGCAATTTTTCACATCAGCTAATTCTGACAGACTTTCACTGGATTCTTAGTGACAGAAAGTCTCTTTAAATCTGCAGGACTCTTCTCAGTATTGTGGCTTGTCTCAACAATGCTGTGTTTTGAATGGTCCCAAATTGTACTCCGATTTCCCATCTTCTAGCTCCCTTATGAAACGTTTGGATTCTGTTCCAAGCGCGTCAATTATTATCATTTACTCCTTTAGAGTTTTTCACATCAATGTTAACTGATGGTTTTTCACTGGAGTTTGAGTGACAACAAGTTTCCTCAAGTCTCCAGGACTCGTCTCAGGATTCTGGCCGTTCTTAGCAATGCTGTCATTTGGATAGTCTCTACCCGTCCGCTAACTTCCAAGTCTTCCAGGCCTTTTAATAATCCTTTAGTTATTGTGCTTAACGCACCAATCACAATTGGCATAATCGTTACTTTCATGTTCCACAGCTTTTTCAATTCTCTAGCAAGGTTGAGGTACTTATCCTTCTTTTCACTTTCCTTCAGATTTATTCTGTGGTCCGCCGGGACAACAATCTTTAAACTCCTCGCGATTTTTTCACACCAGTTGAAAGTGGTTGTCTTTCACTGGACTCTGAGTTGCAGTAAGTCTCTTTATGTCTCATGGTCTCTTCTGAGGAAACTGACTGATCTTCAAAAGGCTGCGGTTAGATCTTCTCGATTTATCCACAGATTTCTTCTTTTTTTTTAGCTCTCTGGCAAAATATAATTATTTTTCTATCAATATGCTTCCTTTAATTTCCTCTATTTGATCCACTGGAAGAGCAAAATCAACGAAATGACAAGTTCTTTTAACATTATCTCAGTCTTCTCAAGTATTTTTAGTTTTTTTAACCAGCCTTAAATTTTGGGTACCGTTCCAAGCTCAATAGTCAGAGTCGTTATCACCCTCAGTCCCATTTCTCTGGCAACGTCTAAGTATTATTATTTTACTCTTTTGAGAGTTTTTCACATCATCGTTAATTGATGACTTTTCATTGGAGGTTGAGACGATTGTATCAATTGTGATTGGTGCTTTTGGCACAACAACTAAAGGAATATCAAAAGGCCTCGAAGACTTGGAAATTGGCGGACGGACAGAGACTATCCAAACGACAGCATTGCTAAGAATGGACAGAATCCTGAGACGAGTCCTGGAGACTTAAGGAGACTTGCTGTCACTCAAACTCCAGTGAAAAACAAACAGTTTTTCACATCATCGTCAATTGATAACTTTTCATTGGAGTTTGAGTGACAGCAAGTCTCCTCAAGTCTCCATCACTCCTCTAAATATTCTGACCGATTATAATCATGCTGTACTTTGGATGGTCTCTATTCGTCTTCCTATTTCAATGTCCTCCAATCCTTGTACAGTCACTTTGGTGACTGTACCGAGTGCGCCAATTACAATTGGTGTCAATGTCCCTTTCATGTTCCATAGATTTTTCACTTCTTTTGCACGGTCCAGGAACTTATCTCATTTTTCGCTTTCCTTCAGTTTTACCCCGTGGTCACTTCAAACGGCGAAGTCGACTATTCGGCAGGTTCTCTTTTTTGTTGTTCATTATCATAAGGCCAGTTCGTCTGGTTAAGATTAAGTGATCGTATAAAAAATGTGAAGTTTGTGCTTCTCGTTTTCCAGGATGGATTCTGGTTGTACATATACCATTTGGTCGAATGGTTAGATTTCAATTTTTTTTGGCATAATTTCCAGTGGATCACCTTTCTCGCCCAGTCATAATCAATTTCTCTTTACACTGTTTACACTGACTTAATGCATTCGTTTATTATGTGGTTGGTCTTTTCGTCTCTATTACCACATACTCTATTTTGTTGGATCTTGTCTATTCTTGCTTTGATATAGTTAGTCCTTATGACGTTATTTTTTGCTGCAATCAGAAAAGATTCGGTTTCTGTATTGAAGTCTCCCTTTCTTAGCCTTGTCTAAGATTTCTCGGGCGAAATTTCGATTGTTTGCCCTATGAAATGTTCAAACAATGGTTTTTCTTCCTATTTTTGTTTTCTGCTTATTTTGGTTCGGCTGATACTCGTGATGTTTGTATTGTTTCTGGTCGCTGTAAACAGTCTTCCTCTGAACTTTTTTTTGCCCAGTCGGCTGGGGTTGTAGAATACACCGACTGTACCTCTGCTGAGGAGTAACACCCCCCCCAATGAGTTTCCTATATATGACACTAATAATTCTGATGGGGAGGTTCGAGTGATGCTGAGTCTTTGGGGAATACGGAGCACCCCTTTATTGCCATTGTTCCCAGGTCCACTCTGGTCCGGCGTGGTAGCACCTGATAAGGGTCCTATCTATGGGTTAAATAGAACTAACTGCATCCTTAATTAAACTGAATTGTTTGACTAGGCTGAGTGGTTTGGGGTGATAGTGTTTTTAACAGTTGAACCGTACTTACATTTAAGCTGCGTGCTTATGCTAAACGGAATTATTTGATATGGAACTGTTTTTTGACATTGAAACTGTACTGACACTTGAGTGATTTGTTCAATATAGAACTGTTTTGACATTTAACTGTGTGTAAACGTAACTGTACTTATACTAAATTGAATAAGCTGAATTAGAACTGCTTGACTAATTACATAGCTTGAAATAGAAATGTTTTTCACAATTAAATTGTACTTATATTTAAATTCGTATTTATCCTAAACTGAATTGTTTGAAATAGAGCTATTTTCATAAAAATGTATTTGGCGTTAAATATCCTACAAAGGTTGATATGCCATAAAACCCAAACAACCAACCAACGACCATCATAACGTTTTCAGGGATTTTTCGAGGTCTATCGATGCATCGAGGTTATCTTGAATGCTGACATATCTTCTTCCATCATCTTTTCTTGACACATATTCTGTCTACATCATCTCTGGGTTGTAGGGCTTTATGCATCGTCATAAGTTTTCTTCTCTGGGGTCTATTTGTTGAAGTTCTTCTCTCATACACTACTATTATTTAACTCTTTGTTTATCACGCCATTGTTAACAGGTGGCAATTCACTTAGTGACATTTTGTCTCATCAGATCCCCCAGATTCTTCTAATATCACCGTCACCCTCATTTTATACAGATCTTTTAGTTCTCCGGCTTGATTCAAGTATTTGTCGATCTATTCATTTTAATATAATTGCTTATTAAGGCATTATTTTTGGATGCTTTAAGAAGATATTCAATTTCGCTCCGCAGATTTCCTTTTTGTTGCTATGTCCATGTTTTTGTGTGTGCAATATCGCCATTTTGTCGCTTTAAATATCCATACAGTTTTTTTCTTTCTTGTTATTATTTCTAGCACTTGTTATTTTTCTGTCCGTATTTACACAGCCAATGTCTTTCTTTGCTTTTTTTTAATGTAGTCCACGATTCCTTGTATTGATGCATCCATGTAGTATTCAATACGGAAGATTTCTTCTGTTTTTCTTCACACATATAATCTACTTCTGTAATC
Source organism: Sepioteuthis lessoniana (assembly GCA_963585895.1). NCBI lineage: Eukaryota > Metazoa > Mollusca > Cephalopoda > Myopsida > Loliginidae > Sepioteuthis > Sepioteuthis lessoniana. The sequence goes on from OY757904.1 coordinate 149,797,949, forward strand.
GGATGTAAAGCTTTGCATATTGTCATCAAATTCCATGTCCTTTGGTCAAGTTGTCTGAGTTCCTCCCTTATTCATTTAAGAATACTCCTGAGATTCTTAAAAGAGGGACTGCCCAAATACGTGGTGCCTTCAATAAGTTTCCAGACATTTTTTTGGTCGCAGACTCTTGAAAATTCAGTATGTTATTGCTATACATGTGATGAGATGACTGACCAACGTTTATGATTTCAGGTTCAAATGAACAGCTACAGCAGCAATTGGAATACACCCTACTAAAGCCTGATTGTCACAGCTGGGGAATTTCAAAAATGCAATCTGACACTTTAGAAGAACGACATACAATAAAATTCTGTCTTAAACTTGGAAAAAATTCCACAGAATCGTATTGAATACTTCAGACTACTTTTCGAGCATCTTGCATGAATCGAGCATCAGTTTTTGAGTGGCATAAGAGATTCAAGATTGATTGGCCAAAGGGTTAGGGTTAGGGTTACTATGTTGAGGTTTTAAGGGAATTCAGCAAGAGATTCCATCGGAAGAGGCCAGCACTCTTCAAATCGGGTCAGTAGCATTTCCACCAGAACAATGCACCAGTCCACAACTCCATCCTGGTCACAGACTATTTGACCAAGATGGGCATCAAGACAGTTCTTCAGCCTCCCTACAGTCCAGACCTTTCTCCCTGTGAATTTTGATTTTTCCCTAAGCTCAGTGGTTGTCGTTATGACATAATTGAGGAGATGAAAGAGGCTGTGACGGTCATTGACACGCTCATACAAGAGGACATTCATAGGGCCTTCCAGAAGTTGTTGGAACGGTGTAACAAGTGTATTGCAGCCGGAGGAGATTACTTCGACGGGGACTAGAGTTTCATGTGTGTACAGAGTTTCATGTGTGTACTATCAATAAAAGTGTCCATACGAAAAAAGTCTGGAAACTTATTTAATGATCCATGTATTTATCTCTTTGATGAGATTTCTGCTAAAGACCTTGCTTTCAAAAGGTTTTCTCTCGTTCGTCTGAAGTACTGTTTTGTAATTTTTTCCTTCATCAGCGATTGTTTGATGGTTTCTGCCTCTACTATTGGTAAGTATTTCTATTTTCCTTTTCTCTAAACGTTGTAGTTCTTTCATCATTTGGTAGTTCTATTCCTTCCTTAGTTTCACTTTTTCCAATTTTCATCATGAGTATTGCTATGTCAAATTCCATTCCTATATCCTGGCTGTATATTCTTATTGTTGAATCAGGTCTCCAGTTCTTTTGCATTTTTTGCAAATACCTTGATATCAAATGTAAGGTGATTAATCTTTCTTGCAATTTTGTAAATTCGTAGCCCTCTGTACATTTCCTATGTGGTTGATTGGCAATATTTCTTTCACGAATAGCAGTACCGAGAGTGTGCCTTCCTGGAATATATGACTTTTTTGATTTTTCCTATTGAAAGAGTTTGTTGTCTTGCTGGCAGTTCCACTCGACAGTTTTCCGTGGGTTTCATGATAAAGTTTTTGACTGTTATATATTTCAGACATTTTCAGAATGAACCTGGGAGCAATGGTTTGTAAAGAGTACCTGACATTCCCCAAATCTCCAAGGTTGGAGTCTCACTAACAAAATGATTCAAGGTCATATACAGGAAACTCTTTGTGGGTGAGTCTTACTCCTCTGCAGTGATACAGTCGGTGTATTCTACTGACCAAACCAACTTGGGTGTCAGCGATTCAGGTGTATGGTCACCTTGAGGCCTGCTTTAAGTTTTTCCAATTCTTTTTCAAGTTATTTATCCAGTATTATTCTACTCATTTGAGAGTTTTTCACGCCAGTGTTAGCTGATTGTTTCTACCGGAGTCTGATTGACGGTAAATCTCCTCAAGTCCCCAGGGCTCTTCTTAGTATTTTGTCCTATGTCAACAATGCAATATTTTGGATGGTCTCCACTTGTCCTCTAACAGTTGTTTGGTGACTGTGCCGGGGGTACCAGTTACAATTGGTATCACCGTCACTTTCATATTCAATAGTTTTTTAAGCTCTCTAGCAAGGTCTAAGTACTAAGTCCTCTTTTCGCTTTTCTTCAGTTTTACCCTGTGGTCAGAACGGTAAAGTCCGCTATTCGGCAGAGTCTCTCTCTCTCTCTCTCTCTCTCTCTCTCTCTCTCTCTCTCTCTCTCTCTCTCTCTCTCTCTTGTTTTTTTTTTTTTTTTTTTTTGTTCACTATCATTAGGTTTGGTCATCTGGCCAAGGTTAAAGGATCATTTTGTATTTTAAAATCCCTAAGAATTTATGCGTCTCGCTTTCTAAGACGGACACTAGGTTTTGCATATACCATTTATTTGTAAGGCCAGATTTAAACTTCTTGCACAATTCCCTGTTGATCACTTTGCTCACCCAGTCGTGTCTTGTCTTATACTCTCTTTGTACTAATTGACTGCATTATTATTAATAGTAGAAGTAGTAGTAGTATTTTGTGAGTTTTTCACAACATTTCTAATTGGTGTGTGCGTTTGAGTTTATTTTTTCTGGAGTCTGACAAAGAACTCGTCAAATCAGCTCTCCAGTACTTTGATATAAAATAATCGTATATGCAAAACCTCCTAAGAAACAACTACATGTATATATTCTCTAACCACTCGGCACAAAATAACCCTTGACGGTTTAAAATGAAGTTAAACTGAATACTTTAATCAATCTTCAAAATTTGTAACGAGGTTTTATCCGGTTTGGTTTGTTTGGTTTGTTGGGTTTTATGACATATCAACCTTTGCAGGTTATTTAACGCCAAACCCATTTTTATGGAAATAATCTGTTCTTTTTCAAACAATTCAGTTTAGCATGCATACACAGTTTAATTGTCAAAACATTTCGCCAATCGCCCGGGAGATCTGGGTTCAATCCCAGGTCGAGTCATACCAAAGACTCAAAAAATGGTACTTGATGCCTCCTTGCTTAACACTCAGCATTATAAGGTACGGATCAAGGGTAAAGTAGAGCAATCCAGGGAAGGAGTAGCGCCCTCCCCTACACCTTGGTGTAGTAGCTATCGAAAAGGGAGCCTTCGGGTTACCCTCGACTATGGTCGCCAACTTTACTTTACTTATAGTTTAATTGTAAAAAACATTTCTATTTCGAGTTATTCAGTTTAGTCAAGCAATTCTACTTCAGCTAATTCAGTTTAGTGAAAGTACAGATTTTGTTTACACACAGTTACGTGTCAGAACAGTTCTATGTTTAACAATTTAGTTTAGTGGAAATACCGTTTCAATGTCAAAAACAGTTCTATTTGAAATAATTCAGTTTAGCACAAGCACGCAGTTCAAATGTAAGCACGGTTCAATTGTCAAAAAACTTTTCTATTGCAAGATATTCAGTTTAGCATTAGTTTGCTGTTAGTTCTATTTAACTCATAGATAGAGCCCTATCAGGTGCTAATACGCTGGGCCAGAGTGGACCTGGGAGCAATGGCAATGAAGGGGTGCTCCGTATTCCCCAAGGCCCTAGCATTACTTGGACCTCACCATCTGACTGTTTAGTGTCACATCCAAGACACTCGTTGGGGTGGGGATTTACTCCCCTGCAGAGGTGCAGTCAGTGTATTCTACAACCCCAGCCGACTGGGCAAGGTTTTGTCCGGGATCAGTTCGCTGATTTGAACTCCTGATATGAGCAACAGGCGACACGAATATCTTGGTAGATAATTGATCCACTGATTTAGAAATTTTGGCTTAATGTCGCACAAAACTATATTTAAAAGGAATACAAAGGAGACAGTCAATTCGACAAGAAGTTATAAGCAAGAAGAAGTTACTGCCCAGCTATCGTTTTAATGGTAACAACTCGGTTCTACTACAAAGATTAATATGCCATGGAAAAAACAAAGAAACAAAAGACCAAAGTAACTGACGTTTTACAGCAAGATTTGTAAAGATTTTCACCGAATAATAACAAATAGTTTTAAATCGTGAGACATTCAAAGGATCAAAGTCAGATAGCTTGTAAACCATTACTGCACAATAAGCCAATGTGTATTTAAAGAGATTAACTTACATTGACACAAAGCCACAAACTTGCAGCGCTTTGTAAGTATTAAATTTAGTTTACTAAAAACGGTCTGCGACACAAGTCTGATAGTTATTGATCGCTCAGGGGCAAGAATGTTTTTGCTTTTTTGGAACTAAACCACAATAGAGGAACATCCACCGAATATTAAATTGCATAAAATACCTAAAGGATCACTGTTCAACAACGAGGTGCTCACTCATAACGACTTGCGAGATAAGCTAAGACTAATATTAATTTTTATTATCCACTGTATGATTATTTTTGTTTCTTTGCTTTTTATTTTTTTTCTGTCTTATATTATTTTTATTTTTACGTTTATGTTGTCGCTTTTAATTCATTTTCCAATTTATTGTTATCGCAGTATTAATCCTTTCCTAATTGCTTTTCTGTATTTTTCATCGTCCTTTTTTGTATATTTTATTCTTTCGTTCTTTCTTTCTTATTTATAATTAAATATTTATTTCTTCTCATAATCTCCTTCCATACTTCTTCATTATCTGATTTCTACTCTTTCGCGTGATATCTCTTCTTGGTCATTTCTAACTTCTTTATTTAAATATCATTATTTATTTCTGTCATGTTTTTCTTATTCCTAATTATTATTCTTACTTTTACTTGCTTATTTACTCATATTTATATATAACTTGACCGACTGGCGTCAAAGGCAACTCCAATGCTCCCTTTTCAATAGATACTACACCGAAGTGTAGGAGAAGGCGCTATTTCTTTCCCTGGATTGTTCCATTTACTCTTGATTCGTACCATATAAATACTGAGGTCATGCAAGGAAGCGTCAAGTATCACTTTTTAGTCTTTGGTATGACTCGACCAGCGACTGAACTCCGCTCTGCCGGATGAAACCCATTGTTTATATTTCTCTTGTTTTCTATAACTACTACTACTACAAATAATAATAATAATAAGAAGAAGAAGAATTTAATTTACTAAGCTTTTTGCTTAGATGTGGCACAAGGCCATGTGAAAGGGCCACCCAATGAGACTCGAACTCACTCGTGTAGGTTTGCTAGTCCAGCTTGCTAACCATTACACCACCAGAGGCGCCTAATAATAATAATAATAATAAGAAGAAGAAGAAGAAGAAGAAGAAGAAGAAGAAGAAGAAGAAGAAGAAGAAGAAGAAGAAGAATATGCACACATATAGTCGCACACACATATACACATACAGAGTCACATACGCAAATATCTCTATGGATACAGACATATAGATTCAAGTCATTTTGGTCGTAGTTGTGCATACTGGAACATTATCTTCTCTTTGACACATCCTCTCCTTGCTTACCATCATCATCATCATCATCATGTCGTGCCGCTAGCACGGATATCCCTGACCCTCTATCGCCACTTCTCCCTTTCATTCATCGCTTCTGGCAGGTCTTCAGGGCTACATCCCGTATCCTCAAATAGCTGCTGTATGTATGTTCGAGCAGGTCGTCCTGCTTTTGCTTGACCATATGCGGGGGTCCATATTCCTGAATTGATTGCACTTTCTGAACCTCAAAACAATTTTATTTTGCTATTCCCCAAGACAGTTTTGTATATAAGAATGGTTTGAACAGTTTAAGACGCCATTCATTCTTTCTACCAAATCATGTCTTGAAGATTCTTCGCTGCCTATTAGCTAACGAGCGGTAATGTAACACCGTAGTAAGTGAGTCCGAACTCTAATCGTGCAAAAAGCGTTCACTTTTGGATTCACTTTACACCAATCAGCAATGGGTTATATAGTAGCACAACTTGTCATTCAAAAAGGAAGGCTTAGACATTAAATAACCCTGGAAGGGTGATACGCTATTAAAAACAAAGAAACCAAAACCTGAGGGCTGAAGCGAGAAACTGAGAATCACCAAGTGCCGTTGATTGGGTCTACGCTATTTTGACTAAGATCAACATATTCTCTATCAACATTAATGAGCAATATTCCTTTATATGTACAGCAAGTCATAGAACAATATTACAAGCACACTCACACACAAAATGCACTCACACACACAGGTGCGCATATGTATATATATATATATATATGGAGAATGAAGAAGCATTTCCAATGACAGATATGAAAAATAAATAAAACGTTAATTTCCGACAAAATACTTAAACTTGGCATTCAATAGAATTACTACGGAGTGCTTTTCCTTGGTCGAACCATCTAGAAAACTTCTCTTGACATTCAATAGAATTACTTCCGAGAGCTTTTCATTGGTTGAACTATTCATAAAAAATTCTTTTTTTATATAATATGAAGCAGTACGGTTATACATTTTATGTTTTCTATGTCCCTTAAAACTTACGGATTTCAATCTAGGAAACAAGTTGCAGAAATGTAGATCTGGTGTGCCTCGAGAGTACTGGTTTTTTGCCAAAAAAATAGCCGATCAGAATTTATCTTCACTGCCGAACAAAACGTCTAGAGAATTTTGACTAAAAGTCCTAGATTTCTAGATATCATCTCTTTCTAACATATAATACATAGCTGTAGACTATCTTCATTAAAATCTAAAGACTTAAAAAACTTAAGTAATCCCCCTCGATAGTTTTTATCGCACTTTGCATATAAGTATGAATGGGAGGCTCTTCTAATGTAATTGTTTTCGTTGTAGCAAATGGACACAGCAGTCCGAGTTCAAATTCTGGACGAGGTATTTGTATCTTTGATTTTACTAATACTCTTAGGAAAGGTATGCATTTAATTATTCTTCCTCCGGCTAAAGGTACGGTGGGAGAGACAGGGCTCCTTAAACCGTAGAATAGCTACCAATCAGAAGAAATAAAACACTATTTTTAAGTCTATTAAACTCCACTAAAAAATTGTCACATCCTGCTCATACGGAGGGTTTGGTATATATATATATATATATATATATATATATATATATATATATATATATATATATATATATATAAGCTAGTGTTCGATCTAGGGACCGATAAAATGAAACTTTGATTTGAATTTTATATCCTGTTTTAATATTCTATTTTTATCATCATTAAGTCGCGCTGATAGCATGGAGATCTTTGACACACACACAGACACACTCTCTCTCTCTCTCTCTCTCTCTCTCTCTCTCATCCACCCCTATTTTCCATCTCCCGGGCAGGAACCACATGGATATCCAGTCCTGGCTCTTCACTGGTTGACAGTATCCGAGAGAAGAGATTATTTTACGAACTATAAGTATATAGAAAACGGAAGCATGGGATGCAGCATAGTGAATGTGATGTCAGATGGATGAATCCAAAGTTGTGTCAATGATGCTGCACGCAAGAAACTTATAGGCCAACGCATGTCTAAAGGAAAAAAAATGTCATCGAAAGATATTCTATTTTATACTTTTGAAACATTGTAATTTTGCTCTTTATTTTCTTGCATCGAGAACTATAAAGATTTTAAAAACGATTTTAACGTTAAATCTTAATTCTAATATACACTGGTTTGGTTTCATGATTGAAAAATAAATATTTGAAAATGAAAAGTCTGCAAATGATTTCAAATTTGGCATTTAAGTTTGTTTTTCTTTTTTGGTAAATTCTTAAATCTTAAACATGAGCTAAACGTATTCTGAGCATTTTATTGTTCTTCCGGCATTTATATTGTTGTTTTTGTTGAATTTCTTTAAAGTAATGATGTTTGTTTGTTTGTTTGTTTGTTTGTTTAGATTTATTCAAAACAAATTACCAAAACAATCTATACAACAAAGAAATTCAATACCCACAGATGAATAAAAATGTCTGAAGAGGACTTGAACGGACGAAGCACGCGTCGCACAAATATACAGAATAATAATTTACCGAATTTGAAGTTATTTTTGGACTCATTCATTTTTATATATATATATTTATATTCATTCATTTTTATATATATATATATATTTATATGTATATATATATATATATATATATATATATATATATATATATAACTAAAAGTAAAGTTTGTGACCAGAAGACCCCTTTTCAATAGCTGCAACGACAAGGAGTAGAGAAGGGGCTACTCCTTTTCCTGGATTGCTCAACTTTACCTTCGATACGTACCTTATATTGCTGAGTGATAAGCAAGGCAGTATTAAGCACCATTTTTAACGTCTTATATATATATATATATATATATATATATATATATATATATATATATATATATATTGAAGAGTGTATATTTAGGCTGCAATTTGAATGGCAAGTTTTATTAAAGACGATGGAAGACTGTTTATCATGATATGTATGTGTGTGTGTGTGTGTGTGTGTGTGTGTGTGTGTGTGTGTGTGTGTGTGTGTGAAATAGAATAAACCCTTCCTGAGGAAGTATTTTAAGGAACAGATAAGTGACACATATTATCTATGGAGAGTATACGTATAGTACAAATGAAGGAAATAAAATTTTGCTTAAAGAGTAAGTTTTAAGAGTGTGTCTACTATATTAACTTGAACTCGAACCAAATGTACCAGATGCAACCCACTGAATATGCAGTGAGTTCAGCGAGGAAGTTATTAGTGACCACACTATCAAAAGTGATACCAGAGGATTTCAACTCGAAATGAGTCGCTTGTCAATGCAGCTCACAAACGACGGTCTGTAAGCAATGATCCTATTGTAGAGAAACCTTGTGTTCAATCTGATCTGCTTCTAACGTGACAGAGATTTGCATTATAGTCAAACACGAGATGGAAGTAAGTTTATATCTGCACGACATTGACATAAATTACTCAGTCGCAAAATAATATTCCGAAAATATGATGAAAGAAGAATTTTAAAATAGCACAAACTTTGTACATTATCTAATATGTTTTGTTACATAATTCAATGTTCTTTTTACTACCACTATTTTTCCTTTTTCGGGGGTGGTTGGGGTTTTATTTATCTTCGGTGATTTTGTTTTTATATTTTTTATTGTTTATTATTGTAATTTTTTCCTTTTATTCTTTTGTTTTTTTTTGTTCATTTTTACACTTTAGTGATTTTTCCTTTTTCCTCTTTTTTTTTCTTCCCTTCTTTCACTATTTTTACCCCATTTTCTTTTCCCTTCATTTCTCGTTTTCATTTTTAGTGATTTCTTTCTTTCTTTCTTTTTTTCTTTCTTTCCCCTTTGTTTTTAACTCTCTCATCATCTATATTATCAGTTAATTCTTTCTTTTTTTCTTTCTTTCTTTCTTTCTGTTTTCCTTTTGTTTTTCAATCTCTCACCATCTTCATAATCAGTTAATTCTTTCTTTCTTTCTTTCCCTTTTGTTTTTCACTCTCTCATCATCTTCATAAACAATTGATTCTTTCTTTCTTTCTCTCTTTCTTTTTGCCTTTTGATTTTCACTCTCATCATCTTCATTATCAATTAATTCTTTTCTTTCTTTCTTTCTTTCTTTCTTTCTTTCTTTCTGTTGGCTTTTTGTTTTTCACTCTCTTATCATCTTCATTATCAATTTATTCTTTCTTTCTTTCTTTCTTTCCATTCTACACTTTTTTCCTTCACTAAAACTGATCTTTCTGTCCAACTGACATTCACCTTTCGTTAATCTCTTTTCGATATTGTCTTCCCTTCATCGACCCTCAATATTATTCAAGCTTGAATTTTTCTTTTCGTATCTAATTTTGCCAGCCTTTTCCTTCATAATTTCTTTAACTTGGCTTTTGACATATTTTTTATCATCCTTTCTTCATTTCATTTTCTTTATAAAATTTATATTTAGAAAATATAGTTGCAGATTTCCTTCCGCCTTTCTTTTAGCTTGTATTTATTTCTATATCGCCACCGGGGGATAAGATATTTGTTTATTTCTTAATTTTCTCTCTCCTTTCCTTCCAACTTCTTTTTAAATTCAATGAATTATTCCCCTTCTTTATTTTCTATATATTGGCATATATCCATTTTTTCTATTTATTCTGCCTTTTGCTTCTCTACTTCCGACTATCTAAACTATTTAATTAATTTTTATCAAAGTCGTCCCCGGCCAAATAATCCAGGGAATCTTTTTAAATCTCGGTATGGGTTTCTGCCCCGATTTTCAATTAACTTAGTCACGAAAATGCACGAACCATTAATGCAACAACAAGAAAAACAAATCAAATGTTTAATATCTTTTTTTTTTTTCAAAAATATGAATAAAACAACATTTTCTAAATATTTTGTGTCTGATGCAATGATCAGTGATTGATTATCAACCACTATGTTGCGTATAATTAAGCATTGTTTTTATTGTTTTTGGTTTCTTACTAAATATTTTAACTCATTATAAAACGTCAGAGTGAAACGGTCTCGTTTATTATCACTGAATATTCTATGTTTTCTCTCTTGTGTTCAACTAATTTATTTCCTTTTTTAAGGAGAGTTCTTTAATGCATGGACACACACAGTGTTGTTGTTATTATTATTATTACTATTATTATTATTATTATTATTATTATTATTATTATTATTATTATTCAAACCTGCGTCAGCAGGTGATCTTTCACTGGTGTCCGAGTAACAGCAAGTCTTCTGAAGTCTCCAGGGTTCTTCTGAGTATTCTCACAGATTTTGCCAATGCTCTGGTCCGAAATGTCTAAATTCTTTGATTTTCCAGTTTCTCCTGTCTTTTCACCAGGATTTTGGAGCCCATTCCATGTGCACAAACTACGACTGGAATTACCGTCACCCTCAGGTTCCACAGCTTCTCATGGGCAATCTATTCATTTTGTCACTTGAAATATCCAGAAAGTTGTTTTTCCTCTTCTTTCCCTTTTCTAAATTTTGTGGTATAATTACTAGTAGTAGTCATCATCATCATCATCATCATGTCGTGCCGCCAGCATGGATATCCCTGACCCTCTCTCGCCACTTCTCCCTATCGTTCATCACCTCTAGCAGGTCTTCAGGGCTACATCCCGTATCCTCACATAGCTACTGTATGTATGTTCGAGCAGGTCGTCCTGCTTTTGTTCGTCCATATGTGGGGGTCCATAGGAGTACATCACTTACGAGCTCGTCCTTACTTCTCCAGCAGTGTCCTGCATATTTGGTTCGTCAAACTTGGATAGTTTTCGCGATGGGAGGTAGATGGCCGTATAGTTGGGGCTTTGTGGGGTGTTGCCTCCAGGACTTGTTCAATATTGCTCGCAGCATTATTGTGTAATTGCCGTCTAGCTTTTTCTCCAGCCGTTTTGTTAGCATCCAAGTAGTGCATCCAAGTACTGCTTGGAAGAAACTGCGTTTCATTTTATCGATCAGGTATGACTTCCATATGACCGATGGCTTATCGATAACAGTCCATGCCTTCGTTAGCCGCGTGTCGATGTCTTTTTCGATGGATGAGACACTGCATCCTAGGTAGGTGAACTTTTCCAACAGTTTCAGAGAGCTTCCGTCTAGTGTGGAAATGTCACCTGTTTGATTAAAGCACATGTATTCAGTACTTATTCCTTGCAAGTTTATCACACTAGCTCTTAATGGCGGTCTTTTATTGGAGTCTGAATAACAGCAAGTCTCCATAGATCTCCGGTTCTGTTCAAAATATTCAGGCCTATTTTAGTAATGCTGTGGTCTGGATCGTCTAAATTCTTCCTCTGATCTCCATTTCGCCGAGTATTTTTTAAAGGTTTTTGGTGGCAGTTCCACGGGTTCCAACTATTATTGCTATCAACGTTACCGTCATCTTAAACAAATTTTTCAGTTTTCGGGCTAGGTCATGGTTTTTTTATCAATTTTTCTCCTTCATTCTCTAATTGATGCATATCAAGGTCATCTTACGGGTGTAAGGCATCGACCATAGTCATCAATTTCTTTTTTCTGTGGTTAAAATTCCTTCGGGCGTATCCTTGTGGTGTAATGTGTTGTGAGTTCGAACTCCAGTCGTGCATTTACGTTCACTTTCGCACAAATACCCTTGGGAAAGGTATAAAACCCCCTTATCCTTCCAGCTATGGATTAAATAGTACTACTACTCTTCTAGAAAGGATGGCTTTAGCGTTAAATAACCTACGAAGGTTGATATGCCATTAAACAAAGAAACCAAAACATCATATTCCGTAATTTATCTTTTGTTTTGTTTAGGAAGTATCCAGAATATCTTACGAGGGGTAATTTCCTTTGATTAGATTTCTGCTTTTGGGTTCTGTTTCAAGAAAATGTCTTCTTCTTTTGAGGTACTCCCTTGTTTACTTCATTTATGTTAATTTGCTTGATGGATGATGTTTCTTGATTTCTGTATTTATGCTTTTTCGCAAGTCTTCTGATTCTTTCCTGATTAGGTTGTAAAATTCCTTTAATTTTTTTCTCTCTGGGATTTTTCATTAAAAGCCATTATGAATGTTTTAATCCAAACATCCATTATTATATCTTCGCTGAAAATTCTAATTGTGTTTATTATAATTCTTTATCCTTTTCGGTAAAAAAAAACTTTATTATCATTATTTTACTCATTTGAGAGTTTTTCATATCATCGTTAGCTGATGGTTTATCTCTGGATTCTTGAGTGACAGCGAGTCTCTGCAAATCTCCGGGATTCCTCATAGTATTCTGCCCGATCTCAATAATGCCCTAGTTTGAATTGTCTCAATCCATCCTCTTATTTCCGAGTTCTCCTGTCCTTGTACAAGTCCTTTGTTGACTGTACCGAGTACACCAACTATAATTGGTATCACCAATCAAGGAGGTGCCCGTGGTGTAATGGTTACCGTCGTAAGAAATGGACACGGTGACACGAGTTCAAATCCTGGCCGAGACTAATTGCATTTCACATAGTACTACTACCCGTGGGAAAGGTATGAATCCAATTATTCTCCCTCCAGCTATGGGTAAATAGTAGGGCAGACTAGGTTCTTCAGCCTTGGTGAGGCAACTAGTCAAGGAAAAGGAAAACTCTGAATTTCAAACCTGTTAAACTTCGCTTAAAAATTGACCTTGTGTCGCATCCTGCCCGAGCGGGGGGGTTTGTAAATATGATCACCATCATGTTTCAAAGTCTTTTTTAGTTCTCTGGCTGGATTATTATTTGTATACGAGTTTTTCAATCTGAACTTAGATTAGGGTATTTCCTCATCATCATCATCATATCGCACTGGTAGCACGGATATCCCTGACCCTCTCTCGCCACTCCTCCCTATCGTTCATCGCCCTAGGTAGGTCTTCAGGACAACATCCCCTATCCTCACATAGCTGCTGAATGTACGTTCGTGCAGGTCATCCTGCTTTTGCGCGGCCATGTGTGGGGATCCATAAGAGTACATCTCTTATGAGTTCATCTCTGCTTCTCCAGCAGTGTCCTGCATGTCTGGTTCGTCTAACTTGAATAGTTTTCGTGATAGGGGGCAGGTGGCCGTACAGTTGGTGTCTTGTGAGGTGTTGCTGCCAGGATTTGTTCAGGATTGCACGCAGCATTCTTGTGTAATTGCCATCTAGCTTCTTCTCCAGCCGTTTTGTTAGCGTCCATGTAGTGCATCCATATAGCAGTATCGATGTGACCGCTTCCTGGAAGAAACTGCGTTTCATTTTATCGGTTAGGTCTGATTTTCATATAATCGATAGCCTATTGATAGCTGTCCATGCTTTCGTTAACCTCGTTTCGATGTCCTTTTCGGTTGATTCGACGCTGCTTTCTAGGTACGTGAATTTGTCTACTAGTTTAAGAGGGGTTCCTTCTAGAGTGGAGATGTCCCCCGTTTGGTTATAGCACATATATTCCGTTTTGTGTGCATTAACATGGAGGCCTATGCTTGCTGCTGCTGCTCGTTCCAAACTATGCAGAAGTGTTTCGGCTTGGTCAGGTGTATTTGCCAGTATCGCTATGTCATCGGCGTAGTCGGCGTCGGTAATTGTTGTTGCGGGGTACCTTCTGCTACTTTTCTTCGTCAGTTCGAAGCCATTCTCTTTGATTTTGTCAATCGATGTTCTAAGTACGTAGTCTAGACAAATGATAAAGAGGTACGGGGCCAGCGTGTCCCCTTGTAGTACTCCTGCTACAATGTCAAATATTCTGTGTCTCCATCCGGTGATCGTACTTTTACTTTAGTGTTTCTATAGAGAATCGTTATTGGCGCTACGGTTTCTTTAGGTATGCCGTACGCTTGTAGGGTATTTCACTGGAGACTTAATAACAGTAAATCTCTTGATTTTTGAAGACTCAACGACTCTTCTGGATATTCTTACTGATCTTTAAATTGTTATAATCTAGAGAGTCTCTATCCTTGTTCAAATTTCTTCTTTTTTTTTTCGAGTCTTCTTTCCAAATCTATAGATACAATTTTATCACCTTCATCCACAAGTTCCTTGTTTTTTTAATTCTCTTGCAAGGTCTAAGTATTCGTCTGTCTTTTTGCTTTCTTTTATCTTCGAACTATGCTCTTCTGGAATGACAAAATCCACACGATGGCAAGTTCCTTTTTTTTTCTTATGAATTAAAACTAGGTCTGTTTTTTTGACCAGGGAATCCGTGATCCGTTTTCATCTCAAAAGAATCCTATGCATCTCACTCTCTAGAACGAATTCTGGTTTGTGAATAGACCATTTAGTTGTCTAGTCAAATTGTAATCTCTCCCAAAATTCTCTGTGAATCTTCTTTCCCATCCAGTTGTGCCTAGTCTTGTATTTCTTTTGTACATGTCTGCTACATTTACATATTATGTGAATGAGCGTTTCATCTCTTTCTCCATGTAAATTAAACTAGCTTTTCTGTAGCGCATTATCAATTTAAGCTTTTATAATATAAGTCCTTATGGTATTATTTTGTGCTGAATTTTTTTTTCAAATTCAGATTTTCTATTTAGGGTTTCTCTTTCATAGCCATTTAAAAATATTTTTTGTGTGAAATCTCAGCGGTTTTTTGTTTGAAGTATCCATAAAATTGTTTCTTCTCCCATTTCTATCATTTCACTCTTTTGAGAGTTTTTCACACCAGCGTTAGGTGATGGTTTTTCACTGGAGTCTGAATGAGAGCAAGTTTCCTCCAGTCTCCAGGATTCTTCTTAGTTTTCTGGCCAGTCTCAACAATGCTATCGATAAGATGGTCTTCACTCATCGTTCTTATTTCTAAGTCCTCTAGTTCCTATACCAATCCTTTTGCGACTGTACCAAGAGCACCAATTACAGTCACTTTCAAGTTCCACAGTTAGTTCCCTAGCAAGGCCTAGGTACTTATCTTTCTCTTCGCTTTCATTCAATTTTACATTTTGGTCTGCCGAAACAACAAAGTCCACGATTCAGCAAGTTCTCTTCTTTTTTTTCTTTGTCTATCGCTACGTCTGGTCGTCTGGCAGAGATTAGGTTAACGGTTTGGTTATTATTTTAACTATTATTATAACTAGTAGTACCATAAGGCCACGACTCCTCACTTTAACATTCGGTTCCCATATTTATCTCATATATTATTCATATTTAAAAAAGTAATGTTTGTGTGATGTCGCGCCAAACACAGGACGACAGATTATAATGTTATCCTTAGCCAGGGGAAGAAAAAGCTCTTGGTAGGGCTTAGAATATACTGACCATACCCCCAGAAGATGGTTTACACGCCTCCAAAAAAAGACTTTTGTGTACAAAACTAAATTAAAAGCGATGCCGAGGCTCCATGAATGGAGATCTGAGTATAGAATACACCTTCATTGCCATAAATCCCGGTTTTACTCAGATTCAAAGTGGGAGTACATTTTAAGGTACCTGGTGATAATCAGAGAAACAAAACCTCCAATTTTTTGTCAAAAAGTTTTCAACTTGGACTTACACCTCAACTTAAGTTAAACCATCTCGCCAACATCATCTTCATAATCTGTTCATCCTGAGTGTATGAACCCTGCCTCTCTCTCTGCCTCTCTCTGTCTCTCTCGTTATAATCCCATTCAACCATCACTCTTGGCAGGTCTCTTAGGTGGTATCCTGTGTCTGCACAAAGTTGATGCAATCCTTGCTGGTCAATTAACACTGACACGCTCATGTACGAGAGCCCATTAGAAAACATCGCTTTAGAGTTCGTCCTTGCAACTTCGGCACTTCCCCACATGACATGTTCGTCTAATTTTGATGGCTTGTAAAATGGGAAGCAGGTGTGGTATAACTATTGTGGGGGGGATCTTTCAACATTTTTCTATAGTTCCCCTCAAGCTTTTTTTTCTGTGTTTCGTTCATGTGATGGATTGATCATTGTAGCAAGGACACAGCTACCGCTTTGAAATAATCCTGTTTTATTTTCTAGGATGGATCAGATTTCCATATGCAATAAATCCAGTATGAAAAAAGTCAAGAAAAGCTATTGTTTGAATTATTCGATATTCCTCGTATTTATAGTCGTAATTGTTTTCGCACAGTTCTAAACAATGTAATATATATATATATATATATATATATATATATATATATATATATATATATATATATATATATATATATATATATAAGTGAAACTAGACATAATTCATGCACTTCCAAATATAAGTCCAGATAGGTTTCAAGCTTTCCCTTTTTTCGATGTTTCTCTCTGTTATAGTAGAAAAACAGCATCTTCTCTAAGACACATACTCTCCTTATGACTTGATCTCTCCTTATTTGGGTCAACTTTCTAAATCTCCAAAAAAGAAACAAGTTTACTTTGATAGTCCCTACGTAAGATTCTGCGTAGTTCATGGACGAATAGGTTGCACAATCTAAGGCATAATTCATTCTTTCCACCCAGTCAGGTCTAGTGAAATCTTCGTATGGTAATGGTTGAGCTGGACTGGGATATTGTCATAGGTAAGTTCGATCACCCGTCGTGCAATTACTTTCATTTTAGGGCTGATACACCGGGGGCGGGGTTGAACCCCCCTCTCTCTTTCTCTCTCTTTCTCTCTCTCAGGTAAGGGTTTACTAGCACAACTGTTTTTCTACTAAGAGGGATTTACCATTGAATAACTTACGAAATTTGATATGCCATTATCCATAAGAACCCCTTTTTTTTATTTTCACCCCTCCTTGTCTCTTTCTAGTTTGTATTTTTTTTTATCCTTTTTCTTTCTTTAATTCATTCATTTTCCTTCTTCTCATTATTAATTTTCATTAGTCAATTATTTCAGGATCGTAATTCAAATCGGTTAATTTTTTTCATTTTTCATCGTCTTGTAGAAAAAGAACATCCTATAAAAGACGAAATTAAATTGCGAAGAAATAACCAATTTATGGCAAAGGAATCAGTTTGCAAAGATAATCATTGGTATTTCCTTATTTCTATGCACCTTTTTTTTTTTTTGAAAGTGTACTCAAATATGAATAAAAGCAAAATACAAACGATTTCGTTTTTACGCCTCTTCGTCTTCAGAGATACATTTTCTTCAATTACATTTTAATGTTTTTCGCTTTCTCTTTTATTTTACTGGAAATTATCCAAAGGTTCACATTCGAAAATGATTCAGACATTTATAATTTTATCAGCGTATTCTGATATATTTATGGGTCTGCTAATGTTAAGTAAAAATTTCTCTTTCACACAAAAACACACGTATATGTGTGTGTAAGAGAGTGAGAGTGGAAGAGAGACACAAAATGTCAGCTCATTAGCAGAGTGGGTAGAGTGTTCGCAAATGGTCCGGGAGATTTGGGTTCAATCCCAGATCGCGTCATACCAAAGAGTTTAAAATGGTACTTGATATCACCTTTCTTAATACTCAGCAATATAAGGTAATAAGGTATGTATCAAGGATAAAGTGGAGCAATCCAGGGAAAGGAGTAGCACTCTCCCCTATACCTCGGTGTAGTAGCTGTTGAAAAGGGAGCCCTCGACTACGGTCTGCAACAACTTATATATATATATATATATATTTATTGGTTGTATTTTTATAGGATAATAATTATATACTAGTTATTTATGACTGAAACTTTAGATATGTACATATAATATGCGTGTATGTAGGTGAGGGTGATGTATAAGAAAATAGTAACTTTATTTCCAAACGAATTGTAAAAGCTTATCTATTTTCACACATTAAATTGGTTACAATGATTTTCATCTAACACTTGTACAGTGGTTCAATTATCGTTATTTAACATTATTATTTCTATTTGTTATATATTCCCGTATAATATGAATAATCAACTGACAACTGTATAGTGTGAAATAACTAAAATCTATGACGATAAGCAAAAACCTCAGACAAAAACGCAACAATATGTTGGGAAAATAAGAAGAAAAAATCAATACAATTAAAACAAACGATAAAACACAAGGAAATGAATCCAGATATTAGCGAAAAAAGGAAGACGAAAAAGATATCGATACAGAATAATACAATACAGACAAAACAGGACATTCCAAAACGACCAAAAAAATTCTACCAGCACGAAGACATACCAACAACAGGATTCAAAGGAAGAAAAACCATTTCGGAATAAAATATAAGAACAGAGAGATCATGACAAGAAAAGCCGAATCTATAAAGAAGATAGAAAAAGAGCTACAATGACTCGAAGAAGGTTCTGAGTCTAAAATACACATCGATTCACTTAGAGCAACACTCCAAAATGTATCAAATAGGAAAATACCAGGCCATCATGGCATACGTGGATACAGGCTTAAAATTGCTTCTATCTATGACAGACTGTCTATCAAAATGAGTAGATACCTAGAAGAAACAGACATACGGGATG
>OY757904.1:149816791-149844291 GCA_963585895.1 Sepioteuthis lessoniana
GGGCAGGTGGCCGTACAGTTGGTGTCTTGTGAGGTGTTGCTGCCAGGATTTGTTCAGGATTGCACGCAGCATTCTTGTGTAATTGCCATCTAGCTTCTTCTCCAGCCGTTTTGTTAGCGTCCATGTAGTGCATCCATATAGCAGTATCGATGTGACCGCTTCCTGGAAGAAACTGCGTTTCATTTTATCGGTTAGGTCTGATTTCCATATAATCGATAGCCTATTGATAGCTGTCCATGCTTTCGTTAACCTCGTTTCGATGTCCTTTTCGGTTGATTCGACGCTGCTTTCTAGGTACGTGAATTTGTCTACTAGTTTAAGAGGGGTTCCTTCTAGAGTGGAGATGTCCCCCGTTTGGTTATAGCACATATATTCCGTTTTGTGTGCATTAACATGGAGGCCTATGCTTGCTGCTGCTGCTCGTTCCAAACTATGCAGAAGTGTTTCGGCTTGGTCAGGTGTATTTGCCAGTATCGCTATGTCATCGGCGTAGTCGGCGTCGGTAATTGTTGTTGCGGGGTACCTTCTGCTACTTTTCTTCGTCAGTTCGAAGCCATTCTCTTTGATTTTGTCAATCGATGTTCTAAGTACGTAGTCTAGACAAATGATAAAGAGGTACGGGGCCAGCGTGTCCCCTTGTAGTACTCCTGCTACAATGTCAAATATTCTGTGTCTCCATCCGGTGATCGTACTTTTACTTTAGTGTTTCTATAGAGAATCGTTATTGGCGCTACGGTTTCTTTAGGTATGCCGTACGCTAGTAGGGTATTTCACTGGAGACTTAATAACAGTAAATCTCTTGATTTTTGAAGACTCAACGACTCTTCTGGATATTCTTACTGATCTTTAAAATGTTATAATCTAGAGAGTCTCTATCCTTGTTCAAATTTCTTCTTTTTTTTCTTCGAGTCTTCTTTCCAAATCTATAGATACAATTTTATCACCTTCATCCACAAGTTCCTTGTTTTTTTAATTCTCTTGCAAGGTCTAAGTATTCGTCTGTCTTTTTGCTTTCTTTTATCTTCGAACTATGCTCTTCTGGAATGACAAAATCCACACGATGGCAAGTTCCTTTTTTTTTCTTATGAATTAAAACTAGGTCTGTTTTTTCTGACCAGGGAATCCGTGATCCGTTTTCATCTCAAAAGAATCCTATGCATCTCACTCTCTAGAACGAATTCTGGTTTGTGAATAGACCATTTAGTTGTCTAGTCAAATTGTAATCTCTCCCAAAATTCTCTGTGAATCATCTTTCCCATCCAGTTGTGCCTAGTCTTGTATTTCTTTTGTACATGTCTGCTACATTTACATATTATGTGAATGAGCGTTTCATTTCTTTCTCCATGTAAATTAAACTAGCTTTTCTGTAGCGCATTATCAATTTAAGCTTTTATAATACAAGTCCTTATGGTATTATTTTGTGCTGAATTTTTTTTTCAAATTCAGATTTTCTATTTAGGGTTTCTCTTTCATAGCCATTTAAAAATATTTTTTGTGTGAAATCTCAGCGGTTTTTTGTTTGAAGTATCCATAAAATTGTTTCTTCTCCCATTTCTATCATTTCACTCTTTTGAGAGTTTTTCACACCAGCGTTAGGTGATGGTTTTTCACTGGAGTCTGAATGAGAGCAAGTTTCCTCCAGTCTCCAGGATTCTTCTTAGTTTTCTGGCCAGTCTCAACAATGCTATCGATAAGATGGTCTTCACTCATCGTTCTTATTTCTAAGTCCTCTAGTTCCTATACCAATCCTTTTGCGACTGTACCAAGAGCACCAATTACAGTCACTTTCAAGTTCCACAGTTAGTTCCCTAGCAAGGCCTAGGTACTTATCTTTCTCTTCGCTTTCATTCAATTTTACATTTTGGTCTGCCGAAACAACAAAGTCCACGATTCAGCAAGTTCTCTTCTTTTTTTTCTTTGTCTATCGCTACGTCTGGTCGTCTGGCAGAGATTAGGTTAACGGTTTGGTTATTATTTTAACTATTATTATAACTAGTAGTACCATAAGGCCACGACTCCTCACTTTAACATTCGGTTCCCATATTTATCTCATATATTATTCATATTTAAAAAAGTAATGTTTGTGTGATGTCGCGCCAAACACAGGACGACAGATTATAATGTTATCCTTAGCCAGGGGAAGAAAAAGCATTTGGTAGGGCTTAGAATATACTGACCATACCCCCAGAAGATGGTTTACACGCCTCCAAAAAAAGACTTTTGTGTACAAAACTAAATTAAAAGCGATGCCGAGGCTCCATGAATGGAGATCTGAGTATAGAATACACCTTCATTGCCATAAATCCCGGTTTTACTCAGATTCAAAGTGGGAGTACATTTTAAGGTACCTGGTGATAATCAGAGAAACAAAACCTCCAATTTTTTGTCAAAAAGTTTTCAACTTGGACTTACACCTCAACTTAAATTAAACCATCTCGCCAACATCATCTTCATAATCTGTTCATCCTGAGTGTATGAACCCTGCCTCTCTCTCTGCCTCTCTCTGTCTCTCTCGTTATAATCCCATTCAACCATCACTCTTGGCAGGTCTCTTAGGTGGTATCCTGTGTCTGCACAAAGTTGATGCAATCCTTGCTGGTCAATTAACACTGACACGCTCATGTACGAGAGCCCATTAGAAAACATCGCTTTAGAGTTCGTCCTTGCAACTTCGGCACTTCCCCACATGACATGTTCGTCTAATTTTGATGGCTTGTAAAATGGGAAGCAGGTGTGGTATAACTATTGTGGGGGGGATCTTTCAACATTTTTCTATAGTTCCCCTCAAGCTTTTTTTTCTGTGTTTCGTTCATGTGATGGATTGATCATTGTAGCAAGGACACAGCTACCGCTTTGAAATAATCCTGTTTTATTTTCTAGGATGGATCAGATTTCCATATGCAATAAATCCAGTATGAAAAAAGTCAAGAAAAGCTATTGTTTGAATTATTCCGATATTCCTCGTATTTATAGTCGTAATTGTTTTCGCACAGTTCTAAACAATGTAATATATATATATATATATATATATATATATATATATATATATATATATATATATATATATATAAGTGAAACTAGACATAATTCATGCACTTCCAAATATAAGTCCAGATAGGTTTCAAGCTTTCCCTTTTTTCGATGTTTCTCTCTGTTATAGTAGAAAAACAGCATCTTCTCTAAGACACATACTCTCCTTATGACTTGATCTCTCCTTATTTGGGTCAACTTTCTAAATCTCCAAAAAAGAAACAAGTTTACTTTGATAGTCCCTACGTAAGATTCTGCGTAGTTCATGGACGAATAGGTTGCACAATCTAAGGCATAATTCATTCTTTCCACCCAGTCAGGTCTAGTGAAATCTTCGTATGGTAATGGTTGAGCTGGACTGGGATATTGTCATAGGTAAGTTCGATCACCCGTCGTGCAATTACTTTCATTTTAGGGCTGATACACCGGGGGCGGGGTTGAACCCCCCTCTCTCTTTCTCTCTCTTTCTCTCTCTCAGGTAAGGGTTTACTAGCACAACTGTTTTTCTACTAAGAGGGATTTACCATTGAATAACTTACGAAATTTGATATGCCATTATCCAAAAGAACCCCTTTTTTTTATTTTCACCCCTCCTTGTCTCTTTCTAGTTTGTATTTTTTTTTATCCTTTTTCTTTCTTTAATTCATTCATTTTCCTTCTTCTCATTATTAATTTTCATTAGTCAATTATTTCAGGATCGTAATTCAAATCGGTTAATTTTTTTCATTTTTCATCGTCTTGTAGAAAAAGAACATCCTATAAAAGACGAAATTAAATTGCGAAGAAATAACCAATTTATGGCAAAGGAATCAGTTTGCAAAGATAATCATTGGTATTTCCTTATTTCTATGCACCTTTTTTTTTTTTTTTGAAAGTGTACTCAAATATGAATAAAAGCAAAATACAAACGATTTCGTTTTTACGCCTCTTCGTCTTCAGAGATACATTTTCTTCAATTACATTTTAATGTTTTTCGCTTTCTCTTTTATTTTACTGGAAATTATCCAAAGGTTCACATTCGAAAATGATTCAGACATTTATAATTTTATCAGCGTATTCTGATATATTTATGGGTCTGCTAATGTTAAGTAAAAATTTCTCTTTCACACAAAAACACACGTATATGTGTGTGTAAGAGAGTGAGAGTGGAAGAGAGACACAAAATGTCAGCTCATTAGCAGAGTGGGTAGAGTGTTCGCAAATGGTCCGGGAGATTTGGGTTCAATCCCAGATCGCGTCATACCAAAGAGTTTAAAAATGGTACTTGATATCACCTTTCTTAATACTCAGCAATATAAGGTATGTATCAAGGATAAAGTGGAGCAATCCAGGGAAAGGAGTAGCACTCTCCCCTATACCTCGGTGTAGTAGCTGTTGAAAAGGGAGCCCTCGACTACGGTCTGCAACAACTTATATATATATATATATTTATTGGTTGTATTTTTATAGGATAATAATTATATACTAGTTATTTATGACTGAAACTTTAGATATGTACATATAATATGCGTGTATGTAGGTGAGGGTGATGTATAAGAAAATAGTAACTTTATTTCCAAACGAATTGTAAAAGCTTATCTATTTTCACACATTAAATTGGTTACAATGATTTTCATCTAACACTTGTACAGTGGTTCAATTATCGTTATTTAACATTATTATTTCTATTTGTTATATATTCCCGTATAATATGAATAATCAACTGACAACTGTATAGTGTGAAATAACTAAAATCTATGACGATAAGCAAAAACCTCAGACAAAAACGCAACAATATGTTGGGAAAATAAGAAGAAAAAATCAATACAATTAAAACAAACGATAAAACACAAGGAAATGAATCCAGATATTAGCGAAAAAAGGAAGACGAAAAAGATATCGATACAGAATAATACAATACAGACAAAACAGGACATTCCAAAACGACCAAAAAAATTCTACCAGCACGAAGACATACCAACAACAGGATTCAAAGGAAGAAAAACCATTTCGGAATAAAATATAAGAACAGAGAGATCATGACAAGAAAAGCCGAATCTATAAAGAAGATAGAAAAAGAGCTACAATGACTCGAAGAAGGTTCTGAGTCTAAAATACACATCGATTCACTTAGAGCAACACTCCAAAATGTATCAAATAGGAAAATACCAGGCCATCATGGCATACGTGGATACAGGCTTAAAAATTGCTTCTATCTATGACAGACTGTCTATCAAAATGAGTAGATACCTAGAAGAAACAGACATACGGGATGGGTGACGAAAGGAAAGACCACCCTAATCCAAAAATACCCCTAATAGGAACCGCGCTCAGTAACTAGAGACCCATAATGTGCTTACCTATAATGTGGAAAATACTAACGGCACAAATTAAGGAAGAGATTTAATATTCGCTAATAAGCCGTGGACTGTTCCCCAAAGAATTGAAAAGATGGTACAAGGAACAAAAGGAAGGGGAGTTCTACTATACAATAATCAATTCATCCTCAAAGTCAACAAAACGAGACATAATCATTTAGCTATGGAGCTAATTGGATACAAAAAGGTATACGATATCATCATCATCATCATCACCGTCATAATATTGTACCGCTAGCACGGATATCCCTGACCCTCTCTCGTCACTTCTCCCTATCATTCATCACCTCAGGCAGGTCTTCAGGGCTACATCCCGTATCCTCACATAGCTGCTGTATGTATGTTCGAGCTGGTCGTCCTGCTTTTGCTTGGCCATATGCGGGGATCCATAGGAGTACATCACTTATATAGCTCGTCCTTGCTTCTCCAGCAGTGTCCTGTGTGTCTGGTTCGTCTAACTTGGATATTTTTCGTGATGGGAGGTAGGTGGCCGTATAGTTGGTGCCTTGTGGGGTGTTGCTGTCAAGACCTGTTCAATATTGCTCCCAACATTCTTGTGTAATTGCTGTCTAGCTTTTTCTCCAGCCGTGTAGTTATCGTCCAAGTAGTGCATCCATATAGCAGTATCAATACGACCGCTGCCTGGAAGAAACTGCGTTTCATTTTATCGGTCAGGTCTGATTTCCATATGACCGAGAGCATACCGATAGCTGACCATACTGTCTCAAAATATATAAGCTCTCCGACAAAGACGTAAAGTTCATCAAGGAAGCCATGAAAAACTGGAATGTGGAATTGACAGAGATTACTATTTGTGATAGCGATAACGCCTCTCAATTATATACTTAGGAAATGCACAGGCAGATAAAAACTTTATAAATAGAAAGAAAAAAATCAACTACCTAATGTAAATGGACGACATCAAGCAGTTTGCCGGCAATGAAAAAGAATTGGAAAATTTAATGCAGGAAGTGTGGATGTACAATCAGGACATGAAGAATGAAATTTGACATGTGTTATGCCGGTAGCGAGAAGCGGAGGGCGACAATTGACTGTTGGAGTAAAGTTGCCAAATCAAGATAGGATTAGAGCGCTCGGAGTACAGGGAATCAACAAATACTTGGGAATATTAGAAGCGGTCACCATCAAACAAGTGGAGATGAAGGAGGAGATTTTAAAAAGTATCTCAGAAAAACGAGAAAGCCTCTCGTAACCAAACTATGTTGCAGAAACTTCATTAAAGGGATAAATACCGGGGCTGTTCTCCTAGTAAGAGACTCGGGACTATCCTTAGAATGGACGAGGGAAGAACTTCAACAAATGGACCATAGATCAAGAAAACTCACGACGATTCATAAGCCTTACACCCCAGAGATGACATAGACAGACTATATGTGCCAAGAAAATAACGAAGAAGAGCACTTACTAATATTGAAAATAGTGCCGATAAATTGATAAGACGACTTGATGATTACATAATAAAAAAACAAATAAAGACTTATTACAACGATGGAAATCAACGCTAACACAAACATCAACGGAATAACAATAACCAGAAAACAAAAATGGGAAGAAAGGCAATTATATGGATATTTCAAGTGACAAACAAATGAAATCTCACACGATAAGATATGAATATGCCTAAGAAAAGGAAACCTTAAAACAGAAGATGAATCTCTTCAAATAGCAACACAAAAAACAACGCCATAAGGAGAATCTACGCTAAGGCAAAAATAGACAGGATGCAACAAAGTAGCAAGTGTCAGTTATGTCGGTTATAGAGACGAAGCAATCAACCATATTATAAGAGAATGCAGCAAATTTGCGAAAAAGTGTAAAAGACTAGACACGCCTGGGTAGAGAAAGTGATCCACTGGAAACTTTGCAAGAAATTGAGATTTGTACTTTACTTGTATCGGCTTTCACCCTGTTCGGGTTGAATCGGCTTCCTCCCGAGCAAGTAATATGTTGCTCATTGAAGAAGATACTTTGAGATTTGATTGAGGGAAGGATCCCAAGTTCTACACGGAAAAACGCCCTGTTTGCCGCAGATTTTCCACAGACGCATTAACAGAGCGACCCGAGGCCGCCGGTTGCCGGAACAGACACCTCCTGGATTTTCACCAGAGCTCCTTTAGCTGGGTTGCGGCACTAATACCGCCGGGGGCCAGACCAATCCGCCTTGGGAGGCCCTACCAGGAACCGAAGTTCCCGACGGCATAGCTCTGGCACTACCGTCGGGAACTTCGGTTCCTGGGCGGGCCATCCAAGGCGGATTGGTCTGGCACCCATACGAACCATAGGTATATTCCCAATCGTGAATCCCTCCTAGCGAATGAGACGCACAAATTTTTCTGGAATTTTGGGACACAAACGGATTCAGTAAACTCGGCCAGATGACCAGATGTAGTGATAATCAACAAAAAAGAAAACTGGCCGAATTATGGACTTTGCCGTCCCGGTTTACCACAGAGTAAAAATTAAAAGAAGGTAAGAAGGATAAATATCTGGACCTTTCTAGAGAGTTGAAGAAACTATGGAACATAAGGTGACTGTGATACTAAGAGTAGTTAAAGCACTTGGAGCTATTGAAAAGAGAGTGAAAGATTTAAAAATCAGAGAACAAGTTTAGACAATCAAGATTACATTGCTAAGATCAGCCAGAATGCTGAGAAGAGTGCTGGAGACTTGAAGAGACTTGCTGTCACTCAAGCTCCACTTAAAAACCATCAGTTAAGGTTGGTGTGGAAATCTCTCATATTAGTAATAATAATAACGATAATCCTTGGTGAATTATAAAATAGCTTGAATGGAGCTGGGAGTAACAGCAATGAAGATGTACTCCACCTTTCCTAAAGTTTCAGAACTGGGGCCTCCCTAACAGATACAGTTTCGTATCATAGCCAGGACAGTCGTTGCGGGGAATCTTACTTCTCTGCAGAGGAGCAGTGTACGTATTCAACAACCTCAGCCAACTGGATGAATATATATATATGTGTGTGTGTGTGTGTGTGTGTGTGTGTATAAACAGGATTTCCCATCAAATAACCTACAAGGGTTAATATGGTACAAGCCCAAACAACCAATATGTATATATATATACCCTCTGCGGGGATTGAGCTCTCTCGCAAAGGAAGTACCGGTTGCCACTTGCGTAATGCAAAGCTCTTCCAATGAATTGAGCATTCGGTAGCTGTTAATTGCATATGTAAACAAAAGGAAAAGGATACATATGCGTTAAAATCCCTTTGCTCACCCTGAGATTACTGATCCTATGCAGTAAGATATCCGACTGGTGTAAAGTCAGCCGGATTTCGATCCCAGCTTGAAGAATTTCGCGCGTCTAGCCACACTGATGAGTTGTGATAAAACGAACAGTCTGTCTTTGGATGACAATATATATATACATATATATATATATATATATATATATGTGTGTGTGTGTGTGTGTGTGTGTGTGTGTGTATACTCTCCTCCATAAAGTATAAGTCAGGATGTGGCAGCAGAACCTGATTTTTTTTCGCTGCTAAAGTTTTAAAAACCAAATGTATCACATACTGTCAATTAAAATGTATTGCAAAATGTACGCAAGATGTTAAACCCCTTACCAAAAAGGGGATCAAAGTAATCCCTCATATGGTCATGTTTGTCAATCAAAGAAAAACTTCATAAGTCACCAGTAGCGAACTCTATCGGGGACGCAAAACACCATTACAACACGCTGCTTAACTCAGCATGTGCCTTGTGTAACAAAGCCTATCGATTAACAAGGAAATCGAACTGTTATTTCTAATCCAACCACACAAGTGAACTATTTCAGCAGAAAGTTTTCATTAAGCATTAACTCCACGTTGATATCTGAAAAACTGCCGTGCTAAGATATATATATATATATATATATAAGCCTAAATTATGTAATAAATCAAATTACCATGACCAAAAAATCCTGCTGACACTGCGTGCGTCATACAGAACCACTGGACAGCTGCTTCGACTTTATTAGGTCTCATAGCTTGAGTGTGATGTGAACCATTAACCGTTTTGCATTCGGTGGTCGCTGGTTCGATCGCCAATGGTGGAGATCATGGTATACTCAGTTGATGAGACCTAATAAGGTCGAAACAGCTGCCCAGTGGTTCTGTAGGTCGCGCGAAGTGTCAGCTGTATTTTCTAGTCATGGTAATTTAATTTATAATGTAATTCCTAAACTTAAAAAAACGAAAATATACATCTAAATCGTCTAGTTCGATCCTAAAAAATTTCAACGCCTGTCGGTTATGCAATACGCAAAAATGACATATTTAAGAGTACATAATTCAGATAATTAGTTTTAGACCTGCTGTGCCGTTGATCCATCCCGACAGAACGATCCTTCAAACCAAAATTATATATATATATATAGTGGATGTTAAATAAATGTACACAATTACAATTGGGCAAATAACAATATTGCTTCCAACAAACGCTTCATCAGATGATGACTCTGCGTTCGGACATGATTTCGGGGCAGAATCATCATTTCTACTAACCAGGAGCCATCCCCAACACAATTATTTCACGATATCTTTTGATTGTGTTGGATTTCGTCACTCTGTGGGAATACTGTATCCGTGTGATTAATTTAGGGCATATTTTTGCTTTTGATGAATATTTCCTCTTGTCCGAAGTAAAAGTCAAAGATTAGTCCGGTATTCGGACATTAGGTTCGTAATGTAACCTTGGCATGTGATCTTGATAAAAAATGTCTTTGTTTTCCACTCATTTCTGACTCGTAACTCTCGCAGACCTTCCTATTCCTCCAATTTACGGTTATGCGCCTAGCCGATATTTCCTCTAAAAGAACCGTTAATTCGATGACTAAAACTTCCTTTAAACTAACGGCCTAAATGACTATATCTGGGCAAATATTACCACCGTAAAAATGAGAAGATTTATTTTTGATTGAAAAAAAATTACGCACAAATTAATGGTTGCTGGGTGGATTCTGTCATCACTTCAACATACTCTAACATATGAGTGTAGGTTAAGTTGAAGAAGCTTATATATATATCCTGCAATTAAAAACGTGTGTCGTTTTTATTCCACATACTTTGATAACATATTTTTTCTAGAAAGATGCTGAAATAAAATTAATAATTTCCTTAAATTTACTATACAGGAAATTCCCTTTTATTAAATTTGACCACGTGTCCTCGTGGTGTAATGGTTAAAGCGATGGACAGCGGAATCGCAGTAAGCGAGTTCGAATTCCAGTCGTGCTATTACGTTCACTTTGTGACAAGTACCCTTGGGAAAGTATGAACCCCGTTTTGCTCCGACTCATGAGTAAAATAGCAACACTGCTGTTCTTCTAGAAGGATGGATTTGACATTAAATAACCTACAAAGTTTGATATGCTCCGAAACCGAAAAATTCTCACTTTCCATAGGATTTTAGACACTTGAAATTTACACCATTACCCATGAAACCAGTATAAACACATTGTCATCTCCCCTCTAAATGCTTCTACCCCAAACATCTTAGAGTCAGTTAAACATACAATCGAGGCTCAATTAAATATGGTTTTTAAAAAGAAAGACTTCTTTAATCATATCAACAATTTTTTACCAGATTTTACAGCATATGGCTAAAATCAAATTCTATGGAACATCAAATTTAAGGAGCTATCAGAATAACCAGTAATAAAGCCCTTATTTTATCAAAAAGAAAACAATCAAAGCGTTAGTAATCACAATCAGATATGCCTTCGACCCGTTAGCACTAATTATCAAAAATTGCTGGGGAAATCTATAAAATAAAGCTCAAAATAAGAAATGTATTTGTAGAACTGAATTTGCTAGCTTTTTGTAGGCCTAAAAATCTTAGACATATGATAGGAAGTAAGAAAATGTTAAACAATAAAGTTATCTAAAACAAATTTTCAGAGAAAACAATGAAACTTAGCCAAATAGATAAGGGTTGTGAGCGACTCATCTGTAAACACCGATTTACTTACTGGTTCAACAAACAAGAAACCAATTGATACATTAAAACATACTACTACTATATATATATATATATATATATATATATATATATATATATATATATATATATATATATATATATATATATATATATATATATAGTGAAGTATCGGGAGGTCTGTCTCCGTGTGAGTAAGTATGTTCGGTTTTAATGATAAAACTACGCTTGGCTACCGAAAATATATACCGAATTAGTGTCAGCCAAGGCAAATTTTACAAGAAAGAACTACTAAGGTAAAGTTTATTTTGTAAAGACACTTATAAATTGAAGAATATTTTATAATATTATTGGAGATGTTGACATTTATTAGCTTTTCAAATGTTTAAGCAAAGTTACAATAAAATTTCGCGTACAATGTAAAGCAAAGTTGAGGGCCACCCGAAGGCTCCCTTTTCAATAGCTACTGCACCGAGATGTAGGAGGGGGCGAAACTATTAAAAGCGTCCATTTTACAATAAACGTACATTGTGAATTGAACATTGAGAAAAATGAAACAAATAGAAGACAAATAGTTCCCTGTTATAATACTCCTTTAGAGTATTTAATTGATAGCAGTCTGAGATGAGGCTAATATTATTAACCAGCTCTTGAATTTTCATTTACAAAGATTAATATTTGTGTGTGTGTATTGCTCGATCAGAAGGAAACATTAAAATTAATTTTGGACCCATGACTACAGGTGTTTTTTTTTTTAATTGACAATATATTTATTTTGTAGAATAGTGGTCGAAAAATAAATTGTGTCATATTTTCTCCATTCTTCAATTATTTTCTGATTTTAAAAAATTGATTTGTATCATATGTGAGTTTTTTGTTATAATACACGAGCAACGCTGGGTATCCCTGCTAGTAATATCAATAAGTAATCATATCAAAATCAGAAATATAAAGGATTTTATTACTTAGACACACACACACACACACACATATATATATAGTATGTGTATATATATAGTATGTGTACATATATATATATATATATATATATATATATATATATGTGTGTGTGTGTGTGTGTGTGTGTGTGTGTGTGTGTATGTGTGTGTGTGTGTGTGTGTGTGTGTGTGTGTGTGTGTGTGTGTGTGTGTGTGTGAAGAGCACTTTTAAATTTTTTGAGATTATAGTGTCGGTAAAAAGCTTTTCTGAAAATTAAGCATGAAAAACATTAGATATTTTTTTAATACAGAAGTCAAAATAAACGAGAATCTTATCCATAAGATGACTTGTTCTTATAATGAAGTTTACAAAATAAGAAATGAATATTTGTAAATAATTTACATAATTCAAACAAATGAAATTCGTATAAAGCATAAGGAATGTTTTTAGTTCTGACTTCAACACAAAATATGACAAGATTTGTTATATTGCACTTGTCTCATAATAATGTCTCAACGAAATTAATGCTGGCTATTTCATGAGTTTAATGTGCTCTTCTTGAACAAATGTCCAACTTTGAATGTTATTCTCCATCCAACAGCTTATTGAGAAGAAACTATATGTTGCTTCACAAAGGTTGGATACACAATATTTCATCATTATTATCATCTTGTTGTGCTGCTAGGACGGATCTCCCTTACTCGCCAGCCGTCTCTATCGTTCATTGCTCCCGGCATATCTTTCAGGTTACATCCTGTATAAGCACGGAGCTGCTGTAGATAACTTCTAGCTGATCGTCCAGCCTTTTCTTATCCACTACTCGTCCATTTTCATTCCACCTTCAGACAAGAACATCATCCATAAGATGACAGTTTCCTGTCCAACAAAGTTTAATTTAAGTCTGTGGCTTGAACGATGCAAAACACTCCCTACCTTCAAATTGACTGAAAAGGAATTTACTTAATCGCGGAAAAGAAACTTTTGGAAAGGTCCCATCATTTCAAAGAATTTGATCTCTATATTCAATTTTTTAATCTTTCTTTTTTTTTCTTCTTTTTTTTTTCTTTTTTTTTTATAATTGATTCTAATTCCCGGAGAATAAAGTTTCTATCAAAATTTGTTCAATTGTTTGAAAGATTTACGGCAGTTTATCTTCTTGTTGAAATTAACTTTCATTTGTCTTGAAATTCTTCCGGCAGTGTCAAAAAGAACCTTTCGTAGCATGGCTTTTAACTAGTCTGTCCTCCCTCAAGCTAGTCTTATGTAGTTGACCGGGAGTTTTTTATTTCATGTGTGTGTGTGTGTGACGAAAGGGTCTATTTCATCGTAAAATTTCAAACATCGCGTAATTACTCTTTCAGACTAACCTATTTCCCTTTAAAAGCACAGAGTAGAGAAAGTTATGAGTCGTTGCTTTTTTTGGGGGGGGACTTTTTTTGATTTGTGGTGGAGGAACTGCAGAAATCTTTTTTTCCATATTCCGGCAACTGATACAAATCTGAAAGCATTGCAATCAAGCGGGTTCTGTAAGATTATATGCCTGCAAAAGATTTTTAAAACGATAAAAATTTTATTTTTCTTATCAACTGTACAATTAGGAGGTGCTCATGGTAATCCACGTATAAAACACACCAGACGCGCCGAGTTCGAATCTTGAACAAAGTTGTTCGGGTTTTACTCTTCTGTAATACCCTCTGGAAAGGTATAAACATTTCTCTTCTCTCCTTGGGAAAAATAATAGAGAAAACTAGGTTATGTAACCTTGCTACGGTAACCAGTCTAGGAAAAAAAATCTATCTGCAAGAAGGAGAAGGTACTATTTACCAACCCCTCCGCTCGGGCAGGATATGACACAAGGTCAATTTTTAAGCGGAGTTTAACAGGTTTGAATTCAGTGTTTTCCTTCTCCTAGACTAGTTGCCTCAACAAGGCTGAAGAACCTAGTCCGTCCTACTATTTACCCATAGCTGGAGGGAGAATAAGGGGGTTCATACCTTTCCCAAGGGTATTTGCCCGAAAGTGAACATAATAGCGCGACTGGAGTACGAACTCGCGTACTACGATTCCGCAGTTCATCGCTATTACACCACGAGGACACCAATAAGGAGAAGGTAGTTTTTGAAGAATTTATAACTCCGCCTCGTTTATTTTTCTGTAATTAGATCATGCAAATATGTGACTGGCTCGACACAGGTTTTTACGAGTAAATACTAATATCCATTGTAAGTGATGAATAGATAAACATTCTTAACTGAATTGTGAAGCACTTCAGTGTTGTGGCCGATTGAAGAGATAGAAAAGACTATTTTAAGTGTTTTTATAGTATTCATTTTTTTTTATTTAATATATAGATAGGATATCGGTCATATGGAAGTCAGACGTGACCGATAAAATGAAGTGCAGTTTCTTCCAAGCAGCAGTCGTGTTGATACTGCTATATGGATGCACTACATGGACGCTAACTAAACGGATGGAGAAAAAGCTTGACGGCAACTACACAAGAATGCTGTGAGCAATATTAAACAAGCAGCAGCCCACAAATAGCAGCTGTACGACCACCTACCACCCATCACGAAAACTATCAACATTAGATGAACCAGACATGCAGGACACTGCTATGGAAGTAGGGACGAGCTCATAAGGGATGTACTCCCGTGGACCCCTTCACATGGACGAGCAAAGGCAGGAGACCTGCTGGAAGCGATGGACGATAGGGAGGGTGACAAGAGAGAGTCAGGGATATCCGTGCTGATAGTGTGACATGATGATGATGATGATGCATATATATATTTGATTGAACATAATAGACAACAGAATAACAAGCAAAAGCTACAGATTCTCGAGGCACTACATATCAGGAACATACAACCCAAACTTAATAGAATTAATTTTGAAACCAGTGCTAATGTACTTAAATGTCTTCAGCTGCTGACGATATTTATAGAAGTAAATTTAAAAAGTAAACGCTACACAATACAACAGTGTAAACGCTCATTCTGACAAAGTAGTAATGTACATACAAAAGTTACATAACTTTTGGAATAAATCCTCTCTGATGATGGTCCAATGTACTAGGGAAATAACTAATTATGGAAGGTTTATCAACCAATTCCAACGGAATATCATTAGATCAATACTGATATTCGAAAGGATTAAACAAAAAAGTATGTAAACAAAATATGTCTATTATGTTCAATCAAATATGTATCAATGAAGAAATGGAAATGTAATAAACGTGGTTAATCTATTGTTAGTATAACGTGATATATTATAATGTGTTAATGTCGAAGTATATGTAATACACATGACGATATACCACACTATAATTACCATCAATTTGCCATTTTTCTTCTTTTTCCGTCTGTTGATTGTTTGTACAACATGAAAATCCAAGTAACGGAAATCTAATGTTTAAAATTCTAATATTTTTCAAGGTTTCATCTATTATAGGATCGGGCACTTTTTTAAACATTGTTCTAAGTTGTATCTCTCTCTCTCTATATATATATATATATATATATATATATAATTTTCCTCAAGACATTTTACAGTAGGTAAATGATAACAGATAAGAATAACGTTTCACCATTCTATTGTATGTTTATTAAAACAAGCATCAAATTTATCAAGTTCGCTGACTCTCTGTCTCTCTCTCTATCTATCTATCTATCTATCTATCTATCTATCTATCTATCTATCTCTATCTTTCTCTCTCATTCTCCTTCTCTATCATCCATCTCTCCAAGAAGGTCTTCCAGGTTGCATGCTGTGTCCATACAGAGCTGATGTAAATAATTATTTGCTTGTCGACTAAAACTGACATGACCATGCGCTAGAGTCCAGAAAATAACATCACATGTCACCGTCCATGTGGTGCATCCATACGTTAGTATGCACACGGCTACAGCTTAGAATAAATCCCATTTTATTTTATCGGATCAATCAGCTTTTGAAATGATCGATGTTCTGACAATAGTATTCATTGGGCGTATGTTGACATCTCTTTCAGTAGATGAGATTTTGCTGTCCAGATATGTGAACACGTCAAGTGATTTTAAAGACTTGCCATTTAGAATGAAGATGGTTCTTTTTTGCTTAGAACATATGTACTCAGTCTTATTTGCATTCAAGTCGAGGCCAATGACTCCCACTGTCCCCTTTAAACTATGCAATAGGGATTCTGCTTGGGGAGGAGCATTTGTGCGAAGATCTAGGTCATTTGCGTAGTCTGCGTCCTGTACTAGATTCTGCAGGATAGCATCTGCTTCTTGTTTTTTTTTTTTTTCATTTGAAACCTTCTTTTATTTGATCTATGTATATTCGAAGTACATAGTCTGGCAGAATATAAACAAATATGATACTTATGTATCTCCGACAACATTCCAGCAACTCTGTCGAAAAAGTCGGTGTCTCCATCAGGTGAACCCACAACGTCTTTGGTGTTTTTGTAAAGCACCATTATTGAGTTGGCATTTCTTTGGAAGACCATATGCTAGGAGCATTTCTCCGCCTTTCCAATATGGGTATGGAATAAAATGCCTTAAAGAAATCTACGAACAGTATTTTTGCCTTGAGATTCTTTTACTCATACTCCTTCGATCATTGGACGGATTGCTAGAATCTATGAGGTTCTATCACTTCACATCAAATTATAAATATCAATTAGTAATATATAATTCATACACAACTATAAGAAACACTGAATAAAGGTCTTAGCATGAACAATACAGATTGAAATTTAAAATCCGTACATATTTAGTAACTCCTAGACGAAGAATCCATGAATCCAAAATGTAACTTTTTCATGGCCTGTTAACAATATTTGGTTCCTAGAAATAAAATTGCCGTTTTGAAGCAAATATCTTAAATATGCTTTAACTTGGTTCAACGATTGTATTAATGAAAAGCCGCATGAACACTGAATAATTCTAAACATGGTCTGATACAAGGTGATTTGAGACTGTAGTGATTATCATATTGAAAATTGTCATCAGAAGAAAATTAGTCAAAACTGCAAAAAAATAATTACTTCTAAAAATGGTCAGATAAAAGGTGATTTGAGACTATAATGATTATCATATTGGAAATTGTCATCATCAGAAGAAAATTAGTCAAAACCGCATATAAACTAAATAATTCTAAAAATGGTCTGATACAAGGTGATTTGAGACTATAATGATTATCATATTGGAAATTGTCATCAAAAGAAGAAAATTAGTGAAAACCGCATAAAAACTAAATAATTCTAAAAATGGTCTGATACAAGGTGATTTGACTATCATATTGGAAATTGTCATCAGAAGATATTAGCTATTCTAAAACTGAAACTATCCGATGTTCTGATGAAGTTTTGAACGGCTTCGGTTCGTAATGGCTGACGTTAACTCACTGCTTTGTTGGACACGGAAATTGTGTTTACTTATCTTGGTTCGGATACAAAATAAACAAAAAGTTGAAGTAATAAGAAAATTAAAACTCCGTAAAGTGGAGATATGGACTCTTAAAACCCAAAACAGATGAGTTTAGAAACACAAGGGAACGAAAAAAAAAAGAAAAAGATATTCATTTTTGAAAACATTTGAAACTTTCTAGAATTCAGTCGATTGAGATGTCATATCACTACGATATTTACATTTAATAAAAAATATTTCCACTTTTTTAAACATTGTTCTAATTTGCATTTCTCTCTCTCTCTCTCTCTCTATATATATATATATATATATATATACACACATATATATTTCTCAAGACATTTTACAGTAGGTAAGGGATGACAGATAAGAATAATGTTTCACCATTCTATTGTGTGTTCATCAAGTTCGCTGACTCTCTCTCTCTCTCTCTCTCTCTCTCTCTCTCTCTCTCTCTCATCCTCCTTCCCTATCATCCATCTCTCCAAGAAGGTCTTCCAGGTCGCATCCTGTGTCCATACAGAGCTGATGTAAATAATTCTTTGCTGGTTGGCTAAAACTGACATGATCATGCGCTAGAGTAAAATAATATCAAATATCCACGTGGTGCATCCATGAGATATTGTATCGCTGCGATATTTACATTTAATCCAAAAAAATGTTTCCATCAATTATTTTGGTAAAAATGGATTTAATTAAGAAATATACATAAATACATTTTACCTATATCCAATACTTATAAGAGTCTTAAATAATGATTGACTGATTGATTGATTGATTGATTGGCATGCCAACCTATCGTGGGTTATTTTATGCCTGGAAGTAGGGGAATTTCGTTCATATTTGCATAGACGTTCCTTTAAAGGTTTTTTGGTACACAGTTCTATCAAATATGAATATCAAGATAGATATTTTTGATCAATTGGGTAAAATAACAGATACTAACACTCCAGGTCAGAGAGGATTTGGGAGTAATGTGCATTAAGGAGCACTCTACACTCCTCAGATCTTCGGAACTGGAGCCTCAAGATCAGATACAATTCAATGTCATACCCAGAACACATTAATAATTTGAATTTGTTTATCTTCAATTCACTCGTAATTAATATGAAATTAACAAAAGCTTTACGCATACTTATAGATCCTTGCGAAGGTTTTAACATAAAAAAAAACTTTAATTAGAAAGGAGATCTTGTTGATGAGGCTTCATCAAGGATAAAGTCATCGGAGAAAAAAAAAAAGCTGCACGAAACAACTAATCATGCACAACGTAAATTTGTTATATAATTGCGGAAAGATTTTTTTATGATCATTTTTCGTTTTTAGGCTGAGAACCTTTCGGCTTAGTACATGGGTTAGTTAGATGCACACATTGAGTGCAGGTGTTCACGCGCCTGTGGGGGGATGTGACAATCACGGATGTCACAATAAAAACCCCAGATAGGAAATAGGACTGGGGATATGAATGACGTCATACTCGGAGGCGATGTGCTGAGGATGTTGGGATTTGAAAAAAAAGCAGTTAGTTGATATTCGACGCTAGAGGAAGGTAGTCGATTTTTGATCTGGGCGAGGCCAGACCAATGGGGTCTACGGGATGCCCGCGCGTTGGTTGAGTCAGTGAGTTGAGAGCTGACGATGTACGAACAGTCAGCATAGTAAGAAATTTTGTCTCTCCCTCCTCATGACAGAAAACCTTAAACTCAAAAAGGTAAATAAAAGTTTCGTACCTGAACCAAAAGAGGGTCTTCAGAATTTCGTGTTTTTCGGATTCCTATATGCGTAAGAACATTATGAAAATTCTATGAACATACGTACATTTCACATATCCGTAGATTATGGCTATGTAACAAATTTCCCAAATTTAAAAGAACAAAAAAAAGAGATTATTTTATTATTAGAATAAATATTCACATTTAATTTAATTTAATAATTAGGTTAACTGATAATTTTGAATGTCATCTTGAGAGAAATAATTACATAATATTATTGCTTAGTTCAGTTGAATGATACGGAAATTTTTTTTAAATGTTAACTGTCAATCAGATTTTAAAAAGAAGTAGTCCTATCTACAAGCATTAATGATGCAAGACATGACACCTTACTCGGGGTAGATAAATATACCTGCTAGCTTATAAATATATATATATATATATATATATATATATATATATATATTATGATTTCAGTGTGATAGGCGTCCAAATTGTATTTCAGTTTGTTTTAGATAATTAAAATTTTAACAAAGAGCACAGTCCGTGTGATATTATGTTTTCTCAATATTACATTTTTATTTCTATTTTTTGTTGTTTTTTTTTATTTGTTTTGCTGTTTTTAACTGCTTTTCCGTTTGTAATGGTAATAAATATTAGGAAATTCTATTGTACTTCAATATGCCTGGTAAGTTAATATTTGGTCATGATTATCGATTTATTAAATGCCTGAGAGAATACTAAAACATATATACACGATAGGACAGAGAAAACAACATGATAGGAAGATATGAGTTATTATAGAAACAATGCCGATTTTTCAAAGTCAAAAATTACTGTTTTCTAATCCAACATATATATATATATATGTATATTGTCATCCCAGACAGACTGCTTCGTTGTATCACAACTCTTCAGTGTAGTTAGACACGCTAGATTCCTGAAACTGGGATCAAAGCCCGACTGACTCAAACGCCAATCCAAGATTCTACCACTCAGCCACGAGGAAACTAGCGCAGGCAAAGGAAATTTAAACGCTTCTGTATCATATTTGTTTTTACATATATCCACTTAACGGCTACTGAGGGCTCAATTCACTTGAAGAGCCTTGCTTTACGCTAGTGGCAGCCATTACTTCTCTCACTAGAGGAGGAGGAGAGCATATATATATATATATATATATATATATATGAAAAAAGGGAGATATTTTGGGTAGATCTGACAAGATGATGAAAAGTAAATGAAAAAAGTGGACATATAAAAAACACAGACAATACATATATTCGTGTTTACGTGGCAATTCGGAGACATAAATTTTTCTTAGAAAATTGGTGCCAGCCTATAAGTGGTTAACAATTTTCTGTGGTTGAAATTCCACCATAATGAGAAGGACGCTAAGCCAGAACTTAGTTAAAAAAAATCAATTCATTGAATCACTAATTGTTATAATATCAATCAGTTGAAATTCGAAATATAAAAAAGTAATTCTTGGTATCCGGGGGAGTGTCCTCTTGGTGTAAGTTTAAAGTGCTAGAATGTGGGATTCTAGTCAGCGAGTTCGAACTCCAGTCGCTGTATTGTAGTCACTTTCGGACGAATACACTTGGGAAAAGTATGTACCAACTTATTCTACCAGCTATAAGTTAAATAGTACCACTACTGTTCTTCAGAAGGATGGATCTGGTATTAAATAACCCAGGAAGATTGATATACCATTAAACACCAAAAACAAACTTGATTTTCAAAATTAATTCCATAAGTTAATGAGTGTACGATCATAACTCAAATGTTGACCTATACACGAGTAATATTTAATTAAAAAAAGAACCCTTGATTTCAAAAATCAATTCAGTAAATAATTTGGTGACTATGTATCAAGTCAAGTTTATACGACAACTAATAATTTGACAACTGTACGTATACGGTATATTTTTTTACTTTTCTCCTGAGTGTACATATTTATGTGCGAGTTTTCGTAAATTCATATGCACACACAAACACCCCTAAACACCCCCCCACACATATATATATATATATATATATATATTAAAAGTAAAGTTGGTGACCGTAGTCTAGGGTGACCCGAAGGCTCCCTTTTCGATAGCTACTACACCAAGGTGCAAAGGAGGGTGCTACTCCTTTCCCTGGATTGCTCCACTTTACCCTTGATCCTTACCTCATAATACTGAGTGCTAAGCAAGGAAGCATCAAGTACCATTTTTGAGCCTTTGGTATGACTCGAGCTGGGATTGAACCCAGGTCTACCGGGTCATTGGCGAACACTCTGGAGTTGTTGTTTTTTTTTTTTTTCGAGGCTGGTCTTACAAATTCTCACATATACAATTTTCTATTTTGTAATGTGCCAACGAGCCGGAGTACAAAAAAAAAAGGGCCTCATTTATTGATTTGAACTTAGACTTTTCGGTTTTCTAAATTAACGAGCTCCCTTATTTTTTAAATAGACTTAGAGACCTTCAAGAATTCACGTATCTATGTCTCTCCCCTCTCACTATCTCTTTCACACACTAACACATTTGAATACATGTGTATTTCAAGCTTGTTTTTTTTTTTCTGTTTTTTTTTTTTTTTGTTAAGTTTTGTTTTTTGTTTTTGTTTTTTAGAGATTCTCCATTAGAACGCGTGTGTGGTATTTCCGAACAATAGATTACTTATCAGTTGTTTACAAGCTCTGCTATATCACGCTAAGATCTCAAGTTCCTCTTTGTATAATGTCATGGGCATCTG
This sequence comes from Sepioteuthis lessoniana, assembly GCA_963585895.1. Lineage (NCBI taxonomy): Eukaryota > Metazoa > Mollusca > Cephalopoda > Myopsida > Loliginidae > Sepioteuthis > Sepioteuthis lessoniana. The sequence continues at coordinate 149,838,950 of OY757904.1, forward strand.
CTCAACGAACTATTCTCTTGATGACCTTTATCATACGTCAATCACTGAGCACGTTTTTGACCTGCAACGCAATTCATCAAACTCTCTCGGCTAAATTTACGCGATATTCTCACTCTGAGCGTCCATTGTCAAACAGCTTATTAAAGATTCGTCGCCGTTTTCACTTATCTCTTTGTCATTTCTCTACATACTCAGTTCAAAATAAACATCACCCCTGATTAAGTTTATGGTCAGACCAAATGTTTGCAGATTTACTTAAATGTGCACACGAGAAGCGTTAATAATTACTTGAAATATCACCAAAGAAAAATGAAACGAATTTCAAAGACATTGATTTATTCCTATTTTCTTCCTCTTTGTACTTGATTTGAAGTATATATAAATGGAATTATTATAGTTAATGATAGCACAAACTGGGTTCCGGGGATAGCTAAGCAGTCTAGGTTAAAGAAAACTCAGAAATCAAACCAGGTATATATTTATATATATATATATATATATATATATATATATATATATATATATATATATATATATATAATGGATGTTTACGAAGATTTCTGTGTCAGTCTCATTCCTTTTAGTTTCATAATTGTTTAAATTAAAATCTGCAGATGAGACTTGCCCGAGGATTTTTGAATACATAAAACATACAGTAATGAGAAGACTGCGAAAACATTTATTCATTTTAGGTTATATATATATATATATATATATATATATATATATATATATATATATATATATATGGATATATATATATATATATATATATATATATATATATATATATCCAGAAATAAAGAGAAGAAAGAGAAAGAAAGTTTAAAATGAATTATAAGAATTGTAAATATATATATGTATATATATATATATATATATATAGTATTAGCCATACAATAACACAACCTGAATAATGAAATGAAGACATAAAAGAAGTAACCCTTGAATTCAAAAATTAATAATATAAATTAATGATTTTGTAATTATAGATTACGAGTGGACTTATTAAAGAGTAGCAATTTTCTTATCATCATGTCAATCACTGAACAATTAAAACGTCGAACAAACCAGTTGTACTCCGATAAAAATTGACCTCGTATGGCATCCTTTTCTTGGCGGTGGATACGTTGTCTATTCAAAAACACTTTGAATATTGTAAGCAAAAATTCAATGATGAGGAACCAAGTGACGATCAAACTAACTACGCTATGGAAAACTTGAAATCCTAAACTAGGATTTGGAGACTCTAAGCAAGATCAATATTGATTCAGCCTCTGTGATACCGATGTTAATTTGTATAAAATTTTGCACTTTTCTTGGACAAAATCAGTGTCCTAAAGAGAAGAAATCTGCTACATTGGCAACTAAAAACTTCCTCTTACAAGGACAAAATAATTGTCGTGAAGAGGAGAAAGAGGAGAAACCAACAACATGAGCAGTTATAAAGGATCTTAGCTTAACAATTAACCTCACTGGAAATGGAATCGCCAATTCGACTTCTCTTTGCACTAATGTCCCTTGGAAAGGCTTCAATCGATCTCCTCTCTGCTATGGATAAATATTCGTATAGAGTGGATTTTTTAGTCTTGGTTTTGTAGCAGCGGGTTGAATTCAAACCAACGTTTCTCTGCTGAAAACTTGATCTTGTGTCACATCCTTCCTGTAGGAGTTGATTCGACAAAGTGCATATTTCATCGGTACGGGGATCATTAAATAAGTTTCCAGACTTTTTACTTATGGGAACTTTTATTGATAGTACACGCATGAAATTCTAGTTCCCTTCGAAGTAATCGCCTCCGGCTGCAATGCACTTGCTATGCAGTTTCAACAATTTCTGGAAGGCCCCATGGAAGTCCTCTTGTGTGAGCGTGTCATTGACCTTCGTCAGAGACTCTTTCATCTCCTCAATTGTCTCATAACGACAGCCTCTGAGCTTAGGGAACAACCAAAAGTCACAGGGAGTAAGGTCTGGACTATAGGGAGGGTGAGGAACTGCCTTGATGCCCATCTTGGTCAAATAGTCTGTGACAAGGATGGAGTTGTGGACTGGTGTATTGTCCTGGTGGAAATGGCACTGACCCGATTTGAAGAATGCTGGCCTCTTCCGACGAAATCTCTTGCTGAATTCCCTTAAAACGTCAACATAGTAAACCTAACCCTTTGGCTAATCAACTCTGGTTTTCTGACTTCTTTACTCCCCCCACACCTCTTATCATCCCTCAGAGACTCCTTGCCTTCCTTGAATCTCTTATTCCACTCAAAAACTGATGCTTGATTCATAGAAGATGCTCCAAAAGCAGTCTGAAGCATTCTATGCATTTTTGTGGCATTTTTTTCAAGTTTAAATACAATTTTATTGCATATCGTTCTTCTAAAGTGTCATCACGTCCAGATTGCATTTTTGAAATTCACCAGCTGTGACAATTAGGCTTTAGTAGGGTGTATTCCAATTGTTGCTGTAGCTGTTTATTTGAACCTGAAATCATAAAAATTAGTTGGTTATCTCATAAGTTGTATTGCAATAACGTAGTGCATTTTCAAGTGTCTACGCCAATTTTAAGTGCCTGTACAAAAAATGTCAGGAAACTTATTGAAGGCACCACATATCTACAGCATCTTTAGTAACATCTATTTCTGTTAAATGTTGGTCATTGAATATATCAAAGCTGTCCCTGGAATAGATCCTGTAATTATGCACCTTTTATAGTTTATGACTATGTTTTAGATGTATAGCAAAATACAGTGTAATGTTCTCTGATTCACAGTAGCAAATGGCAAATACACCGGGGATCCTCTAAAATTAATTAGCTATGATCATTTAAGTCAAAAGCTGGTACAACGGTATTACCAACGACATTACGATTTAAGGGTCGTATTCACCTTACTACTTCTGAAATGAAGTAGCTACGGGGACAATTGGCGGTATGTCTTTTGGTCAGAGAAGTATGTTAAGAATAGCCTCTTTTTTTCTGTGAGTGGCGAAAGTGACATTCAAAGCATAACTCAGAAAAAAAGAGACGAACTGACGAGTAATTTTTGTGCCTAACTTCTCTATACCAAATAGATTCTTTGATTTGGGAGATTAAAACTTTCTGAATGTCTGTGTTGATGGTCGGGTACACTTTCACTTCGGTCAAACAGGCATTATGCCCGGTTGCCTACCCGCTCTGATGGTTTTCTCACCTCATATACGAGAGATATTCTCTTACAACTCAAAAAATTCTTTGCCTGAATTTCCAGACTGTCAAACATGCAGTTCAAAGAATAGCCGCAAAGCAGTCTGGGATTTGTCATTTATTTTTCTCTGTGTGTGGACCGATCAGTAATTTATTTATTTATTTATTTCCTTCATTTGTTTCGGCTTGACCAGGTCATCTTTTTATTAATTTTTTTATCTAAAAGAAATTATAAACCAAGCAATACTATCCACTTCCTTACATAATGTGACAACAGTATTTGGTATCATCTATATATATGAGTCAGTTAATAAATTTTGATAACCTGAATCTTAATTTGTAGTTTCTCTTCGTTTTAATTAAAAGTATCATGCCAGATAGTTGAATAAATATATATTGTATTTTACCATAATAAAATACAGATGAGTGTATAACACCTACTAATAATTTAACATGTTATATTTCAAGAAATATAATATATGTTGCTTTATTTGTTTTTCTTCTCAAATATCATAAAGAAAGCTACTAAATAACTAAAGGGTTACCTCTCAGTTGTTTAAAAGATTCAATATTTATAACTTCTACAATCCATCACCCGGGCATTATTTTTTGAAGTAATGATCAACAAGGTAGTTTCGCAAATCAATTGCTATTAAGTAATGAATACTCCTATACTTTAGGCCTTGTGTCATATATATGCTCTGCTTAGTTTTGCAGTTGGCTCGTCCGTATGACCTTGTTAAAAATTTGGGTAATCTTAAAAACATATAAATAAAATGATGAGCAAGATTTGAAGGACAGTCGAGCTGACAAGGTTTCAAATAACAGACTATATATATATATATATATATATATATATATATATATATATTGTGAAATGCTAGATTGTGGTGAATCTATCAAGACGATAAAAAAGGGGGAAAGATGGATAAATCACACTTACAAGGGGTTTAGTAGTAATATTTCATTCTTAATTCAAGAATGTCTTCATATTAACTAGTTAGTAGGAAGAAGTTAGTCTGAAGAAATTCTGGAATAAAGAATGAAATATTACAACTAAACCCTTTTAAAGTGTCTGATTTATCCATCTTTCCACTTATCTCTATCATATATATATATATATGGAAAATTGAGCTAAATCTGAGGGTATGTAATGGAACAACTATGAAAAAAAAACAAGGTAATCAAAGATTGGTTTCATCAACAGTTGAATTGAATCTTATTGAAATAAATCAAAGTGTAACGTTTTAATCATATTTAATTTTATGGCAATAAATCAAATTAAATTCAGAACGTAGAACATAACATTATTAAATGCCCTGATGATGGTTTTCTGTAAAAACCGAAACATGAAATGTTGGCAAATAATTCAACTACGAATAAAATCTCCCTCATATTTCTTTGCTTTTTCATATTTTTACATTAGTATATATATATATATATATATATATATATATATATATATATATGAAAATGTACAGAGACAAAAACGCAAGGTCTTTAGGGGATCATTTTATTTACTGAATTATCTAAATGTTTGCAAACAAATGACTGATGTTAAATTATTACTTTTACATAAAAATACTTGAAATCCTTTAACTTTATGCAAACAAATGATTAATAGTAAATAGAATTATTTGTATTATATAGAAGTACTAGATACGATTTATGTGTGTACAACAAACACCTCATTTTCCTTTTAAAATGAAATATATTTAATACATATGCATAAACTGAATGTGGCATTAAATAACGTACAAAGGATTTTATGCCATAAAACCCAACCCAACCAAACCAAACGCTTTTTATCTAAATGAATCATAGACGTAGATACGGCATTCAATAAAATTGTTTTAACGGATATGAATCATCATTTTATTAAATAATTTGCCCATTCATGAAAAAGTTTTCATTTAGATTTTGAATTTTAGATTCCAAAAAGTCTATTAAAAACTATATCTTAATACGTTGTCATCATACCTCATATTCTTCGGATACATTTTATAGACAGTGAATCTGAAGTGAGAATTTGTTTCCAATTCTTCAAATCAGAGCGTAAAATGAAATAATGTCCTCATCGTAATTCTCTCTCTGTGAATACGTCAATTGTTCTACATTCATTTGTTACTTGTATTCCATGAACTCCCTATAAATATACGAAAT